>OU964961.1:17748673-17751173 GCA_918808275.2 Dolichovespula sylvestris
TATATATAATAAGAAATGAATATCTTTCTAAAAAATTACCGATAGGTTAATCGATCGAAACTATTCAAACTATTCGATTAGTTCGACTGTGCAGTTAGTGTCTTCTTCTTCTCTTCTCCTTCTTTCCTCGAGTTTATAATCGTGAAAGTTGCTCCGTTCGTGACCTCTCCTTTGCCAACACACACACCTACACACCACACACACATACATCCAGAGCAGCAGCAGCACGTACACACGATCACCCATATAGACCAGAAAGATTCTCTTTCTCTCCTATCGTCACATGACTCTTCCCATATGTTCTTTATTTCCGTCTGTCCAAAGGGCTCCCTCCTTAGTTTTTATACGAGGGATATAAAATCGAGGCTCAGTAAAGTCGTTCTGTATAAATTTTTCTTACTATTTTCTTTTTTTTTTACTGACAAAAATAACCAAACAAAACAAATTCGCCGATTGTCCGAATAAAAATAATAATCTCTTTGTATATATATTAAATGTGTATATATATCTATATATATATATATAATTCACGATCTCATCTGTCGTCATAGTTAAAAGTCCTCTTTGTTAATAATATCTCGTAAGTACACGATATTGTAATTTTTTTGTTTATATAGAACAATTTCGATTAGGTTAGGTTCGCACGCTTTCGAAACGTTACAATTGACGTGTGACGAAGATATTTCAAACGTGAAAACGCTGGAAATATGTTTTTTTTCCTCCCTATTAAACGATCGTTCCACGTGGTCTTTTACCATTGGATTGATTCCTAATTAAATTTTTTCTTCAAACAGCGAAATGAAATCTAGATACGAAATTTCGATTAGGTTAGATTTTAACGGCGTCGTTTGAGCTGACGGTGTAGCGTTACGAAAAGATATTTCGAACGAGCCGTGGAAAATTCGGGTTGGACGGCAAGGGGTAGGGAGGAGAGAGGAGGAAGAAGATTTCAATTTGGTTTGTTTGTTTTTTATTCTCATCTCTTTTGCTTCCCCTCACGTTTTTTTTCTTTCCGTCTCTCTCTCTCTCTCTCTCTCTCTCTCTCTCTCTCTCCCTCTCTCCCCCTTTTTTTCAATGCAACGTTCTCGCGATATAAGTAAATTCGATTTCACTTAAATTTCACACTATCGCTGTCGTCGGATCGTTTCTCTGGACAATGGCCGTGGTATCGCTTTCTAGAAGATGACTAACGTATACTAAACTAACGTGTTTATATATATATATATATATATATATATATATATATATATATATATATATATATATATATATTATATATATAAACTGTCATAGAAAGTAAAGAGACAAGGATGCACGGAAATTAAATCAATTTGACCAAAATTATTTTATATGGATATATTGCGTTCAGTGGTAATGAGATATCTTTTTCTTTCCCTCCCTCCCTCCCTCTCTCACTCTTTTCTCCACGTCCCGCCCTCGTTTTTTTTTTTATTTTTCCGACCAATGAATTTCTCCGACCGATTATCGTCTTTTGAAAGAAAGAGAAAGGTTAAGAAAAAAAAGGAAGAAAAAAGAAAAGAAAGTATTTACGTTTAACATCCGTCCAATTCGATAAGATACATTGCATGGTTAATCTCTTAGGTAGAAATTCTAATCTGTCGTATAGGTTAGAACGTCGTAAAACCGTTACGATAATCTATAACCTATCTCGAATTACGAGTACGTATCGCATGCGCTTTTATCAATAAGAGAACTCTACTCACGCAGGCATTCAATTCACTTAATTTTTCAAACTAATAACGTCTTTAATTCGATTTGTTATGTACGTAATATTAAACATGGTATACACCTACATATACGTGTGTGTATGTGTGTGTTGTGTGCGTACATATGAACCATTTTTTTTTTAAATGATACAAGTCCAATTCTGAGAAAGAAAGAGAAAGAGCGCGAGAGAGGGAGGGCAAGAGAGAGAGAGAGAGAGAGAGAATAAAGAAGAAAAACGAAACGAAGTCTATTTTGATTAAAACACAACTTTGATATTACTCAATTTCTTTTTTTATTATCGAAAGTGATGTTAAGTTCATTCTTTGTTGTTAAAGAAAAAAAAAGAAGAGGAAAAGGAAAGAACCTTGCCCCATTTTTAACAATATTATTAATCAATTCAAAAGCGAACTGCTTAAATCATCTCGATATAAGAATAAATGGATTCGTATTATTCAAAAAAAAAAAAAAAACAATACACCCACGCACAAGCGTGTGGTGTGTAAAATAAATATAAAATATATATATATATATATATATATATATATATATATATATATTATACGAAAAAATGAAATAATTTGAATTTCTTCCACGAATCATGACAGGTGGAAAACCCAGTCGAGACGCCTTTTCTAACACCCGCCCCCTTGCAATGAAAAATAAAGAAAAACAATAAAAAAGATCTGAACGATTTGCTATCATTTTCGAATCCCACAGTTCGCATAAATGCTAAAACCATACAAATTTCCCGCCAATTTAACGTTCATTTTCT
>OU964961.1:17758673-17768673 GCA_918808275.2 Dolichovespula sylvestris
AATAAGGAACCTGTTGTCTCTTCTATTTATTTATCATATCCGTCGACTATTTCATGTTTTATATTTATTTTTTGTACCAATATTATCGCTTCAACATTTATTTTTAAAAGCGCTTCGACGAAATAACAATCGCGATAAAATGGGGAGAAGGTGGAAGAGAAAAAAAAAGAAAAGAAGAGCACGTCGATAAAAGTTTTTAGATAAAATCTAATCTGATATGTATTTTCGATTCACTGGTATAATAATAATATATAATCGGTGCGCGTTGCGTAGTAGAGAAAAGGAGATGATACCGTTCACTTCTATGTACGTTCGAAATTGCGACGAACTCGCAGTGTGCCTTCCTTTCTTTGCTCGTTGGAATAATTCTTTATAAACCAGTACGAGTACTCGGCGTCGAAAGGATCTGAAGGTTAGTCATTCGCGTGTTTAATTTATACGTAACCATTTGTAAATTTGACCACTTACATTCGTGAGACCCTCGGTTACGCGTTCCTTACAATCGATTATGCAATCGATATATATATATATATATATATATATATATATCTCACATGGTTTTCTTCTTTCTACGGTTACCATACAGATACATATTACATACCATATTATCGTAAGTAATTATGTATTACAATTTATTATAATTTATATACGTTATTATTATTATTTGTATTAATTTATATACATTATTGTAATTATTCTTTATAATATTAGTTCGTCGAGGATGAAATTTGTAGAGAAGAAAAAGGGCAATTAAAGGCATTATTAACTACAAATTTCATCCTTGACGTGAACGATTACTCGTTCAAGAGATCAAAAGTAGAAAATGATTTACATACATCCTTCGTCCTGACATCCGGATTATCTTTAGAATTTATCGAAAAATAAAATAAACCGAAAGAAAAAAAAAGAAAAAGAGATAATCACAGTAAGAAGAGATCATTGTTCAGCTCAACAATAGAAAAATATCAAAGATCTTTCCCAAGTACATATTTCAAGGTTACCAACTAAACAACTAATTCCTATATTCTTATGTACAGCGTTAGAAGCCTCCACGATTTCTCTCTCTCTCTCTTTTTTCTCACTTTATTTTAAACAAAAGCTGTCCTTGTTCTCGCTTCGTTTCGTTTCATTCTTAGTTATTAAAACGCAAAAGATCGTGTTTCTTAATTGTAATTATATTACGACGAATTTCTTTTTTTATCTTCTCTAATATTATAAACATTTTTATATGTGTGTGTGTGTGTGTGTGTGTGTGTGTGTGTGTGTGTGTGTGTGTGTGTGTGTGTGTGTGTGTGTGTTGGATATGTTAAAAATTATAGCATATTATAATTTATATTCTACACGTATACATTATACGTATCTCTGTGGATATAAGATACGTATAATAAGTATTGTATATACAAAACGTTTAATATATAAATAATATATAATATAGATGGATATATGTATGTTACGTTTGTAGTTGCATATACCATATATATTTAAAATATACGTTTAAGTTTAATTTTAAATTAATATTACCGCAGATGTAGATAGAATTAAACGTAAATGTTGCTCTAAACAAATCTAACATAGCCGCCGGTGCTTACCAAGTGCAATAGCGGTTAACAGAAGGTGGTCAAGCGTAACCTGAGCAGTAACTATAATATAAGTAGTATATATACCTAAGTATAATATAAAACAACATGAAATTTAAAGACGCAAGTGTAACGTAATACTCGAAACAACACAACAGTGAACAGGCTTTGACCATGACGATTCGTTCGTTTATTCATACGATTTAATTAATTAATTTCGATATCGAATCGATCGTTTTTTTTTCTGTGCAGGAAGGAGAGAGAGAGAGAGAGAGAGAGAGAGAGAGAGAGAGAGAGAGAGAGAGAGAGAGAGAGAGAGAGAGAGAGAGAGAGGAATAAAAAGAAATAAAAAGCAGCCGAAAAAATATTTAATCGATTAATTCATTTTAAGAGATTTAAGATTCGCATTTGATCTACGTACATACGTGGATACGTATATTCGTTAGAAAAATTGTGATATTTGTAAACAGGTCGTTTGAAACGTAAGAAAGTCAAATGTCGTAAGTACTGAATTCAATCGATCGACTGTCGAGACCGACATTTATTTTATTTATTTTTTTTTTCTTTCTTACGACAAGTAAGTATTTCAATCACGACGAATAAGATATAGTCGGAGTTAATGGAAATTGTAGTAGTAGTAGTAGTAGTAGAAGAGGAAAAAAGAAAGAAGGAAAGAAAAAAAAAGGCATCGGTAAGTCGATAAACCGATGTTGTTGTTGACGCTTCGATGATCATCGATCATTTGACCTTTTACAATAGATTCTATCGTCTACGAGAAAGTTACCTTGTGACAATGATTTCTATCTTATTATTCTTTTACTGATTTGTTTTTCACTTTTTTCTTATTATTCTTTCTCTTTTTTATTTATTTATTTATATTTTTTTTAACATACACGTACAGTACTCAAATTTGTAGATTGTACACGTGATACGATTTTATAGGTTCAACGAACAATTCGATTTTATGAAAAAAACGTGTGAAGTTGCAATGATTGCAGAAAAAAAGGGAAAAGAAATTCGTAAGAGAAAATTTTATGATTTTAAAAGAAAATAAATTGTAGATCTTCTAAAAGCAAATATTCGTGGCTTTCTTCATTCATTTTTCTATTTTTTTAATATATATATATATATATATAATATTCAATTCTATAGACTAAACATGTCGATACGATTGTTTGGATTTAACAGACAATACGATTTGGTAAAAATCGTATGAAGTTATGACTGCAAACAAAGAAATTCGTGAGAGAAAAATTTTATGATTAAAAGAAATTGTAGATCTTCTGGGAACAAATATTCGTAGCTTTATTCATTCATATTTCTTCTTCTAATTTTTCCTTTTTTTTTTTTGTTTAATATATACATAAGTAAGATTCAATTCTGCATTAAATAAACGCACGTTACTATTTTTATATGGAACATATGAAGTTATAATAAAAGTAAAAAAAAAAAAAATAGAATTGAAAAAAAATTCGCGGAAGAGATAATTCTGTAGCAAAGAGTTTACATATTTTTTTCTCTTCTATGTTTTTGTTTCTTTCTTTTGCCCTTTTTAACGCAAATATTCGAGTAGCTTCGATCAAACTTGAAACGTGACTTTTTCTCTTATGTTAAGAGACATGATAGAATTTATGCACGCACGACATCCGTTCCAAGTACGATTTGATTTACCTGCCTTTTATATATATATATATATATATATATATATATATATATATATATATATATATATATATATTGTTTGTATACACAACATACAAATATATATACACACACATATAACATCAGGAGCATATATGTATGTACGTGTATATGACGTACGTATATTTCACATTCGACTTACGAAAGATAATTATATGCATATACGTACATATGTATGCGTGTATGTATGTATGTACGTATGTATTTTTGTATGTATGTATGTATGTATGTACGTATGTATTTTTGTATGTATGTATGTATGTATGTATGTATGTACGTAACGAAAGCACAGATCGTTCAGGGAGATGACGTTTTATTGGACGTTCTTTTATTACACGACGGACGAGTTCGGTAGTGAAAGAATTCGAAACCCTCACCTCGACCGTCATCGACATTGGCGTAGCAATTAGTGGATTCATCGAATTCCTCTTTAACTTTTTATTTGCAACCATCATAGAATCATAAACTTTCAAATCAAATTATCGGTTAATGGTGATAACGAATATATATATATATATATATATATATATATATATATATATATAAGAACTCGGGGAGACGTACACACCTTTTTTCTTTAATATACGTCATTGATAAAATGATGAGTAAGAAGAAGTTGATTTCATGTGTGTGTGTGTGTAAAAAAAAAAAGAAAAAAAGAAATTACGAAGTTCACAAAAAAAGGGGGGAAAAAGAAGATGAAAGAAGTAAATTAATAATACACGAGATTGAAATTTTTTGAATGGCCCTCCTAATCGATTGTTGAACCGATACAATATATATTTTACGAAATTGATCTACCACTAGAGATATTACGAAGAGACAAAAGAGGATATTTTGTGATAAGGTACATATAAAATAAATAAAATTAACAAAATTCAAGAATAAATCAACGCTTATAACACGTAAGATCCATTGACCTTGTCAGATTGCACGAATAGAAATAAATAATTATCAAACAACATCATCCCAAATACATAAGGACGATATATCTCAATACGAATGATAATATCTATGATTTAGAAGTGATCGTATTATCCATAGACGTGCTAAAAATTGTACAAATAACTTATTTTCTCGTTTTTCATTTTTTCTTTCCTATTGCAAACGATCGCAAGGATCACTATGAAACGAGTAGGGTACCCAAAGTAACCAAAAAAATAAAATAAAATATTATATAAAATAAAATAAAAATAAAAAGAAAGAAAGAAAGAAAGAAAAAAGAAAATGTCGTTGCGCAAAAAATTTAGTTTCGGAGGACAAAGGAACACGCCTATCGGAATTATTCGACTTATGTGTATACATATGTATGCATGTATGTATGTATATATGTATTTACGCCAATGTGTGGGTGGTACGGCTCGACTCGAAGCGGGCATTCGATTTATCTTTTCGCCTTTCCTTTTTGGAGCAGGACTCGGGTGCGACACTTAAAGTCTCTCAGTGTGTTCTGTGTTGGAGGGAATGCCTTCGAGGCCGGTCGAAAACGGCCACCATGAGCTCTCTTGCATCCATCGTAGTTCGTTTCAAAGTTCCAACGTTCCAAACGTTCGTTCCATTGTTCCACCGTTCAGCTGTTCCAACGTACCTACGTTCCTACGTTCCTTCGTCGAATAATACACCTTCCACTTCTCCTCCTCCTCCTCTTCCATAACCGCCAATTCCTCGTAATGTTGCCCCCCTTGCACGATCATTTTTCGCGTAAGGATCTAACAAGTATCAGATGTGCGAGCGAGTGCGTTATACATATGTACATAGTTAGATCCGGTTAAAATAAAACCATCATGGATACAATTCGAAATAGATACTTTAATGTAAGAGGAGATTAATCATTCATTGACTTTATCGTTGGTTCGTACGATCGTCAAGGCTGGCTTTCAAAATCATAATAATTTGATTCACGTTACGTGTCTGTGTGTGTGTGTGTGTTTATACAATATCTCCAAAATCATGATACACTAAAGCCAACCGATAATTTTACATGCAGGAATAAGCCGGAGAAAAAGAGAGTGATTTTTCTTTTTCTTTTTCCTTTTATTTTCTTTCTCTTTCAAAAACTTCGTGTTTTTAAAAACAATCAATTGGAAAATCCGTCAGTTAAAACGTGTAAATGATAATTCTAAGTTTCGAGGTAAACTGTTGGTATTAATAAACATCAAACAATGACATGATTTGCTTCTTAATCATTACTGTTACTAAACCATTTGTCTGGTTTGATGTGTTCGTTCCATTAATCATTTTCATTCTGTCACGATAGACGGATACGGTAATCGGGAATAAATGGGCAAATGCAAGTATTACGAAAATAAGATAACAGTAGAATAGGAAAACAAATCGTTACACTATCTTGCTCGTGTTTATAAATATTAATACGAGTAAGAAAAACAGTTGGATTTTATTTCGAAACATATATATACACACACGATAGATTTTCAATGAAATTTTGTACGAAGAACGAAAAATTGTTTTTCTCTTTTTTTCCGATTTAATTTTAATGCGGAATCACTATAGCTTTTACCATGATTTCGGAGACACCCTATATATGGGTATGTTTGTGCATATATATATATATATATATATATATATATATATATATATATATATATACAGGGTTGAAAGTTTCTAGGTGAGTCATGGGAGTTAAACATACACACACACACATATATATATATATTATTTTATTTTATCGACAAATATATATAGTTATATATATGTATATATAGGGTGGGCAAACATTTTTTTATACTTGGTAGTTTAAAATCTAAAAAAAAAAGAATAGAAAATAACAACAAAGCCTCGAAAGAAAGTAATCGATTTTTTAAAATCACCTGGGAACTCTACACGTCAAACACGTAACGTATAAATCTTCGCGCGTGGTTAGTGGACGGATGTATGTATTTTTTAAAAGTGACTTATAAATAATATATTCGAATTTATTGCTTCGTGTCTTATAAAAAAATATAAAAGTTACATAAACATAATTTTATGGTTAATACGTATTAGACAAATTGTACGATAATGTAATTGATCTGAAATTTAATGTACTTTCAAATCTTTTTTTTTTCTCGTATAATTTATAAAATAGATCAAAATATTGAATCCAATATACTTTTTATAGATTCATAAATTTATTTGTTGATTTATTAATTAAAAAATCAAACAAAGAAACATGAAGATTTGAATGTATGCAAGTCTCTCCAAAAGCTTCCATCTAATATTGAATCAATCTTGTATATATGCGCGCGCGCGTACGCACGCACGCACACATACACACACTATAGATAATTATTTACTCAGCCGTCGAGATAAGAGTACATGATGCCGTGCTAACTTTTCTTCCGACCGTGTTCGTTTCATGGTTTCTGATTAAGGAGCAATGTTGGTTTGATAATTCTAGTAGTCGGAGCCCAATATTACTTTATTCCTCATTACAGTAGGCTCTGTTTCTCGCCACGTGCTACTACGATGGAAGGGCGTATTCTTTCTCTCTTTCTGTATCTATCTATCTATCTATCTATCTATCTATCTATCTATCTATCTATCTATCTCTAACCAGTTCATAACTGTAGTTCGTTCTGACGTCGTTTCGCGACACGCGTTTATAAATTGCAAACATTAAAAAAAAGTTTGTCCGTAGAGTCACCTGCACACGTTTTTAATCTAATCTCCTGCATTTATAAAGAAAATCCTAATCATCATATAATAATATTAATAGTATTAGATAGACACTCGATTGATATTCGATTAGTAACTTCTTCAATGTTCATATAGTAAACAAAAAATTTATAATAATAATAAGAATAATAATAATAATAATAATAATAATAATAATAATAATAATAATAATAATAGTAATAGTAATAACAATAATAAATAGAATAGTAGTAATAATAATAATAATAAAATAATAATCAGGTTATGCAACGAATGCATAAAGGTTCTTTTTTACTTTTTTTTCTACTTTCTATTTTTCTTTTTTTTTCTTTCTTTGCTTTTCTTTTTATTGCCATAAATTTTCCCGTCTACTACAAGTTTTATTCGATGCACGAACACGAATATTAACACGATGCAATGAATGATGTAGGCGCGTGCGTATCACGTTGACGACATTCCACGTGCCGAGTTTAAATAACTGGCCCGTAAGTCCAACTATGTATGTCCGATCGTAATAAACTCTTCAAGGTCGCGCATTTTCTCGATGCATCGCGTTTTTCTTTCTTTCTTTTTTTTTTAGGGGGATCGAAGATCGTTATCGTACCTTGAAGATCTCTCTCTCTCTCTCTCTCTCTCTCTCTCTCTCTCTCTCTCTCTCTCCGTCTATCTCGTAGCTAATCGTCCTTCACGAATAACATACGTGCATAACAACATCCCATAGCAATTTTACTTGCAAGTTGATATTATACAACTTTACGGATACTTAAGCTACAAATTGTTCGGAATAATATTATGCTTCGATCTCGTTCTCGAGAACGAACACTTTCCTTTTTGTTTAACCTTGAATTTAATAAGTTGTCCGTCCACTTCGATCGAATTTAATAATGTTTAGATCGATGGAGGAAGTATAACGCAAGAAATAATACCCGATCCATTTGTTACTACAATGCAATTTTTGTATCGTGTTTGAAAGGACGAAGGGGGAAAAAAAAGAAAATGAAGAGAAAAGAAAAATAAACAAATTATACAGGTCTCAATAACGTTTTCTGTTAAAAAAAAGTCATGACTTAAGTATTTCGACAACATCATCTATAAAATAAATGTAATTACACGTTGTTATAATAAAGAGTTAATCCCTTTTTTACACACACACACACACACACACACACACACAGAGAGAGAGAGAGAGAGAGAGAGAGAGAGAGAGAGAGAGAGAGAGAGAGAGAGAGAGAGAGAGAGAGAGAGAGAGAGAGAGAGAGAGAGAGAGAGAGAGAGAGAGAGAGAGAGAGAGAGAGAGAGAGAGATACTACGCGCTACTATAGTAGCTTTTCGCTAACTCATTTTATGAAACGAAGCCACACTATCACCGAATCATTTATTTTTTTTCTTCAAAAAAGCTTTGTAAGTACGTATTTACGCTTGGTTGATGTAGAAATTATGATTCTTTTTTTTTTATTTATAATTTAAAGAAAGCAAGCGCGGAAGTAAGTGTGAAAGTTAATAAGAAAATATACAAGTAATTTCGGTTTTTTTTTCTTTTAGATAAAAAATGCTAGTGTTATTTATTTGAATGTAAAGAATTAAACTTTCTTTTTTTTTTATTTTCTTCTGTGAAACAATATTTAGATATAAATTTCATTTATATATATATATATATATATATATATATATATATATATATATATATATATATATAAGGAAAAATACCCAATAGTGTTATTTATTCAAAAATAATATACTAAAAGTATTCAATAGAAAAACTGCCCAACGGTGCTTATTTATTTGTTTGTAGGATATCGGATATTAAAAAAAAAAAAAAAGAAAGAAAAGAAAAAAGACCGAAACTAACAAATAAACATGAAAAAGAAACAAAAATACTACCGTAGCGTTTATGCTTATCGAAATATTTATAAACCATTTGAAAAATGTCGAGATCGCTTATTAACGGTCGACCGAATGATAAAAATGATAAAAAAAAAAGAATATTAAAGATGGATCTTTTAGGATTTACGTCATTGACATCGAAGGAAGATTGAATGTTTCTCAACACGATCGTAATTGCTTTTAACGAGAGTGCTACCGCTGGACCGATGATGATGAATCATTACTATCATCCCCTCGCGATTTTATTGAGAATGCTCGCGCCGATCGTTAAACGGAACGATAGTAATGATCTCAATTATAAACGCGGTGCTTATTGCGTCCGTTATTATGAAGAACCGAGTTCTTCTTAGTTAACTTTGGATTAAAGTTCGACTACAGAAAATGACGGCGACGACGACGATGACGACGTCGAAGAAGAAGAAGAAGAGGAAGAGGAAGAGGAAACTAGTTATACTTGAATACGTATCCAATCATCCTGAGAAAATGGACGATAATTATCGAATGTATGCCAATCTATTTTAGAGATCGTATGAATCCTTTCCTTTTTCTTTTTTTTATTCTTTTCCGTCATTACATTTCCTCGTATAATAATCGTATATGATAGAAGAATGATGCCTTTTATTACGCTTTTAATATTTCCTAGTTCTCTAAGGCTAATCCATTTTATAATCTCATCCCGTTCACGATCGATAATTATCGAAAGTATATTCGGGGTTTATTACCAATAGAGATCGTAAATTATTGTTCTTTCCTTTTCTATTCTACTTCTTTCATTTCTTTTCTGTTCTTTTCTTTTTGTTCATATTATCATTACGTTTCTGCATTACGTAGAGAACGATCGAAGTATGACTCTTTGATGATTTAATATCTCTTAGTTTCTAAATCATCCATTTTATTATCTAATCGTATCTCAAGTGCGATCTTTTTTTTTCTAATATATAAGTAAGGAAACTCTACGTAAGAAGACATTGAATATTAATAACTTAATACTTGAAACGATTGACCTTTTGCTCTACATGTGTCCTTCTATACTTTATTTCTTATTCTGTACTTTATTTTCAATGGTATTAAATAAACAAGAAAATCAATAAAAAAAGGAAATATAAATAAATAAATAAAAAAAAATTAATTTTATGGATCATTATATAGAATGAAAACGTATGAGGATTCGGGTTACGATGCTT
>OU964961.1:17773673-17803673 GCA_918808275.2 Dolichovespula sylvestris
ACTTTATTGAATAAGAATTCCGTCGGCTCATTTAAAGAAACATTTACGTTGGTCAAAGCTATATTTCTTACTTATATTTATGTAAAACTTTTTACGACTTCTTCTTTACAGTTAGAATCGTCGCGCATTTTAGCACGTGGTCCCGATTCATTTGGAATATTCAAATGAAAATACATAGTTTGTAAAACGTCTACTTTCTGTGAGACTTCTCTCTCTCTCTCTCTGTCTCTCTCTCTCTCTCTCTCTCTCTCTTTCTTTCTCTCTCTCTCTTTCTCAGTATCCGGCATTCTTGCATTTTCAACGATCGTAGCGATCACATAAGGATAAGAAGATGGTCGTTTGGCATTCTCAACGACTACGTGGACTGCCGCTCTCTCTCTCTCTCTCTCTCTCTCTCTCGCTCTCTGTCTCTCTAACTATATCTATTTCGTAATCTCGTTGGATCGCCACATCAGATTGTATTATATTATGTATATAATTAAGGTAGTTATTGGTGTTATATGGATTATATTTAACGGTAGTTGAATGTCGAAACGAGGCCGTTGTTCCCTTCCACAGGAAGCAAATGGCACTTTAAATAACCGAGTAATATACACACGTCATGCTTTCGTCAGTGGGGGACAACTCAAAGACCGCAGATCAGAACTTTTACGTTCGACTTCGATCATGTCGGCCGGAACTCGATGATAATTTCTATTAAATCGGTATAGTTAGGATAGATGACGTGTCGAGTCTATACAGACGATGTCGCGCGATTATTTCACGAATAAATATAAAATTCGTTTGTGTGTGCGTGTATGTGTGTATGTATATATATACGGGAGTTGTATCTATGTATACGTTCATATTCAGAGATATGTAATATTATATAAATATATAAAATTACTTTGGTTCGATTTTTAGGATTTTATAGAAATAACAATTTTTTTCCTCGAATAAATATATATATATATATATATATATATATATTTTTTTTATTCATAGATTTCTTATAGGAATTTAAAAGGCAAATCGAGATAGATAGGTAATGCCCAGATACATGACTTTACAAACACAACTCTCTGAGATAAGTCAATAAAGCGAGAACGTGTCAATAATAACGGATGTATTTAACGTACGTACATCGTTGTCGTAAAATTGCAGAAGTGTGGCCGTTTAACACGAGAGTCAATTGGGTTCGTTAATAGGGAGATGTTAAAAAATTAAAAAGTAAAACGAAAAATAAATAAATAGATGAATAAATATGACAGGAGTATTCTGGATGGACGAAGAGTAGAGGAAAAAAAAAGAAAAAGAAGAAAAAATAAAAGCGTAGATGTGGTGCATGATATGTGTATATATCGCTTGAGTTTACGTGAAATAACTCATTTAACGATAACAAGCTAATAGGACATATACGAGAGAGTCGTGAAGCAAAAAGAAAAAAAAAAGAAAGAAAGAAAGAAAGAAAGAAAAAAAAAGAAATGTTTGCGTTTATTCGAGTTAAAATGATGTCATGTATTTCACACCCGATGATTTACTACGATACGTCAAGATTAGATGCGTTTTAAGGTCTAATTTAATGCGCTCGTTAAAGTATGCTTATCTGTATACGAAAAAGAAAGAAAGAAAAGAAAGAAAGAATTTAGTTTATTAAGATGATTATTCTACTTGGAAATACGATCGATGAAATATAAATTTTGCAATTGGAAGGCTCTTAAGGACGGTACGAGTCAATCGTTGGATAAAGAAAAAACAAAACAAAACAAAAACAAAAACAAAAATATTCGTTCGCGTTGATTCGATTTCAAACGATGCCCACGCATTACACAATTTCGACGATTTACTGCGACACGTTAAGATCAAAATGAGTTTTGGATAATTAATTTGAAAGCTCGTTAATATTCACCAGCTTATCTTAGCGAGACAAAAATATTCTATTTTGTCGATTTTAACGATTTCTACTTGCAAATACGATTCGTAAGTTTTGCAATTTGGTATGTTTTTTTTCTTTTTTTTTTCGATCGCACGCGCCAATAGCGCGCGTTATAAGGTGGTTTCCTCTTTTATCTAATTGGAAAAGTATATTCAATTTGTTTCAACGACACCGTCTTGGAGAGATGCCCATTAGTTGAGAATAAATCTTCTTCGATCGGAAGTCGTTAAAGTCGTTCGAGCTAATAACAATAATAATCATTAGAAAACGAGAAAGCGTTTGCGTTAATTCGCGATTGATTTATTACGATACGTCCGAAGCTACGTTTTGCATTTTATGATATATCCAACTTAAAAGGAAGGAGGTCGTTAATGCTTGCTTATCTAAACTGGCAAAATAATATTTCGTTTACCTACGATGATTCCTACGCGGAGGATACGATTCGTAAAATAAATTATGCCATTGGAAGGGGAGCTCTCTTCCTTTCGTTCGTACGCGGCTATAGTTAAAAGGAAATTTTTTTTAAAAGCTTTTGCATTAATTTGACTTTAAAAGATGTCGTGGTATTTCACGTCCGACGATTATTTGCCGTCGTTTATTTCCTTCAAGATTATATGCGTTTCGAGATTCTAATTTTACACGCTCGTTAAAAAGTTTGCTTATCTAATAAGATAAAGAGGACGAAAAAGGAAAGAGGAAAAAGAAAAGAATAATAATATAATCGCACATGTTTTTTGACGATTCCATAATGCTTGGTGGATATGATTCATACAAAAAAATTTTCTACGATCGGAAGTCCATTTGATTTTGTCCGAGCAAAGCGGAACGTGTTTCCTTTTGAATAATTATCAATCCATATATACAATATATATATATATATATATATATATATATATATATATATATGTATGTATGTATGTAATATGTCGTATATGTATTATTACTTACCTGTCTTTACGTTTTGCATACAATCGATCCAAACTCGTCGGATCATTCTTAATTTATCGATCCTTATCCATTGATATGAATTTTTCTAACTGTACATAATTCTCGATCGGACTTTTAAAATAATTCCGTGAATCGATGGAAACGGCTTACGTCGATTTATACGTCCTTTGATCGTGCCAGACTCCGTCCCTCTAACCTCACCCTCGACCTCCCTCCCATCCTCATCTAACGTCACGTTTTATTTTTCACTTTGTTTTTGTTTCTTGTCGCGTTCTTTTTCCCCTCTCTTCTTTCTTATCTCACGTTCTCACACCCTTTGATCTTTATCTTTCCGCAGAACTCTTCCTTTCATCCTATGAAACAACGATCCATTCATTTTTTACTATGGCATCTTTTTTCTTTTTTTTTCTCTCTTTTTTTTTTTACTTTCAACAACCTTCTTAGAAACACGACTTCACGAAAGAGAAATTCTTCTTTCTATCTGATTAATTACATTGAAAATAATATTGAACTGAATATATTGAAATTAATAAATTCGCGCGTGTGTGTATGTATACACGAATATATAGATATATGTATATGTACGTATATTAGAGTAGTATAAAAATTATATATATATATATATATATATATATATATATATATATATATATATGCATTTATATATGTTCGTATGGAGAAAAATAGACAATTGAAAATATACAAATTTCGTTTAAAAGTAGTAATAATAACAAAAATAACATTAATGACAAAAAACACCAAAAGACAAAAAAAGGAAAGAGAAAAAACAATAAAAATGGAACATCTTTTAGAGTAGAAGATCCCCATCGAGAAAATAGTTTTAGAAGTATGTTGTGTTGCTCCTGCTGTTACTAAAGTTAGCATCGACACGAAAAATACCGTCTCGTACAAACATACGTAAATACATCCATACATCCATCCATACATACATACATACATACATACATACATATATACATACGTACATATATATATATATATATATATATATATATAGTAGAAGAAACGTCCATTGGCAAATGCCAACGAGATAAATTCGCTCTACGAAAGATCTGTTGGATGTATAATAGAAGAAGCTTAAGAGAAATCGAGAGGTATCTCGATCTCGCGTGAAATTATAGATAGATTCGAACGAAATGATAGACCTCGTAGACGACGTAATAGTTCGCTTACCCTATTGTTGACAAAAGTTACGAGAGAGATCAAAGTAGGATAAAGATGAGGATAGAAAGATAGAGACAGAGAAAGAGAGAGAGAGAGAGAGAGAGAGAGAGAGAGAGAGAGAGAGAGAGAGAGAGAGAGAGAGACAGAGAAATTATGCGAGATTAGATCGAAACGAATCGAAAGTGCATATCTCATCCTTTCGATATCAAAAGAGAAACCGATTGCGAAAAGATAAAATTTTCATTTTAATATGTAATCCTGTCAGGACCTAATTTACCGTATTAGGCGCATAAGTATATCGTTCGCGGTTCGGTCACATTTTAAAATCTTGCCATCTCTCGACTTAACGAATATATATATAATATACTATACATATAATGTATACATAACTATACATATAACAACTGATGTATACATAATTATACATATAACGACTATATATAAATAAACGGCCTAATTTATTCGCCAAAGCCAAAAAAAAGATAACTTTTAATTACATATTTATTTTTCATTGTTATTATAATCTTTTTTTTAAATTTAAATTCATAACCATTTATTTTTATGGCACTTTTTTTTAAGCACAGATATAAATACAACATGCACAGTTAATGCACACACTACAATGTCGCGTTATATATATATATATATATATATATATATATATATATTCTATTAAAAAGGGTTATTACGGAAACGTCGACATTTATTTTCCATGAACGTTATTAAAAATAAAAAAATAAATAAATAAACAAAAAAGAGAAGAAGAAAGAAAAAGATGATCTAGTTGGTGGGTGGGAGGTGGAGGTAGGAGGGAGGAGGGGGAGGAGCGGTTCAAAAGTTAAATATACGGATCTGACTCTGATGCAGTCGTAGAAACGTTCGATGATACTAATGATTTCACTTATGACAACTGCAAAAATCATCCTCGTTCAGTTAGTAATCTCGGCCACTTTAATGCAATCCTAGAAGTTTGAATTCTACAATTTCATCATCGACATTCTTTCTCCGTCTGCCTCTCTCTCTCTCTCTGTCTCTCTCTCTCTCTCTCTCTCTCTCTCTCTTTTTCTTTCTCTATCCCTTTCAATTATCGTTCTCTCATCTCAGATCCATTATAAGATCGGTTAAACGTAATTTTTTATGGATATTTTTCATGCGTGCAACTGAATTATAATACAATACGGATTATGTAAAAACGTATTATTATAATATTAACGAAGATTCGTACAAATCAGTCTTCTCTATTTTATATAATCGCGAACTCGTTATGCTTCTTTTTCTTTTGCGTTCGTTCGCCGATTATTTCTAATGTATCATCATCTGTGTGTTTATAATATATGTATGTAGAATAAAGGTTATATCGCCAGTACTGTCGGATAAAGACCGAAAACATCATTCCTCCTCGTCTGTCTAGTAGAAGAATACTTTGTCCGATATGCGCATGCGCGAAAATTCTCTCTCTCTCTCTCTCTCTCTCTCTCTCTCTCTCTCTCTCGATTTTAGAGATAAAAGAAAGCGATGAAGAATCTAATGGACGCTACGCGGAGGTTAAAACAATCGGAAAAAAAATTTATTTATTTAATATCTTCTTAAAAATTATAAAGTGCATTATTTTAATCTGTTAATTAATCTCTTTATCTTATTAATCATAAGATATTATGGTGGTTTTGTTTTGTTCCTTTATTCTTTTCTTTTTTGTTGGAGAACATTTAATTACATTAGCCAAGCGTATCATCGCCTGTGCGAAACACCTTGCGCACAACGAATAAATTAACTTCTTCTGTCTCACTTCAAGGGTCGGTGACCTTTCCAGTCAATGAGAGAACTGGCGATATTATCTCTTATTACATATGTAATGTTTATAAAGGGTGATTATAAATTAAAAATCATTTGAATATCTTCTTCATTAAGAGCAATAGATAAAATGTGTGTATATATATATATATATATATATATATATATATATATATATATATATATATAGCGTACTTTAATTTCAATATCATATATCATTTCATATCAATTTCAATTCAGTATTAGATAAACAAGAAAATCAAAAGGAAAGGGAAATAGAAATAAATAAATAAAAAAAAAATATTAATTTTATGGATCATTATAAAGAATGAAAACGTATGAGGATTCGGGTTACGATGCTTCTAGTTGTGAAAAATTTTGTTAGTAAGAAAAGAAAAGAAAAAGAATATATATATATGTATATACGTATGTATATATATGTATATATGTATGTATATATATGTATGTGTATATATATATATATATATCCTAATAAGGGAGATATTCAACTAACCATTAATTTAGAATTACCCTGTATACGTCGTGAACACATATGTACTCGATCTTTATCAGATCGTTTTTAATATTTATCGTGAAACATTGGCTTTGAAATTCCTTTAAAAGTTTCCTATACATCTATCTTCGTCTATCCTTTTCTTCTTCTTTTTTTCTTTTTGTTCATTTTCTTCTTATTCCTTTTCTTCTTCTTCTTTTTCTCTTTTTATTTCTTACTTATTCACTTTACCGTGTCAATGATTACGCAGGATCCTATTCGTGTGCACGTCGTCATTTTTATATTTCTTTCCTTTTCGTTATTCATATACGACGATTGTATTCGTATATATGTAAGTATTTACCCACATAAGAATGTATATATGTATGTATGTATGTTCGTCATCTGCATGCCAATGATATATCCAGCTGCGTTACAACTTTCTTCTTTAGAGAAGCTTCGCAAGGCGCGAGTTTCACAGAGATGCTAACTCGGATGTGAAACGTAGATGGATATTTATCATTGCTTGGGATTTACTTTCGTATTCGTCGTCCTCGTCGTCGTCGTCTTCTAGTAAGAGAACTTTTCCCTTGGAACACAAATTTTCCACCTAAAGAAATCCTTTCCACTTCGGTTAGCTCCTTTTAATCTCGGGAAATGTATACCAGCGATTATATATATATATATACACACACATATATATGAGAGAGAGAGAGAGAGAGAGAGAGAGAGAGAGAAATAAATAAAAGAAAGAAAGATTAGAAATGTACACAAAATTATAATATTATATTCGTTTGAATTAGTTTGTATCGATATTGCCCTTCATCTTTAATGAGATAAAATTACAATTAATCGATAAATTAAAAATAGGAATAATTTGTAGAGTTGATCACAAATGGTCCACTTTGAAAATTAATATTTTTAATATCGTTATATACATATGTACTTTTAGATATATGTGTTTGGATATATACATATATATATATATATATATATATATATATATATATATATATATATACTATAATATACGTAATAATATTCAACATTATGTGTAGAGAAACAGAACGAAATAATACAAATAAAAATTAAAATATTTAGTACTGTTATATCCTGTATGTATGTACTTTTACATATCAATATTTAATATCAAACATACATATGTAAAAGTAGATACGTATATTCCGGATATTTCAATAAAATAATATAAATACGTACAATATTCCAAAGTGTCACATCAGACGAAATATTTTTCTAAACATTGCGCGTCGCCGGTCATTTCCCCTGTTTTCCAATTCTCTCTTTCTCTCTCTCTCTCTCTCTCTCTCTCTCTCTTTCTTTTCTATTCTCTCAGATAAAATTTCAAAATTCTGAACGAATTATAGTAAAACGATGAGAAGTTGTTTCGGACGCTCGTACCATGCTCTTGTATCTTTTTTCTATTTCCCTTTCCCTCTATTCGTTGCATAAGATATAATTTATGTATGTATTTATGTATGTATGTATGTATGCACGCACGGAATGCATTTTCGATGAATAATATCGAATTGGAATATTCGAATAAATTCATAGACAATCTCGAATGTCGATGATCTCGTTAATGCAGGTTAGATCAAACTTGTGTCACTTGTCTTGTAAAAATATGACATTTCGCATGATATAGATCATGAAATAAATTATTCACGATATAAACATTATTATATAATTTTTTACAAATATGTGTGTATGTGTGTGTGTGTGTGTGTGTGTATGTGTACGTGTATGTAATATAAAATAATAAAATAAATAATTTGATATGTTACAGAGAAGACCGATGCGGAAGCGGTGTTGTGTCTGATCGAAGCAGAGGGGCTTCGTGAAAAATAGAGATATAAAGAGGGAGAGAGGGAGAGAGAGAGAGAAGACATTAAAAAAGAGAGAGCTAGAGAGATAAGAGCCAGAGAGAGGAGGAAAGAGGGGAAAAACAAGTACGACAGGATGTTGCAGAGTTGCAACGGGAGCACGTCGCGACGTGCCAGACGGGTCCTCGTATTCGTTTTCGCTTGGAGTCTCCTCATGATAGCGGCCGTGCAATTTCGCCATGCCGAAAACAGTGCGCTACGTAACGGCCGTAGTAATGCCGAGGAGAATAATGCAGTTGGTGACGTAGTCATCGACGATAATTATCTTCGTCGGGAGGCCGGTATCGTGAGAACGGGAGCCGATGATAAAATACCAGGTGGCTCGTCGAGTCTCGGTCTGTCTCGTTATCTTTTGCAAAGATCGAAAGATCCCGAGACTGGTTTTGGGAATATAATTGGTGGTGGTGGTAGTGGTGGTGGTGGTGGTGGTGGTGGTGGTGGCTCGATTCTTCCAACGACCACGACTATAGGTAATAAAAATATTAATGAAAATTCAGTAATGAGAAATCCATTGGATTTGGAACCGCTGTTGGATAAAAGACCGGCAAAAACCGAGGAGGAATTGATCGAGGAAATCGAAAAGAGGTTACCCAGCCTTCCTCTCGCTTATTGGAGCAAAAATAACAGGTTTAACGGCCAACAAAACAAAATATCTAAGAAGGGTAACGAGAGCTGTCTTAATTTCAAGTTTCCCTCGATCTACGACCTAGAATTTAATAACGTTTACTGGCAAACGTTGAGGACAAGCAACGGTACTTTCCAGTTCTTCGGTGCGTTTTATGATAAACGTAAGCTTTCGAGGATCGGTCCTGCTATAAGGATCGTCGGTATGATCGATAGGATCGAGCCTAACGTTAAAACTTATTGTCAGATGTGGTACGACGGCGATAAAAGTCCAATCGTAGTCGAGTACCTCGAATATAAATACATTTGGTATTCGAAATGGGGAAATTACAAACAGGGAATATATCAGCCGTACGTTATAGCTTGTAAGGTCCCGCAATCGCATTGGTCGAAGGGTCCACCTGCGTCCATTTCTATGGTAGAAAAACCGTGCGACACACCGACTAACAATCTACGAGTTATTTATAATAAACCAAAACGCAAAAAGGACTTTGCCGTTTGCGTCAAGGGCCTTGATTTTCTTCACGAGGATCTATCCGTAAGATTGGTCGAATGGATCGAACTGATAACCCTACTTGGGGCCGACAAAATATTTTTCTATGAACTTCAAGTACATCCGAACATAACTAAGGTTTTGAATTATTATCAAAGACTCGGTAAGGTCCACGTGACACCATTGACATTGCCCGGTGGACAACCTAACGTTCCCTCCTTTCAACATATGTATCTAACGAAAAAAACTAATCACAAGAGACAAAACGAACTGATACCGTACAATGATTGTCTATACAAGCATATGTACGAATATGAGTACATAGCACTGTTAGATGTCGATGAAGTGATCATGCCGGTCAAGGACGCTACCTGGCAGGACCTTATGAAGAAGAGGGTCTTACCGAAGGCCTTTAAAATACGAAACGAGACGCGCGCCTCTTACAACGTGAGAAATGTCTACTTCCTCGACGACCTGCTGCAGCCCCATGGCCATTTCAAGGACATACCCAGGTGAGTGCGAGCCACGACTTTCACGACGACACATAATAATTTCTTGGCAGTATCTCGGATCCTGTTTGTCCACGTGACAATTATTTTCGCCGGACGTTTCTTTTCACGTATCGTTAACAATTAATATTTCATATTTAACTTAGCCTTATGTACGATTTAATTGCTATGGTGGAATAAAAAAAAAAAAAGGAAAAGAAATAAAAAAGATAAAGCAAAATCATTTGAGGGAAGAAAAATAATATCGGATAATATTTAAATTCAACGATCGTTTAATTGTCATCGGGGTAAAAATTCTAACGAGCTTTGATATCCTAAAATATTATCGCTCGCGCAACTCCATCCATTATTCAAGTCGTCAAATTACAACCAAATCGTTAGGAAGGTCTCAAATTAAAGAATGCAACGCGGCATGCAGAATCGTGGTTGGCATAAACGATTCAATGCCATCCAAGTCGGTCAAGCGGAAGTTTCCAATAATAATTAACGTGACAATTTTGCAATGAGAGAGAGAGAGAGAGAGAGAGAGAGAGAGAGATACTCTTCTCTTAGGTATTATATCTGAAATTATCATAATCAATGTACGTGAGGATAAAGGATATGAAATATCGTTTGTTAAAGAAAGAAAAAAGACGCACGATAATAATAATAATAATAATAATAATAATAATAATAATAATAATAATAACAATAATAATAAAAAGAAAATATATTCATGTATTAGATATTGGAATAAAATCTTTTCTAACGTTTAATTTTCCTCTTATTACTCAGGTACATGCACATGCTGCAGCACGTATACCGTTCGAAGAACTTCACTAAACCAAACCAGTACATCAAGTGCTTCCATAATCCAGAACGGGTCGTCACTTTGCACAATCACTTCCCTTTGGCTTGCCTTGGGGCCGGATGTACGAGTTATCCGATCGAGACAGAAGATGCTCAACTACAGCATTATCGTGCCGATTGTGTGAAGTCTTTAAAGAAGACCTGCGTTGAATATCGCGAGAACAGCATCTTAGACACGACGATTTGGCGATACAAGGATCAGCTTGTGGAACGAGTTACCAGAACACTTCAAATCCTTGGCTTCTTCGGTCCAAGCTAGCGTCACGTTTTAGTTTCGCTAAGAACTCCAACGGAGGAGTTTTACATTAATTCTTATTCCTTTTCCCTTTTGTTTTTTTTTTTTTTTTTTTTCATTACCTCTAACCTCCTCTCTCTTTGACGTGTTGGTGTTGCTTCAAAGTGGATCGGCGCGAATCTCGACGACGATCGTACCCTTTTACATAGGATTGAAAGGTATCGTCGGGTCGATCAATGTCATTTTAAAAAACGTTAAATACAAATCGTTCACGAAATGAAATTGAAACGCCTGGATCCTAGAGTCACGGATCGATGAAATTTTAGTTATGTCGATATCTCGATAGAATTATTGTATCGAGAATTTATTATTACAATAGCCTAACACGTAAACATTGTCAATTTCTACAATTTTTATTTCTACATATGTAGACGTACGTACACGTAGCTCGCAAATTCAAATCGATCAGAGGCATATATATATATATATATATATATATATATATATATATATATGCGTCTTTATATTAGCTTCATAAGATTTGTATTCTCAATGCGTTCGTCGAATCTTTCTTCACGTTTCGGTAGTCTAACGAAGCAACATCCTGGTTCGTTCCTTCAAAAAAATATCTTTTTTTTTTTCTTATTTATCTAACTTCCTATATGACAATGATCTAATTACAGTGTATATTCTGTATACCATTATCTATTTCTTTCACGTCACTATGTCTAGTATTCTCCTTCATGGTGAACCTCGATCGCTTTCTTTACATAGGGATAGTATAGGATTGACCTGTACCATTTATATTCCGCAGTAAAAGAAACGTTAATTCATTTATTTATACGTTTCATCATGCTCGAATACGAGTTAAGAGAAGGCGATTCATGTATACACCATGATAATGCGATAATTAATGTAAACAATATTAGATTAGAGATAGAGCTCATTCGTAGATATAAATAGTAGTATCTTGTCTAACTTGTAATAATTTACTCGCATCCTTTACGCTTAATATACGATTTTCGAGTGTGCCTGTCGCGAAGAAGTATTCTTGATATAGGACAAACACAGTCCTCGCGTTTCTTATCGACTCTTTTTAATAAAAATTTCATTATTCGTTATATAAAGAAAATCATGAAGAATATGTGATAATAATAATAATAATAATAATTATTATTATTATTATAATGATAATGATAATGAAAAAAAAGGGAAGTGAAATAAATATTTTCTCACGAAACATTGAAATCATGTATTAATTAGGAAACTGATGTGTATCGTTTTTTACTGAACTGCGTGCCTTTTTAAAAGAAAGTGTCATGAAGTGTCACTGTTGGAGAGAATAGATTGCTCGTTTCAACGATGTTTCCTATCTGTATATAAATTACTATATACTTAATGAAGAAGTCACATTCGTCGTAATTAAATAAATAAATAAATAAGTAAATAAATATAGTCAATAATTATATCAATGAAATGAATCTTCATGGAGAACTGTCTACTTCCTTATTAGTAAATCGATAAGTAAAATAAACACACACACACGTTCACATTACACAATGAACAAGTTGATATGTAAGCTAACAGGCTTTAGTCTCTCTAAAACAATATCGTGACTTTCGAGTAAATCAAATTTAATCGATAGCGACGTGTTTGATTTTGATTGAATTTGATTAACCGATATATAAAATTGTGTCTTAACAGTCTTTAAAATCGTATGCACACCTTGACATAGATCGAGTATGATTGGATTCATTGATACGAACAGTGTTACTCAATCATTGCAATAATCGTTCAAGACACGTGTTGCCATTACTTCAAATACTTCGACTCAGTATAAAACTTGAATTACAATAATTAAACATAATCTCATAATTACATATACAATATTATATATAATATTTATTCATTCATATATATATATATATATATATATATATATATATAATATTATATATATCTATATATGTATATTAATATTATAAATCTATAAAAATAATATTTGATATATTTTTTAATTTTTCTACTTTACTTTTTTTTTTCAAATCGAATAACTTTTACAAAGTAACAAAAATATTTTTTCTATGTACGTCAAGTGAGCGGCACAAATCGGTAAAAAAAACACATGTAAATATATTAAAGAAGTATAGTACCATTTAATTGTGTGTTTGAAACGTGGTATTTACGGCTGACAAATGCTTTTGTTTCTAACCGATGTATGTATGTATGTATATATCTGCTTTCGTATACTAAAGGAACTAACTACGTTCGTTACCGCTTTTGTAGGTGGATCCGCTTTGGCTCTTTCGTTTACAGACGAAAATCCGACGATATGGCGGTGGTAGGATAAATTTGGAACAACCGTTCGGGAGATGAAACTCGCTTATGTTACGGTCTCTCTACTGTCTTAGTTTCGTGCCGAGGATTATTCCCAGTGTGTCTCTCGTGTTAACGAGAAGAGAGAGAGAGAGAGAGAGAGAGAGAGAGAGAGAAAGAGAGAGAGAGAGAGAGAGAGAGAGAGAGAGAGAGAGAGTGAGAGAGAGAGAGATACTGGGACGTGTGGACGACGACGTCGACATTCAGACGGTTTATATACACATGTAAAAAGTGCGTGACGAAATTTTTATTCTTTTCCTATTTTTTCTTCTTTACTTGTTTTTTTATCTTTTCTTTTTTTTCAAAAAAAATCTACACAACGAAACGTTATCGATGATCGATCGGATTGGATTAACGTCCGATATACATATTTCGTTGTTCCGATCAAACGAGTTGTACGTTAATTATTTAATTGTGAACGAAGGCACACACGGTGGACGCAAATATATATGTCCGACCAAGTGACATCGCGTACGTAAGAAAAAGAAAAAGAAAAAGAGGAAGAAGAAAGGAGAAATAGACTATTGTAATCTACTCCACGTGATAATCATTTCCAAAAGTTCTTCTACGTAACCGTACCTACGTTGCTTTACGTTACGTTACGTTACGTTACGTTACGTATGTATGTATGTATCTATGTACGTATTTTTATTGAATCATTTCTAATATCCTCCTCCGTTTATCGAATGATTTGTATAATATACAAAGAGCTTCAAAAATAAATCTTTGCGTCTACGAGAAGAACGTTTGGATTGAAAGATGTTGTAACACGTGGTAGTCCGTGGCACCGCGATGAAGAGGAAATAATATTCAACAGACGTTAAAATAATTATAGAACGAAATAAGTGATCGCGCGTAAGAGAAAAAAAAAAGAAAAAAAAAGAAGAAAACAAGAAGAAAAAAAGAAGTAGAAATAGTTTAAGGGAGAAAAGGAGCAGGAGCGGCAATAGATATTTATTTCCTGTACTGTTGGGAATTGACAAGCCGTGAATTGAAAACTTTAGACGATAATATCCTGTCGTTTCTAAATAAATAAAATGTCACATACAAGATTGGAGATATATGATCCATTTGCCGATCTCGAGAAACCTTCGAGATGCATAAAATTCTTACGTCTTCTTTGGAAGTTTAGCAGATGCGTATTCTCTCACGTAACGTTGGTCTCTATGGTTGTGGCATATTGTGTCATAGGTGCATATGCTTTCGAATCCCTTGAGGCAGATCATGAGAAACAGGTAGGTGTGTGTGTGTGTGTGTGTGTGTGTGTGTGTGTGTGTGTGTGTGTGTGTGTGTGTGTGTGTGTGTGTGTGTTGTATGTAGGCCAAGATATATAAGTGTTTTCGTGTGTCTATGTCCGTGTGTATATATATATATATGTATATGTATATGTATATAAGGGCAGCTCATCCCCAAATATCTTTAAAAGTTTTGAAGAAAATAAAGTTTCTATAAAGTATTCTCGACGCACGAAACAAATTTGATTTCATCTTCAAAACTCTGATATGTGTGTGTGGGGGGGGGGGGGGAGTGCCAAAAAAAGAAGAAAAAAAAATTCAGGTTCTTAGGTGATTTTAAAAATCAATTCTAAATTGTGGCACTTTTTAGATTAATTAAATCATAAAAAAAAGAAAAGAAACGTTTTTACCTTGTTCTACGATCTGCAAAAAAAAAAGGAAAAGAAAAAGAGAGAAAATGAGAAAAAAGAAAAATTTAAAATTAGTGTCTAATAAAAAAAATAGAAAATCTCGAAAAAGGGAGAGAATACTCGATGTTTGATATCACTAAGAAACATTTGAGCCCACCCTGTATAATCATCGATCGTCTATCTCACACCGTGTCGTCTTTTATCCCCCGTATTAATTTAATCATTTTTATTATTTATTGTTTTTTTTTATTATAACAAATATACATAAGACATTTGTTGTCCGAGTAAAATTCAAATTTATTTTTTATCCCTTTAAGACGCGCGCGCACACACACACATACACATATATACATGTGTGTTTTATCATTTTTAATCGGTTTGGCATATAGATAAAGAAAAACGTGAAGTATCTAAGAGGAAACATAACGGAAAAGCTATGGAAGTTGACGAAGGAAGTTGAGGTTTTGGTGCGAGAAAATTGGACGTTGGACGCTTTACGGGAATTACAGGTAGAGAGAAAGACAGAGAGAGAGAGAGAGAGAGAGAGAGAGAGAGAGAGAGAGAGAGAGAGAGAGAGAGAGAGAAATGAAAAAAGAACAGGAAATTTCTTTTTTTTTATTTTTGTCTACAAAGATAAATAAAAAAAAAGAAAAAATATATATTAATACAATTTATGTTATACATATCTTTCCAAATCGCTTATCATGCGTACGTGCACATAAGTATGTATGTATGTACGTACATACGTACCTATATATATATGTGTGTGTGTGTATATATGTATATATATTATATATATATATATATATATATATATATTTTTTTTTTTCTTTTTTGTCCTTTCTCCTTTCTCAGGGTTTCGAAAGCAATTTGTTTACGTTACTCAGAAAAGAAGGTTGGGATGGAAGCGAAGAGGAGAATAATATTCAATGGACTTTCGCCGGTGCCCTGTTTTATTCGATTATCGTCATCACGACAATTGGTGAGTTTAAAGAGATCATCTGACACGTAAATACATACATACATACTTACGTACGTACATACATACATACATATTTAAATGTTATATATACATGCGTATCGAATTAATCAACAATAGCCTTTGAAGTTTCTTCTTGTAATCGAAAAGATTGTCTAAACTCATACATGCATACATACATACATACACGCGTTAACTCTTATTCTGTGTTGATAACATTCTAATCCACTAACCGAATTAATTGAAAGTTTGACTTACGATAATGTTTTCGAATATATCAAGTAGTTCATTTATTCTAAGCATCGAACGTTGTCGAAGGTCATGTTGAAAGACGATTTGGCAAGTTAGTAGTATACATGTGTAAGTTAGGAGAAATTCGATGCGATTAGAATTTATTCGCGAGAATTCTCATTGACATTCTTTCGGTGAACGCCGACAATGTAAGACCTATATTAATTTACATTGTTGCTTTTCACTCACGAATGTTTACTTATAAAGACAAAAAAGAAGAAATAATATATATATATATATATATATATATATATATATATATATATATATATATATATAGGTTGGTATCTTTCTGTCTTTATAAATAGACATTCATGATTAAGAAACAGAATGAATCTTTTCACATCCATTATCAATTTTATGTCAACTAATCCGTGATAATAGAAGGTTGCATCTATTTTCTTTTTTTTCATCGTTACTTATTCGAGAATACTGAAACGTACAGAAATAAATTTTATCTGAAAAGCTAGTTTATGAGCGCGAACTCGTAAATCAAAATGTTTCTTTTCATCTTTTACTTACATACGTGCGTTTACGTACGTGGTTACGTTACGTTAAACGATCAATGCCTGTCACGTGGATCACCCGACACTAAAGTTGGATATCTTTTACTGTTGAAACAACAATATCGTTTGCCATCTGCACAAGCACCCTAAAAAGCAAGAAATTCATAATAAGCGTTCCAAAATGGATTCCTTTAATATATTTTCTTTCTCCCTTTTCTTTTCTTATTTCAATTATTTAATTATCTTTTCTTCTTCTTCTTTCTTATTTTAATTACGTTTGTATTATTTTTTTTTAATGTAAAAACTTACGAATTTTAATCCAGCCGACGGACAGTTAAAACTGTATCTACATTTGCAGGTATCGTATTCGCGATAACGCGTCCCTTTTGGATATTGGAAGGGTGCATGTCCAGAATCTAAATTATCGTCGTAATCGATGATCGATCCGCTCGGTGGATGTGGCCTGTCATTATCGAAATTTCATAACTAGCTCGGCGTTAATTAACACGTTGAGTGGCCAAACCAATTTTACAGATATCGCGATGTATACATCTAATATCTTTTATTACATTTTGCGGATAAGACATGTCTAATATTATTTTCCTTCTTGTTTCTTTTTTATTTGCATCGAACACCAAAATTATTAAACGTAATTCATTTATTAGAAAAAAAAACACATTATTCCTATACCTTTAATCTTTCGAGTGTCGTAAGACGAAAGAGGGAAAAAAAAACAAAAAGAAAAATTTTGTCAAAACGTTTTAACACTAGAACTACCAAAAAAACCTACCTACTTCTACTAAAACCAGTCAAAATGACTAGTCTTTAAAAAAACGTAAAAACAGAATATTTTTTTATTTATTAAATTATTACTATCAATTATTATTATCAATTATTACATTTAATTATTACTATCTTATAAAAAGTATTTAAGGTTATGGAATTACAATTATTTAATGCCAACTATTATAAAAAATACAATATAATTATGATAATAACATCTATAATAATACCAACAAGTATAACTGGTACTTTTCAAAGTGGGGAAAAAAGCCTTACAATCTGTTATTTAAAAATAAAATTATTAAATATATAACATTTACTTAACCCTGCAAAAGTCATTGCACCATTTCGAAAAAAACAAATGTAACACGAAGTAGGAATTTTATAATGAAATTGTAAAACCAGTCATTTTGATTGGTGCGGTAATTCTAGCGTTAACACTTGGATAATATCAATGGCATTCGACGTGTTAATCAACGACGTTTCACATTAACATTTTTATGGTGACCGAGCAAATGGGTATGAGTTAAAATTATTAATTTCATTAAAAAGCATTTGCAAATTATAATATTGTATTAAATGCGACGTAAGATTTAGGTATTATATTTTGGGCGTGAAAATTGATAACATATATATATATATATATATATATATATATATATATATATATATACCTTCCAATAATTCCTGTCGGTCCACCAGGTCCTACCAAGACTCCGTTGTTATTCGGATAAGTCGTCGCAAACGGCCTATTTCCATGACCATAAGAGCCTGAATGCTGCTGTGGTCTGGATCCTATGTTCTCTGGCCTGAATCCCACGAATGGGCCACCCGTATCGAAGTCCTCGAAATCGTCGGTATTCTCGTGTATTTGATATCTATCGTACACAATAGTAACAATCACAGTTGAAAATATAATCCGTTCCTTTCATTCGTTCGTTTCGGAATAGGGGAAAAAGAGAAAGGAACAAAAAAAAAAGAAAAAAAGAAAAGAACAAGAATCGAACTAAAAAATATGGACAAAAATGGTATAGCTCGTTTTTCGACATTTTTCATATTGGACACACCTCGGATTTCCAATATTGGTAGTTCTACTTTGTCCATTGTTGTTATTCTCCCATATCCATTTACCATTTTCGGAAAGTACGCTTACAACGACACAGGATATCAAAATATAAAATCTCATATTGTTACTTAATATCTTTCAAAAATATATTGAACCTTGCAAAAAACTATTGCAATCTGTTTTAACGTAGTACGATAATACTTTCTTAACGCAAAAACCTTTGGAAGGCGACTAAATGAGAGTGAAAGTCAATCGTCTCTTTATATATGCAACGTGGGAAGGTGAACGTACCATGCGGTTCAAGTCGAGGTCCTTTGGGATAATAATGATCGACATACAGGTTCTCCCAACGAATTACTCGTCTCGATGGACTAACGTTTGTCGTTTTCTTCTTGTTTTTTTTCTTTTTCGAAAAGATCTCTTGAATGATTTTGTGAAACAGTCGTCGTCGCCTTGAATGTGACGATAATGATTCGTCAATTGGTTTTTAAGAGATCACGATTATCAAGATTTATCCTACTTCTATTCATATGATCAATATTTTTTATTGATCAATGATAAATATATATTTTAGTAAAATAAATGATCAATGTATACGAATAATATTTTGGTCAGTAATTTATAACAAAATATCGATAGGTGATATAAATGATCGGTGATATAAATAATTAAATGGCATGATTACGTTTGAGTTGCATCTTGATTTGTTAATTAATACTTATAGTTATTTTTTTAAATTATTAACAAATTATTACGGTTGCGAATATTTTAATTATAATGATAATTAGTTTTCCATATTAATTAGTGTAATATCGATCGCTTGTATTGCACATCGTTATTTTATCGTGGAATAAATAGTGACCGTTTACATGCAATACTAATGGATTATAAATATTTAAAAATACTCTGACCTTCTAACTAACCTCCCGGCCTCTGCCCCTGCCTCCCTCCTCCCCTATAAATAACAGTCATATTCTTTTCATTTTTATTCGTACATGTATTTTAGAAGTATAAAAATTTCAAATGTAATTAAATTCGCAAGGACTATAATAATGTAGTTGGATTTATGAGATTGTTTCGAGATTCTCCTTACTGATCAAATGAACGGTAAGTAATCATGTATTTATAACGAAATTGAAAATTAATTAATTAATTAATTTTATCTATCTCCGTTTCGTACTAACATATCGTAAGAATGTTCCATCAACGTGATTAAGATAGAATAAATTTATAAATAAAAGAAAGATCATTATTCCATTAGAAACGATTAGGTAAATATGTTTTTGCGTGTATGTTATTATATATATATATATATATATATATATATATATATATATATATAATTTATAATCATCGAACGTCGCTTTATTTTGATATTGCATTTTGAGTTACGACCATCGTCCTATAATTTCTTACGTATCTCTGTGGCGTTACGAGACCGGTGGTAACCTCATTACATGAAAAATAAAGTCAATACGACAAAGGAACGCATGACCGAGTTTCATGCTAAATCGAACGTTCTGCTCATCCTGCCCTTTTTGTTTTCGATCGTTACGTCATTTTGCATCCGCCGGATACAGAAACAGAAACAACCCGATGCTGTTCTCTTCGATCGATTTTAATTATTCGTAAAATCGATTGAATTAAATTATACCGTTTTTTTCTGTTGTTGTTGTTATTATTATCGGCATTATATATTTTTTTGTTTTTCTTAATTAAACAAGAGCTCAACGTGTGAGAGACAATAGAGAGAAACATCGAATGCTCTTTACGATGGCTTTTGTTTGACGTTTCCTTTTTTTTATTATTTTATTTTTGTTTTTTCGTTTCTGCACACTCTTTTGTATTGTTTTGTTCTACCTCTTCAAATTCTTTCGGTTCGAGAAACATTTCAAGCGAGACGAAATCCATTTACTCGTTTACTTATAAATATATTTGAACATAAGGTAATTACTGAAATCTGTGAAATAATATATATATATATATATATATATATATATATATATATATATATATATATATACGTAAGTAAAACTTTTTCCTTTTTTTTTCGTTGTATTTTTTTTCTTCCTTTCTTCTCAAATCTTTTTATGCGAGAAACATTTCAAGCGAGATAAAATCCATTTACACATTTACGTACGTAAATATATATTTAAACATAAGCTAATTCCTGAAATCTGCAAAATAATATATACGTAAGCCCTGGTAAAACTTTTTGTTCGGCTTATTTTTTTTTTTCTTGTATTTTTTTTCCTCTTTTCTTTTCAAATCTTTTCCATGTGAAAAACATTTCAAGCCAGACAAAATCCATTTACGCGTTTACTTATATACACACACATACATACACGCGCACATTCAAACATTAAGCTAATTACTGAAATCTGTAGAATATAATAATATACGTAGATGAAACTAATCAGCAGATTTGAATTCTGGAACTTGATGACCTTAACCTAAACTCAAGATGGACCAGTTGGACCGTGAAGAAAGTTTTATGCTCGGACGCTAAATCATCGTTTAATCATCGAATTTGACCTTGTCGAATGATCATTTAAATACCAAACATTATCTTTGCATATATATACATGCTAATATGCTATATATATATATATATATATATATATATATATATACATAATTTGTACTTGTATTATATATATACAATTTGTAATTTTTAATATATATATATATATATATATATATATATATATATATACATTAATATTTTATTTTAATATTATATATATAATTTGTACGTATGAAACATAGATCATTGAAATGTTATATAATATAATAAATTTTAATTTAATTTCAGGATATGGTCACATAGCACCTAAAACTAAAAATGGAAAGGTCGTCACGATATTCTACGCTGTCGTTGGAATACCTTTGATGCTTCTATGTTTATCTAACATCGGTGACATAATGGCATCGAGCTTTAGGTAATAATTATTCATTCAATTCATGATTAACTTTGATTCTATGAGAATCTATGCGGATCTAGATATTCAATGAGATCTTTTCCTTTTTCATCCATTCTTTCCTTTTTCTCTTACGCTTTGTGGTGTTTAAAACTAAAAAAAAAAAAAAAAAAAATATATATATATATATTATCTCTTCTCAAGGAATTTCTATTTCTTCTTATTCTTTCTTTAATTTATTTTTTATTTTTTTATTTTTATTTTAATTTACATCTTTATAAGATTCTTATGCTGGAGAATGTGTCGTTACGCAACTATAATAGATTCTATGAGAATCTAGTTGTGATTCTATTTAAGAAAGACAAAAAAATGTCTTCGCTCAAGAAATTTCTATCTTCTTATATATATATATTTTCTTTTCTTAATTTTTTTCTTATCTATTTATCCTAAATTTTGATTAGATTCTTGTACTGGAAAGTGTGTTGTTACGTATGTACGAAGCCACCAAAGAAGAAACGATCACGTCCCAGTTTAGTAAGATCCTACTCGGCAAGGCAAGCAGGGTGATTAGTCATTTCATTAAATTTACGTTAATCCAATGTTCGTTCTATTGAAAATGGAAAAACTACAAATTCTTTAGTCGATACGATGTCAACAACAGAGCTGCATCATTCCGACGTTCGATTAGGCTGAGTCAGAGATCGGCCGACGGAACATTAGGAATTCCCGAAGGTTTGACACGAACATCGTACTCGGATACAGATTGCAGGTATTCAACATACAAGGTGTATCATTTTAATAGATACGGCCAAATATCTCCTATCCCGATTGATTTTATAAATAGATGTTTAACATCAAACAAAATGTCTATTCGGATTACACTGTTCGTTCGAAATATCGATTTCTATTTATAAAAAAAAAAAGAAACAAAAATAAATGATGGCTTCTTTATCTTGATGACAGCGCCATCTCTGAATTAGATACAATAGATATATTACGTTATATCTTAAAAACTTGTGGACTACTTTTATTTCTAACATTCGTTTAACATCAAACTAATAGAATCGAAAATATTTGGCCATAATCGTTTGAAATAAGACACCCTGTACACATAGCCGTTTTATTTTTCAAATATAAATTCAATACATACACGCACGCACGCACACGCACACACACACACATAAAAAAATTTGTTCTTTTTCTCTCTCTGTAAAATCAGGGATAATTCTCGACGTTCGAATGGAATGGACCAAAGGAGAATCTATTCTTATCAGTTATCTTCTCCTACGGCATTAAGGCCAACGACCTCCTTCAGAAATACGGATATACCTTTATCCTCTTTAAAATTAACAAAAGGTAGGATTTATGTATTAGGAATGGAAGAAAAAGAGGAGTACCATTGATTGAATATTTCTCACTATATCATATTATTTCACCGAAACAGGTAGTCCTAAATTAGGTACTCAATCTCTCGATCGAAGATTAACATGTGGAATTATAGAAACTGATCATTCGCCTGTTCTATGCAATAAATATGCTTTGGACGATGTCGAGGATGATTTGTTCTTATGGCAATCTACGTCGCCAAACAAACGTAAAGATTTCCATTGAATTTAACACATTTTATTCATCATCGATATTTTTATATTAATTATCGATATACACGCGCGCGCGCGCGTGTGTGTGTGTGTGTTTATATATATGTTTATATGTATGTATGTATGTATGTATGTATATATATATATATATGTATATATATATGTATATATGTATATATATATATATATATATGTATATATATATGTATATATGTATATATATATATATGTATATATATATGTATATATGTATATATATATATATATATATATATATATATATATATATACAGCCGAATATGTCAGCAAGTTTGGTAATCGTCTACAAGTAGAAAATAAATTGGAAGACATCGAAAGACAGCCTACATTGATAACTAAGTCATTACCAAGAAGATTTCAATCGGTGGAAAATGCCATTCCACCTATTTCACCTCCACAGAGATCAACATTATCAACTCCGTATCAATTGTCATCAAGGCATTTGTCATCAGGAAACGAACAAAACAGAAGATATCATTCGGAAAGGATCAGACGTTCGCCAAGTAATTATTCCACTGGTAAAAAAAGTTGATAGAATTATATTATATGTTAATGATGAATGAAAGAGAAAGAAAGAGATAGATAGATATACAGATAGATAGATAGATAAAGAGAGAGAGAGAGAGAGAGAGACGTACACAAAAATAAAAGGAAAGAAAAATTATCCAAGTATTTTTTTTCCTTCTTTCCATCTTTCTTTTTTTGTAATCGATGATCGTAAATCGTCGTTTCCCTTTTTCTCCGTTTTTTCTTTTCCTTTCTATTTTTGTTTCGTTTTGTTCATTTATTTTTTTTCTTTTCTTTTTTTTTTTGTTCCAGCACGTTTCCACAGACGAGAAGCATCGTTGCCGAGAATTTTGTCGCCAATCGGATTTGCGATGCACCGACGTGCCTGTTCCGATGACATAGACATTGATTACGAGTTTTACACCACAACCGACGAACATGAAAGACAACCGATAAAACCAGTACCGATTTGGCTTTGCGTTTTTCTCGTCGTTAGTTACATATTGGGAGGTGCCTGTCTATTCAGCAAATGGGAAAAATGGACCTTCCTCGACAGCGCTTATTTCTGTTTCATTACTCTGACTACTATTGGTATGTAATTGAGATAATCTTGCCTTAATAGATTCAATTGTTACCGTTCGCAGATACAATGCGATTAACTTCGCTTTTAGGATTATTCTTTTTCCTTTTCTTTCTTTTCCTTTTTTTTTCATTTTTCCCTTTTTTTTTCCTTTTAATACTTCATCCTCCAACCATTGTAGGATCGGTCCTGAACTTTTAATATTTCAAATAAATTATCTTAATAATCAGCCTTAACAAGTCGCTAAACGATTTTATGACCATTTAATTAATAAATAATCCGCGGCATATACATACATACATACATACATACATACATATATATAAACTTTATCAATTTTCTTTTTTCTCATTGTTTTCTCATTGAGTTAATCGACTTTTTACAAATGCGAGAGGTTCGATTAAAAAAAAATAAAAAAAGAAAAAGTGGGAAAAGAAGAAAGAAAAGATGAAATCAAACGCGACATACCTACTTATTTTTTTCTTTATATATATATATATATATAATATTTAATAAGAAAAATAAAGTGTGCATACTTTCGATTGAATTTAATTATTTTATTTTAGGATTCGGTGACTTCGTGCCAAATAAATTGGACGCACACAAAGGAATAGCCCTGTGCTCGTTGTATCTCTTATTCGGAATCGCTTTATTGGCGATGAGTTTCAATTTAGTCCAAGAGGAAGTGATCAATAACGTTAAAAGCGTTGCGAAAAGTTTGGGTATATTGAAAGATAGCGACGACGAGTACGACGACGATGACGATGATGACGGTGAGGATGATTACAGGTACGATGCGGAATACGAGGATGATGTCGATGAGGATGAATTTGAACAACGATGTGATAACAGCCAAAGAAAAACTTCTTATCTCGATGAACGTCGATACTAATTTTTTTTTATCTTTTCTCTCTCTCTCTCTCTCTCTCTCTCTCTCCCTTTCTCTCTCCTCCCTCTTCCCTCCCTCACACACACTCTCTCTCTCTCTCTCTCTCTCTCTCTCTCTCTCTCTCTGTCGTTCCTTCTATTATCTTCTTTTTTATGGAACAAAGGTTGCAAAATGATAATAATAATAATAAACAAAATAAGAGAACAAATAAATAAATAAATGAATGAGTAAAAAGGAGAAACATTATCTTTGAACGATAAAAATGTCGATAATCCAATTTTTCCCTTGATATTCTTTATTATATTTGAATGAATAGCTAACGGGTGTGCCCTAAGTCAATACGTACACTAGCCACGACTAGAGGCCGCTGAATCCAAGCTGGAAGTCGATTATTTTTAGCGCCATGCTATTTTCATTAGTACGTCGGGTGGCACCTAGCGAAAGCAGTGCACGCGAGTGTCGTGTCGAAACGTTTATTGTAATTGCTTTTAATCGACGATTATAAACGTTAACGTATCGTATGGATATTATAAATTTCAACGAGAGAAACGTAAGAGATCCTGGCAATGGTCGTCTATACGATCCGATATAATAATCGTATCGTTTTAGCGATATTACGCGCGTGATTTTTATTTTATATATTCTTTTTCCGTTTTTTTTTTAACTGTACGTCACGATTATATTATCATCGTTATTATTACTATTACTATCATCATTATCATCATCGTCATCATCATCATCATCATCATCATCACGATGATCATTATTATTATTAATATTATTATTATAATTATTGAATCATGATTTACTGACGATGAGAATTGAAGTATTGAAACATGATGAACGCGATGTATACGCGATTAATTCGATTTATCGACGCGTTTCATCTATTGATAAAAGAATTACAAAAAAGAAATAATAATAATAATAATAATAATAATAATAATAATAATAATAATAATAATAATAATAACAAGAATAATATTTGATAAATGAAAATAAACGAAAAAGTCTGACTCGTTTAATCACATGATACGATTATAACGATTTAATTAGACAAAATTACAAATTATAAAAACGTTAGGACAAATCGTGAAACGATAACTTAGATTATTTCTTCCTTTTTTTCTCTTGGTTATTAATTCAAAAATGTTTATCTCCTTTCATCTCTTTATAAATATTCCATTAGTCAAATCTAAACAATTCTCACAATAATAGATCGTCAACGTCAAACTGCCAAGCAACGTGCGCTTCTCTGAGGATACACGCTTTCTCGATTCTCCGCAGATCATAACAACAACAACAAAAGTCAATACCAAACGATCGCTGAGATATAATTCAGAAAGGCAGAAAAAGGGAGAACGAGGATACGGACGTTTTCTATTAAATCCGACATTGCAATTTGCCGGTCATGCGGATCAGTGAACGTAAATGATAGCGTGGACTATTCGTATGGAATATCCTTGATAAGGAAGATCTATGTGAAACGGTTACGTACGTACATACATACATATATATATATATATATATATATATATATATATATATATATAACGTCAGGATAAATGATATTTTTTCAAGAATAAGTATAATTAAAAAAAAAAGAGAACTAAGAAAAAAAGAAAAGAAAAAGAGAAAAGATACTGAGAAAAGGATGAAAGACCTATAGGTAATTTATCATATGGAAATGTCAGCCAATGGCATCTTTCCAATACTAATTTTACCATCAGCAAAAACAAACTAATTTAAAACCGCGTTTAATTAGTCCCCTTCGTTACAATTTCCAAACTACGTAAAGGTCAAATTAGAGATGAAGGCTCGATGAGATCTAAGCCAACTAAGACAAAATAAAGAAAGAAAAAAAAACAAAAAGAGAATAAACTATAAGCGATAACAGAGTCAAGTTCGAGGATATCGGAGTTAGTTAAGAAAAAAAAGAGAGAGAGAGAGAGAAAGAGAGAAAGTCAAGTCACCGAAATCACAAATTCGATAAAGGATCATGGAAACGAACAAATCGTTGCATAGACCGTCATCAACGAACGGACAGTGGCAACGTGGAAGTTATCGTTATCAATGTGAAAGAAGGAAACGGCGACGACGGAAGCCTTGGAGCGAGAAGATATGTGACTGGACCAGGACACTGATAGCCTTCCTCTTCAGTAACGTTGGCGTGGTATGCCTCGTGGTGGGTTATACTATAGTCGGTGCTTTCCTGTTCACTTATATCGAGGCCAAAGACAGCTTGGACATATACGGTGACGTCGTCAAGCAAAGAAACATCACGGCTGCTAAACTTTGGGACTTGACCTCAAAGGTTACATTAAAACATATGTACATAATCCTGGATGGTACCATAACAGGATAAACAAATTCAACGATTCGTTTTAATCGAACCATATGGAATACAACGATGAAATTTGTTGTATAACAATGTGCGACACTCGATTATTATTATTATGAATATCTAAAAGGATAAATTAGCCCCGCGGCGACATTACATTGCTTGGTCACCCAGATCTTCAGAACTTGCACACTCCTCGACTTCGTACATTTGCGGCTTTGCAAAATACTAAGTTTATTCACCGCGCACCTGTTTATGCCGTAGAATGTGCAAATGCAGCTAAATGGGAGAATAAAATATGCCCGATTATTATCATAACAAAAACAACAATAACATTTCATTCTTGTATTCCATATAATAGTTCGTTCGAAATAAATCTTCGAAGTTTACTCTATTATGATAGACCTTACACAGTGTATATGAAAGAGGAATGAAGACATTGGGTTTATGAAGTACATACAGTGGAACTAATCTCGTTTATTTCACACGCAGGAGAACATATTCTCTGAGAGATTATGGAAAAAAGAAGTTAGGAATATATTGGAGAGGTATCAACAAAAAATGGTTAAAAATATAAGAGACGGTTATGAGGTTGTTACTGAAGAACACAAAAAGTGGACTTTTGCGGGTGCATTTCTTTACTCTCTCACCGTCATTACGACCATCGGTAAGGACAATCATTTATTTTGTTCTCTCTCTCTGTCTCTCTCTCTCTCTCTCTCTCTCTCTCTCTCTCTCTCCTTATTTATCACTTTATACCCGTTATTGTAATATTAAACAAATTGTATAAATGTGAAAATAATAATATGAGCCAATGAAGGATTTTCATTTCTTTTTTTCTCGTTTCATTCAAGGTTACGGGAACATTTGTCCTAAAACGAAATGGGGTAAATTGTGTACGATAATATATGCCATAATCGGTATGCCATTGTTTCTACTTTATTTGAGCCAGATTGGAGATATTTTTGCGAGAAGTTTCAAATGGATCTACGCACGATGTTGCCTTTGCAAGTAAGATATACGAACAGTAAAGATTTCTTTTCAATCAATTTTAATCTCCGTCGATAAATTTTAGATGTCATAAGAAACCACGTGATCCGATTAATTTGAAAGTATTAAGATCACGTACAGAAATTAAATTGCAAAGAGATCAATTGCAGGTCGGTATATATGTATATTAAAATATTATATTAAGAATCGAATTAATCATTCGATTCGATTGTTAATCAAAACAGCACGTAGGAGAGACAGAAACTTCTAATGTTTATCAGGATCTCAACGTAATACAAAAGAATAATATCAATAGAAAAGAAAGCATGAACAATAAAATCAACGATGGTTACGGTATTTATGATTACGATCCACAACAAGTAACCGTACCATTAACACTTTGTCTTGGTATTATGGTGGGGTAAGTCGTGATATATTACATAGGACCCCAAAACATAATGTTAACAAATATATATATATATATATATATATATATATATCGAATAAAATATATTTTTCTATATCGTTAGGTACGTTATAGCAGGTGCTTTGCTATTTTCAAAATGGGAAGACTGGAACATGTTAGATGGGTCTTATTTTTGTTTCGTTTCATTATCAACAATTGGATTTGGCGATATAGTACCAGGTGATAGAATTTACTCGGGACAGGGACTCGAATTATCCTTCATCTTTTGTTTCATGTATCTCATGCTTGGTGAGCGTCAAATTATAATTCAATATTATTCAAAGGAAATCCTATCATTACTTCATTGTGATACATTAGGTATGGCACTCATCGCTATGTGTTTCAATCTGATGCAAGAGGAAGTAATTGCTAAAGTCCATAGTCTGGCACGTATTATCAAGTATATCTTCAGATGCGACAGGTGATGGCTATTATGATGATTAAAAACGTTCGATAACTATATTCGAGTTCAATCGATATGAAGGGAAAAACTAAAGGGATACAAAAGAAATGAAAAGAAAAAAAGAAAAGAAAAGAGACTACTTCATGAACGACCTCTGTTAGTCTTATACAATTCTCATTTGCTTGGTCTGATCTTATAAATTCCAAAGAATTATATATATATATAAACACGCATCTTAGGATCCACGAGATTGAAGTTTCGTATTACAATTCGTGATATTCGAAGACACTCCTACGTCAATCGTAGAGAAAGAGAGAGAGAGAGAGAGAGAGAGAGAGAGAGAGAGAGAGAGAGAGAGAGAGAGAGAGAGAGGAAAAAAAGAAAACACGAGCAAGATTACGTGTACAGGAAGAACTTTGAAGCTTCTCTCGCTCTGTGAGAGAGGAGAGGAAAGCATCCTTCTAATTTATGGTACGTACTCGATAGATACTATTTACGACTAGCTAATAGAATACTAATGCATATCATGTATGAAACGATAAGACGAGAATATTCTCTCTAACATCACTTTTTACTTAAACTTTTACTCAAACGCACATTCGAAGTTACTTGCCAAGAACAACAGTAAAACAAAACCAAAAAAAAAAAAAAACAAAAAAAAAGGAAAGAAAAGAGGA
>OU964961.1:17808673-17948673 GCA_918808275.2 Dolichovespula sylvestris
ATAGATATATGTTCGTGTATATATGTATATACATAAACCTATGTCCAATCCTGAATTAGCATCCAAACTGGAGGGTCATTAATCATTTTCGAAGCTTGGTTGGTTTGAAATAAGCCGTGAGCAGCAATCAAACAATCCCTCACTATGACAGGTCCGGGCATCTCACCAGATGGATGAAAACGGCGACACCAAAGGAACGGTAGAACAACGATAGGACGTTACCGCTTGCGGCTGCAGCTGCGGTGTCGATCGCTGCATCTGCAGCTGCGGCGGTAGCGACGGCGGCAGTGGTAGTGGTGGTGCAATTAGGCGGCATAATGATGCAAAACACCGGCGACTATTACCAAAGGGCACCGAGATGTTGTCCCGGAAGAAATGGGGGAAACACCAATTCCCTAAGGATCAGCAGTTCGGTACGAGGTGCTGAATTGCTCTGTTGTTGCTGTAGCTGCAGCACGTCCACTTCAACGAACACACCGGGATTACTGGCCAGCCTTGGTGTCTGCGTTCTTGTCCTTGGTTACACCCTGCTTGGTGCTTTCGCTTTTATGGCGTTAGAGGGTGGCCTTAAATCGGTAAGAAAGAAAAGAAAAAAAAGAAAAGAAAAAAGATAAAAAAGTATTTCAATCTAAGAGATTAAAAGATAAATAGACCTTTTGATAATATTCGATAATATCGTTGTGTTTCCTGTAGGAGCCTTTGATAGATACATCATCGAAAGTTACAAAGAACGAGGAAGGATCTTACAGTCTTTCAACATTGGAGGACGAAAATGCTGCCAGGGATTTAAGGGAAAAGACAGTCGAAAGGCTTTGGAGTATAACCGAAGATTTGAATATTCTTTACAAAGAAAATTGGACGCGACTGGCGGCGAAAGAAATTCTTGAGTTTCAAGAAAATCTTTCGCATGGCTTAAAGCGTAAGTCAATACCTTACGAATCGGTACCACCGACTCATCAAGCGCGAAATACCGAAATGGATAAACGACGATGGACGTTCAGTGGAAGTCTGCTTTATTCCCTAACGCTCATTACTACCATAGGTATAATGTTCTTCATAAAAATAATATAAATATAAGAGTATCAGTATGAGAAAGAAACCATGTAAAATATTATAATTAACTGTTTTGATTTTCTAGGATACGGTAATGTAACTCCACGTACAGTCTGGGGTCGCCTAATTACCATAATCTATGCTCTAGCTGGTATACCTCTTATGTTGGTTTATCTAAGCACAGTGGGCGACGTTCTTGCTAGAAGTTTCCGACGTTTGTACGGTCGCATGTGCATTCCACGAAATTGCATTAAAAAGCAACAACCACCACCGCCTCCACCGCCGGTCGGTGGTATAATGAGCAAGTCCTACCGTTATGATAATCATATAGAAACAAAGGCGGGAAATTATTATTCAACCAGTCGCGATAGTTCCTGCGATGATCTTGGTACACGAGGTACGAACAGTGCCATTTTACTCGACTGTGGTAGCGAAGGCCTCTTGCATGCTACCACTAGTTCAACGACCGCACTTCAGGTAAAATTTTAGGTTGTACTTAAGGGCGATCTGCGCATTCTTTTCGAGATTAATATATACGTGAAAACGTTTGTATTATCAGGATACGATGACAGGGAATGGTAAACGTCATTTGCAACCGTGCTCGTTGTCGCCATCCTCAACCTCATCGCCGGCGTACATGATGGAAACATATTCTGTGAGAATACCCATTAGTTTGTGCCTGGTAATAATGCTGCTATATATATGCGGCGGTGCAGTGATGTTCAATCGTCTGGAGGGTTGGAGTCTTCTAGAAGGTGGATATTTCTGCTTCACGAGCCTCGGAACCATCGGATTCGGAGATCTGATGCCGATTGGACGGAACGCACCATCGACCACATTGGAAGAACTCAGCCTGTGTGCCTGCTCGTTGTATATACTCGCTGGAATGGGCCTGATAGCCATGTGCTTCAACCTCGTCCAGGAGGAGGTGGTACGCGTGGTCAGGGTCTTCGGTAGAACCTGTGGCATGTCATCGGGTGTGGTGGTCGGCCCTATTGGTGGTACAGGTATCCCTGACGAAGGCAGATTCAATGGGGAACGAGTAGAGAGACCTTTTGAAATGAATTTTCGTCTACAACATTCGGCTTCCATGAAAGAGCAAAACGTTTTCAATTAGCCAATACGAAATAGAATCGTTTCGTGCCAATTGTAGACTAACGTGTCACTTTATATAAATGAAATGCCTAAATTCGTTGAAAAAAAAAATAAAACTTATGAAGCCCTTTAAACGAAATTGTTATTAAAAGCATCGTATAAAATCTCGTGTAAAATCGATAACAAGATATCGGATGTCCCATTAATATGTTTACGATATCGGTAGAAAGCATTTGTTGTATTTTGTATATCGTAAATAAATAATAATAAATTTATTTGAGGAGTCCTGATCACTAATAATCGATGAAAATATTTCAAATGTTTCGAAAATGGAAATAAATCTTCAGGATATCCTGTGCTGTCTACTGGGCTAGTAACAATTTGAATAAATACAGCTGTTGTGTGTTACCCCACTATCATCTTTTCAACATCTATATTGCTTAATTTATTTTCTACTGTCCTTGTTCGTAATAGGGGCCACACCTGGAATCAAAGCTGAACTCGACGATGGAGGAGGTACCAGTGATTCAAGATTGTCAGAACAAGAAGAAGAAGCGATCGCCATGTCCACGGTGCCGTCATCCTGACAACACCAGGCCAGGATCCCTAGTGACGGGAAACTCCTGGCCCACCCGTCGAGTACTGCCATGAAATTGTCACCAGGTCATCATTCTTTACCACGCAAGAAGACATCTGCAGAAAAAAATATGTCAACATCACAGATATTTCAACGTGGTCATCCAACGAGACGTAGCTGTTTATCGCCTCAATATCATCACCAACATCATCATCAACATCGCCAACAAGAAAGTTCTCTACATTTCGAATATTTTGTACCGAGAAGTGTTAGCGAGTTTAATTTAGCTGCTACTGTAGTTACCGATATCGCGGTAGCACCTTTACCTCCCACATCAGCTCTACGACCTTCTTCCGTAATCACACCACCAGCTTCTGGCCTTACTACCAATACATCGGCAACAAATCAAGGACGTCTATTGGATGCTTCAAATACTACAACAAGAAGTCGAGAGAAAATGGTTACATTTGAGGACGAAGGTGTTAATTGTGCCGGATCGGCATCTAATAGAAAAAATTTATCTAGCATTGATAATACCTTCATGTGATGAATGAAAAAAATGTGGAAAAAAAGAAAAAAGAAAGAAAGATAAGACGATAAATGTGAAGGACATTTACTTTAAATGAGAGTACGAATTCGTTATATCTCTGCGTAAAAAGAAATAATAAATGAATAAAAATAAATGGTTTGATATATATTTGGTTAGATAATATAAACAGAATTAGAGCTGGAAAGAGAAAAGCAAATAAATATGAACAGGAATTAATTTCTCTAATGAGAAAATGTTCTTTTATAATATATACCAATATCAGAAACTCATTGATTACAAGTATAGACTACAACGGACAAAACTTATGGAGTACTTTGTTTAAAAAAAATGCTCAGTTATCATACAATAATCATGTACTCAGGGTATTGATAATGTAAAAACTTTCGTACACTCTAACGACTGAATACACAGTTTTCTAATCTAACAAATGGAAATATGAAAGTAAGAAAATACTTTTGTCTCTTGCTAATTTCCTGATATCAAATATCTAATCACATAGTACAACAAAAAAAGGCTAATCAGAATATAAAAAATTACAACTGCTAAGACTCTGGTTGATAAAAGGATGCCTTCTATAGAATGATACAAATCGTTATACTACATTCATTCAAAACTGACATAATGATAAAATATATATAAATCAGAAATATTATCTATGTCTATAATTTAATGCGCATGAAAATCAAGGTATTCAAATATGAAAAGAATCTAAATCACGTCACCAAAAATTTATGAGCACAAATTAAGATTTTTTTTCATTTATAATATTAATTTAAAATTATTTTAATTATATTCAAAATCATGTACCAATAGTACTTTTATTAATATTCTTTCTCAATTTTATTAATTTATAATTGACTAAATAAATCTCTGATATACAATATTGACTGAAGAATAAAGCATGTTTATAGCATATCAAAATCTATGTTATTATATTTCTCAAACGATTACTTTCGTATAATAAAAAAAGAAATATTTATGTAATAAAGAAAATATAAAAACATTAAAGAAATGATAAAACTATGCTTGCACAAATAATCCTGTATAATTAATTGTAAATACTAATACATATGCTGTATAACAACAACTTCAATATATACATGTACAGATTACAAAATTATTGAAATACTACTTTTCAAATAGATTATTGTAAAATGGTGGCATTTCCCTTGTAGCTTTTTAATTCAATGTGCAATAATGCACCTGCTATTCATATGAATATGATTATTAAATAAATATTTAACAACAATTTATTAAATGTGACAGTCAACTCTGAAAGTTGCGACCAATTAACAAAATGCATTAATATGACCTCTTATGATGTGAAATATCAAAAATAATTGGATATGTTTTTTCTTGCGTTGAGTGTAAAGAAAAATATACGTTCCTCATTCAAAATATATTTTTCATAATCATTTCAAGTTCCTTTATACATTTTCTTTGCGAATTAATCTTTTAACGTTTATATGTGTTACTTTTAATATACTTTGTAAATTAATCCATGCATTGTTCAAAATTATAAAAGAATTTTTTGCGAATTTTCTATATTATGAAATTATAAAAAATTTATCAATTATACCATTGAATATGTATAGTGTAATTTCTATAACATCTTGATCTCAATAATCCAATTCTTCCTCTTAAAAATAATCCGCTTTATTATTTCTTTTATAAAATGAATTCGAATTGACTTTAAAATTTGATCCTGTATGTTTTTTAAATATTAAATTGTATAGTATCTCTAAAAATATAAAAGAATATTAAATTTAAGAACTTGATTCTCTCTTAAATAATTATTTACAAATGATATAAATATTTAAAAATGTTATATGTCATAAAAATATGTTAAGAATATAATAAGAATATATATATATATATATATATATATATATATATATAATATACATATATATATATAATAATATATATATATACATATATATATATATTCTTTCTAAATTAATATATATTATTTGTAAATGATTTTCAAAATTATAAAAAAATATTATTAAAAAATTAATTATAAAAAAAATATATGCAGAATTAAATACAGAGAAAATGATATATAATAAACCTTTGAATTTAGATATTAAATTAGCCCGACTGTCACAATAAAATTCTTTATTATCTGATCTTTCTTGTATGGTTTGAGAGAGTACACATCCAACATCAGTAACGTGATTGAATATAAATTGTAAGGTGCAAATTACGATGATTACGAGTATTGGTAAGCATGTAGTAGTTTCAACATCATCCAAAAATGCATTTACGTATTCTGGTAAGAAATCGTTACACATTCTTAATTTTTCGTATTAATAACTTGTATAGTTTATATTTTTTTTCTTTTTAATCAGGCTATAATAAATGCCGACAAAATTTAATTTTGTATAGTTATCTATCCAAAAATAAAACACATTGTACACACAAACAACTTCACAAATTTTAATTTGAAAATAACTGATGATCGATGTGCATTGTAAATTTGATTGAGAATGATATAATTAATTGAATTAATAACATTAAATAATATGTTGTCAAGAGCAGCAATTTAATAACATTATGATTGGTCAAATTTTTCTTATCAGACAGATTTTAAATAATTTACTTCACATTGAATATTTTCTGCATAATCTCATTGTTTCGTATCGTTTTAAACTGACCAATCAGCGGATCGTTTTTTATAATTTTATATTAGGTTGGTGCGTATGAAATGTCGGATTCTCTTTACATGCGGACGTTTGTCTCCCTGTTTTCGTTATACTTTTGTCTTTGGCATAAACTCATTCATAGTCGTATTGTCCATTGCCAGAGATTCATTTCAGCAAAATAGGTTTTCTCGAAGGTCTTCCCTTTTGTTATTTCTTTTGAGTTTATTGCCGATATGAATTCTGCCGACATTCGCGTCATTTTCTTATATGAGTACAAACTTGGTAATAGTGCTGCAAAAGCTGCACGCAACATAAACCAAGCGTTTGGGGAGAATACGGTTAACGATCGGAAAGTGCAGCGTTGGTTCGAAAAATTTCGGACTGGCGATTTTTCACTGCAAAATGAGCCGCGCGGAAGACCCAAAACGTCTGTGAAGAATGATGACCTGAAGGCTCTAGTGGAAGCGGATCCAGCCGTATCCACGAGGGAACTTGCTATCAGGATGAAAGTTGACCATACAACGATATTGAGACACCTTTCTGAGATTGGCAAGGTTAAGAAGATGGACAAGTGGGTACCGCACGCACTGACAGAGCGAAATGAAGCAATGAAAAAAAAACATGATGGCTTTTCGAATTTTTAAAAAAGCTTTATTTTCTTTGAAAAAAATCATGTAAAAAAATGTCATCTTTTCGAGAATAATTTGTGCATAAAAATTAAAATTTTTATTAATTTTTCGTGAAAAATAAATATCGTATAGTGGCGCCCCTTAAAATCAATGGTGAAAATATATACTTAAATATTATCTACATTATATATATCCTACATTATACATGATGATGGTGATTTATAATAACAAAAGAAAGAATATATTTAAAAGAACAAGGTACAATATAGCCAATCAACACTCACTAATGTCTCACAAAGATCTTTGTCGCTTTCTTATTGTTGAATTCCATCTTCACATCGCGTTATGATTTTACGCGCGAAATCTCAACAAATCGTGTCTTCGATAATTTTGACACGTGACCAGGTATACGTCCAACCTATAAACATCGCAACTCTCTTAATCAGTTCTTAATCATATTATATTATTGATAGCTAATAGAATTGGCTATAATGCTGTACATATTTTATATAATTAGTTAGAATGAATTTTTAATTTCTTCTAAATCAATCATATCGAGGACGAAAGATTCGTATCTTATTTCCAATATAAATTATGGAATATATGAAGTTATAGATATTTGAAAATTCATAGAGAAATATGGATTTATTCATGTTTTTAACCCGTGATAGACGTGGGTTACGAAAAAGATAATGAAATATATATATATATATATATATATATATATATATATATATATATATATATATATAAACAAACCTTGCAATGCTATCGTGTTAAATCAACCGTGTTGAACACGTGTCCGGTTTAAATTATTGTACGGGAGAACATAAAATCTTTCGATTAGATGAAATGTGGAATAGTTCTTTTCCACTTTTCGTTTAGATTAATAGATCTCGTGAGACTGTCGATTTTTCATGCTTTCCACCAAAAAATATTGAACACTATTGAGTGTGTGAGATACACGTGTACGTACATTTCAATCGATGTACATTCGAACGAAGTTCTGATATTACGATATTCCTTTAACACGTTCGTCGTCCAGAGTGATACAGTTGAGTTTTTCGCGGAGCCCAAATGCAATTGTCGGTGGGGGCGTAAGGACGTAACGTTTATGTTAGGACGTAAACAGAGTGATAGGTGGGAGCATCAACGATGAAATTCGAATAGATAGGCACGTTGCAGTCAGTGAGCTATTGTTATCGAACTTTCGAATGATTACAAACTATAAAGTATTTAATTCTGAAATTGGGAGAGTGACGAGTTCTACGGAAAGAGGATTGCGAGAAATTTCACGGCATTTATCCCAGGTCGTTCAATCAGTCGAACGACAAGAACATCGGTGATTTTTTATTCTCAAAATAGTTTCAAGGAAAAATACAAAAAAGACTACAACCTATTGCCCCAATTGTCCAAAATCACCACAAATGTGTTTGAACTGTTTTAACGAATACCATAATACACAGTAATATAATTTAATATTTTTTCCTAAACATAAATTAATAAAAAGCATAATATAATGTGTATATCTTTAATATTTTTATTTTGTATATTTCATATTTATATTTCAATGCTTATTCTATCAAATTTTTTTTAAAATTCCTATTTAACTTAAACAAGAAGAACGTCACTCATATCTGGATGACAGGGCGCCGAATATGTTAATCAACTTCTACATATTTTCAGTAAAAAATTTTTTAAATTAAATTTTCATTTAACTTTATTTTAAGATATGCTCAATTATAATAAATCCCTTAACTTTCTAACGAAAATTAAGAAGTTTAAAGATCAGGTAATTAAAAAGCTCAAAGATTAGAAGATTAAGAAGTATTCTTGAAATTAAGAAATTCTTAAAATTATTTAGAAAAATTGGAAATAAATAATTTTTAGTAATCTTTCTTCTTTTTAATTCAAAATTATTGTTGGAGCATAGGATGTGATACAAAATCAAAACAATCTAAATGGTACATAGATTCAATTCATATCATCTTTATATCATAAAGTTGTAATTTACTTACAAGACAGTGTTTACAGATTGTAATATAGTAGAAAATTATGTAAAATTATTCAATGTTTACACACTTTAAATTAGATATTAATGGGAGTTAAGAGAATAAATTTACATTTAGTTTAAAAGGATTGCCTTTTCTCATTCGAATAGGTTAGGTAGGATAGCGCCTGGTGGACACGATTGGTTCCAACTTGACCGCAAACTTTCAATATTTAAAATTACTGATAACATTTTCAAAATATAGAATCTCGAATTTGATGAAATAAATTAGATTCTGAATTTTCATCTTTTCTGTAATACTGCATGATCATAAAAAAAATATATTCATAAAACATTAATTTCTCAGTTTATATATATATATATATATATATATATATATATATATATATATATATATATGTATATATATATATATATATTCGAACTTCAATACGTTTGGAATACCAAACGTTAGCATGGTTACCCATAATTATTTAGAATCACAAAAGTGTTTTTAACACAGATTCGTTTAATAAAAGATTTATGAAAGAAAGATTTATTAAAAATCATCATGATCGATACGGACGATGAGATTGATGCGTTAGAAAATTTTCCAGAAGATCAAGAAAATAATGATAAAACAATATCCGAAGAAAATGTGCCAAGATATTACGATGAGGAAACACATATTTCAAAGCCATTTCGTGTAAAAAACGGAACAGTACCTATAAATATTTTAGAGTTTGAGTATCCTTTCATGAAATTTCAAACTATATTTTTGATTTATCCTGTATTTATTTTCCTAATTCCTTAACGCTAGTCAATAGTCATTCTTTTTCATATGATTGCCAGAAATATTTTAATTTTTGTGTAGCTGATCCAAATACAATTATTTTTGGTTCTGGTAATATAATACACTTTTTAGATGTAATTACGAAAAAAGTATGGTTTCGGCGAGGTTCTACAGGAGGTGGAATTGGACATATAATTGTATGTATCGCTTTTAATCCAAATCTTATGTGAGAACTAGAAAATTTAGTCTAATTTTCTTCATATAGAAAAATCCAAAATTTAATCATATTGCTATTGGTGAAAATGGAATTGATCCTCCAATAATTATTTATAATTGGCCAAGCATGGAAATCATAACATGCCTTCTTGGTGGTACAAAAAGACAATATTCTCATCTACATTATAGGTAACAGAGATAAAAATATATATATATTCATTATATATATTTTTATATTTAATAATTCGATTAAAAGATTAAAGTATTTAACAAATTTTAAATCTTCATTACACTTTAGTTCAGATGGATTATTATTAGTTTCTCAAGGAGGAAATCCTGATTATTTTATTACAATTTGGAAGTGGCAAGAATCCAAGATTTTATTACAATGTAAATCCCATTCTCAGAGTGTTTTTAATGTAATGTTTTCTACGTTTGTACCTGGCAGTTTAATTTCATGTGGTTCAGGACATATTAAATTTTGGAAAATGGCTCAAACCTTTACTGGTCTTAAACTTAAAAGTGGATCTGGTAGGTTTGGAAGGACTGAAATTTCAGATATTATTGGAGCTTATCAAATGCCTGATAAAAAGGTATAATTATAATATTTACATTGTTGTGTTTACACTGTTTCACTATTATCACTTTATTTTTCAAATTATAGGTAGTATCAGGCTGTGAATGGGGTAATATTTTGTTGTGGGATGAAGACTTGATTAAATTTGAAATTTCTAGAAAAAATAAAGAATTTTGTCATACGAAACCTATTGTACAATTTGAATATATTAATGCAGAGCTCTTCACTGTTGGTAGATAGAAATTTCATTATATAATAATCAACTGCATTATTTTAGTATAAGTCAATTATACTTGTTGCTTATAATTGTAGGAATGGATGGTTTTATACGCGTTTGGTTTTATGAAACTATAGATTTGGCAAATCCAGAACCAGAAAATCCGTTTCTTGAAATTCAACCAATTTATGAGTTCTGCATCACTGAATATGAAAGCAAAGATTTAAAAAAAAATGCAATGCTAATGGGCATACAAAGACAAGAGCCAAATGACCCTGACAATACTTTTTGGTATGCTCAGGTAAATTACTTATAACTTATAAATAACTCTCTCTTTCTCTCAAGAATTTTATATTATCATTTATTTATTTATTTTATATTATGTGTATATATATATATATATATATATATATATATATATATATAAGAAAAATTATATTTTTATATACAAAATATACAGGATGGCAATGGTGGTTTATGGTTAATAGACTTAAACACTTTTAAAGAACCAGAAGCATCACAAAAGATATTTACTTGTCATGCAGGAGCTATAAGTGATATGGATATTGCACAATGGGGACCATTTGTTGCAACTATTGGTATAGATGGTCGTTTACATATTTATAATTATGCAGAAAAGAAATTAATCCTTATTTATCATTTTCGTGATTCTGGTAAACAAGTTATATGGCTTCCATGTAAAGTAAGTTATCTTTTATTTATAAATAATCCATAAGTTTATTGTTTACTTTCAAGTAAAAATGAGTTCTTATTGATTTTACTTTTTAGATCGATGCAACTGGATCTGCACTTATATGTGCTTTTGATAGTGGTGTTATTCGTATGGTTGTTGTAGCAGTATTAATTGCTAATGAACATAATAATATAAAAGAAAATTTCACTAAATTAGTTCAAGTTTTGAAACCACATTCACAATCTATTAATGTAATGTCAGTGAATCCATCATACAGGTACAATAAAATATTACACAATACATTTATAATTTTCATTAATTATTTATAATAAAGATAATGAATGGAGATATCTATTGTTTCAGTTTATTAGTAACAGGTAGTGATGACTCCACTATATTTGTATTTAATATTTGTACTACTTCTACTTACCCTACTTTGCAGCCAATTGGTTATATTAAAATGCCTTCAGGGATAACTTGTATGACATGGAAACCTGAACATGTTAATATTGATGTTTTTCTTTGGTTATATTTAGTATATATATATTATATAATATATATATATATATATATATATATATATATATATATTTATACCACTATATATATTTTTTATATAAGTATAATTTTTTAAATAAGAAAAGAATACTTCTTTTAGGAATCAACATTATTGATTGGATGCATGAGGGGGGATTGGGGAGAAGTTCAATTGCCACAATCACCGCAATCATACGTTAAAATTAGTTATGAACTTATACTTTGTAAGCCTGCTCTATTTAAGTTTCATTCTGTAAAATCAGCTATAAGAATAGATATACTTAAGAAGAAGATTGAAAATAAAAAGATGATAAAAATAGCAAAGAAACGCGAAGAAATGGAAAAAATAAAAGAAGCAAATCCTGGCATTGAAATTGATGAAGAAACTTTCTTAAGTAACTAATTTTATCCATTAATTTGATATTCTTAAAAATAATATATTATTAACTTGTTTCATCTTTGCAGTGGACTCGGAGGAAGATCCACCTCTTCCAGAAATTTACATTCCAAAAATACCAAACAAAGTTTTAATGATTCAATATACAAATCAAGAAACAGTATGGTTATCAATGGCTGGTTTTGATGCAGGATATATGTATGAATATCCAGTACCAGAAAAAAACAAAGTTATAGGACCAGAACCAATTAAATCTACTATAATCTATGATGGAGATGATACAGAAATAATAAGTTGTCTTTCATAGTAGGTTACATAAATAATAGAGATTTGTTATAATAAACATTAGTATAAATGTGAAAGTAAATATATCACCATGATCTTTCCTTCGCTATAGTAAACAGGGAAAATATTTGTTTCTGGGTATGGAATGTGGTGAAATCAGGGTTTGTAAAATTAATCCAAAAGATCATACAGATCTTTCAGATTATTGGATTTTACCTATGCATGACAATTACAACGGATACATACCAAAAATGTTACTTAGTTATGATAATACAATGCTTCTTACGTGCGGACACGATGGAAATCTTTTTTCTTATAGAATCAATGATGATACAGCTGATGAAATAATAGATATACCACAACCAAGCGTACCTGTGCGATCGGTAATATTTTGATTTAAATTTATTCCAATATAGTATATAATTGAATTGTTTATTTATAACCTTTCAAATGCAGCTGGATGATATACATGATGTGGAAGATATAGAAGAATCCGAATATCCTACTCTTGAAGATGTTATTGTAAAAACTGAATATGACAAAGTTGTAACTTTAGCGAAAGAGAAAAAAGAAAAAACTCTTCAAATATTACATGAATTAACTGTAAAATATTCGAAAATAGTAGATAGGTATGTAATATCATTGTTTACAATTCAAATAAAAATGAAAAAAAATAATCCCTCTTATTTCAATGGAGTATAGAAATCGAAGTCTATTAGAATCACAACAAATTCCACATGAAAATTTTGAATTAGATCCACGAATCACTGCCGATTTAAATAAGGAATTGGAAATGAAAATGGATTTAGTACACAGAAAGAAAGCATTTCAAGCTGAAAAGAGTGCACTTGCCTTGAAAAAGCTAATGGATCATTTTATTGAACCTATTACTTGTATACCTTTTGCTGTTTGTAGAATACTGTAAGAATATATATTTACATCTTTAAAAATCATTAATTTTATCATATCTTATAAAAAGAAAATATATTACTAATTATTTTATTATAAATTTAGAAAGCCAGATACAATGGTACATTCGATACGAGAACATAAACTGGATAGTAACTTTGAAAGTATTTATGCAGAAGTCGTAAATTCCATTGAAAGAAGCAAAAAATCAATGATGTAATTTTATATATACTTTAATAAATAATATTTATATAAAGAGGTATACTGTATGTGTGTGTGTGTATATGCATCATCTGTTGATCATCTAAACAGATGCATTAACAAATTCTTTTTTTATATAAAATATACACTATATTCTTAATTTATACTTATAGAAAAAAGGAAAAGGAATTGGCAACAGAAGAAATTGAAGAACAAGAAGAACAAAGGATAAAAGGTGCAGAAAGCTTTCTAAAAAGTCTTAATCTTTCTGGCATAGAGCATAAGCTAAGCACACAAATAATTCATATGTTAAACAAATATAAAACATGGAGAGCAAAATTGGAAGATCGTCAAAGAGAAGTTTGTAAAAAATTATGATATTTGTGTGAAAATATATATATTATTATAAAGTAATCAAAAATATTATTTTGCACATCATATATTTCTTATAGTGGAACTTAATGCCAAAAAAAAAATTGGATCCTAATATCAATCATCCAGATGATATAGCAGCTATTAAATTGGCAAAACAAACAGTTGGTGTATATAATCTAAAGGATTCACCAAAATTAGAAGTGCAAGATCATGTAGAGAACTTAACAATGATTAAATACAAACAATATTTAGATTGCAAAAAGAGGGTAAGTTAATTATAAATATTTTATTGTGTTTTCATGATAATAAAAACATTTCTTCTTATTGATAAATTATTTAATGACAAATATGATAACATATTAATGATGTAGCTTCATTATCTACGTGATAATTTCAATACAAGATTAAAGGAAGTTAGAGCAGATAAGCAAGCTTTGTATTCAAAAGTTTTGCAGTTAATTAAAACATTAAAGAAAATTCATGCAGAAATACCAAAAAGTAATATAAAAACTTTACCTAATTTACCTATAACTGACAATGATATTGAATTCCCTGAAGAAAATTTGCAAGTATGTAGAAAATTATGAAATATTATATCTAGAGATTAAATTAAATGAGAATATTGATATAAAATTTTACATAGTTTGAACAATATGTATCAATCACGGAACAAGTAAAACATTACAAAGAATCACTATCTATATATGAAATTCCTGATTCAACGAATGACTTAATAGAGGAGGAATATGAAGTTTTATTATTAGAAAAAAAAATTACAGATGCAAGTGAGATATTTAGTTTTCCAGAGCCAAGTATTCCGGATATATCTGAGAAAAAAATTAGAATCAAGTCAATTGTTCATCCAAAATTATTACAAGGATTGAATTCTGCTGATCATACTGAAACAGAATGGGAACGTGAAATGAAACATTCTCGTATGTTGCGTAAAATTTATGAACAAGATTGTATTTTACGATATATTGAAAATACTTACAAGGAATTTGATAAACAATTGGACGAATTAGAACAAGAAAGACTTGACATTGTTGCAGAAAGTATATATATGAACTTGCATTTGCTAACACTTCATCAAGAATTTATCATATTGAGAAAATACGAAGAAAAAGAAACTTTATTAAGAAAAAATGTTGATGAAAAATTAGAAGAAGAAGCTGCTATAATACAAAAGGTTAAGATAAACAAACAACTTCATACCACTTAAACTTCTATTTCTATTTTTATAATGATAAAACATTACTTTAACATTTCTTATAATTTTTTTACCAGATAAATGTAACTAGTAATAAAATAGAACGTAAGAAGAAAAATATTACTAAATTACAAGAATCAATACAAGATATTGCTTATGAATATATGACAAGTATTCAAAATAATAAGTTTCAAAACTTTTTGCGTAAAATATTTAAAAGAAAATACAAATTACCAAAAGAGCATGATGGTAAATAAATTATTTAAAAAATACAAATAGGGTATAATAAAAATGTTAATAATTTTCAAATTATATTATTTTCATTGTTGAGACGCTGAGACATCAAGCACTACTACGACTGAAACAAGTTCCGAAGAAGATGAAGAAGGAAGCATTGACAGTAAAGATATTGGATATATTTATTTTGATGAGAATATATGCCCTATAGGATGTGACAAAGCATTATATGATATGGCATTTGTTATGAGAGAAAAACGTTATGAATGTGAATATGAGATTAAAGAGGAAAATAAGGCAATAGAAAAGTTACAGAAGGAAGTAGAGATGGATACCAAGAAATTAAAAATCTTTAAAGATGTACTTAAAAAGAATGTTGATGAATTGGAAGAATTTATGGTAATATAATAATATGAAAAGTAAGAATATATTATAAAAATGATTATCTTTGCACCTATAATTATTTTATTACAGTTGGAGAAACAAAGAAAATTGAATGATATAGATGTGACAATAATTCTTAAATTTCATCAGTTGCAACATTTTATTAATTCTTATACTGTATCAAGTATACGAGAATCTATTGTATTTGATAAAACAAAATTATCTCATTTACATGATAGAGTAGGAGAATTACAACAAGAAACATTCAACTTATATGCTAAACAAAAGTATATAAAAAAATATCACGTAATATTATATAATACAGAAGTTAATATTATAATTTTATTTAAATCAAAATAGTAAATATAGTAAATCATTTTATTTCACTAATAAATGGAAGCTATTATAATTTCAATTATTGACTTTACATAAACAGGAATAATTATGTATGATAATACAAATTGCAGGACCAATAAAGTCCATCTATATAGAATGAAAATTGATTGTAAGCATATGAAGAATGAAATCAAAAATTTGAAAAATGAAATAAAAGAGGAGATGAAAAAAAAGTTTGGCCAACCGATATCATTAAAAACTATGTATGAAACAGTATTACAAAGAATGATCTATAATATTAAAAGTGATTTATCTGAAATTATGAAATCATATGAAGAACAACTTAAATGTAAATAAATTGTTTAGAGATAAAAATTCTACAATTAATTTAAATAGATCACTATATAATAACTATATCTTGTAGGTATTAAAGAAAAATATAATGAACGGGTAATGGTGTTACGAAAACTTATTCAAGATAATACAGAAAAATTAAGTTTTTTAACTATCCTAGAGGAAGAACAATTAGCTCTTAGAAAAGTTTTAAAACAAGTTCCTATATCTGAAGTAAGTGTAATTGAAACATTTTTATATTATATTAGGTGTACAACTTTGCTTCCGCCGTTTTTTTTTTCTTAAATTCGAGGCTTTATTGTAAGAAAACTGGTTATACATTTATGATTCAAAGTATTGTCCATCACTGGTCAATACTTTATGCCATCTTTCAAGCAGTGTACGAAAGTGTGGAGACCGTTGAAAAAACTGGTCATCTTTTGAAGCGATCCATGAATCGATCCAATTTCTTACTTCTTCATAAGATTGGAAGTGCTGGTCAGCCAGGCTGTGTGCCATTGATCTAAATAAGTGATCATCAGAGGGAGAAACGTCTGGCAAATACGGCGGGTGGAGTAGGACTTCCCACTTCAACGTTTCCAAGTACATCTTGACCACTTCCGCAACATAGGGTCCAGCATCGTCATGCTGCAAAATCACTTTATCGTCTCTCTTGTTGTATTGCGGCCGTTTGTCTTTCAATGCTTGGTTCAAATGCATTAATTGCGTTCGATAACGATTGCCTGCGATTGTTTCAGCTGGTTTTAACAGCTCATAATACATTACGCCGAACTGGTCCCACCAAATACAGAGCATAACCTTGGAGCCGTGAATATTTGATTTGGTTGTCAACGTGGAAGCGTGGCCGGAAATTCCTATAATTTTCTGCGTTTGGGGTTATCGTAACGAACCAATTTTTCACCCCCAGTCACAATGCAATGCAGAAATCCCTTTTATCTTTGCCTTTCAAGCAACTGTCCATAAGCAAAGAAACGCCGTTCAACATCTCTCGGTTTCAATTCATACGGCACCCAATTTCCTTGTTTATGAATCATTCCCATGTCTTTGAGACGTTTTGAAATTGTTTGTTCTGTTACACCTAATGATTGTGCCAATTCTTCTTGGCTTTGACACAAGTCTTCATCAATTAATTCCTCCAATTCTGCATCTTCAAAAACTTTCTCTCTTTCACCACTAGGTCGTTCTTCTACATGAAAATCACAGTTCTTGAAGCGTTCAAACTACTCAAGACACGTTCTTTCGCTAATGGCGGTTTCACCATAAGTATTTGAGAGCATTCGATGAGCCTCAGCCGCAGATTTCTTCATATTGAAACAGAAAATTAAAACCTCCTGCAAATAAGGAGAATTTAGCTCGTATACTAACATTTTTAATCGAGAATAACTTTATGATGCAGACACAAATCGACTAATGTTTCTATGGAATTATGTTGACAGATGCCTAAGTTTATTGCATGATATCTATGATCTATTTATTTCGAACACTACTTACCGCTAAATCCATCTATAGGAAAACGGCGGTAATAAAGTTGTACACCTAATATAAGAAACTTTAATATACATTTAAATATTTTATATAATTTTAGGAAGAAATATTAAAAATAGAATTGCAGTACAAAGAAGATATAGTGAAGTTAGAGACCATTCTTGCAAGTCAAAAAGAGCAGAAAGAGCTATTTCTTGCTGATATAAAAAATCTTAGTATGAAGTCAGGAGTATTACCTCCTATTTATCATAAATCTAATTATAAGAAAAATTTGAATGAATACAAACATAAAAGTGAACTAAATAAATTCGCAACTGATACAGGTAAAAACAATTTTATGTCAAAATGTTGATACGCGCAATTTATCTCTTATTTTAAAATTTATAAGATATAGAATTGTGTTTAAAAACGTATTTTTGTAGAAAACTCGAATAATTGTGAAATAACTATGTCATCATCAAATGTCAGAAAAAGTAACTTGGCAACTTTGGTTTGTATCATTTCTTTAAATATTATTCATTAAATTTAAAACTGTTGTATATATAATAAAATATAAATAATAGATCCACTATCTGATCTCACGAGTCATAGAATCCTTCTTGGGAACAGAACAAGCAGAACAGTTGAAACAAGAAATGTTTGAAGATATTGTATCAACTTTCACAAATATTAGTAACACTGAAGAAATTCAAGCATGTATTGAGCAAATTATCAAATATATTGAAAATGTTCTTCCAATTAATGAAAGAGAAACGATAGATATCATGCGTGAAGCAATTAAAGAAAGTTTATATGACATTATACAAAGGTTGGTGTTGATATTAACAATTAGATATTAAGTATTATAATAAATCAATATTATTTTCAAATTGATATTCTATTTACAGAAAAATAACCTTAGATGCAAATGCAGAACAGCTTATAGATAGTGATAAAAAAAAAATTGAAGAGTAATCTAACCTTAATAAATTGAGATCAGTGTATTCCAGAAATGTAAATACTTTTATTATAACTAAATATAAATATTTGTACACAATAGATATTTTAGTTTATGTATGTAACAATTTTGTTGTCCCTTGCCGTTCAATTACATTACATACTAATCTAATCTAATTATGAGGTAATATAATTTAATCTTCTAATCATCAAAGATAGTTGCATTATAGATTTATATAATATGTTTGTATTTTGTAACATATATTAAGTTTAGAATTATTAATCTAAGGTTTCTTCTTAAACAAGGCACAGCATTATCCAAAAATTCACTGTTTTTAAAGTTATTATTTATATATAGAGGTAATGTCATTGCATCATCATTATTGAATAATTTGAAGAATATTATATGTAGGATATGGAAATAAAATAAAAACATAAAACGTTAACATAATATTCTTTAAGACTTATTGTTCTTAGATGCTTTCACAGATTGTCAAACAATTCTAAATTAATTAGATTACACACGTCAAATAATTAAAAATAAAATAAACTGTAGAAAATTTTTGACTTATTATAAAAATATTTATAACATGTGTCTCTTAACTACTTAAATTATTTTAATTACTACTTTAACAATTCTTTTCAAAGATTATTAATATAATTATATTTCTAAACGTATCATTTTTTTACATGACTTAATATTTAAAATTAGAACTTTTTACACTGACTATATATGGGATATAATCTAAGAAAAGTCATGTAAGAAAATTTTTTTAACTATTGTAATCTTGAACTCAAATGTAAATTTGATTAAAAATTAATTTTAATCGCAATTGTCATGTATAATCAATAGTTTCTATAGAAAAATGCATTATATTAAATTCATTAGCAATATTGCAACAAAAAATAATGATATTCAGTAAAAAGAAAACAAAATTATTTAAGTTTTGTTTGTTGGATAACAATGAATATGAATAAATGTTGTCACTTCTTTGTAAAACTTTTTAAAATAGGATAAATATTATCAAAGGCTTCATAAATTTCTTGTCGAACCTTGGCACCTACATAATTAATAAATAATAAAGAATTTTTATTTAAAAAAAATTTTTATAAGTATTTTAAAGAGAAATTGTTACTTACCTGTAAGCACAACTTTACCAGATACAAATATAAGTAATACTATTCGTGGTTTAACCATTCTATATATTAAACCAGGAAATAATTCAGGTTCATAAGAAGAGAATTGTCCATGTGTAAGTACTAAACCTTCTAGCCTAATAGGAAATTTGACGTCACAACTGCCAACCATATTTTGTATTTTAAAATCCAGGAACTTTGCCTAGATCCACAACAAAAAAATTGGACACTAATTTAATTAAAATATTTTAATTAAAATATTTACTACATAGTAATTAACAGAATACTAACTGGAAAACCTAATTTTTGAATAATTCGTGCATACTTTCTTGCTGCTAAACGAGAATCTTCTTCACTTTTTGCACCTGTACAGACCATTTTCCCACTACTAAATATAAGAGCTGTTGTTCTAGGTTCTCGTATACGCATAATAACTGCTGCGAATCTTTTTGGATTGTATTCTGCATTTCTGGCATGCAATGCAATTTTTTTTAAATCTAATTTACAACTTAGATTTACAGTTGACACAATATTCCTAAAGTGTTATAAAAATATTATATTCTTTGTTGTTATATTAAAAAATGGTAATTAAATACATACTGTAATTGTGGTAAAATACCAGGATCTGCTGATGCAGGAGTCATAGGTGTCATAGGTCCTGGTGTAGATGGTCCTATAGATGATGGTGCAATAGGATTATTTGGTTGTCCTAAGGGAGACATCATATTTTGCTGTAAAATTATAAGGCATTTAAATTCTCTTTCTCTCTACAAATGTAAGTTTAATTCATTAAAGCTCTCAATTTTAATATATCTTATTTTTTTAGTTACTGGTGTTTGTGGCTGCATAAGACTCTGAGGTGTAGCAAAAGACGGGGTTGGTGCATAAGTATGCATTGTTTTCTGCGGTGTTGTGATCATAAGCATACCGCTCTGTACATTTGGACTCATAGAATGTAATTGTTGTAGCTGATATTGCTGCGGTTGCTGTTGCTGTTGTTGTTGCTGTTGCTGTTGCAATGCATTTGGTAATATTTGTTGATCCTCTTCTGGCTGATGTAAAGGAGTGCCAATGCTAGGTATACTGAAGCCAGGACTTGGTAGCATTTGATCCATTTTGACTTGGTAAATAATATCACTTTGACACAATCAATATTATTGATGTAATAAAAAATGTATTTTGTGTGTATCAATCTTTCATAACCACTATATCACAGTTTCATTTTTTATATGTATAAATTTTACAATTATTGTATAAGTTGATTCATGTGAAATTAATATATTTCATATTTTAGTTATAAACTTTGTTATTTCTTGCTTTTAAAAAAGAGTCAGTGAATATATATACATATATACATACATAAATTCGATTATATATCAATAGATTACTAAAAATTTAAATTCTTTTCTTTTAACCTACGGATGTAACGTTCCAATATTTAAGTTTCGTTTGTTTACTACAGTCACACACAAAATTCTGTTTAATTTGACACCATTACCAACCACGCATGATTAATTCTCTGTATCTGTTAATATGTACTTCTTTCTATCTCTAAACTTTAATGATAATTGGTCAATGTAATGAAAAAACGAAGGATAAATTTCTCATTTATATAAAATGATATATATACATACATAAAACAAAGTATACTTATTATATTTAAATAAAAAAAAAAATATTTATAAGATTGTTATATAAGATTTGTTAACATCATAATATTAAAATATGATAAATATTACAATTTACAGAACACTATTGAGAATAGTGTTTTAAGGTGGAGATGTCGTTTCAATGAAAACTAGAAATGTCACTGGCTCAGGTCAGATCAGGTCAGATTAGGTTGTACCAATGAAGTGATGACAGTATCGACCACGTAATCCGATGTAAACACTTCAATGGATTTATGAAAATTAAGTTATATTGATAAGAATTGTAATATACAAGTTTATACAAAATGTTTAAAAAATTTAAAGATAAACTTACCGAAGAGATGAAACAATCGCCTGCCAGATTGCAAGCGAGTATGCAACAAATGGCGCAGGTTTTGCAGTTTAATTAATTTCTTATTTAAATCTAATATAAACTATTCTTCACATATAAAATAATTCTTTTTCTAGGCAGTTATATCTCCAGCTCAGTCTGATAGTTCCATACAAGAATTACCAATGACAGTAGAAAGTAGTGACTTAGCCAAAAAAATAGATGGTATACATTCTCTTTTTTACTTTTTATAAGAATTATAAGTTTATAGCATGAGATACAAACTTTATGGTAATATGCAAGTTTTTATATACCTCTCTCTCTCTCTCTCTCTCTCTCTCTCTCTCTCTCTCTCTCTCTCTCTCTCTCTCTCTCTCTCTCTCTCTCTCTCTCTCTCTCTCTCTCTCTCTATATATATATATATATATATATATATATATATATATATATATATATATATATATATATATATATAACAATGCATACCTATGCACCAACCCCGTCTTTTGCTACAAGTCAGTCTCTTATGCAACCACAAACACCAGTAATTAAAAAAATAAGATATATTAAAATTGAAAGCTTTAATGAATTAAACTTACATTTGTAGAGAGAAAGAGAATTTAAATGCCTTATAATTTTATAACAAAATATGATGTCTCCCTTAGGACAACCAAATTATTCTTGACAGTATCTATAAGCAAAATACATGATACACATTTACATTATATGTTATATATATATATATATGTTACTTAATTTGTTATTTCAATAACCATATCATATCGTAAATATGTATCATGTATTTTGCTTATAGATACTGTCAAGAATAATTCGATAAAGAACACATTTCAAAATGTTGAACTTGTATCACCTTTATCAAATTCAGTAGATGTATCCAGAAGATCATCTGCAAACAGTGTAACGAGTGATGTCACTTCTTTATTTCCACTTTATGAAAGCCCTAAGAATTTATACCATATACAGGTATATTGGTGTTTATTATTAAAAGTAATACAAATTGCATAAATAATATATTCAAATATGTATGATTATTTTACTTTTAGTCCGATATAGATCAGTCTGCCACTGAAATAGATGATGACATGAATACACAACTTGATAGAGTTACAAAAGATCAATTGTATTTGGCATATAAAAAAATTCAAGGAAAATATCATAAATATCGTGGACGATACACAGATTTGGTAAAACATTATCGAGACCTAGAACGAGTTAAAACAAAATTAGAATCTGTTTTGGTAGAAACACAAGATAATGTATTAAGAAGAGTAGGAGATTTGAAAGAACAATGTCAATTAGAACAGCAAGCAAAAGCACACTTAGAAGAAGTACTAAGAAATGATATTGAAGAAAAAGATCATATTATAGATACATTAAATACAAAGGTAATACATTTTCTTATATTTATAAATGAAAAAATATACAAAATTATTAAGAGTATATCGTGTGTGTGTGTGTGTGTGTGTGTGTATTATGTATTTTTGCAAAACGTAATGGTACTTTGTATACATTCTGTAATGATGTACTTATTGCAGATTAAACTTCTTCAAGGAAATATACTACCTACAGAAAATTTACTGCTGCTAGATAGTGACAAAGGACATGATAGTACTGCTGATATTATGGAACCAGATAAAGAATTAACTGACAATACAGACGATAACTCTACATTAGCAGCTGAAAATACGCAACTTAGAAATAAATTAATTAAATTAGAAGCAGTTGTAGCGACATATAAGAAAACTTTTAAACGAGTTGAAAACTTAATCAAAAAATATAAGGAAATATTGGAGGAAAATAATATATTAAAACGTGATTATGAAGCTCTAAAATCTTCTAGTTTAGAAAATGCAGAGATTTTACAGAAAAAATTAAGTATAGCACAAGATGAAATTTCGAATTTAACAGAACAAATGAATACTTTAAAAAGGCGCGAGGAAGAATCTGTAATATCTCTAGCTGAAAATAAACTCTCTATTCATAGAGAACTTGAAGGTAAAGAGGAGCAAATAAAACAGCTTCAATTTGATTTGAAACATGCAATGGAAAATAAAGAAAATCTAACTGAAATTGTTGAGAAGTACAAAACAGAATTAGAACAGTTGAAAATACAATATAATATACAAAATTTGGACGCAAATAAAAAGGATAGCATTCAAGATACATTAAAAGGTAAGTTCTTTAATATAACAAAATTTAAACTAATTATTAAATATAATAATTTGCCTGGAAATAAATTACAGGTTATGCAGAAAGTATAGAAAGTCATAATATATTAAAAGAAAGTGATCCTTTAAATGAAAATGAAATGTTGGACAAATTGAAACATGATCTAACAGAAAAGGAAGCAGAATTACAAAAAGTAAAAGTAACTTTACAGGAAACCCAAACACTTTCTAAAGAATATCAATGTGATACAGAAAAATTCCAAAATGAACTTTCAAACTTAAAGATTAAATATGTAGAATTAAAGAAAGAACATGATGCACAATTAATTGTTACAGATGAAAGAAGAAAAGAAGCTGAAACAACTATTGAAAAACTGCAAATGACAGTACAAAATCTTGATAAAGAATTAGAAAATATGAGATATGCTTTATCGGATAGAGATCAAGTATGTGAAACTTTCAATTTGAAAATGCAAGAATATGCATCAATGTTAGAAAAAGCTAATAACAAATTATCGGTACAAGATCTAGAGATAAAAAAACTTAATGATCAATTATCTAATGCAAATGAAATAAATAAATTACAAAATACAATAGAAAACAAAGAAGCAGAATTAATTGAACTTTATAATAAATTAAAATATTATAAAGATACAATTAGTGAATTAACTCAACAAATAGATATAAAAAATTCTAAAATAGATTTACTTAATAAAGATAAAATATCCTTTACAAATAAACTCTTATCTTTTAAAAGGAATACAGAAAAACTTAGAGAAAATTGTATGTATTTAAGAAATAATGTTAAAAAAATATTCCAAGATCATAACAACGAGATAAGTAGTTTAAACTCTTATTTACAGAACATTTTAATAGAGAAAGAAAGCGTTCAAAAAAAAGTAGAAATTCTACATATGAAACTGAGAACTTCTGAAAAACAAATTAATAGATTGATGGAAGGAGAAACAGAATTAGCAAAGATTAAACAGCAAAAAATGGCTTTAGAGTGTGAGCTAAAAGAATACAAGACAAAAGTAGAACATATGAAACTGGAAGTTGAAAACCATAATAAATCGAATATTGAAATTAACAGATTTATAACTGAAATTGATAATCTGAATTTCAAAATACATGATCTGCAACAAATGCAAGTTTTAATAGAAAAGAATAAAGAAAATGAAATAGGACATTTAGAAAAAGGAATGATAGAATTGAAAAAGAAGTATGACGATGCAACGAACGTAATAAAGACATTAGAGGATAAAAAATCAGAATGTAATTTGCTACAAGAAGAATTAGAACATTTAAAATCTAAGATTTTATATTTACACAACAATAGTACTAAAAATGATACTGAAATCAATGAACTTCGTGAAAAAATATTAAAAAAGGAATCAGAGATGGTTGATTTAGAAATAAAATTTCAGGATCAAGTGAAATTAGTTGAAGAATACGCTAAAAAAAATGAAGAATTGGAAAATATTTATCAAAATACAAATAAAGATCATATGGAGGAAACTATGAAATTAAATAGCTCAAATAATATCTTACAAGAAATGATTGATACAAAAAATGTCCAACTGAATAAACTAGAAGTGATTAAAGAACAGCAAGAAAAGAACTTACTATATTGTGAACAAAAAATACAAGATTTAACTGTAGCACTTGATAAGTTTAGAACTGAAAATCTAAATATGTCACAAACAATAGAAACATTGTCAAAGGAAATAGAAGCATTAAAAAATGAAAACCATCAATTAAAGACACTGAAAACTGAAAATGAATCAATAAATGCTGAATTGGTACAATTAAAGTCAATTAGAGATAAAATTAACGAAGAAAATACAAATTTAAAGATAAAACAATCTGAACTTATACAATCTCACGAAAAACTTAATGAAATGAAAGAAACATTGAATGTTGAAATACTAGAATATCAAAAAAATAAAGAAGATCTTTTATATGATGTGCAAGGATTACAAAAAGATATTGACTCATATAAGCAAACATTGAATGTACAAAATGAAGAGTTAAAAGACATAAAAAATCAATTGCAAGAAACAAATACAAAAGTGGATTCTCAAACCAAAATATTACAAGAACGTAATAGAGAATTACAGAAAACAAAACAAGAATTTGAAGAACAAACCCAACAATTATGCGATAAAACTACTGCATTGGATTTAGCTTTAAAAGATATGCAGTTATTGCAAGAGGAAAAAAATATACTTTCTGACAATGTAATGAAACTAGAAGAGCAACTAACAGATTTCAAAGCTAGAAACTTTAATAAAACTCCATTCAAACATATTAATGAAACGCTAACAAACCTTCAATTGGAGAAACTAAGAAATGAAGAACTTATTTTAGATGAACATCTTGCAAACTTGTCAGCTTCTACAGTTTTAAATCTGGATGCTGAAAACAAACATTTAATGGAAAAGATAAAAAATATAGAAAATATTATGGAACAAAAAACGTCAAAATTAAAATTGTTGGAAGCAAAGGAAAAAAATGTGTTACAAGAAAACGAAGAATTAAAACTTTTAAGTACAAAAGAACTTGAGCAAAAAACAGTAGAAATAGATACATTAAAAAGTACAATGAAAGAAAGAGAAGAAGAAATTAACGGATTACAATTACAAATAAAATCATTAAATGATTTGAAAAATAAACTTGATACCAAATTACAAACAGCAGATAATAATAAAACGGTAGAACAAAATCTTGTAGAAAAAATTAATAGATTACAAGAGGAAAACAAAAAACTAGAAGCTGATTTAGATGAAGCAATCATAACACTTCGTGCTAAAGAGTCACAAATGTATATGTTCAATAATCGATTGAAAATTCAAGCTAATCAATTGAAGGAACTATTAAAAATGCATCAAAAAGAACAAAATATCAGATTAAAACAATTACTTAAAGAATTTCAAGCTCGACTACAAGATAAAGAAGAGAAATTACAGGCAGCATTGGGAAAACGATTTGGTAAGATAATATTATATTTTTATTTTTAAAGAAAATAATCAAACATAAATAAATAAATAAATATATAAATGTTCAATTTATATAGATTATGAACAGAGTTATGAATCCAATCTTTTACAACAATACAAGGAGCAATTAAAAGATTTTCAAGTTGAACTAAAAACAAAATCAGAACAACTTGAAGATGTTATTTTGGAGAATGTAAAGTTGACAATAGAAAAAGAAAATGAAGTAAAAGCTTTAACAGAAAATATTGCATCTATTAGGAAAGAACATGAAAATGAGCTCAAAACATCTGAACAAAAGTGGGAAACTGTTTTACAACAAAGAAGTGATAGATTAGAGGCTAAACATGAAGAAGAAATCAAAGAATTAACAAGAGAATGGAGAAATGAAAGAAAGGTACAAATATACATATGTTTTAGTTTCATCCAATTTAATATTTTTACCAATCTGTTGCTAAAGGTTATTTAAAGCATTTATGTCATTTATTTTATTATATTTTCATTTGCAAATTATATATGTTTTTTGTACATCATTTTTATTTTTTATATATATTTTTTAAGTTTTGCTTTTGTTTTCTAATTTTTCTTTCATTTTTATTTTAGCTTGACACAAAAATTGACACAGCAACAGAGGTAACATTATTTTTAATGTTAACATGTTAATCCATTGTATTTTGAATAGAGTTTAATTTTATTTTACATATTATTTCTATAGGAACTGGAAAATACTTCATGTATAGCAATGGCTGCAATACAGTCAAATACTGGTTCATTTCATACATTTCAACAAACATTGGCATCACAAAGTCGTGAATTGGTTGAACTCAGGAAATTAGTAAAATTAAGGCATGAAACTTTGGAAGACTCAACAGAAATAGAATATCTTAGAAATATTTTATATGAATATATGATGGGAAAAGAAACAATGGTGCTTGCTAAAGTAATTGCTGCAGTTGTAAAATTCGATCAAGAGCAAACAGCAAAAATACTTAAAAAAGAAGAAGACAAATTAACACTGGTAACAATAAATTAATATCACATATATTATATAGATTAAAACGATTACAAATTTTCATGTAGTATAATAATTATGCATAACCATTTTTCAGCTTGGATCACTTGGCCTTACATAGAATACAATAATGTAAGGTGACTACAAATATATAATATAAGTAGGCAATATCATGAGATCAAGAACTATGTTAAGTTAATGAACCATCTAAGAAATGAACTTTTGTTATTTATATATAAATATTGCTCTGTTTGTATAAATTATTTCTTTTTTGTAACTGTAGTCAATATATACTTTAGCATTAACGTTTAATAGTAATAATATTACCACAATTATAAGTATATGGTATATAAAGGAAATATTTCGCAAAGAAGTAATTTATCAATTCCGTTTATTAAATTGTTTGAATGTAAATTTGTAGTAGCTTTTATAAAAAAATTTTTCATCTTGTTAACATAGAGAATTGTTTTTGTAATAGGACTATTATATAATAATATATAACTAAAGTACATAGCAATTTAATTATAAGAAATAAAATAATGATAATAATTGTATATAAACATTGTATTATTTTATTCAATATAATTATGAAAAATTAACAAATTTTATTAATTAAACATTTCTTACTAGATATATAAAGTTCATTCAATATTGTATTGAAAGATATTTACATATGTATGTAAGGTTTTAAAGTAAGAACTTGTATATCATATTGAATATTTTAGTTTTAAGTGTTGTGATTCAAAAAAACGTTTTCTCTCAGTAAGAGGGAGTGATATAAATCCCCAGCGTTTTTCATTTCCATCAATATGATAACAGTTTTCCCCTTCCTTTTCCATAAGTGATCTCAATGCAATATTCTTTTTCAGTTCTTTTTCATAATATTCCTTTCCTCCTTTTATATAATTTGGACCTAATGTTGATATATTTTCATCGATACTGGCTTCAATATGACAACGTACAGCATCTTTAAATGCAACCCAGAAAGCGTACCCAACTAATGTTAAAAATATATATAATATACGACGGTATGATGCATTTTTCTCATATAAATTAAATTTAAGCGCTATATTACTATAAATTGCTGTCATGATAAAAACAATACAAGATAAACTATTTGCAGACAAATATACCTCATTACCATGAATTTTTAAAATTTCACGTGCTATTACATATTTTTGTGCATTTTTTGAAAGTACTAAACTATCAAATAAATCATTTGTTTCTACTTTTAACCGATCAAGTTCTTTATTATTTATAATTAATTTTTCAGTTGATGCATCAGCAGTATCACGAAATAAGAAATTTGAAGGAATACCAATAATTCCTCCAAAAGTTTTATTTAATGTCCCAGCTTGAAAAGGTTTAAAACCAAAAACGTAAAATGGTTTTATGAGAGACTGAGTATTTTCGGGAAGTTTTAAGTCATCCATTACCTCTTTGCATAATTCTTTCATTTTATTATTTATACGTAGTCTTACTCCACGACTATAAATCAACGTAATATTTTATTAAATCAATAAACCTGTATTACAGTTTCTATAATTTATACTTCTAAAGTAAATATCTTTACATACCGATAAAAGGCAACAGTGTTCTCCAATTTATCAAGAAATATTGTATGTGGTACAAGATTAACACAGTATGCTGTAATACTTGCAGAAATTCCAAAAATAAGATGGAATTTACGTCTTTTATAGTACATCTTAAATATGTTTTTTCAAATCTACAACAAATAATACCGTAATTTTATAAAGAATTATACTAATGATAATGTATAAAATAAGAACACCCTTATTAAATTTACATTCTAATGTAACCTGTCCCCTATGTATTGAATAAATCTCACTCAACTTTATTTACTATGTTTCTTTTCCCTTGGGTGTGTGTGGACAGTGCCTAGGGATGAGGTATCCTCTCAACCTGTAAAGATATTTACTATTAGAACTTGCAGCGCCATTTATATACTTTTAAGTATCACCTACCGATGATTGTATGAACTAATTTGAAAAATGTATCCCGATAATAGAAATTTCATTCTTTTATGCATTAAAACTTTTTATAGATCCTAAGCAGACATATATGTTGCATAGGATAATTAAATTAATAGATTTACAGATAAATATTTCGTGAACTATTAAAAATTTCTATATGATTAATATATATATTAAAATATAACAAATGTTTATATACATGTCATAATAATTCCAACTTAAAGCTGTTCATCACTTTTATTTTTTGTTGAAAAAACAATTGTGTCAAAAAATGATATTGTTTCGAAAATGATTTATACACAAATAAAAAGCTTTTTCACAAATTCGAGAAAGCGAGGTCCTAGATAAACCTTCGTCTTTAAAGTCGGATTTTATCTATAAAAAAAATCTGATCTTTTAAACATGCAATGGAAAATAAAGAAAATCTAACTGAAATTGTTGAGAAGTACAAAACAGAATTAGAACAGTTGAAAATACAATATAATATACAAAATTTGGACGCAAATAAAAAGGATAGCATTCAAGATACATTAAAAGGTAAGTTCTTTAATATAACAAAATTTAAACTAATTATTAAATATAATAATTTGCCTGGAAATAAATTACAGGTTATGCAGAAAGTATAGAAAGTCATAATATATTAAAAGAAAGTGATCCTTTAAATGAAAATGAAATGTTGGACAAATTGAAACATGATCTAACAGAAAAGGAAGCAGAATTACAAAAAGTAAAAGTAACTTTACAGGAAACCCAAACACTTTCTAAAGAATATCAATGTGATACAGAAAAATTCCAAAATGAACTTTCAAACTTAAAGATTAAATATGTAGAATTAAAGAAAGAACATGATGCACAATTAATTGTTACAGATGAAAGAAGAAAAGAAGCTGAAACAACTATTGAAAAACTGCAAATGACAGTACAAAATCTTGATAAAGAATTAGAAAATATGAGATATGCTTTATCGGATAGAGATCAAGTATGTGAAACTTTCAATTTGAAAATGCAAGAATATGCATCAATGTTAGAAAAAGCTAATAACAAATTATCGGTACAAGATCTAGAGATAAAAAAACTTAATGATCAATTATCTAATGCAAATGAAATAAATAAATTACAAAATACAATAGAAAACAAAGAAGCAGAATTAATTGAACTTTATAATAAATTAAAATATTATAAAGATACAATTAGTGAATTAACTCAACAAATAGATATAAAAAATTCTAAAATAGATTTACTTAATAAAGATAAAATATCCTTTACAAATAAACTCTTATCTTTTAAAAGGAATACAGAAAAACTTAGAGAAAATTGTATGTATTTAAGAAATAATGTTAAAAAAATATTCCAAGATCATAACAACGAGATAAGTAGTTTAAACTCTTATTTACAGAACATTTTAATAGAGAAAGAAAGCGTTCAAAAAAAAGTAGAAATTCTACATATGAAACTGAGAACTTCTGAAAAACAAATTAATAGATTGATGGAAGGAGAAACAGAATTAGCAAAGATTAAACAGCAAAAAATGGCTTTAGAGTGTGAGCTAAAAGAATACAAGACAAAAGTAGAACATATGAAACTGGAAGTTGAAAACCATAATAAATCGAATATTGAAATTAACAGATTTATAACTGAAATTGATAATCTGAATTTCAAAATACATGATCTGCAACAAATGCAAGTTTTAATAGAAAAGAATAAAGAAAATGAAATAGGACATTTAGAAAAAGGAATGATAGAATTGAAAAAGAAGTATGACGATGCAACGAACGTAATAAAGACATTAGAGGATAAAAAATCAGAATGTAATTTGCTACAAGAAGAATTAGAACATTTAAAATCTAAGATTTTATATTTACACAACAATAGTACTAAAAATGATACTGAAATCAATGAACTTCGTGAAAAAATATTAAAAAAGGAATCAGAGATGGTTGATTTAGAAATAAAATTTCAGGATCAAGTGAAATTAGTTGAAGAATACGCTAAAAAAAATGAAGAATTGGAAAATATTTATCAAAATACAAATAAAGATCATATGGAGGAAACTATGAAATTAAATAGCTCAAATAATATCTTACAAGAAATGATTGATACAAAAAATGTCCAACTGAATAAACTAGAAGTGATTAAAGAACAGCAAGAAAAGAACTTACTATATTGTGAACAAAAAATACAAGATTTAACTGTAGCACTTGATAAGTTTAGAACTGAAAATCTAAATATGTCACAAACAATAGAAACATTGTCAAAGGAAATAGAAGCATTAAAAAATGAAAACCATCAATTAAAGACACTGAAAACTGAAAATGAATCAATAAATGCTGAATTGGTACAATTAAAGTCAATTAGAGATAAAATTAACGAAGAAAATACAAATTTAAAGATAAAACAATCTGAACTTATACAATCTCACGAAAAACTTAATGAAATGAAAGAAACATTGAATGTTGAAATACTAGAATATCAAAAAAATAAAGAAGATCTTTTATATGATGTGCAAGGATTACAAAAAGATATTGACTCATATAAGCAAACATTGAATGTACAAAATGAAGAGTTAAAAGACATAAAAAATCAATTGCAAGAAACAAATACAAAAGTGGATTCTCAAACCAAAATATTACAAGAACGTAATAGAGAATTACAGAAAACAAAACAAGAATTTGAAGAACAAACCCAACAATTATGCGATAAAACTACTGCATTGGATTTAGCTTTAAAAGATATGCAGTTATTGCAAGAGGAAAAAAATATACTTTCTGACAATGTAATGAAACTAGAAGAGCAACTAACAGATTTCAAAGCTAGAAACTTTAATAAAACTCCATTCAAACATATTAATGAAACGCTAACAAACCTTCAATTGGAGAAACTAAGAAATGAAGAACTTATTTTAGATGAACATCTTGCAAACTTGTCAGCTTCTACAGTTTTAAATCTGGATGCTGAAAACAAACATTTAATGGAAAAGATAAAAAATATAGAAAATATTATGGAACAAAAAACGTCAAAATTAAAATTGTTGGAAGCAAAGGAAAAAAATGTGTTACAAGAAAACGAAGAATTAAAACTTTTAAGTACAAAAGAACTTGAGCAAAAAACAGTAGAAATAGATACATTAAAAAGTACAATGAAAGAAAGAGAAGAAGAAATTAACGGATTACAATTACAAATAAAATCATTAAATGATTTGAAAAATAAACTTGATACCAAATTACAAACAGCAGATAATAATAAAACGGTAGAACAAAATCTTGTAGAAAAAATTAATAGATTACAAGAGGAAAACAAAAAACTAGAAGCTGATTTAGATGAAGCAATCATAACACTTCGTGCTAAAGAGTCACAAATGTATATGTTCAATAATCGATTGAAAATTCAAGCTAATCAATTGAAGGAACTATTAAAAATGCATCAAAAAGAACAAAATATCAGATTAAAACAATTACTTAAAGAATTTCAAGCTCGACTACAAGATAAAGAAGAGAAATTACAGGCAGCATTGGGAAAACGATTTGGTAAGATAATATTATATTTTTATTTTTAAAGAAAATAATCAAACATAAATAAATAAATAAATATATAAATGTTCAATTTATATAGATTATGAACAGAGTTATGAATCCAATCTTTTACAACAATACAAGGAGCAATTAAAAGATTTTCAAGTTGAACTAAAAACAAAATCAGAACAACTTGAAGATGTTATTTTGGAGAATGTAAAGTTGACAATAGAAAAAGAAAATGAAGTAAAAGCTTTAACAGAAAATATTGCATCTATTAGGAAAGAACATGAAAATGAGCTCAAAACATCTGAACAAAAGTGGGAAACTGTTTTACAACAAAGAAGTGATAGATTAGAGGCTAAACATGAAGAAGAAATCAAAGAATTAACAAGAGAATGGAGAAATGAAAGAAAGGTACAAATATACATATGTTTTAGTTTCATCCAATTTAATATTTTTACCAATCTGTTGCTAAAGGTTATTTAAAGCATTTATGTCATTTATTTTATTATATTTTCATTTGCAAATTATATATGTTTTTTGTACATCATTTTTATTTTTTATATATATTTTTTAAGTTTTGCTTTTGTTTTCTAATTTTTCTTTCATTTTTATTTTAGCTTGACACAAAAATTGACACAGCAACAGAGGTAACATTATTTTTAATGTTAACATGTTAATCCATTGTATTTTGAATAGAGTTTAATTTTATTTTACATATTATTTCTATAGGAACTGGAAAATACTTCATGTATAGCAATGGCTGCAATACAGTCAAATACTGGTTCATTTCATACATTTCAACAAACATTGGCATCACAAAGTCGTGAATTGGTTGAACTCAGGAAATTAGTAAAATTAAGGCATGAAACTTTGGAAGACTCAACAGAAATAGAATATCTTAGAAATATTTTATATGAATATATGATGGGAAAAGAAACAATGGTGCTTGCTAAAGTAATTGCTGCAGTTGTAAAATTCGATCAAGAGCAAACAGCAAAAATACTTAAAAAAGAAGAAGACAAATTAACACTGGTAACAATAAATTAATATCACATATATTATATAGATTAAAACGATTACAAATTTTCATGTAGTATAATAATTATGCATAACCATTTTTCAGCTTGGATCACTTGGCCTTACATAGAATACAATAATGTAAGGTGACTACAAATATATAATATAAGTAGGCAATATCATGAGATCAAGAACTATGTTAAGTTAATGAACCATCTAAGAAATGAACTTTTGTTATTTATATATAAATATTGCTCTGTTTGTATAAATTATTTCTTTTTTGTAACTGTAGTCAATATATACTTTAGCATTAACGTTTAATAGTAATAATATTACCACAATTATAAGTATATGGTATATAAAGGAAATATTTCGCAAAGAAGTAATTTATCAATTCCGTTTATTAAATTGTTTGAATGTAAATTTGTAGTAGCTTTTATAAAAAAATTTTTCATCTTGTTAACATAGAGAATTGTTTTTGTAATAGGACTATTATATAATAATATATAACTAAAGTACATAGCAATTTAATTATAAGAAATAAAATAATGATAATAATTGTATATAAACATTGTATTATTTTATTCAATATAATTATGAAAAATTAACAAATTTTATTAATTAAACATTTCTTACTAGATATATAAAGTTCATTCAATATTGTATTGAAAGATATTTACATATGTATGTAAGGTTTTAAAGTAAGAACTTGTATATCATATTGAATATTTTAGTTTTAAGTGTTGTGATTCAAAAAAACGTTTTCTCTCAGTAAGAGGGAGTGATATAAATCCCCAGCGTTTTTCATTTCCATCAATATGATAACAGTTTTCCCCTTCCTTTTCCATAAGTGATCTCAATGCAATATTCTTTTTCAGTTCTTTTTCATAATATTCCTTTCCTCCTTTTATATAATTTGGACCTAATGTTGATATATTTTCATCGATACTGGCTTCAATATGACAACGTACAGCATCTTTAAATGCAACCCAGAAAGCGTACCCAACTAATGTTAAAAATATATATAATATACGACGGTATGATGCATTTTTCTCATATAAATTAAATTTAAGCGCTATATTACTATAAATTGCTGTCATGATAAAAACAATACAAGATAAACTATTTGCAGACAAATATACCTCATTACCATGAATTTTTAAAATTTCACGTGCTATTACATATTTTTGTGCATTTTTTGAAAGTACTAAACTATCAAATAAATCATTTGTTTCTACTTTTAACCGATCAAGTTCTTTATTATTTATAATTAATTTTTCAGTTGATGCATCAGCAGTATCACGAAATAAGAAATTTGAAGGAATACCAATAATTCCTCCAAAAGTTTTATTTAATGTCCCAGCTTGAAAAGGTTTAAAACCAAAAACGTAAAATGGTTTTATGAGAGACTGAGTATTTTCGGGAAGTTTTAAGTCATCCATTACCTCTTTGCATAATTCTTTCATTTTATTATTTATACGTAGTCTTACTCCACGACTATAAATCAACGTAATATTTTATTAAATCAATAAACCTGTATTACAGTTTCTATAATTTATACTTCTAAAGTAAATATCTTTACATACCGATAAAAGGCAACAGTGTTCTCCAATTTATCAAGAAATATTGTATGTGGTACAAGATTAACACAGTATGCTGTAATACTTGCAGAAATTCCAAAAATAAGATGGAATTTACGTCTTTTATAGTACATCTTAAATATGTTTTTTCAAATCTACAACAAATAATACCGTAATTTTATAAAGAATTATACTAATGATAATGTATAAAATAAGAACACCCTTATTAAATTTACATTCTAATGTAACCTGTCCCCTATGTATTGAATAAATCTCACTCAACTTTATTTACTATGTTTCTTTTCCCTTGGGTGTGTGTGGACAGTGCCTAGGGATGAGGTATCCTCTCAACCTGTAAAGATATTTACTATTAGAACTTGCAGCGCCATTTATATACTTTTAAGTATCACCTACCGATGATTGTATGAACTAATTTGAAAAATGTATCCCGATAATAGAAATTTCATTCTTTTATGCATTAAAACTTTTTATAGATCCTAAGCAGACATATATGTTGCATAGGATAATTAAATTAATAGATTTACAGATAAATATTTCGTGAACTATTAAAAATTTCTATATGATTAATATATATATTAAAATATAACAAATGTTTATATACATGTCATAATAATTCCAACTTAAAGCTGTTCATCACTTTTATTTTTTGTTGAAAAAACAATTGTGTCAAAAAATGATATTGTTTCGAAAATGATTTATACACAAATAAAAAGCTTTTTCACAAATTCGAGAAAGCGAGGTCCTAGATAAACCTTCGTCTTTAAAGTCGGATTTTATCTATAAAAAAAATCTGATCTTTTAAACATGCAATGGAAAATAAAGAAAATCTAACTGAAATTGTTGAGAAGTACAAAACAGAATTAGAACAGTTGAAAATACAATATAATATACAAAATTTGGACGCAAATAAAAAGGATAGCATTCAAGATACATTAAAAGGTAAGTTCTTTAATATAACAAAATTTAAACTAATTATTAAATATAATAATTTGCCTGGAAATAAATTACAGGTTATGCAGAAAGTATAGAAAGTCATAATATATTAAAAGAAAGTGATCCTTTAAATGAAAATGAAATGTTGGACAAATTGAAACATGATCTAACAGAAAAGGAAGCAGAATTACAAAAAGTAAAAGTAACTTTACAGGAAACCCAAACACTTTCTAAAGAATATCAATGTGATACAGAAAAATTCCAAAATGAACTTTCAAACTTAAAGATTAAATATGTAGAATTAAAGAAAGAACATGATGCACAATTAATTGTTACAGATGAAAGAAGAAAAGAAGCTGAAACAACTATTGAAAAACTGCAAATGACAGTACAAAATCTTGATAAAGAATTAGAAAATATGAGATATGCTTTATCGGATAGAGATCAAGTATGTGAAACTTTCAATTTGAAAATGCAAGAATATGCATCAATGTTAGAAAAAGCTAATAACAAATTATCGGTACAAGATCTAGAGATAAAAAAACTTAATGATCAATTATCTAATGCAAATGAAATAAATAAATTACAAAATACAATAGAAAACAAAGAAGCAGAATTAATTGAACTTTATAATAAATTAAAATATTATAAAGATACAATTAGTGAATTAACTCAACAAATAGATATAAAAAATTCTAAAATAGATTTACTTAATAAAGATAAAATATCCTTTACAAATAAACTCTTATCTTTTAAAAGGAATACAGAAAAACTTAGAGAAAATTGTATGTATTTAAGAAATAATGTTAAAAAAATATTCCAAGATCATAACAACGAGATAAGTAGTTTAAACTCTTATTTACAGAACATTTTAATAGAGAAAGAAAGCGTTCAAAAAAAAGTAGAAATTCTACATATGAAACTGAGAACTTCTGAAAAACAAATTAATAGATTGATGGAAGGAGAAACAGAATTAGCAAAGATTAAACAGCAAAAAATGGCTTTAGAGTGTGAGCTAAAAGAATACAAGACAAAAGTAGAACATATGAAACTGGAAGTTGAAAACCATAATAAATCGAATATTGAAATTAACAGATTTATAACTGAAATTGATAATCTGAATTTCAAAATACATGATCTGCAACAAATGCAAGTTTTAATAGAAAAGAATAAAGAAAATGAAATAGGACATTTAGAAAAAGGAATGATAGAATTGAAAAAGAAGTATGACGATGCAACGAACGTAATAAAGACATTAGAGGATAAAAAATCAGAATGTAATTTGCTACAAGAAGAATTAGAACATTTAAAATCTAAGATTTTATATTTACACAACAATAGTACTAAAAATGATACTGAAATCAATGAACTTCGTGAAAAAATATTAAAAAAGGAATCAGAGATGGTTGATTTAGAAATAAAATTTCAGGATCAAGTGAAATTAGTTGAAGAATACGCTAAAAAAAATGAAGAATTGGAAAATATTTATCAAAATACAAATAAAGATCATATGGAGGAAACTATGAAATTAAATAGCTCAAATAATATCTTACAAGAAATGATTGATACAAAAAATGTCCAACTGAATAAACTAGAAGTGATTAAAGAACAGCAAGAAAAGAACTTACTATATTGTGAACAAAAAATACAAGATTTAACTGTAGCACTTGATAAGTTTAGAACTGAAAATCTAAATATGTCACAAACAATAGAAACATTGTCAAAGGAAATAGAAGCATTAAAAAATGAAAACCATCAATTAAAGACACTGAAAACTGAAAATGAATCAATAAATGCTGAATTGGTACAATTAAAGTCAATTAGAGATAAAATTAACGAAGAAAATACAAATTTAAAGATAAAACAATCTGAACTTATACAATCTCACGAAAAACTTAATGAAATGAAAGAAACATTGAATGTTGAAATACTAGAATATCAAAAAAATAAAGAAGATCTTTTATATGATGTGCAAGGATTACAAAAAGATATTGACTCATATAAGCAAACATTGAATGTACAAAATGAAGAGTTAAAAGACATAAAAAATCAATTGCAAGAAACAAATACAAAAGTGGATTCTCAAACCAAAATATTACAAGAACGTAATAGAGAATTACAGAAAACAAAACAAGAATTTGAAGAACAAACCCAACAATTATGCGATAAAACTACTGCATTGGATTTAGCTTTAAAAGATATGCAGTTATTGCAAGAGGAAAAAAATATACTTTCTGACAATGTAATGAAACTAGAAGAGCAACTAACAGATTTCAAAGCTAGAAACTTTAATAAAACTCCATTCAAACATATTAATGAAACGCTAACAAACCTTCAATTGGAGAAACTAAGAAATGAAGAACTTATTTTAGATGAACATCTTGCAAACTTGTCAGCTTCTACAGTTTTAAATCTGGATGCTGAAAACAAACATTTAATGGAAAAGATAAAAAATATAGAAAATATTATGGAACAAAAAACGTCAAAATTAAAATTGTTGGAAGCAAAGGAAAAAAATGTGTTACAAGAAAACGAAGAATTAAAACTTTTAAGTACAAAAGAACTTGAGCAAAAAACAGTAGAAATAGATACATTAAAAAGTACAATGAAAGAAAGAGAAGAAGAAATTAACGGATTACAATTACAAATAAAATCATTAAATGATTTGAAAAATAAACTTGATACCAAATTACAAACAGCAGATAATAATAAAACGGTAGAACAAAATCTTGTAGAAAAAATTAATAGATTACAAGAGGAAAACAAAAAACTAGAAGCTGATTTAGATGAAGCAATCATAACACTTCGTGCTAAAGAGTCACAAATGTATATGTTCAATAATCGATTGAAAATTCAAGCTAATCAATTGAAGGAACTATTAAAAATGCATCAAAAAGAACAAAATATCAGATTAAAACAATTACTTAAAGAATTTCAAGCTCGACTACAAGATAAAGAAGAGAAATTACAGGCAGCATTGGGAAAACGATTTGGTAAGATAATATTATATTTTTATTTTTAAAGAAAATAATCAAACATAAATAAATAAATAAATATATAAATGTTCAATTTATATAGATTATGAACAGAGTTATGAATCCAATCTTTTACAACAATACAAGGAGCAATTAAAAGATTTTCAAGTTGAACTAAAAACAAAATCAGAACAACTTGAAGATGTTATTTTGGAGAATGTAAAGTTGACAATAGAAAAAGAAAATGAAGTAAAAGCTTTAACAGAAAATATTGCATCTATTAGGAAAGAACATGAAAATGAGCTCAAAACATCTGAACAAAAGTGGGAAACTGTTTTACAACAAAGAAGTGATAGATTAGAGGCTAAACATGAAGAAGAAATCAAAGAATTAACAAGAGAATGGAGAAATGAAAGAAAGGTACAAATATACATATGTTTTAGTTTCATCCAATTTAATATTTTTACCAATCTGTTGCTAAAGGTTATTTAAAGCATTTATGTCATTTATTTTATTATATTTTCATTTGCAAATTATATATGTTTTTTGTACATCATTTTTATTTTTTATATATATTTTTTAAGTTTTGCTTTTGTTTTCTAATTTTTCTTTCATTTTTATTTTAGCTTGACACAAAAATTGACACAGCAACAGAGGTAACATTATTTTTAATGTTAACATGTTAATCCATTGTATTTTGAATAGAGTTTAATTTTATTTTACATATTATTTCTATAGGAACTGGAAAATACTTCATGTATAGCAATGGCTGCAATACAGTCAAATACTGGTTCATTTCATACATTTCAACAAACATTGGCATCACAAAGTCGTGAATTGGTTGAACTCAGGAAATTAGTAAAATTAAGGCATGAAACTTTGGAAGACTCAACAGAAATAGAATATCTTAGAAATATTTTATATGAATATATGATGGGAAAAGAAACAATGGTGCTTGCTAAAGTAATTGCTGCAGTTGTAAAATTCGATCAAGAGCAAACAGCAAAAATACTTAAAAAAGAAGAAGACAAATTAACACTGGTAACAATAAATTAATATCACATATATTATATAGATTAAAACGATTACAAATTTTCATGTAGTATAATAATTATGCATAACCATTTTTCAGCTTGGATCACTTGGCCTTACATAGAATACAATAATGTAAGGTGACTACAAATATATAATATAAGTAGGCAATATCATGAGATCAAGAACTATGTTAAGTTAATGAACCATCTAAGAAATGAACTTTTGTTATTTATATATAAATATTGCTCTGTTTGTATAAATTATTTCTTTTTTGTAACTGTAGTCAATATATACTTTAGCATTAACGTTTAATAGTAATAATATTACCACAATTATAAGTATATGGTATATAAAGGAAATATTTCGCAAAGAAGTAATTTATCAATTCCGTTTATTAAATTGTTTGAATGTAAATTTGTAGTAGCTTTTATAAAAAAATTTTTCATCTTGTTAACATAGAGAATTGTTTTTGTAATAGGACTATTATATAATAATATATAACTAAAGTACATAGCAATTTAATTATAAGAAATAAAATAATGATAATAATTGTATATAAACATTGTATTATTTTATTCAATATAATTATGAAAAATTAACAAATTTTATTAATTAAACATTTCTTACTAGATATATAAAGTTCATTCAATATTGTATTGAAAGATATTTACATATGTATGTAAGGTTTTAAAGTAAGAACTTGTATATCATATTGAATATTTTAGTTTTAAGTGTTGTGATTCAAAAAAACGTTTTCTCTCAGTAAGAGGGAGTGATATAAATCCCCAGCGTTTTTCATTTCCATCAATATGATAACAGTTTTCCCCTTCCTTTTCCATAAGTGATCTCAATGCAATATTCTTTTTCAGTTCTTTTTCATAATATTCCTTTCCTCCTTTTATATAATTTGGACCTAATGTTGATATATTTTCATCGATACTGGCTTCAATATGACAACGTACAGCATCTTTAAATGCAACCCAGAAAGCGTACCCAACTAATGTTAAAAATATATATAATATACGACGGTATGATGCATTTTTCTCATATAAATTAAATTTAAGCGCTATATTACTATAAATTGCTGTCATGATAAAAACAATACAAGATAAACTATTTGCAGACAAATATACCTCATTACCATGAATTTTTAAAATTTCACGTGCTATTACATATTTTTGTGCATTTTTTGAAAGTACTAAACTATCAAATAAATCATTTGTTTCTACTTTTAACCGATCAAGTTCTTTATTATTTATAATTAATTTTTCAGTTGATGCATCAGCAGTATCACGAAATAAGAAATTTGAAGGAATACCAATAATTCCTCCAAAAGTTTTATTTAATGTCCCAGCTTGAAAAGGTTTAAAACCAAAAACGTAAAATGGTTTTATGAGAGACTGAGTATTTTCGGGAAGTTTTAAGTCATCCATTACCTCTTTGCATAATTCTTTCATTTTATTATTTATACGTAGTCTTACTCCACGACTATAAATCAACGTAATATTTTATTAAATCAATAAACCTGTATTACAGTTTCTATAATTTATACTTCTAAAGTAAATATCTTTACATACCGATAAAAGGCAACAGTGTTCTCCAATTTATCAAGAAATATTGTATGTGGTACAAGATTAACACAGTATGCTGTAATACTTGCAGAAATTCCAAAAATAAGATGGAATTTACGTCTTTTATAGTACATCTTAAATATGTTTTTTCAAATCTACAACAAATAATACCGTAATTTTATAAAGAATTATACTAATGATAATGTATAAAATAAGAACACCCTTATTAAATTTACATTCTAATGTAACCTGTCCCCTATGTATTGAATAAATCTCACTCAACTTTATTTACTATGTTTCTTTTCCCTTGGGTGTGTGTGGACAGTGCCTAGGGATGAGGTATCCTCTCAACCTGTAAAGATATTTACTATTAGAACTTGCAGCGCCATTTATATACTTTTAAGTATCACCTACCGATGATTGTATGAACTAATTTGAAAAATGTATCCCGATAATAGAAATTTCATTCTTTTATGCATTAAAACTTTTTATAGATCCTAAGCAGACATATATGTTGCATAGGATAATTAAATTAATAGATTTACAGATAAATATTTCGTGAACTATTAAAAATTTCTATATGATTAATATATATATTAAAATATAACAAATGTTTATATACATGTCATAATAATTCCAACTTAAAGCTGTTCATCACTTTTATTTTTTGTTGAAAAAACAATTGTGTCAAAAAATGATATTGTTTCGAAAATGATTTATACACAAATAAAAAGCTTTTTCACAAATTCGAGAAAGCGAGGTCCTAGATAAACCTTCGTCTTTAAAGTCGGATTTTATCTATAAAAAAAATCTGATCTTTTAAACATGCAATGGAAAATAAAGAAAATCTAACTGAAATTGTTGAGAAGTACAAAACAGAATTAGAACAGTTGAAAATACAATATAATATACAAAATTTGGACGCAAATAAAAAGGATAGCATTCAAGATACATTAAAAGGTAAGTTCTTTAATATAACAAAATTTAAACTAATTATTAAATATAATAATTTGCCTGGAAATAAATTACAGGTTATGCAGAAAGTATAGAAAGTCATAATATATTAAAAGAAAGTGATCCTTTAAATGAAAATGAAATGTTGGACAAATTGAAACATGATCTAACAGAAAAGGAAGCAGAATTACAAAAAGTAAAAGTAACTTTACAGGAAACCCAAACACTTTCTAAAGAATATCAATGTGATACAGAAAAATTCCAAAATGAACTTTCAAACTTAAAGATTAAATATGTAGAATTAAAGAAAGAACATGATGCACAATTAATTGTTACAGATGAAAGAAGAAAAGAAGCTGAAACAACTATTGAAAAACTGCAAATGACAGTACAAAATCTTGATAAAGAATTAGAAAATATGAGATATGCTTTATCGGATAGAGATCAAGTATGTGAAACTTTCAATTTGAAAATGCAAGAATATGCATCAATGTTAGAAAAAGCTAATAACAAATTATCGGTACAAGATCTAGAGATAAAAAAACTTAATGATCAATTATCTAATGCAAATGAAATAAATAAATTACAAAATACAATAGAAAACAAAGAAGCAGAATTAATTGAACTTTATAATAAATTAAAATATTATAAAGATACAATTAGTGAATTAACTCAACAAATAGATATAAAAAATTCTAAAATAGATTTACTTAATAAAGATAAAATATCCTTTACAAATAAACTCTTATCTTTTAAAAGGAATACAGAAAAACTTAGAGAAAATTGTATGTATTTAAGAAATAATGTTAAAAAAATATTCCAAGATCATAACAACGAGATAAGTAGTTTAAACTCTTATTTACAGAACATTTTAATAGAGAAAGAAAGCGTTCAAAAAAAAGTAGAAATTCTACATATGAAACTGAGAACTTCTGAAAAACAAATTAATAGATTGATGGAAGGAGAAACAGAATTAGCAAAGATTAAACAGCAAAAAATGGCTTTAGAGTGTGAGCTAAAAGAATACAAGACAAAAGTAGAACATATGAAACTGGAAGTTGAAAACCATAATAAATCGAATATTGAAATTAACAGATTTATAACTGAAATTGATAATCTGAATTTCAAAATACATGATCTGCAACAAATGCAAGTTTTAATAGAAAAGAATAAAGAAAATGAAATAGGACATTTAGAAAAAGGAATGATAGAATTGAAAAAGAAGTATGACGATGCAACGAACGTAATAAAGACATTAGAGGATAAAAAATCAGAATGTAATTTGCTACAAGAAGAATTAGAACATTTAAAATCTAAGATTTTATATTTACACAACAATAGTACTAAAAATGATACTGAAATCAATGAACTTCGTGAAAAAATATTAAAAAAGGAATCAGAGATGGTTGATTTAGAAATAAAATTTCAGGATCAAGTGAAATTAGTTGAAGAATACGCTAAAAAAAATGAAGAATTGGAAAATATTTATCAAAATACAAATAAAGATCATATGGAGGAAACTATGAAATTAAATAGCTCAAATAATATCTTACAAGAAATGATTGATACAAAAAATGTCCAACTGAATAAACTAGAAGTGATTAAAGAACAGCAAGAAAAGAACTTACTATATTGTGAACAAAAAATACAAGATTTAACTGTAGCACTTGATAAGTTTAGAACTGAAAATCTAAATATGTCACAAACAATAGAAACATTGTCAAAGGAAATAGAAGCATTAAAAAATGAAAACCATCAATTAAAGACACTGAAAACTGAAAATGAATCAATAAATGCTGAATTGGTACAATTAAAGTCAATTAGAGATAAAATTAACGAAGAAAATACAAATTTAAAGATAAAACAATCTGAACTTATACAATCTCACGAAAAACTTAATGAAATGAAAGAAACATTGAATGTTGAAATACTAGAATATCAAAAAAATAAAGAAGATCTTTTATATGATGTGCAAGGATTACAAAAAGATATTGACTCATATAAGCAAACATTGAATGTACAAAATGAAGAGTTAAAAGACATAAAAAATCAATTGCAAGAAACAAATACAAAAGTGGATTCTCAAACCAAAATATTACAAGAACGTAATAGAGAATTACAGAAAACAAAACAAGAATTTGAAGAACAAACCCAACAATTATGCGATAAAACTACTGCATTGGATTTAGCTTTAAAAGATATGCAGTTATTGCAAGAGGAAAAAAATATACTTTCTGACAATGTAATGAAACTAGAAGAGCAACTAACAGATTTCAAAGCTAGAAACTTTAATAAAACTCCATTCAAACATATTAATGAAACGCTAACAAACCTTCAATTGGAGAAACTAAGAAATGAAGAACTTATTTTAGATGAACATCTTGCAAACTTGTCAGCTTCTACAGTTTTAAATCTGGATGCTGAAAACAAACATTTAATGGAAAAGATAAAAAATATAGAAAATATTATGGAACAAAAAACGTCAAAATTAAAATTGTTGGAAGCAAAGGAAAAAAATGTGTTACAAGAAAACGAAGAATTAAAACTTTTAAGTACAAAAGAACTTGAGCAAAAAACAGTAGAAATAGATACATTAAAAAGTACAATGAAAGAAAGAGAAGAAGAAATTAACGGATTACAATTACAAATAAAATCATTAAATGATTTGAAAAATAAACTTGATACCAAATTACAAACAGCAGATAATAATAAAACGGTAGAACAAAATCTTGTAGAAAAAATTAATAGATTACAAGAGGAAAACAAAAAACTAGAAGCTGATTTAGATGAAGCAATCATAACACTTCGTGCTAAAGAGTCACAAATGTATATGTTCAATAATCGATTGAAAATTCAAGCTAATCAATTGAAGGAACTATTAAAAATGCATCAAAAAGAACAAAATATCAGATTAAAACAATTACTTAAAGAATTTCAAGCTCGACTACAAGATAAAGAAGAGAAATTACAGGCAGCATTGGGAAAACGATTTGGTAAGATAATATTATATTTTTATTTTTAAAGAAAATAATCAAACATAAATAAATAAATAAATATATAAATGTTCAATTTATATAGATTATGAACAGAGTTATGAATCCAATCTTTTACAACAATACAAGGAGCAATTAAAAGATTTTCAAGTTGAACTAAAAACAAAATCAGAACAACTTGAAGATGTTATTTTGGAGAATGTAAAGTTGACAATAGAAAAAGAAAATGAAGTAAAAGCTTTAACAGAAAATATTGCATCTATTAGGAAAGAACATGAAAATGAGCTCAAAACATCTGAACAAAAGTGGGAAACTGTTTTACAACAAAGAAGTGATAGATTAGAGGCTAAACATGAAGAAGAAATCAAAGAATTAACAAGAGAATGGAGAAATGAAAGAAAGGTACAAATATACATATGTTTTAGTTTCATCCAATTTAATATTTTTACCAATCTGTTGCTAAAGGTTATTTAAAGCATTTATGTCATTTATTTTATTATATTTTCATTTGCAAATTATATATGTTTTTTGTACATCATTTTTATTTTTTATATATATTTTTTAAGTTTTGCTTTTGTTTTCTAATTTTTCTTTCATTTTTATTTTAGCTTGACACAAAAATTGACACAGCAACAGAGGTAACATTATTTTTAATGTTAACATGTTAATCCATTGTATTTTGAATAGAGTTTAATTTTATTTTACATATTATTTCTATAGGAACTGGAAAATACTTCATGTATAGCAATGGCTGCAATACAGTCAAATACTGGTTCATTTCATACATTTCAACAAACATTGGCATCACAAAGTCGTGAATTGGTTGAACTCAGGAAATTAGTAAAATTAAGGCATGAAACTTTGGAAGACTCAACAGAAATAGAATATCTTAGAAATATTTTATATGAATATATGATGGGAAAAGAAACAATGGTGCTTGCTAAAGTAATTGCTGCAGTTGTAAAATTCGATCAAGAGCAAACAGCAAAAATACTTAAAAAAGAAGAAGACAAATTAACACTGGTAACAATAAATTAATATCACATATATTATATAGATTAAAACGATTACAAATTTTCATGTAGTATAATAATTATGCATAACCATTTTTCAGCTTGGATCACTTGGCCTTACATAGAATACAATAATGTAAGGTGACTACAAATATATAATATAAGTAGGCAATATCATGAGATCAAGAACTATGTTAAGTTAATGAACCATCTAAGAAATGAACTTTTGTTATTTATATATAAATATTGCTCTGTTTGTATAAATTATTTCTTTTTTGTAACTGTAGTCAATATATACTTTAGCATTAACGTTTAATAGTAATAATATTACCACAATTATAAGTATATGGTATATAAAGGAAATATTTCGCAAAGAAGTAATTTATCAATTCCGTTTATTAAATTGTTTGAATGTAAATTTGTAGTAGCTTTTATAAAAAAATTTTTCATCTTGTTAACATAGAGAATTGTTTTTGTAATAGGACTATTATATAATAATATATAACTAAAGTACATAGCAATTTAATTATAAGAAATAAAATAATGATAATAATTGTATATAAACATTGTATTATTTTATTCAATATAATTATGAAAAATTAACAAATTTTATTAATTAAACATTTCTTACTAGATATATAAAGTTCATTCAATATTGTATTGAAAGATATTTACATATGTATGTAAGGTTTTAAAGTAAGAACTTGTATATCATATTGAATATTTTAGTTTTAAGTGTTGTGATTCAAAAAAACGTTTTCTCTCAGTAAGAGGGAGTGATATAAATCCCCAGCGTTTTTCATTTCCATCAATATGATAACAGTTTTCCCCTTCCTTTTCCATAAGTGATCTCAATGCAATATTCTTTTTCAGTTCTTTTTCATAATATTCCTTTCCTCCTTTTATATAATTTGGACCTAATGTTGATATATTTTCATCGATACTGGCTTCAATATGACAACGTACAGCATCTTTAAATGCAACCCAGAAAGCGTACCCAACTAATGTTAAAAATATATATAATATACGACGGTATGATGCATTTTTCTCATATAAATTAAATTTAAGCGCTATATTACTATAAATTGCTGTCATGATAAAAACAATACAAGATAAACTATTTGCAGACAAATATACCTCATTACCATGAATTTTTAAAATTTCACGTGCTATTACATATTTTTGTGCATTTTTTGAAAGTACTAAACTATCAAATAAATCATTTGTTTCTACTTTTAACCGATCAAGTTCTTTATTATTTATAATTAATTTTTCAGTTGATGCATCAGCAGTATCACGAAATAAGAAATTTGAAGGAATACCAATAATTCCTCCAAAAGTTTTATTTAATGTCCCAGCTTGAAAAGGTTTAAAACCAAAAACGTAAAATGGTTTTATGAGAGACTGAGTATTTTCGGGAAGTTTTAAGTCATCCATTACCTCTTTGCATAATTCTTTCATTTTATTATTTATACGTAGTCTTACTCCACGACTATAAATCAACGTAATATTTTATTAAATCAATAAACCTGTATTACAGTTTCTATAATTTATACTTCTAAAGTAAATATCTTTACATACCGATAAAAGGCAACAGTGTTCTCCAATTTATCAAGAAATATTGTATGTGGTACAAGATTAACACAGTATGCTGTAATACTTGCAGAAATTCCAAAAATAAGATGGAATTTACGTCTTTTATAGTACATCTTAAATATGTTTTTTCAAATCTACAACAAATAATACCGTAATTTTATAAAGAATTATACTAATGATAATGTATAAAATAAGAACACCCTTATTAAATTTACATTCTAATGTAACCTGTCCCCTATGTATTGAATAAATCTCACTCAACTTTATTTACTATGTTTCTTTTCCCTTGGGTGTGTGTGGACAGTGCCTAGGGATGAGGTATCCTCTCAACCTGTAAAGATATTTACTATTAGAACTTGCAGCGCCATTTATATACTTTTAAGTATCACCTACCGATGATTGTATGAACTAATTTGAAAAATGTATCCCGATAATAGAAATTTCATTCTTTTATGCATTAAAACTTTTTATAGATCCTAAGCAGACATATATGTTGCATAGGATAATTAAATTAATAGATTTACAGATAAATATTTCGTGAACTATTAAAAATTTCTATATGATTAATATATATATTAAAATATAACAAATGTTTATATACATGTCATAATAATTCCAACTTAAAGCTGTTCATCACTTTTATTTTTTGTTGAAAAAACAATTGTGTCAAAAAATGATATTGTTTCGAAAATGATTTATACACAAATAAAAAGCTTTTTCACAAATTCGAGAAAGCGAGGTCCTAGATAAACCTTCGTCTTTAAAGTCGGATTTTATCTATAAAAAAAATCTGATCTTTTAAACATGCAATGGAAAATAAAGAAAATCTAACTGAAATTGTTGAGAAGTACAAAACAGAATTAGAACAGTTGAAAATACAATATAATATACAAAATTTGGACGCAAATAAAAAGGATAGCATTCAAGATACATTAAAAGGTAAGTTCTTTAATATAACAAAATTTAAACTAATTATTAAATATAATAATTTGCCTGGAAATAAATTACAGGTTATGCAGAAAGTATAGAAAGTCATAATATATTAAAAGAAAGTGATCCTTTAAATGAAAATGAAATGTTGGACAAATTGAAACATGATCTAACAGAAAAGGAAGCAGAATTACAAAAAGTAAAAGTAACTTTACAGGAAACCCAAACACTTTCTAAAGAATATCAATGTGATACAGAAAAATTCCAAAATGAACTTTCAAACTTAAAGATTAAATATGTAGAATTAAAGAAAGAACATGATGCACAATTAATTGTTACAGATGAAAGAAGAAAAGAAGCTGAAACAACTATTGAAAAACTGCAAATGACAGTACAAAATCTTGATAAAGAATTAGAAAATATGAGATATGCTTTATCGGATAGAGATCAAGTATGTGAAACTTTCAATTTGAAAATGCAAGAATATGCATCAATGTTAGAAAAAGCTAATAACAAATTATCGGTACAAGATCTAGAGATAAAAAAACTTAATGATCAATTATCTAATGCAAATGAAATAAATAAATTACAAAATACAATAGAAAACAAAGAAGCAGAATTAATTGAACTTTATAATAAATTAAAATATTATAAAGATACAATTAGTGAATTAACTCAACAAATAGATATAAAAAATTCTAAAATAGATTTACTTAATAAAGATAAAATATCCTTTACAAATAAACTCTTATCTTTTAAAAGGAATACAGAAAAACTTAGAGAAAATTGTATGTATTTAAGAAATAATGTTAAAAAAATATTCCAAGATCATAACAACGAGATAAGTAGTTTAAACTCTTATTTACAGAACATTTTAATAGAGAAAGAAAGCGTTCAAAAAAAAGTAGAAATTCTACATATGAAACTGAGAACTTCTGAAAAACAAATTAATAGATTGATGGAAGGAGAAACAGAATTAGCAAAGATTAAACAGCAAAAAATGGCTTTAGAGTGTGAGCTAAAAGAATACAAGACAAAAGTAGAACATATGAAACTGGAAGTTGAAAACCATAATAAATCGAATATTGAAATTAACAGATTTATAACTGAAATTGATAATCTGAATTTCAAAATACATGATCTGCAACAAATGCAAGTTTTAATAGAAAAGAATAAAGAAAATGAAATAGGACATTTAGAAAAAGGAATGATAGAATTGAAAAAGAAGTATGACGATGCAACGAACGTAATAAAGACATTAGAGGATAAAAAATCAGAATGTAATTTGCTACAAGAAGAATTAGAACATTTAAAATCTAAGATTTTATATTTACACAACAATAGTACTAAAAATGATACTGAAATCAATGAACTTCGTGAAAAAATATTAAAAAAGGAATCAGAGATGGTTGATTTAGAAATAAAATTTCAGGATCAAGTGAAATTAGTTGAAGAATACGCTAAAAAAAATGAAGAATTGGAAAATATTTATCAAAATACAAATAAAGATCATATGGAGGAAACTATGAAATTAAATAGCTCAAATAATATCTTACAAGAAATGATTGATACAAAAAATGTCCAACTGAATAAACTAGAAGTGATTAAAGAACAGCAAGAAAAGAACTTACTATATTGTGAACAAAAAATACAAGATTTAACTGTAGCACTTGATAAGTTTAGAACTGAAAATCTAAATATGTCACAAACAATAGAAACATTGTCAAAGGAAATAGAAGCATTAAAAAATGAAAACCATCAATTAAAGACACTGAAAACTGAAAATGAATCAATAAATGCTGAATTGGTACAATTAAAGTCAATTAGAGATAAAATTAACGAAGAAAATACAAATTTAAAGATAAAACAATCTGAACTTATACAATCTCACGAAAAACTTAATGAAATGAAAGAAACATTGAATGTTGAAATACTAGAATATCAAAAAAATAAAGAAGATCTTTTATATGATGTGCAAGGATTACAAAAAGATATTGACTCATATAAGCAAACATTGAATGTACAAAATGAAGAGTTAAAAGACATAAAAAATCAATTGCAAGAAACAAATACAAAAGTGGATTCTCAAACCAAAATATTACAAGAACGTAATAGAGAATTACAGAAAACAAAACAAGAATTTGAAGAACAAACCCAACAATTATGCGATAAAACTACTGCATTGGATTTAGCTTTAAAAGATATGCAGTTATTGCAAGAGGAAAAAAATATACTTTCTGACAATGTAATGAAACTAGAAGAGCAACTAACAGATTTCAAAGCTAGAAACTTTAATAAAACTCCATTCAAACATATTAATGAAACGCTAACAAACCTTCAATTGGAGAAACTAAGAAATGAAGAACTTATTTTAGATGAACATCTTGCAAACTTGTCAGCTTCTACAGTTTTAAATCTGGATGCTGAAAACAAACATTTAATGGAAAAGATAAAAAATATAGAAAATATTATGGAACAAAAAACGTCAAAATTAAAATTGTTGGAAGCAAAGGAAAAAAATGTGTTACAAGAAAACGAAGAATTAAAACTTTTAAGTACAAAAGAACTTGAGCAAAAAACAGTAGAAATAGATACATTAAAAAGTACAATGAAAGAAAGAGAAGAAGAAATTAACGGATTACAATTACAAATAAAATCATTAAATGATTTGAAAAATAAACTTGATACCAAATTACAAACAGCAGATAATAATAAAACGGTAGAACAAAATCTTGTAGAAAAAATTAATAGATTACAAGAGGAAAACAAAAAACTAGAAGCTGATTTAGATGAAGCAATCATAACACTTCGTGCTAAAGAGTCACAAATGTATATGTTCAATAATCGATTGAAAATTCAAGCTAATCAATTGAAGGAACTATTAAAAATGCATCAAAAAGAACAAAATATCAGATTAAAACAATTACTTAAAGAATTTCAAGCTCGACTACAAGATAAAGAAGAGAAATTACAGGCAGCATTGGGAAAACGATTTGGTAAGATAATATTATATTTTTATTTTTAAAGAAAATAATCAAACATAAATAAATAAATAAATATATAAATGTTCAATTTATATAGATTATGAACAGAGTTATGAATCCAATCTTTTACAACAATACAAGGAGCAATTAAAAGATTTTCAAGTTGAACTAAAAACAAAATCAGAACAACTTGAAGATGTTATTTTGGAGAATGTAAAGTTGACAATAGAAAAAGAAAATGAAGTAAAAGCTTTAACAGAAAATATTGCATCTATTAGGAAAGAACATGAAAATGAGCTCAAAACATCTGAACAAAAGTGGGAAACTGTTTTACAACAAAGAAGTGATAGATTAGAGGCTAAACATGAAGAAGAAATCAAAGAATTAACAAGAGAATGGAGAAATGAAAGAAAGGTACAAATATACATATGTTTTAGTTTCATCCAATTTAATATTTTTACCAATCTGTTGCTAAAGGTTATTTAAAGCATTTATGTCATTTATTTTATTATATTTTCATTTGCAAATTATATATGTTTTTTGTACATCATTTTTATTTTTTATATATATTTTTTAAGTTTTGCTTTTGTTTTCTAATTTTTCTTTCATTTTTATTTTAGCTTGACACAAAAATTGACACAGCAACAGAGGTAACATTATTTTTAATGTTAACATGTTAATCCATTGTATTTTGAATAGAGTTTAATTTTATTTTACATATTATTTCTATAGGAACTGGAAAATACTTCATGTATAGCAATGGCTGCAATACAGTCAAATACTGGTTCATTTCATACATTTCAACAAACATTGGCATCACAAAGTCGTGAATTGGTTGAACTCAGGAAATTAGTAAAATTAAGGCATGAAACTTTGGAAGACTCAACAGAAATAGAATATCTTAGAAATATTTTATATGAATATATGATGGGAAAAGAAACAATGGTGCTTGCTAAAGTAATTGCTGCAGTTGTAAAATTCGATCAAGAGCAAACAGCAAAAATACTTAAAAAAGAAGAAGACAAATTAACACTGGTAACAATAAATTAATATCACATATATTATATAGATTAAAACGATTACAAATTTTCATGTAGTATAATAATTATGCATAACCATTTTTCAGCTTGGATCACTTGGCCTTACATAGAATACAATAATGTAAGGTGACTACAAATATATAATATAAGTAGGCAATATCATGAGATCAAGAACTATGTTAAGTTAATGAACCATCTAAGAAATGAACTTTTGTTATTTATATATAAATATTGCTCTGTTTGTATAAATTATTTCTTTTTTGTAACTGTAGTCAATATATACTTTAGCATTAACGTTTAATAGTAATAATATTACCACAATTATAAGTATATGGTATATAAAGGAAATATTTCGCAAAGAAGTAATTTATCAATTCCGTTTATTAAATTGTTTGAATGTAAATTTGTAGTAGCTTTTATAAAAAAATTTTTCATCTTGTTAACATAGAGAATTGTTTTTGTAATAGGACTATTATATAATAATATATAACTAAAGTACATAGCAATTTAATTATAAGAAATAAAATAATGATAATAATTGTATATAAACATTGTATTATTTTATTCAATATAATTATGAAAAATTAACAAATTTTATTAATTAAACATTTCTTACTAGATATATAAAGTTCATTCAATATTGTATTGAAAGATATTTACATATGTATGTAAGGTTTTAAAGTAAGAACTTGTATATCATATTGAATATTTTAGTTTTAAGTGTTGTGATTCAAAAAAACGTTTTCTCTCAGTAAGAGGGAGTGATATAAATCCCCAGCGTTTTTCATTTCCATCAATATGATAACAGTTTTCCCCTTCCTTTTCCATAAGTGATCTCAATGCAATATTCTTTTTCAGTTCTTTTTCATAATATTCCTTTCCTCCTTTTATATAATTTGGACCTAATGTTGATATATTTTCATCGATACTGGCTTCAATATGACAACGTACAGCATCTTTAAATGCAACCCAGAAAGCGTACCCAACTAATGTTAAAAATATATATAATATACGACGGTATGATGCATTTTTCTCATATAAATTAAATTTAAGCGCTATATTACTATAAATTGCTGTCATGATAAAAACAATACAAGATAAACTATTTGCAGACAAATATACCTCATTACCATGAATTTTTAAAATTTCACGTGCTATTACATATTTTTGTGCATTTTTTGAAAGTACTAAACTATCAAATAAATCATTTGTTTCTACTTTTAACCGATCAAGTTCTTTATTATTTATAATTAATTTTTCAGTTGATGCATCAGCAGTATCACGAAATAAGAAATTTGAAGGAATACCAATAATTCCTCCAAAAGTTTTATTTAATGTCCCAGCTTGAAAAGGTTTAAAACCAAAAACGTAAAATGGTTTTATGAGAGACTGAGTATTTTCGGGAAGTTTTAAGTCATCCATTACCTCTTTGCATAATTCTTTCATTTTATTATTTATACGTAGTCTTACTCCACGACTATAAATCAACGTAATATTTTATTAAATCAATAAACCTGTATTACAGTTTCTATAATTTATACTTCTAAAGTAAATATCTTTACATACCGATAAAAGGCAACAGTGTTCTCCAATTTATCAAGAAATATTGTATGTGGTACAAGATTAACACAGTATGCTGTAATACTTGCAGAAATTCCAAAAATAAGATGGAATTTACGTCTTTTATAGTACATCTTAAATATGTTTTTTCAAATCTACAACAAATAATACCGTAATTTTATAAAGAATTATACTAATGATAATGTATAAAATAAGAACACCCTTATTAAATTTACATTCTAATGTAACCTGTCCCCTATGTATTGAATAAATCTCACTCAACTTTATTTACTATGTTTCTTTTCCCTTGGGTGTGTGTGGACAGTGCCTAGGGATGAGGTATCCTCTCAACCTGTAAAGATATTTACTATTAGAACTTGCAGCGCCATTTATATACTTTTAAGTATCACCTACCGATGATTGTATGAACTAATTTGAAAAATGTATCCCGATAATAGAAATTTCATTCTTTTATGCATTAAAACTTTTTATAGATCCTAAGCAGACATATATGTTGCATAGGATAATTAAATTAATAGATTTACAGATAAATATTTCGTGAACTATTAAAAATTTCTATATGATTAATATATATATTAAAATATAACAAATGTTTATATACATGTCATAATAATTCCAACTTAAAGCTGTTCATCACTTTTATTTTTTGTTGAAAAAACAATTGTGTCAAAAAATGATATTGTTTCGAAAATGATTTATACACAAATAAAAAGCTTTTTCACAAATTCGAGAAAGCGAGGTCCTAGATAAACCTTCGTCTTTAAAGTCGGATTTTATCTATAAAAAAAATCTGATCTTTTAAACATGCAATGGAAAATAAAGAAAATCTAACTGAAATTGTTGAGAAGTACAAAACAGAATTAGAACAGTTGAAAATACAATATAATATACAAAATTTGGACGCAAATAAAAAGGATAGCATTCAAGATACATTAAAAGGTAAGTTCTTTAATATAACAAAATTTAAACTAATTATTAAATATAATAATTTGCCTGGAAATAAATTACAGGTTATGCAGAAAGTATAGAAAGTCATAATATATTAAAAGAAAGTGATCCTTTAAATGAAAATGAAATGTTGGACAAATTGAAACATGATCTAACAGAAAAGGAAGCAGAATTACAAAAAGTAAAAGTAACTTTACAGGAAACCCAAACACTTTCTAAAGAATATCAATGTGATACAGAAAAATTCCAAAATGAACTTTCAAACTTAAAGATTAAATATGTAGAATTAAAGAAAGAACATGATGCACAATTAATTGTTACAGATGAAAGAAGAAAAGAAGCTGAAACAACTATTGAAAAACTGCAAATGACAGTACAAAATCTTGATAAAGAATTAGAAAATATGAGATATGCTTTATCGGATAGAGATCAAGTATGTGAAACTTTCAATTTGAAAATGCAAGAATATGCATCAATGTTAGAAAAAGCTAATAACAAATTATCGGTACAAGATCTAGAGATAAAAAAACTTAATGATCAATTATCTAATGCAAATGAAATAAATAAATTACAAAATACAATAGAAAACAAAGAAGCAGAATTAATTGAACTTTATAATAAATTAAAATATTATAAAGATACAATTAGTGAATTAACTCAACAAATAGATATAAAAAATTCTAAAATAGATTTACTTAATAAAGATAAAATATCCTTTACAAATAAACTCTTATCTTTTAAAAGGAATACAGAAAAACTTAGAGAAAATTGTATGTATTTAAGAAATAATGTTAAAAAAATATTCCAAGATCATAACAACGAGATAAGTAGTTTAAACTCTTATTTACAGAACATTTTAATAGAGAAAGAAAGCGTTCAAAAAAAAGTAGAAATTCTACATATGAAACTGAGAACTTCTGAAAAACAAATTAATAGATTGATGGAAGGAGAAACAGAATTAGCAAAGATTAAACAGCAAAAAATGGCTTTAGAGTGTGAGCTAAAAGAATACAAGACAAAAGTAGAACATATGAAACTGGAAGTTGAAAACCATAATAAATCGAATATTGAAATTAACAGATTTATAACTGAAATTGATAATCTGAATTTCAAAATACATGATCTGCAACAAATGCAAGTTTTAATAGAAAAGAATAAAGAAAATGAAATAGGACATTTAGAAAAAGGAATGATAGAATTGAAAAAGAAGTATGACGATGCAACGAACGTAATAAAGACATTAGAGGATAAAAAATCAGAATGTAATTTGCTACAAGAAGAATTAGAACATTTAAAATCTAAGATTTTATATTTACACAACAATAGTACTAAAAATGATACTGAAATCAATGAACTTCGTGAAAAAATATTAAAAAAGGAATCAGAGATGGTTGATTTAGAAATAAAATTTCAGGATCAAGTGAAATTAGTTGAAGAATACGCTAAAAAAAATGAAGAATTGGAAAATATTTATCAAAATACAAATAAAGATCATATGGAGGAAACTATGAAATTAAATAGCTCAAATAATATCTTACAAGAAATGATTGATACAAAAAATGTCCAACTGAATAAACTAGAAGTGATTAAAGAACAGCAAGAAAAGAACTTACTATATTGTGAACAAAAAATACAAGATTTAACTGTAGCACTTGATAAGTTTAGAACTGAAAATCTAAATATGTCACAAACAATAGAAACATTGTCAAAGGAAATAGAAGCATTAAAAAATGAAAACCATCAATTAAAGACACTGAAAACTGAAAATGAATCAATAAATGCTGAATTGGTACAATTAAAGTCAATTAGAGATAAAATTAACGAAGAAAATACAAATTTAAAGATAAAACAATCTGAACTTATACAATCTCACGAAAAACTTAATGAAATGAAAGAAACATTGAATGTTGAAATACTAGAATATCAAAAAAATAAAGAAGATCTTTTATATGATGTGCAAGGATTACAAAAAGATATTGACTCATATAAGCAAACATTGAATGTACAAAATGAAGAGTTAAAAGACATAAAAAATCAATTGCAAGAAACAAATACAAAAGTGGATTCTCAAACCAAAATATTACAAGAACGTAATAGAGAATTACAGAAAACAAAACAAGAATTTGAAGAACAAACCCAACAATTATGCGATAAAACTACTGCATTGGATTTAGCTTTAAAAGATATGCAGTTATTGCAAGAGGAAAAAAATATACTTTCTGACAATGTAATGAAACTAGAAGAGCAACTAACAGATTTCAAAGCTAGAAACTTTAATAAAACTCCATTCAAACATATTAATGAAACGCTAACAAACCTTCAATTGGAGAAACTAAGAAATGAAGAACTTATTTTAGATGAACATCTTGCAAACTTGTCAGCTTCTACAGTTTTAAATCTGGATGCTGAAAACAAACATTTAATGGAAAAGATAAAAAATATAGAAAATATTATGGAACAAAAAACGTCAAAATTAAAATTGTTGGAAGCAAAGGAAAAAAATGTGTTACAAGAAAACGAAGAATTAAAACTTTTAAGTACAAAAGAACTTGAGCAAAAAACAGTAGAAATAGATACATTAAAAAGTACAATGAAAGAAAGAGAAGAAGAAATTAACGGATTACAATTACAAATAAAATCATTAAATGATTTGAAAAATAAACTTGATACCAAATTACAAACAGCAGATAATAATAAAACGGTAGAACAAAATCTTGTAGAAAAAATTAATAGATTACAAGAGGAAAACAAAAAACTAGAAGCTGATTTAGATGAAGCAATCATAACACTTCGTGCTAAAGAGTCACAAATGTATATGTTCAATAATCGATTGAAAATTCAAGCTAATCAATTGAAGGAACTATTAAAAATGCATCAAAAAGAACAAAATATCAGATTAAAACAATTACTTAAAGAATTTCAAGCTCGACTACAAGATAAAGAAGAGAAATTACAGGCAGCATTGGGAAAACGATTTGGTAAGATAATATTATATTTTTATTTTTAAAGAAAATAATCAAACATAAATAAATAAATAAATATATAAATGTTCAATTTATATAGATTATGAACAGAGTTATGAATCCAATCTTTTACAACAATACAAGGAGCAATTAAAAGATTTTCAAGTTGAACTAAAAACAAAATCAGAACAACTTGAAGATGTTATTTTGGAGAATGTAAAGTTGACAATAGAAAAAGAAAATGAAGTAAAAGCTTTAACAGAAAATATTGCATCTATTAGGAAAGAACATGAAAATGAGCTCAAAACATCTGAACAAAAGTGGGAAACTGTTTTACAACAAAGAAGTGATAGATTAGAGGCTAAACATGAAGAAGAAATCAAAGAATTAACAAGAGAATGGAGAAATGAAAGAAAGGTACAAATATACATATGTTTTAGTTTCATCCAATTTAATATTTTTACCAATCTGTTGCTAAAGGTTATTTAAAGCATTTATGTCATTTATTTTATTATATTTTCATTTGCAAATTATATATGTTTTTTGTACATCATTTTTATTTTTTATATATATTTTTTAAGTTTTGCTTTTGTTTTCTAATTTTTCTTTCATTTTTATTTTAGCTTGACACAAAAATTGACACAGCAACAGAGGTAACATTATTTTTAATGTTAACATGTTAATCCATTGTATTTTGAATAGAGTTTAATTTTATTTTACATATTATTTCTATAGGAACTGGAAAATACTTCATGTATAGCAATGGCTGCAATACAGTCAAATACTGGTTCATTTCATACATTTCAACAAACATTGGCATCACAAAGTCGTGAATTGGTTGAACTCAGGAAATTAGTAAAATTAAGGCATGAAACTTTGGAAGACTCAACAGAAATAGAATATCTTAGAAATATTTTATATGAATATATGATGGGAAAAGAAACAATGGTGCTTGCTAAAGTAATTGCTGCAGTTGTAAAATTCGATCAAGAGCAAACAGCAAAAATACTTAAAAAAGAAGAAGACAAATTAACACTGGTAACAATAAATTAATATCACATATATTATATAGATTAAAACGATTACAAATTTTCATGTAGTATAATAATTATGCATAACCATTTTTCAGCTTGGATCACTTGGCCTTACATAGAATACAATAATGTAAGGTGACTACAAATATATAATATAAGTAGGCAATATCATGAGATCAAGAACTATGTTAAGTTAATGAACCATCTAAGAAATGAACTTTTGTTATTTATATATAAATATTGCTCTGTTTGTATAAATTATTTCTTTTTTGTAACTGTAGTCAATATATACTTTAGCATTAACGTTTAATAGTAATAATATTACCACAATTATAAGTATATGGTATATAAAGGAAATATTTCGCAAAGAAGTAATTTATCAATTCCGTTTATTAAATTGTTTGAATGTAAATTTGTAGTAGCTTTTATAAAAAAATTTTTCATCTTGTTAACATAGAGAATTGTTTTTGTAATAGGACTATTATATAATAATATATAACTAAAGTACATAGCAATTTAATTATAAGAAATAAAATAATGATAATAATTGTATATAAACATTGTATTATTTTATTCAATATAATTATGAAAAATTAACAAATTTTATTAATTAAACATTTCTTACTAGATATATAAAGTTCATTCAATATTGTATTGAAAGATATTTACATATGTATGTAAGGTTTTAAAGTAAGAACTTGTATATCATATTGAATATTTTAGTTTTAAGTGTTGTGATTCAAAAAAACGTTTTCTCTCAGTAAGAGGGAGTGATATAAATCCCCAGCGTTTTTCATTTCCATCAATATGATAACAGTTTTCCCCTTCCTTTTCCATAAGTGATCTCAATGCAATATTCTTTTTCAGTTCTTTTTCATAATATTCCTTTCCTCCTTTTATATAATTTGGACCTAATGTTGATATATTTTCATCGATACTGGCTTCAATATGACAACGTACAGCATCTTTAAATGCAACCCAGAAAGCGTACCCAACTAATGTTAAAAATATATATAATATACGACGGTATGATGCATTTTTCTCATATAAATTAAATTTAAGCGCTATATTACTATAAATTGCTGTCATGATAAAAACAATACAAGATAAACTATTTGCAGACAAATATACCTCATTACCATGAATTTTTAAAATTTCACGTGCTATTACATATTTTTGTGCATTTTTTGAAAGTACTAAACTATCAAATAAATCATTTGTTTCTACTTTTAACCGATCAAGTTCTTTATTATTTATAATTAATTTTTCAGTTGATGCATCAGCAGTATCACGAAATAAGAAATTTGAAGGAATACCAATAATTCCTCCAAAAGTTTTATTTAATGTCCCAGCTTGAAAAGGTTTAAAACCAAAAACGTAAAATGGTTTTATGAGAGACTGAGTATTTTCGGGAAGTTTTAAGTCATCCATTACCTCTTTGCATAATTCTTTCATTTTATTATTTATACGTAGTCTTACTCCACGACTATAAATCAACGTAATATTTTATTAAATCAATAAACCTGTATTACAGTTTCTATAATTTATACTTCTAAAGTAAATATCTTTACATACCGATAAAAGGCAACAGTGTTCTCCAATTTATCAAGAAATATTGTATGTGGTACAAGATTAACACAGTATGCTGTAATACTTGCAGAAATTCCAAAAATAAGATGGAATTTACGTCTTTTATAGTACATCTTAAATATGTTTTTTCAAATCTACAACAAATAATACCGTAATTTTATAAAGAATTATACTAATGATAATGTATAAAATAAGAACACCCTTATTAAATTTACATTCTAATGTAACCTGTCCCCTATGTATTGAATAAATCTCACTCAACTTTATTTACTATGTTTCTTTTCCCTTGGGTGTGTGTGGACAGTGCCTAGGGATGAGGTATCCTCTCAACCTGTAAAGATATTTACTATTAGAACTTGCAGCGCCATTTATATACTTTTAAGTATCACCTACCGATGATTGTATGAACTAATTTGAAAAATGTATCCCGATAATAGAAATTTCATTCTTTTATGCATTAAAACTTTTTATAGATCCTAAGCAGACATATATGTTGCATAGGATAATTAAATTAATAGATTTACAGATAAATATTTCGTGAACTATTAAAAATTTCTATATGATTAATATATATATTAAAATATAACAAATGTTTATATACATGTCATAATAATTCCAACTTAAAGCTGTTCATCACTTTTATTTTTTGTTGAAAAAACAATTGTGTCAAAAAATGATATTGTTTCGAAAATGATTTATACACAAATAAAAAGCTTTTTCACAAATTCGAGAAAGCGAGGTCCTAGATAAACCTTCGTCTTTAAAGTCGGATTTTATCTATAAAAAAAATCTGATCTTTTAAACTAGTATTTATTCAACGATTGACTTTAGAGTACTGGCTTCTGACTCTACGATGTATTTATGTTGATTGACTTTTGTCTACTGGCTTATGACTCTACAATGTACATATGTCAATTGATTTTCTCCTACTGGTTTTTCGGTGCTTCTTCAACCAACCGGTAAGCTAAAATAATAAGAGCAGGAAAGGAAAAAAAAGATGTTCATTGGTCGAGTATGGACAAAGACAATTCGTGGAAATCTTTATACTTTAGTCGAAGGTCTTTGTCGGAACAATTGTATAGAGAAATATTGTAGCTTGTTTGAACTTGGAAAGATATCTGGTTTGAAATCAAGAAGTAGCAAAAAACGAATAGGAAAAACAAATAACGAATAAGATCAGGACAAAATCGATAATAGGCTTATGGAATTAATATATATTCTTAGAAAATCTGTTTCTAAGAACAAATACGTCTGACAAAGAAATATGATTTTAAGAAATAAGAGCGATTGTTGTTCGACTTTGCGCACGTGCGTCAACACTTCTTTTTCTTTTTGTTTTGTCGTTTTATAAAAACATACATTTCATCCTTAACGGCTAATATGAAACCTGTAGGGACCTACAAATTTTATCCTTGACGATCAGTTTGAAATTTGTAGGAACCTACAAATAAGGGCGATTGTTGTTCGATTTTGCGCACGTGTGTCAACACCAACCGCCGGTAAAGTAAGCTTTATCTTTTTATTTAATTATCTTTTTGTCTCTTTATTTTTTTAATTTTTTATAAATTACAGATTTGGTAATTGTATATATATATATATATATATATATATATATATATATTGTTTTAGTTTATTATTTTAGTCTTTAATTTTATTTTTTAATTTTAGTTCTTAATTTTGTTGTCTCTATCTTATATCTTTTTTTTATTAAACACTTTTACAAGATTTTTATGTCGGGAAAAGATCTTAACGAAGCTGCTGGCAGAACTGTGAAGTCTCAACCTTTTATTTCAAAGCAAAGTAATAAAATAATAAAATGAAAAGTTGCTATAGAGTAACTGTTTACCCTAGCAACGGATACTATAGCAACGGTTGCTAAAGTAACTATTTACCATAGCAACGGTTGCTAGGGTAACTAAAGATCCTATTACGGAATTCGTTTTATTTGCGCGAATCTTGAAGTTTCCGAAGTAGAAAGGCATCGCGGATCGACATTGCGAAACATTGATTTTAGATTAGAGTAGAATCACCGTTAGCACGTGCGTCTCTATTTGCAGCAACCCCCACGTGGTGAGACTGGGTCGATGTTACTTGTAATATAATGAGTACTACCAGGCGAATGGATGCATATTTCAGTGTATTTTCAAACTATTTTCAATCAAATTCTGATTAAATGTCAAAGTACTATCGCTTTATATTGTTAATAATATTTGCACAAATGAACAGATTGAATATATTAGAAGTTTGCGGTTAAATGTATATGAAGTATATAAAGTTGTGACTAAAATCAAGATTTTGTCGATTATTTCATGAAAAATAATAATTGATGAACATATATATTATATTATTTTTATAGAAATCAAAACATTAATTCATTTCCACCATATCTATAAAATAAAATTTCTAGCAATGCATTTTTTGCGATTTCACTAATTTCCGTTTTAATTATATTTATTATCTTTTTATGCATTTATATTGTAAAATAAATGCGTACTGACACTGTGTTGTACCTTGGATCGTTAGATTACTGCAACAGGTACGCTATTATTAAAGAAAGGTATAAATATGATAGAATAAAAAGTATGAGTTCATAGATATTAAACTATTCTAACCCACATTAACTCAATCATTATATGATAGACGCATCGCGACGAGGTCATGTTTGTGCTCCTTGTAGTTCATATTTTATCCATAAGTATCGTTGATGTCAACACGCTTCGAACGAAAGGTGATGACATTGTTGAAATATTTCGATGTTTAAAGTAGAGAATAATAGTTGACAACATGCCGTTAAATACGATCATATGATCGTAACATGGGTGATATTATTTGAAGATTGGTTAAACATACATAAATTGTAATTGCGTGTTAAATAATTTTATTATATAAAATGTGGTATGTATTAATTATAATAAGAAAAAATTATTTCTATTAAAAAGTGAAAATTATAAACTTTATACACGTTAGAGGTTATGTTATGAAAAATAACAATATTGCTTAAGAATATTAACGAAGAAATCATTTTTCTTATTATAATATAATAATTATCAATCTTTTTGTTGAATCGATATTAACAATAAATTTGTATACAAATTGCTTTATTGATTTCACTGAAGTTTATTAATGTAGTAAACAGTTAATTTTAATAAATGATTTTTCTATTTCATTTAAATGTATTTCACTTTTTATAGGAGTTATGTGTAATCTCTTGTTAACATCAGTAATGGAGACAAAAGTAACAAGTAAAACAAGTAGCTTAAAAGCTTTGTTACTTAGGGCATGGAGAGAACGATGGAGTGATCTACAATGGGGTATTAATATAAAGACTGTAAGAATTATCTTCTAATGAAATTATATTAATAAAAGTTTAATTTATACTATTTTAAGTACATGTTTTTATTAGAATTATTTTATTCTAATCTTTTAGATTTTGCCTAGAGGAGTTAGTGGAGATGTATATAATCTAGCAGATTGTATTTTGCAACAAGCGTTAGTTGGACCTGGTCCTAATCAATTAGTGTTATCATATTTGAAACATTCTTTATGTTCTCAGGTTAATGTTATATTATATTAAATATGTGTTATATTATATTAAATATGTTTAAACTACATGAATTTAATTCACTAATAAATTCTTATAAATTTTTACAGTTAGTATCATATGCTGCTGTATTGCAGCGTATAAGCAAATATGATGGTTTTCATAAGCCTCATTGTATTGTGAGCTTATTAGAGTTTTTAGAATCTATTCAGATTGGTATAACTTGCCGTGGAAAGCCGGAGGAAGATCTTTTAGCAGCAGCGGTTTTATCGATAGTTCATTGGTTATTACAATGTTATTTGCATACATTAAATAAAATGCCCCAGAACAATTCTATGTCGCAACAAGTAAATGAACTTATGGATAAACCAGCTAGTATTTTGAAGCAAATGCTTGGTTCAGATTTTCTGTGTGCAATGATGTACTTAGCTCAGTATGATGACAAAGGTATGCATATAATTGTAGCAATTTATGATCTTTTAATTTCCTAATGTTAAATCTTATTTTGTGTTTCTAGAGTTGTACATTGTAGTGGTTAGAAAATGTCAAGAAATAGAAACATTATTAAAAAGTAGTAACTTAAAATCATCAGTTCCAATAGAAGAATCTCTTAAAAAGTTATGCAACCTGGAAGTTGAAATTCTTTCTTTATCACCTGAAAAATCAAAAATGGAATCTATAACTCATTGTTTGCAGCCATTATTTGCAGTTCAAGTGTTATTAAATCCAAGTACTGAAACAACTGTGTTTGTTAATCAATTGCAAATGATACAACGTTTAAAAAGTTATACGAATGCAAGACTTTATTGTGAAATTATGCGTGCCTGCTTGATGTGCTTACATAATGTTACTGGTACATTTAATGAATCACAATGGGGTGCATTTACATTTTTAAAAGTTCCCGTTATTCTAAAAGAGCTTCATATGGCTACATTGAATGGTAATTAGAGAAATGTAATTAAAAATGTTCTAAGTTATCTTTTTATTATTATAACAATATTGTCTATTTTTAGGAGATGAAAAATATGAATATTCGCAAGATATTTTAGATGCTTTGGAACTATTACTACAATTTACTCCTCTTCTTGATATAATGGATACTACATGCTCCTGTAACTGCATAGAATGCTTATTAAATGAACTGCAAAAGGTGAATCTCGTTACAGAAAAGCAGGCAAAGCAATTAAGCAGTAGGAGGTATCAAAATATTTTTTAAATTTATGTACATGTATAGTTTTAATATATTTTATGACATATTCAAGTAAATAATATTTCAGAGAAGGATTAACTGCAGCATTACAAAAATTAGAAACTTCCAGTACACCAACATCATCTATTCCAAAAGTAATTATAAGAGCAGAACCAACATTAGCAGGAATTTTAAAGACTCTTAATGCTGACTATACAAAAATTCATGAGGCATTACTTAGTATGTTATATCAAGTTTTATCAGGAAAAAGTTTTGAATTGATGCTCGCCGTTGCTACAGTAGAGGGCAAATTGAAAACATTTGTTACTAAATTAATTAAATTCAATGAATGTAGTAAACAAATAAATGAACCTGTTCCTAGTAAAACAGCTGCAACAAGAGCTATGTTATTCGATGTGTCATTTTTAATGCTCTGTTCTATTGTACAAACTTATGGTTCTGATGTGAGTTTTATATTTATCATAATTTATATATATTAAACTGTTTATATCATAATATTTTTATTTTTGCAGGTAGTTTTAGAAGAAGGTGGAGATTCTTTTTTTGAACAATGGGTACGCGAATGTATGCCTGAACGAAATAAACCGAAGTCTCCTCAAAAAATGTTACAAAATATTGATCCAGCTAGAGTAGATACACTCTTAGCTCAAATAAACTCAGCAGATCCAGATTTTAAATCTAGTAATATAAAATGGCACGTTGCTTGTCAATCTGCTATGGGGGCAGTAAAAGAACTACTTTGTGCATGGGAAAGTGGTGTATTAGGTGCTGGTGATGTTAAAAGAACATTAGATGGATTACGTTCAGCTGCTTGCTGTTTGCCGGTATGTGCAGCTGCATGGCTTTGCGCATATATGAGTATTACACATCAAGATGCGCTTCTGAAACCTATGAATATGGTTCAACATTTTTTGACTCCACTTCCTGGTGAAGAAATGCAAGACAATTTTAAAGAAAGGTTAGTAATATTATTATTGTTATAGCTTGATATTTTAATTCTTAAAATTATAAAATGTCTATTTATTAATAATTGTATAATTATTGCAAACGTTTTAATGATAGATCCAGTTTGATGTCTCAAATTATACGAAAAATGCAATATGACGTACATCCACCAACACAGTCTAAAACAAAAGTACTTTCAATGTCTCACAGGTATGATATTAAATATTATTAAAAATATCTGTAAAAATATTATGTTATTTTTAACCTAATAACACAATTTTTGTTTTGTTTCTAGTATTATTTCGCGACAACCAATATTGGAGCAATTGGAATCCGTTTGGTATAGTATAAATCAACGTGGTTGGATTTGTATGCAGGCCACACAATCATTAGAATTATTGTTAAATACGGGTGGCTCTTTATGGTTCGTTTCGAATGTAGTCAAAGAAGTTTTGAAGTATAGATACCAAGAAGAATTAGACCAAGCTATAGACCTAGCATTTGCAATTTTTCATCTTGATATCGAAAATTGTACGCTAGATCTCATAAAACATATCATTCCACAATATTTATATAATTCGTTACAGTAAGTTTAATATAAAAACAAAGGTTTATATAATTTCTTACAAAATATTTTAAAATATTTATCTTGTAATATTTATTACAGGAGCGAAGAACTCGTAGAACCACAATCATCGATATTAGCGAAGCTTTGTGTATATTGCATATTTTCAACATTAGAATACAATAACTCGAATCCATATCGTGGAAACAATAGAAAACGTGTACGTCGTGATTTAGACGCGGACGAATTAGATGCTTTAGGTGTACCTGCAAATAAAATTTTGAGGCTAAATGAAACTGGAGATACAAATCCTATATTTGGTTCACAGAGTCCACAAACGCAAAATTCAACTAATGGTCAAAAATCAATTATTTTAAGAGATCCACTTTCGTCGGCCTTAAATGGATTGTTTACAACGTTTACATTCCTTGCTGGCAGAGATGGAGAAGTATCTCAACAGACTCATTTTATATTACAATTTTTACGATTAATGGTACAATGTGGTAAAGACAGAACTCGTATCGTGCTTCAAGGAATGCCTCAGACATTAGTAAGTTGTTTTTTATTTTATTTTTTTTTTTATATTCTATTTCAACTTACTAAAGTATTGTAAGAAAAGTTTAAATGATTTTACAAATTTTTACTTTTAGGTACCTTGCCTCCTAAAAGCACTGCCCGAGTCTTTTTCAACGGACATATTACTTAGATTTTACGATATACAAACTGTAGTAGGTCGTAAAGCAACCGCACGAGATTTATGTATGTTACGAAATATTAATCTTAAGCCCACTAAATAGATTTAATCTTCAGGCTAAAGCATATATAGTTTTATTGAAGATTCATTAATTTGTTAAGAACATGTGACATAAATGAAAATATGGTACAGATGATTATTTTTAAATATATGAAATAATTTAATGTATGTGTGTGTACGGATGTGTGACCAATGTAATTATGATAATACGTCGCCAAAATTTTTGAAAATAATTAATTATATATTTTATATATTATATGGAGTTAGTATAATATACGTATAACTTTTTCTAAATCGGTATTTGTAATTTTTTTTTTTTTTTTTATTAAGAAAGTAACTGATATAACTTATATTCTTTTATGAAAATGATATAGATGTATATTTATAAATATTTATAATAGTTTATTTTTTATTTTGCTACAAATAATGTTCATTATTTAAATTATTTACAGCTGATTATACACAGAAATCTTCATAGATTTTTATGTTACACGGACGTGTGTCGTAGCTTACGTCAAAAAAAAAAAAAAAAAAAAAAAAAAAAAAAAAAAAAAAAAAAAAAAAAAAAAAAAAAAAAAAAAAATACTTATAAATATACAGAATATATAGTTCTACATAATACGGTGTTTCCAAGAACATGATAGAGATAATTATTATAACAATATTTTTATACATCAAACACTTGATTTGTATTAGATACCGTCATTGATTTTTAAATGATAATGGACGATGCGAATACAAAATTCGATCATTTAATATACGTATTTATATGAAATTATGGAAATATGTTTTAAAAACATATCTTTTTTTTAATTTTTCATATTTTTTGCATCACAGTTTGAAGTTTTATAACCATGGATGCCACGATGGATCCATTCTACACAGATTATCGTGACTGTTAGCGGCAGCGACAAGTGTGCTGACTTTGCTATCAGTTCCATCAAAGTTAGCTAAGGAATTCAGTCTCGTTACGATCGCGGTAACTGCACGTGTAACCATCGTTATTAAAAGTTCGCCTTTCATATCTGTTGGCGTTTGGGACGCATTTTCAGGATCTTCCTGTTTTTTATTATGATCAGCGATAACTTCATCTCGTAAAATGGCGCGTAATATCGTGTGTACTTTGAAGGATGGTTGTACTAAACACCTTGCTGTGGCAATCGCGCTTGCCGTTAATGGTCCGGAAACACCTATATATATGTATATAAAAAAAGGTACATATATCGTATATACAAAAATTGTAAAAATTTATTTAAGTGAACGTTTCATTTACCTGTACTCGTGAGAAATTCCAAGATATTAGGAGTTAAACGGAATGGAACCGGTCTGTTAGCATCTAATTCACCGGAAGTGTCATCAACATCAAATTTAAAATATGCTATATTGATGAGACCAGAATCTTGATGTACGTACATCATATCTGGATTTAATCTCGTCAAATGTAGTACGTATTCGGAAAAACATGCCAAAGACAATTGCAACGTAAACTGAAAAAAATAACAAAAAATAAAATAATGTAACTTACCCTAAATCTTCAAAGTATATTTATTATAAATCTTCTGATTTAATTTATGATTGAACAAAACCTTTACCATTTTTCTAAACGTCCAATAATCAGTTGCACCGGGAAAGGTTTTTATTGCCCAATCTTTAAGCATAGTTCTTGCAACCATAGTTGTTTGTACTTCTTTTAATATATCTCGTAGAACTTGATGACTTGCTTGGGCACCTCTTGCTTGTACAGTCGCTAATCTATCGTAATACCTCGCAATAGGAGCATCATGTTCTATTCCTAATTTAGCACATCCTTGCTTATAGATATCCAGTAAAGAAATCGAAGCAGGATTATCCTCCACCAATCGCATTTGCGGAGAAACTGCAACGACACGCGGTACCGTGAAATGTAAAAATCTTCTTGAAGTTTCTTTCTGCTTTGCCAAATAATGATTTAACATTCTCAATAATTGGAGAACACGTTCCTCCCGCCTTGCATCCCCTAAACCTGCGTCATTAACCACTAAGTAAGGATAAAGACGACCATTGTGACCACGTATACGTAATCTTCTGGCAGCTGTATTATGACGCTGGACAACTTCAACTCGCGGCATGAATCTTGCTATCCTTACATAATAATGAGAATGCTGAAAGTACAATATTTTTATTGATAAAAAAATTCTAATTGAATATGACGATAAATTTTGTATCCCTTTACCTTAGGTAATAAAAATTCTCCAGGTAATTCAACTTCCGCTGTCTTAAGACTAAAGTTGCTCAGAAATCGACATTTTTCTTCGATTAAAAATGACCTGATAATATTACATTTATCACTATCATTATTTCTTTAATCATGTACTTAAATTATTATTATTATTCGATCATAAGCAAACAAACTTACTTTGGTAATTGCTTAGTTTTCCCTTCAAGAATTTTAATCCACTTCTTCAATTTATTTATTAAATTATGTAACAATCGTGCACCAGGTACGGTAAAGTCAAAGTCACTGGTAAATTGACCCTTCATTTTTTGGAAAACCGGATCTTGAACAGTCGCTTGCGCTCTACGCGCTAAAGACTCTGAAGCGGCAGAACCAAATGTGTTGTTGACGTTTTGAGAAGAAGATATGTTTTCTACAATTCATTTTTTTTTTTTTTTTTAAAGAGTATGTCCTCGTATGTACTGATATTAAATATTTTTATAAACATACTAACCAATACCAATACCAAACGTAGAAACAAGCTTTTTTACAAAGTTCAATGTATGCGGAGTGATGGTAGCTTCACTAACGGCACCACGATTCTCGAATGCTATTGCATAACATTTGGCAAGGCCCTGTCTTAATTGTCTCAATACTTCTTCGTACCACGTTTCTCGAAACCAAACCATCTAAATTGCATCAATATTATAAGTAAATGCAGCTGTGTTAAAATGAATGTTAAGTCAAGTATCTTAACCAACCTGGTCCACTATGCCTTCTAAACTCGACAAAATAGTTGGATGAATATCTCGTTGCATGTGCATAATCTTAGAACATCTCCACATTGGTGGTGTTGCTCTAATTGGTACAGTTTCAGTTATTCCTTGTTGTTGTACATTTCCAGTAGTACTTCTACCTTCTACCCCATCATGCATCTTTCCAGCTAATTCAGCACTTTTATATCTTTCGCGTTGTTCAATCTTCAATGTAAGGTATAGAGTTCTAATAGAAAAGTATACTGCTTGTGGAAACATTCTTCCAACTTGACTCAACAAATTCAAGATCACGTTGCCCTCATGTCGAACAAGGCACATCAGTAATTGTGGTATCCATGGTAACCATTGTATTGGTGGTACCCCTACTGCATATTTATCAACAGCATCCATGAGAGAAGATTTATCGTCATCGTATGTAAGCAACCATAATACTTTGGCAAGATATTTTCTAGATTTGGATTCATTTTGATGCCTGCATGCATGTAGAAAACAAGTAATGGCTGAAATACCGATGGATATTTGTCGAGCATCACGTGTAAATATATGTTCCAGATAATCACCCCAAAGCGCCCAGGCTTTTACCAAAGTATCATGTAACTGAACAGCTGCAGAGAAGGCTTTGTTAGCTTCGTCCGATCTACCGATTTGCGACAATAACATTCCTTTTAAAGCATAAAATTCAGCAGTCATCTCTTTAGTGAAGTATCTCAAATTAGTTGATTCAATGACTTCTAAACCTTCTTGAAGTTCATTCTTTCCTGAAATTGAAGCCATTTGGAGATAACATTTTACTTGTTGCCTGATCTTTTGAAAACAATCAACTATAGGCACACTGGGTATTGTATATATTCTTGAAAGAGAATCCAAACAAACACCACATAAATTATGCTTTCTGGCTATCTTTCCAAAGTGTATAATGGCTTGGACGGATGCGTGTACTCCTAGCATCGAATGATTCGTTGTCTGATCTTGTTGAGAATCATAGTGACTAGAGATGAAGGTATAATGATGTTGTCGCCACGTAAAAATGTCTGACCAATGGCTTAGGTCGTCGGCTATTACAGGCAATCGATTGCGCCATGTTTTAACTATCGCCTTCATATCGTGTAACGACGTACTTCTACCATGTAAAAGACCCTGATGTATTTGCATGGCTTCTTGAAGTTCCATTATTTGTTGAGCAGCCTGAAGTAATGGTAAATGAACATGACTTACGATATGAGGTAGTCTTCGCCATTCGCGCATGCAAAGACCCGAAGCTAACTCTACATATCTTTCAACGGCACTTAAATGTTGATCCTCGCTATGACATATGGCTAGAAATCCACGATACAGATTTACTTTCCAAGCCATCTCCTTTGGACAATTATGTTCCACTTGAGCAAGAGATTCCTTCATCAATGGCCAATTAGGAATACGCCAAGAGCTCTCCAAAATAAGGAATGGATTTTTTTCAGCTTTTTTACTTCCATATTCCAACAACAAATCCCATTGATTCAATTCTTTTGCACATCTTATCCAATGTTGTTCCCAAAGAATAGCTTCGCGTTGTATTTTGAACGGTGCAGGTGTTGAGACATAATCTTGTTTAAATTTTGTCATTGCCAAATCATATGCTCCTTGTGCTTGTTCAAAGAATCCTTGCTGTTCTAAGGCAGTTGCTTGAAGGGTTTCTTTATAATGTGCATGCTTTTGCCAAAGACCTGACCACATGTCTTCTTCACATAATAAGGAATACATGTCTGATAATGAGTCCAAAACTTCAGCATGAGGACTGTTGTCTGGTTCAAAGTCATAACAATCGGATTCTCTCTTAGTCTTAAATTGATTATTTCCATTGTCAAATGCCATTTGTTCCAAGTTCAATGTCATTCTATGCCAAAGATTGTGTGATCTACCTAAGTACTTCATTAATGCAGGTCTCATTGGTACAGGAGGATTACAATGAGATAATGCTTCAACAAAAGTTGCTATCGCACTAGGATGACAGTCCTTTTGTATAATATGAGTACCACTACAAATAAATGGTACGACTTCTGCGATCAACGTATTATGTTGATGTTCATCTAATATACCCCATAATTTCGGGAAAGTATCCAGCCATACACGTTCTGCTAAGTTGGTGTCCATATGACAAAGCTGTGCTGCTGCTAACAATAATTGTTCTGTTCTGATTTTCTTAGCATTTTCTATGAATTCGCCTTGCTTCGCGATTAATTGTGTCAACGTAGCTTTCCCGGTAGTAGCGATTTCCTCTGAAACTGTCGTTGAATCGGTATTGGAGAGATCCATGTCAAGAATATCCTCTTTTATCTCATTTGATTCTACCATCTCTTGAGGTTCTTCTTTTATGGTAGAATATATAATAAAATTTTTATGTTCTTCGCTATCAGCCATATTTATTACAGACGTAACACTCGGCAATAATGTGTCTTGATTAGACATTTGTATTTGAGTAGTTGAATTTGCGGTAACAAGGAGTAATTCGATGCATTGTTTGATCCAATAATGTTGGCCTATTGCATCCCAACTTTGACTACAGATAATGTACAAAAGTCTATCGTGAAGTCGTCTTCTCATTGATCCATCAAATACCTCAAAGAATTTGGCTCGAATATGCGGTTGAATACATCGTAGACCAGCAAGAAAAGCAGGTTCCAATTTTGATGTCAGCTCTGAAGCTTTAAGTGCCTCATCTCTATATATAAAATTGACTAATTCTAAAAATTGTCTATTTAATTCCAAATCATCGGGAAAACGTTTTTCAACATATTGCATCATTTTAACTAATAAAATAGATTTTTCTCTTAAACTTGGAGCTTGATTCATAGCTATTGGACTCTTGTTTTTCATCCATTCTTCGAGCATCTTAGTAATAGCTTTCATTACTTTGATATCTTGTGTTTTTTCTATAAGACCTACAAGAATGGATCCTATAAATGATTTTCGCATCTCCACACCCATTACAACTACACGATTTTTAACGAGATCCAAACTTAAAATCAATAATTCGCTGCCAACTGGATTAGCCTCCGCTTGTGTGGAGTGTAAATGATCTTTGGCCATTCTATGCAAAACTCTCATAAACGGTGTTATCAATCGATCTATATAGCTCTGATTATTTGTGCAAGCAGCTTTCAACATCATTAATGTTCCGAATAACGTGCTAGGAGTAGCAGAAGTATTTTTTTCATAACTTGCTAATCCATCAACGATAAATTTACCTACTGCAGTATATAATGTATCTAATTCTTCGTATTTAGAGGTGACAGTAGACGAAGTAGGCTCTGCTGGGAATATGGTAATTAATCGTGACAGTAAACCATGGACTAATCGTATAACTTTAGTGTTACTAGTTGAAATGCAAACACTTATACCACGTTGTAAAGGTTTGAAACTTGCAAGTATTTGTTCTCTTTTCATGACGCCCAGTAAAAATGTCAAAACTTCTAAAGCTGTGCATATGTTGCCATAATTGGGTTGGGCATTATCTACACTAGCGAGCACTTTGTCGAGCCATGCTAATTTCAAATCACAACATTGTGGCCAGACATCTGGTTTTAATGCCATTTTTAATAATGCAACACATCGTCTTGATAATTGTTCACCAGGATTGCCATGGATCGTTGTTACATCGTTTACTTGACAGGCTAAACGTAATAAAAAATTAAGAATTGCATCAGCATGTGCTCTTTCAATTGGTTTAGTAGATCCTGGCTCTGTTCTTGGTAACATCACTGGTACCGTAGCATTGCCTGATGCAGATTGAGTAGACATACGTTTCATACCCATTGAATCTTCTGGCATTGGACGTTTCATTGCCCCCGTCGCTGTTCTAATACCACCAGATTCTATGTTCTCAACCTCATCTTTTATTCTGTGTAATTCCCACTTTATGATCACCTCTGCTAATTCTACAGCTAATCTTCTATGCTCTATCGTAGCAGTAGGACTGAAGCCCAACCTTTGTATAGAGTTTACTATGTGTTGTACTAAATGATGCCTTACAGGATAATAAACTTTATAATGTCTCACAACCAATTGTAAAATATGAAAAAGTTGTTGCATAGAATGACCTTCTTCCACAATAATTTTTTTCGTCCAATGTGTCAACATCGTATTACCATCTTCCATTCTAACTGGCATTGCTGGTGTTAAAATTTCTAATGCTTGTCTCACAACGTTTCTCGCATCTAAAGCATGTGCTTTTAATAGACTATGAAATACTTGAAGAACTATTCTTTTATGAATGGCGAATTTGGCAATTATATGACTTAAAAGTAAATGTCCATGATATCTAGTCGTTGGATCGACGCAATTTTTGCCCAATAAACAAGGCCAAGCAAAAGTCATCAAACGCCGTAATTTGTTGCCTTGTCTTTTATTAGTTACGTCGTGTATATGCTGTGAAGCTTGCTCTACTAGCAAACATGAAAATTGAAGTAAAAATATTCGTACACAGTCCGCAGAGCCAAATGGATTGTCTGGATCAATAATTTTACTGATAAAAACGGAGACCACATTTTCTGGATTATCCTGATAAGGCATAGGTGCGCCTCCTACTAATTTTGTACCTTCTCCTCTTTCAAAGCTTACTGCAAAACACGGGATAATGATTAACTGAAGAACATTAGCTTTTAGCTCCTGTGATAAATTATTTGTCGGGAAATGATCAACAAATCTAAAGAAGGCACTACGTTTCCATTCCACAGTATATTCTTGCGCCACTGTATGCTCCAAGAAATCCTTAAGGAATTGAAAATCCGGGATGAATCTATCACATGTTGCTCTCAATAATTGAAAGAGCAAATCTATGTCATTGGGATGATGTCGAAAATAATGTAACAGGATTTTGACTATAAGCTTTGGCTCTTTCCAATGACAATAATCAACACTCTCTACTTTTTTATGTAATGCTTGATAGTCGTCATTACACCATATTTGTTTCAAGGCGTTCACTAATTGAGTTTGAGTGGACAGCCATTGTTCATCGAATTTAATAAGTACAGAAACGATTTTGATTGCCTGATGTTGAAGTTCACTTTTTTCACTATGTGATAAATTTGAATTTGTTTGACTGTGTGCATGAAGCATAGTAATCAATCTTGCTGTACTATTATGCAACACATCACGGAATGGTTTTCCTTCCTTTTGTTTGATGAGAAATTCTAAGTATCTGCTCCATTGTTGATCCTTTATATTGTTGTCATGTAAAAATAAATTAAGTGTCTCTGTTGGATATCGTAATAAAAATCTCATTAAAGGAACACGGAAAGGGCTAGATACTTCGACAGTCAATGATTTTTCAGTTTGCAAAACAAGTCTGCAAAGTACATCTATAAATTTAGGTGTGGCTGCTGGAATTTCATGAAAAATACCAATAATAGTAGCAATCTTCTGTTCATTTTCTCCAGATTTTGATATACCTTTATGTGCTTGAATCAAGTTTTCTAATAATTTTTTCAAATGTTGTAATAATTGTTCACACAGTGTAATACTGAACGTGCTAGGAAACAATTGCGTCAAGTATGATAGTCGTTTTACGCAATTCAAACTTAAATTTCTATGATCTCCTAATGTTAAAAGCATTGGTCTCATAATGGTATGAACAGATTCCATGTCAATTTGGAAACCTGCTATAAATTTTTTCATACATTCGAATGCAGCTTCTTGCAGTTCTGCATTTGGTTTTTCCAAAGCTTTGTAAAGTACACCAAATATTTTGTCCCGACATGCTACGATGTAATGACAAGCAGCCAATGCTCTGAGCGCTGATTTTCTAAGAGGAATAAGATTTGATACAGATTTATAACAAGGCAGCTTGTTCAAATTCGCATCTTCTGCTTCACTGAGTGCTAAAAGTTCTTGAAAAAATACTTTATGTTCCATGACGGTCAGATCGATAGTAAATAGACGTGGGTTCAGAGTAGTACAAAAAGTGTTGCCATCCATCAAACCAATTTGAGCATTGGCAGGTTGATGTCGTAACAAATGTTTTTTAGGTGGGATCATGTCTGCCAAAACTTCCTTATGTGGTTCCATAACTTCTGTGACGGTTTTATTTTGTATCTCGGCAAGTAACCGCAAAGAAGCCATTGCTTGTTCTCGTACCAAAGTGTGTGGTGAAGTAACTTGTCTGACCAACTCGTGGGTAACTTCGTACAAACTTTTATTTTGAGCTTCTAACAATTCCGCATTTCCATCTTGAATACCAGGATTGACACAAACTCTTAGCATTTTTTCTAAGTTAGCTTTGGCCATGTCAATGGCACCATTAGATACTTCTTCCGTTAAATCCATCATAACAAACATCAATGCTTTTAGAAAAACGAAAAGATGATTTAACACCCATTTTGTTGCCATTCGTTCAAAGAGAAATTTGATGGCTATGCAACCACCAAGTTTAGCATACCAGGCACGTTCGTAACACAGCGAACACATTCTTTCAGCTAAATATTCCATTAATGGCAATTGACAAGCTCTTTCTTTGGAACCTAAAATGTTGGTTGCTGTTTCTAATATTAGCACCAATGCCAAATGACCAGGCTTATAAAGTTCCTTTTCTTCGTGGCCCATTATTACAGCAAGGGCATCTATTAATACAAGAGGATCTTGTCCTTGCATACGTACCTGTTTTCCTGTTAAACAAAATGGTCCAGCTTGCTGTGCAATTGCAACCATTGTATAGTGTCTAACTATGGATACTACACTTCCAAGAACTGAATTTCGAAGTTCTTTAATTTCAGCAGCAACGAATAAACCTGTTAAGGCAGTTTGTTGTACATTTCTTGCTACTGAATCAGGACATTTATAATGAGGTCCTTGTTGATGTGGAATCTTGCCTTCTTTAAAATTTGGATGCATAAATAACTTCTGTAATATAGTGTTGTTATCATCTAATCGTAAAGATGCTGCTAAGTAGCAACTAATAACTTCCCAACATTGTCTGCGATAAAACGAACCAGTTGTGTTCGATTTAAGAGCATTAAATGCTGTTTCAATTATTTTCTCTACAGGAAAATCAATTGGTTTTGATGGTTCTTGAAAATAGACAACTACTGCAGGTGAATTAGTTTCACGATCATTGTACTCTAACTTTTGAGGTTCGATCATCATTTTACGATTTCCTCCACCAAACTTGCCTAATACTCTGAATGCTACATGTGCTTGATCAGTAGAATTATGTAAAGTTCTCCACAGTGCTTGCATTAGGTCAGCACGTACTGGTTGTATGTGTTCATATAGAAAGTCTGGTTGTAAATTATCAACACAAAGTTCGAGAGTTCTTAGGCCTTGGCTGACCAAACAGTAACTTCCATTAAGTGCAGAAACGAGAGGATCCATCAACATTGGAAGATATGGCAAAAGCGAACTTAATCTTACTGGCACTGTCAAACATAATTCAACGAAGAGATCTTTCATATGCTGTCTATGTAAGCCAGATTGTAATCTATTTAATCCTTCCAACATGTTAGGAAGTAAAGGCAAAAATTCTTGATACAAAAGATCATGAGATCCACCACCGATTGATCTAAATAAAGCACGTAGAAGCAAAAAATAATTATATGGTTCCTTTGCTGACATAGCCAATTCTATAGCCCTGTTAACAATTTGATTTAAATGTGGCCGTAACATATGCTCATTTTCGGCTGGGAAAAGAGATACACTGCCAAAAACAAGTTTAAATAATCTCAGGTATAGATTGCTTCTTTCTACATTAGATCCCATATCACCCATTCTCTCTAACAAATATTCGACCAATATTGTAGCAAAAGTTGATGATATTGTAGGGCTGGACAGAAAAGCACTTCCAATTATTTGTAATGTGCAATTCTTAAAAATTCTTTCCACCATGTAATCTATCGATGTTGAAAATATTTCTTGAAATGTTTGTGGATTCATTTGAGTAAACACATTACCAAAGAGTTCTAAAACTTCTTTTTCTTCTCTTGTTCTTATTGTTTGTGATTGTGCTGGTCTACCAGGTTGTGCAATAGCTCCAACAGAAGAAGGACCTATTGTATAAATATCCAATGCTGGTAGAGCCCATTTGACTAATTTTATATAAATTAATGTCTCTTTTGGTTGGAATTGGTTAGATTGTATTACTTCACTTGATTTACTGTTTATGCAATTAGATGTAATAGCCTTGGCACCATGTACTAAACTTTTTACCAAATTTCTGTAATCTGCTACATTATAACTCATAGCTTGAGACACAGGGAATCCGAATTTAGATTTTCCAGTTTCTTTTTCCTCAGTTAGATCTGGTATAACTGGTTTCACATCTTCTGTCTTGACATCCAATCCAGTTGGTGGTAATTGTTTTACTTTGTTACGTAAAATTGGTATGTATATTTTAGCAATTGTCTTAAATTTTAGAACAAATACTAAAAGTATACGCATTAATAATTCTCTCCCTTGAGAACTGTTTTCAGCATCCGATCTTTGTCTAACAGTATCTACTAAGTTCATTAATAATTTACAAGATACCATTTGAACAGCTGTTGGAAGACTTTGATCAAGTAAATTTTTGCTATATAAATGGACTGCTCTTGAGACATCACTCAATGGCAATAATAATCTGACATGATGTACTAAATCAGCAAGAGTTGAATATGCTAATGGCCTAAGAGATTCTCGTGTTGTCCATCCACGACCAATAAATATGTCTTCATCAAAGAAACATTCCATGTGTGGTATAAATTTGTTACGCAAGTCTGTGGCAAGTATATGCCTAGATGCAATTACCAATTCCTTTCGTAAATGTGCCACTTCCATTGGACAGAGTGTAAACAAGCCCAATATACCTTTCACTAATATCGTACTATGTTGTGATACTACGTCTTGATAAACTCGGATAACGTAAGCCAGAAAAGATAATGTCTTAATCTGTGCTCCCATAAAATCAACAAATACTTCCTTATTGAATCCAGGAGATGCACGATGTTGGGGACTTGGTTGTAACGTGATAGTAGTTATTACAAGTGGTATAAAATCTGATACATCTTGATGAACATTTTGCTTATACAACTGATTCATAAGCACGACTATAATAGGCAATTCTTGTAGTACTTTGAGAGATAATACTGCCTTTGGAATGAGATTATACTATAAAATATAGAGACACACGTGTTACTATTTATGTCATTCTATCTTTTTAATTTTCTTTCTTTTAAATAATTCATATTTACTTACTGTTACAACAGTACCATCAGCTGCTTTCTTTTCACTTTGTATAGCTGTAATTGTGAATGTTTCTTTTAAAAGAACTTCTATATTTACTTCAGATAAATCCTTTACTCTGAGTGGTGGACGTGGTTCAAATATTTTTGGCAAATTCTTTGGTAACTCGCTGTAAACCGATTTTACAAATTGCAGAAAATATTGTATCTGTGAATAAATATATTTATAAATTAATACAAATAAAAATATATAATAATAAAATAATTTGGTAAAAATAAGGATCAATTACTTCGGGATTAAATGTTGGCTTATATTGTTTATGAAGCTCAATAATAATCCTTAAACACACCAATACATTTTCTTCATTATCTGTTTCCAATAATTTTGACATAAGGCTTAAAATCTGTTTGACATATGGTCGCAGACATTCATTACTTGGAAGTCTGTGAATCATTTCAAGAATAAGTTTGCGAACTTGTTGTATGTTATATTCTGATATAAAATGAGGCTCTCCTTCCTGTAGTATTTTTAAAAATATTTTCATCATATGATCCAAAAATGCTGGATATTGTGAAGAACACATGATGACCTAAATAAAAATAATATTATTACTAAAAGAATATTTTAATAAAAGTATTTTGTTACATAGGACAGAATATATTTATGCCTCAAAATTTTCAGATAATTCTTGAGCAGCCTTTAATTTTAATTCATCTTTAGAGACAGGATCTGCCAACATGGTCACGTATGACCGATAAGTGTTCATTTGTGTTACAGGATCTGGTGGTGCCATATTTGCTTCAAGATTGAATATACAATTACTATTAAGGATGACCCATCAGAACACCTGTTCAAAAATGAAATAAAAACTTAACAACGTTTTATCAGAAATAATAATTGAATATAAGAAACATCAACCAATAACAATATGTTACAATATATCTAATTTGATTTTAATTTTATATACAAATTTTACATGCAGAATATTATAAACAGAAAAATTGGTTCAAAAAATCAATAACATAATGTAATGACGTTTTTTGTGAATATATATATATATATATATAGATATATATGTAGATGGATGTGCTAAAAGTATTAGTAAATAAACCCTAGCAACCATTACTAATACTCTTGAGAATGCATTATGGGATATATATTACATTTCTGTTATTTGGTATACTATACTACCCTGATCTTCTACTGTACTGTATTCAATAATCGTACAGTAGCAGGAAAATTGCACGTTGTACTAGTTTTATTTGTTGCAAAGTATAATATACAATAATAATAAACAATAATATATAATAAAAAAAATAAAATAAAATAAAAAATGGATGAAACAACTATTGATTCAATCTTTGCAGGATCTTTAAAATCATTACCTGCTGTAAGCTCAAAAATAGTAAGAATATTTACAAGTTCTACGTTTACTGGTAAGTTATTTTATTCATAAAATTATAATGCTGTAATATAGATATAGATGTAATGGATAACAGTCAATGTATTTTAGATACAACAATGGAAAGAAATACATTAATGGCTCAATGTTATCCTAAAATTAAGGATTATTGCAGAGAAAAACATGGATTAGAGTTTCAGGTAAAATATTAATTAGTTATATCATTTAACAATAAATAAAATTGCACAAGAAGATAAAACTTAATATGATATAGAAACATATCTATAGATATTTATAGAGAAATTGATTTTCATTGTACCAGGTACCATATATGCAGTGTGTGTGTGTGTGTGTGTGTGTGTGTGTGTGTGTGTGTGTGTGTGTGTGTGTGTGTGTGTGTGTGTGTGTGTGTATGATGTTATTTTATATGAAATGTAAATTAGTTAATATAGAAAATAATTATTAAATAAAAGCTTCTTACTGAATATGTAATTTTCTTCTTGCGATAGGTAGTTGATATGCGTTGGGGTGTACGTGATGAAGCCACAGATGATCACATGACTACTGAACTGTGCATGAGAGAAATAGAAAATTGTCAAAGGTTATCTATGGGACCAAACTTTGTGGTAAAATATAAATCATTAAAATAAATTAAAATGTGAACACTACGCATTTCATTAATCATTATGCACTTAGGTATTTTTAGGTCAAAAATACGGATATCGTCCTATACCAACTTATATACTCAGTTCAGAATTAGAAATGATAAAAACAGAATTGGATAATCAAGGAGTAGATGTTTCTGTCCTTGATCAGTGGTATAAAAAGGATAGTAATGCTGTACCACCAACAAGTATCTTACAACCCATTTCATCGATTCTAAAGAACTTTAATAACAAAGTAGATACTCTTTGTAGCTTTTTGTATAACAAAATATAGTAACTGTATTTATTAACATTTTCTATCCCAATATTTAGAGAATACCAAAATTACAACAAGAAGATCAGGCCATTTGGTGGGATACTATGGTAAAGATGCAAAAAATCTTTAGAAAAGGAGCACAATCTTTATATAATTCAGGAAAATTTGATAAAGATACAATGCACAACTATTTTATGTCTGGTAAAAATAATACAAAAACTCTATTTTATAATATGTAATTATACATAAAGAATTTAATATAATGTGAGCGCAATTGATTTGTAAACAGTGACTGAAAGAGAAGTAATCAATGGAGTTTTAAATGTGAAGAATACAAAAAATCATTGTTTAGCTTATATACGATATATAAACAATATAAACCTTCAAAACTTGAGGAAGGCAAGTTTATTTATAGATATTGCTAATAGAAGTTTGGATAATGAAGCTTGTAGATTATTAGCTAATCTTAGGGATGAAAGATTGCCTGACAAAATTGAAAGTACAAATTTGCAAAGGTACTTATATAATTTAAAACATGATAAATGCTTTAATATCAATTTACATTCTTATTTATTTTATCATAGGTACACAGTGGAATGGATTGGTAGGGAAGGTTTGGATCCTGAAACACATAGCGAATATCTGCAGCATTTTATAACACATTTCTACAGAAATATAATAAAACTCGTAGATCGTGCAATGCGAAAAGAAGATAGTTCTGCTCAAGGACAAATTATAACAGAGATTTTACAACACTTGCATGCTTGCAATAATTCTGTTAAGGTAAATTTATATTGAGATAAAATCAAAGAAGAAAAGCAATAAAATGTTGACTCATGTCAATTATGCAGATATTTTATGGACGAGAAGATATATTGGAGAACATTAAGTATCACATGTTAGGTGATAGCGAAAAACCATTAGTTCTTTATGGAGAAGGTGGATGTGGTAAAACATCTTTACTGGCAAAAAGTGCAGGCTTGTCAAGCACTGTATGGCTCATAAATAAGAAGCCCATTAGTATAATAAGATTTCTTGGTACAACCCCAGATAGTAGTGCATTAACTCCAACACTTATTTCCATTTGCCAACAAGTAAGCACGAATGCATTCAGAATATATTTTTTCATTTTATAAAAATATTGAAAAGATAAGTTTTTCATTTCTTATAGATTTCATATAATTTTATGCTACCATTTGAAGAAATACCAGATGATCTTGTGCCACTTACAGCATATTTTAAACACTTGCTTACTTTGGCTACGGAACAACAACCAATTTTGTTATTTCTGGATAGTGTAGATCAATTAACAGGTGTGCAAGGAAATAAATTATCATGGTTACCTACTAGACTTCCTTTGAATTGTAAAGTGAGTATTGTTTTTCATTTATTTATTTTTTATTACGAATTTTAAAATTCCTTTTTTTATATAGATGATACTATCTTGCGCAGCTGAAGAGTCTAATCCTCTAATTTCGCGAGATTATCAATTACTGCGTAGAATGATTGATAAAGAAGAAAATTTTATAGAAGTTACAGCCTTAGGTGAAGATTTAGCGATGGATGTTATAAGGTATAGAAGTATTATATTTAAATAGTAAGTATTATTAATTAATGAGTAATAATGGTTTCAACAGAATGTGGATGAAAACTGCGCACAGAGATCTAAATAATTATCAGTGGCGTTTAGTTGCAAATGCTATATCAAAATGTTCTTTACCAATTTTTGTAAAATTAGTCTTCGCTGAAATATGTAGGTGGCGTAGTTACACCAAACCAGCAGACACTCATTTAGCAAATACTGTAATGGACAGTATAATGATGTTATTTGAAAGAATAGAAAAACAACATGGAAAAATATTAGTTTTCCATGCTTTAGCTTATATTACAGCTGCTAAGTCAGGGTTATCTGAATCTGAACTTGAAGATTTAATTTCATTAGATGATAAAGTTCTAGATGATGTATATCAATATCATTTGCCACCTGTTAGAAGAATCCCACCACTTCTTTGGACAAGAATACGGAATGATTTACCTAATTATTTAAGTGAAAGAGAAGCTGATGGTGTCAGTGTTCTCAATTGGTATCACAGACAATTTAGAGATACCGCTAGAGAGAGATACTTTAAGAATATGAATATGGCAATGTATTTTCATTCAATGATAGCTGATTATTATCTTGGTATTTGGGGAGGTGGGAAACCAAAACCTTTTAAATACACAGAGATACAAAGACATCGGTAAACACTTAGTACATTTATATATATATAATCTTCGCATAAATAATTTCACTTAAATGATATAAATGGGGAATTTAGGTTTAATCTAGCAGATAAAGAAGGTCTAGCGGATAGAAAAGTACCAGAGCAGCCTTTAGCATTCTATTCAAAGGAAGGGACCATCTCTAGATATAACTTACGAAAGGTATATTGAAATTATTGAACAATAATTATAAGAACTAATATTTATATGATTTTAGTTTGGAGAATTACCCTTCCATTTGGTCAGGTCACGTCGTTTTAAGGATCTATTTGAAAATGTTTTGTTTAATTATGAATGGTTACATGCTAAGTTAAGTTCTTGTCCATTGCAAGCTGTACTTTCAGATTTTGAGGATGCATGTACCTTCATTGACAACCAAAATCTAGTGAGGTAAATTATATATATGAAATATGTGTAGAAACAGACAATAAATTATAAATAATTATAAAAGAAATACATATGATTATATTATATTATATATTATATATTATATTATATTATATATATATATATATATATATATATATATAATTTTTAGAGAATTAATGCTAGTAGCTGATGCATTAAGATTAGGTGGAGCAATTCTTGGAAGTCATCCAGATATGTTAGCTCCTCAATTAATTGGTAGATTATTGCCAGAGATTGGTGGAAATGTTAATGTCAAAATGTTATTGCAAGCTTGCGACAATGATGGAGTTAAAGATTGTGCTTTGCTCCCACTTTATCATTGTTTACATACACCTGGTGGGCCACTAAAGGTAATACAATAACAAGTCAAATAAACTAAATTCTTAAGAAATATTTGTTTACAGTATTCACTTGAAGGTCATCAATTTGCTGTATTTGGATTTTGCTTAACATCAGATTACCGTTACGTTGTATCAATATCTAATAAATTTATAACATGGGATCTTAGTACAAGTGATATGACCAGGGATGTTAGTCCTGGTGTAGAAGGAATAATGCAGCAACTAGTATTAAGTCCTGACAATAGATACGCTGCTGCATTTACAACTAATGATCAAGTATTATATAGTATTATCACACACATATAAAGATTATTTTCTATTCCTTATATAAAATATTTTTATAGACTGTTGTGCTAAATACTTTGACAAGTGAATTTGTTATCATTAATAATCCATTACCTGATGAAGAACATGTATGTGGAGTGCATTTAACGAATCAGTATGTATTTATATATGGTAAAATAGGCTGGTATAAGTTTGACTTACGTGGAAATTTACTTGGAAGCTATACAAACCCTGAAGATTCTAACAAATGGCCTATTTTATGTAAACCAAAGAATAGTTTATCTTTTTAAACATGTTTATTATTCAAACATTAATATCTAAATAATTTTTGTTTATTCTTATAGATGTGGAATATACAAATTTAGATGAATATAGGATTGTATTTTGGTCAGGAAATATAGAAGATCCTATTATGCTTCTACATACTTATAAAAAAAAGAGCGCATTGGAACTTTTTCACTTTCACAGGTAATAAAACAAACAAAAAAAAACAAAAGAATTTTTTTTTAATATATGAATGCTTAATTAAATAAAATTTTCAGTGCTATGGTTATGAATAATCAAAAGGATACTTTATATGCATGTACAACTAAAGATATATATAAAATTACAAAATATATGATAGACGAAACATCTGCCTTTTGGGAAAAAAAAGAAGACATACCTAGGGCATATAATGATGATATAGAATATATTTTACAATTAAAACTGGATAAGGAAGAAGAATGTCTCTTAGCAACAACAGGAAATGGATTTGTTGTTTGGTTTTTAGAAAGTAAAAGTGACGCACATGTACTTATGTTACCGAATGGAGTACGAAATATTAGTACACGAATGATGTACTCTAATTCTATTATGGTCAGTGGTACTAAAAATTATGCAGTTGCAGGTGTAAGGTATGTTTTAAAATGCTCTTAGAAATAGAGAAAAATTGGATTGATACATAATTTCTTTTTTTTTTTTTTTTTTTTTTGTAGAAAAAATTTATATGTTTGGAGCCTGGAAACATGTGAATTGTTAAAAGTACTGGACGCACATTTTGCCAGAATTATTCAATTAGAAGCTTTAACTATCGGAAATTGGAATAGCGTGGTAACTTCAAGTATTGATAGAAGTGTTAAAGTTTGGAATATTAATAATATATTTGAGCAAGTACATGTTATTGATAGACATGAATTACAAATTGATATGATAAGTTTAGCACAAGAATCTAATTTAGCAGTCACAGTTACAAGAGATTGTGTAGGTGTTTGGGATCTTCAATTAGGAAAACTAATTTCTAAACTTGCTGATAGTCCCTTAGGGGCAATTGTGACACATGCTTCCATAACACATACTGGAAGGTAAAAAATCAATTAATTTTATAGAAAATTATATAAATATTTATTGTAAATTTATAAAAGTGACATTTTAATATATAATATATTTTAGGTATATTATATCAGTAGAATCTGGCAATGTATTAATTTGGAATAGAATTACAGAACAAGTATTATTTAAAGGAGAACAAGCAAATGTTAAGCAACTTAAGTTAATAGAAAATTCGACTAAATTTTTCACAGTTTCCAGGCCAAATAATCCTAATGGAGTAGAAAGTATGAGAACTACTGCTCTCCTTGTCGTAAGAAGTATCCCAGGTATAAATATAAATTATAAAATTTTAAATAAAAGAAATTAATGTTCGTATAATTTATAGATGGGGTAACAATATTTTCATTTGAGTACACAGTGAGAAGCCACACAGGAACACCTTTTAGACAAGTTCAAATAACTTCAGACAATTCACATTTAATAGTACCGGCAGCTGATAAAGGCAATCGAGATTGTGTCATCATTTACAATGCAAAAACTGGAATATTAATGAATAAAATATCAGTTAAATTACCTGGATTCAAAGTATATAAAATATCGTTAATAAGTTATAACTTTTTCTTGATAGTTAATTATATTAAGAGTACCAATTTTATAGGATATAATTTATATTACACCTATGCCTAACAAAAGCCACTGGGTAGGTATCATAGGCTCAGACAAGGGTGCTATTCTTGATATTAATAAGAAGAAATTTATTAGAATTATTCCAAAATGGAGTGGAAATATTAGTAAAGATGGTAAATACACACTATATGCTCCTAGCAGGTAACATCATTAAATCCATAAAAGATTTTATTTTATAGATTATATAGATTGTTTCAATACTAATATTGTGTATTATTACAGAGGAGGTTTAGAATTAATAGAATTAAAGAAAGGAACAAGTGTGAAAACATACATTTCTAAAGTTGCAGAAGGAGTATTTACGGTAATATCTATGTTTAATCGTACAGATGAATATGTTCTTTATTACCATAGTGGTCGTAAGACTATAAGGGTATTCAGGTAAATATATATTTAAGTAAAATAGAAAAGAAAATCAGAGATGTATACTGTGATTGAAATTTATAGATCATCAGATTGTGAAATGATAGCAAACTACAGAGTACAAGCTGAACTCAGTGCAATTGATAGCACATATGATGGCAAAAGTATTGTATTAGGTACAGTTGATGGTTGTGTATCAGTATTAGCAATAGCAGATCCTAAGAAGTTAGAAATGAAGGAATATTTAACAAATTTACCATCGCGTGATGAAGAAGTAAGTAGAATTATATTTATTAGATATATAATATATATATATATATATATATATATATATATTTACATTTATATATACATAAGTACATATATACACATATATATGTACTATATATACTATGTACTTATGTACTATATATATAATATATATACACATATATATATATATATATATATATATATATATAACCACATATTTTTTAGTACATTATTAATTGCTATATACGTTGACAAAATAATATTTGTCAATTGATATATGTGTATATATATATATACACATATATATATATACCGAATAAGTAATGAAAACATTGTCGTTTAACTTAACCTATTAAATGCACACGTTCCAAAATATGTCCGCTAAAGAAGTATAAAAAACAAAACTACAAAGTAGATCAAAGAAAATATATTACTTACGGCTTTTCTTTCTTCCTCGCAAATCTTAATAATCTTCAAATAAAAAGATTTCAATCTACACTAATAGCACATGCTAACTGCACACAACATACACTTGTTTTTGTTACGAATATGTACGTTTTGAGATTGAAAGTAGAAGAAAGAACTAAAGTCCCTAACAAATGTTTCGGAATTCTCTGTTCGTCAAGATGGCTGTCGTGAACATTATAGCATGTCATTTTGAATGAATTTGAATAGGAGATGTATTATAATGTATATAATAATTCATTTACAGATTATATAACAATTCCATAGAAGTTTTTTTCTAAAGATATTATCAATCGTTGAATTATTATATGAATGGCGCGTTATGATAAAAATGTTAATGGTTGAACAAGTTAATCTTCATTTTTTTTTTCTTTTTGGAGCACGAAACATTGCTCAATTTCTCAAGAGATAAATTTGTATGAAATTTTTATGGAGTTATGCGTATACTTCTTTTTCTCTATATATCTAATACCATTAATACGTTACGTAAATATTTGCTTCACATAGTGGAAAAAGAAGATGGAAAAGCAACGAGCAACTATCAAATTTAAAGCTGCTGCTCGAATTGCACGTGTAACACATGGGATGAGTACGAACATACGATCTATAAATAGTACGACTGAAGCAATCGAGGAAACGGAAGAAGGTGTAGAATAAAACAAAAATTGAACGCTGTTTTTGTTTTTTTTAGTCTCTAGTTAAAGACAAAAGAGGAAAATAAAGAGTAGAATTGTAGTTACTTTCGATGCATACTTAAGATACTTAAGTAGTATCTTTAAGATATTAATTCTTCCTCTCTTTTTATTAGAGTAAATAGGAGTAAAAAAAAAAATTAGGATATAGGAGAATAGAAAAAATAGCCGTCAGAAACACAGCATGATATTATCGAATTTATATTACATTTATTTATGTCTTTTCTCGTAATTGTTCTTATAATCATCTTTCCTTCCTTTCTCTCTCTCTCTTTTACACTTTTTCTCCCTCATTTTCTCTCGATAATTCGAATGGTACAGGGCACGAGGCGAATTCTGTTTACATTACACAAGCGATGTCAACTCTTAAAATACAAGATCAACTACGCTTACCCTTGCACAAGCCGAATGGTCCTTTTCCTAAATTACAGATTTTACGATTCGGCTTGCGCAAGGGGCTTATTCTATTGTCCTTAACAATATTTTGTAACTGAAAACGTCTCGTGCCAGCGGAGGCGTGATACCAGCATTATATAAACTGTTATGTTCCATTTTTGTTTTGTTCGTGAGTTTTAATAAGATTACTATAGTTTAACAAATAATTTATAAGAATTCGATAAGCGATGGCGAAAAATTGTTATTAATAACAATTGCTTATTAATGTTTAAAAATCTGTAAAAAATTTCCTAAAGAAATGACCAAATTCATTACAATAAGTCATTTTGTAATGAAATATATTGATATTTTTAAAAAGAGTTATTATCAAATTTCAATGATATTTTCTTATAAACAAGTTTGTTGAGAACCGTTTCATACGGATTAAAGTCGTATCGTATTTTTTTGGACGCTGATGTGTGTTAGCGAAAAATTATAGTGTTTTTTTATTCATCTTTATATATTTTGGACATTAATAATATAATATATATATAAATGAATTTTCTCTAACGATTTACTAACAAAATTACTAAATTTGTCCAAAACAATATGATGTCAACTAAAAAAAACACTTACATCAGCGTGCAATAATAAAAATAGTGCCAGTAGAGTATCATTAGAACGGCAGCTTGTTGAATAAGATATAAACATTTTGTTTACTAAATCTATAGCAATTGAATAATTGTGTGAACGATACGTTCCACTGCATTATAAAATATCTTATATAATGCAATAAGATTAATTTAACTTAGACTGCTTTAAAACGTTTTTAGATTCTTTTTGTGTTTAAATAAATAAACCTAGTTTAATATAAGATTCCGATAACTATGACAGATGTATCTATTTTCTTTGCAATGGTTCCTTCTTTTGAACAATTTGTTGCTTTTATCTCCTTTCTTACTCTCGAACAATGGAACTTCTGCAAAAGCACATAGAGCTTTTTCCTTGGTGAAAATGCCTAATTAGGCCTTTATTGCATTGCACTACCCTTTTGTGGTTGCTGCTGCGGTTCTCGTTGTTGTTGTACCTGAGCCGACGCTGCTGTATCTTTAATGTGTTTCTCAACCTAATAGAGATTAGATTTTTACTTACTAAATGTATTTATAATATTATACGAATTTGTTAATCTTTTTGATTTTACTCACCACTTTTTTAACATGTTTATATGCTCCGGAATCTTCATTTCCATGCACATTATCAACTTTATATGGCGGTCTAATGGTGACATTATCAAATACAACAATGTTAGCCCCATTCCACGTTATATCTTGTATAGTCTTTGAAATAGCAATAAAAAGTTTTTGTCCTTCTGGAGATACTCCGGCCTGCAGAGCCATTACCAGTCTCTTTTTCTCTTCAATCTGATTGCGTACTCGTCTATTTAGCATTTGTAAATTAAGGCTTTGCGGTGGTTCGCTCGTCGTTGGGCTAACTTCTCTTTTAACTTGAACATCGGATACCAATGATAAATTTACTATGTGTACGTCATTCAAGGAAGGTCTACCATTTGAAGCTGGGCATTCTACAATGATTCTGGTTAAGGAAATATTATTTATATAAAACAGTTCAAAACATATTTATCACTATGAGAAAATATTTGCTTTTCTTTTACACAATAATATCACCATGACAAAGCACAGAGAGAGAAATACAAATATTTGAGTAGAAATGATCTTTGAAATAAAATATTAAATTACAGAATAAAAAGAATAGAAGTTTTTAACGAATATCAAATGACAGCGATAAAAGTTTAATTGAATTTCGACGAAATGATCGGAAGTAATCTGAGAGATTAATAAAATGAAATGAAGAATCAGCATGGTTGGTTGATCGGATGACGAAACTAACCTGACTCTTTTCGATAATATCTCAAAATATTCGACAAATGATGACAAGTTTCAAAAACGATCTAAACAATGATTATTTTGTAATAGAGCAATATCTATGACTTGAAAATTACTATCATTAGTCGATCTTAAGTTATTTACACTCTGTCTGGTAGTGTTGAAGGTACAGCGAGACGGTTCTCGATTGACATGTGATTTGTTAATATGATATATAAATTTTTTTTTAAAAGGATACTCAAGATTAGCATTTTTGTTTGCGGGTCAAATGCCAGCACCTCTCCTTCGATCTCCTTGTTGTAACAAGTTTTACAGGCCACCGTACTTCCAATGCTGAAACAATCGCTGACGCCGGCCATTTTTCACTATAGAACAGACCCGCGAGCACGATGTCGCCATCTGTTGAAATTCTATCAGCTTTTAAAAATTCCCGCCGTTTCATATGATTTCAATGATGCGTTATTTTCGTTAAGACAGTAACAGTTAAATAGCCTTAAAAAATACAATAAACAAAAAGTAATATTTACAAAGAAAATTATCACGATATATAAATTTCAAAGTTCGTCATATATTTATAAAAGTTAAAAACGATTAATAAGTATACGAATTTGATACTGGTGGTATATGAACGGTTATCTTTTTGTCATTCTTTCGAAACTTTGTCTGTGATTTTACAATTTTTGAGTTTTATTGTTGCCGTCGGAAGACAATAAAGATAACTATGTGTTAGTCGATTGAGATAACGTATAATAATCGGTGAATTTATGGATTTAGTGTAATTAAGATTTTATCTTTATTAGTAAATTCAATAGAATTTTTGAACAGCTCGGATTCTCTCGACTCACATTGAAAATATTATTTCATATACTATATTGCGATCGATCATTGTGTGTGATTGATTATCCCTAACAACGAATCTTATGAAATATTTATATTGAAATATGATACGATTAGGTCGTGCATATCCTTTTCTTCATGAATCTTAACTACGTTTTTATCAACGAGGGAATAAAATAATCTCCGTCGGTAATGACGATTTAGCTGTTTGTAGATTATAATATCGAACAAGATGGCGTACTTTTGTCATTTTTCCAAAGCATTCATACAATATTCATTCAGTGATATTTAGTTTAACGAAATATTTAATTTAAAACAGAGTCTCAAGTCTCGCGCGCGAATATATCTATATACATGGATCTCTCTCTCTCTCTCTCTCTCTCTCTCTCTCTCTCTCTCTCTCTCTCTCTCTTTTTCGCTTTCTACAGAATTATGTCTATGAAAATATTTACGATAAAGCTCGAGATAGAAAGATCACAGACTTTCAAAGACCATAGTTAAATTAAGTTTTCGTATGTTGTTAAAGTGAGTCGTAATAAAATAGGTTTCTCTTGTTTACGATAGTTGTAAATAAGACTACCCAAATATCAATTTGATTCGTCTATGTCATGTTTAATGTCGAACAGTATAAATGCGTTAAATTCGAAAGGGTTGAAAGGCGTGGCCTTTTATAATTAACATGAACGAACATACATATCTACAATGAGGGTTTCATCCATTTTCGAGGTACCGCTTAAGTTACCTCCTTAATTGACGTTAAAGTCGCCACATAATTCTCGTTTGCTCACCTTGCTATTACTTGGACGTTTACTTTGGTAGTTCTACACCGATAAGGTTACCGTTCACATTCTTGTAAGTAAGTAACTTATCGTGTAAACAAGTTCAAACTATTAACGAGCTTTTTTTATTCGATGATTTCGAAGAATCTTGTTTGGAACATTCGTTCGAACGATATATGTACTTAATTAATTTTAACGTCATTCAATTTAATCAAATTCAATTAATTCAAACGTCATTCAAGTTTATCTAGCGCGATCTAACTTGCAAAGTTCGAGTATTATATGTATGTATGTATATATACGTATAAAACTTTGTAAGTATGTTTGTCTTTTACGTTGTAACAGCTTTAAAGGGTTGCGCGAATAAACTTGTTAAGACAACAAACGTTCAGGGTAGCCTGTTTTAACGATGCGAGAGAAGAAGCTTCCTATTAAACGTATAGTAGTACGATACGAGTCATCGTAAGAGTGTCATGTTAGTGCGATAAAAGACTAACAAATTTTTCGTCTGACCAATGAATAATGTCGGAATTTTTAATTAAACAGGATTGGCTAAGAGTCCTTAAGCAATTATGAAGATCAATTACTCTTTCCCGAGATCTTTCGTCGCCAATTGTAGTTATTAGATTGTGAAGAATTTCATTGTGAAGATTTTGCATTCTCAATAAAAAAAGGAATTGCATATATAATAATAATAATAATTATTATTATTATTATAATTATTATACAATCGCTTAGGAAGTTTTAGTCCACATAAGAATGTTTGATCCATCTTGTATTGAAAATTTCGACATTACTTCTTTATCGATACATAAAAAAAAAAAAAATCCGAAGATATTATTATTTGGATAAATTTGAAAATACGAAAATAAATAGTTGCTTGTTAAAATGACAAAAAAATATATAAAACAATGAAATAAATCGTTTGAGTAAGGTATTATTATATAGTAGAACAGATCTCGGTAATTCTCGGCTCTCTTCGGACGTAGTCGAGCGCACTCGACTTGGCGGCTTCTTCTTCGGTCGCATGGCTCGATTCAGTTTCAGTTTATAGATACGGCTTCGTCGAGACGCTTCGCGGTGGTCCACGGAGAGGACCGAATGATTTTCTCGAATTAGGATTGAACAAAAAAAGAAAAGAAAAGGACAAAAAGTGAATAAAACTTAGTGTTAAAAAGGAAACGTCGATTGTGACAGTGAACTTTGTCGTTTGCTTTTTTTTTCTCTTAAATATGGCAATTATTATTTATTCTTTACTCGTCGATGGAAATTATTAAGTGTCGATTAAACTTTTCGGTAAATAATGAAATAAATAAAACAATATATATATATATATATATATATATATTGTTCTATTCTATTCTATTATACAATTATGTGTGTGTGTTATTATATTTATATATAAATGTTATTAAATCAGAGATTTCTATAGTGTGATTCACGCTAAATATTAAAATATAAGGGTATTTTACATGTTCATTAGGAGAGTTTCACTCGTCGAGAATCGTCGGATTAACAATTCAATGTCGATTCAATTAAATATTACATGAGAATTATTATTTTTCTGCCTAGTTTCATTCGGCTCTTAGATCAATATCAAATTAATTTTGAATTTCTTATCGATCAACTCTTGACATTAATTATGTTTCCAAATGGATCGTGAAACATTGCTGTTTTCAAACGTGACTTTCGGTTCATAAAAGTTTGAAAAGTCTTGAATTAGATAAACAAAAGTATGATACAAATTTGGTGAATTTTTAAATACGAAAGAATGGTAGAAGCGAAACACGGTGCTTCAATAAACTGATATTTTTATCTTTCTACAAGGGAAGAAGAAATATTAAATTATTAACTTGTGTGCGTATATATATATATATATATATATATATATATATATATATATATATAATATTTTTAAGATTTATTGTGTGTGCGTGCGCGCGCGTACATTAAAGAGAATTTCGTTAGAAGAGGATTAAGAGAGATACACACATCAAAAGTATTTAAAAGATTTTATACGAATAATCAAATTCTCACAGTTTGACTAGTTTTTATGTATCGTCGATATGCATCAGATTGTGTAGGCATAATTGAATTATTTTCTTTCTAAAAAGTAACGTCCTCTTATTGATGGATCGTTAAAAAAAAAAAATATCTACTACATCCTGATACCTAGAAAAAATTTAGTTAAAAGTTTTTTTTTGCAACTGACATTTTTTTCATTTCTTAATCGATATTCCAAAACGGCGTGGGTCGTGTTAAATATTGAAATACGAGAATAGTTTACACGTTCATTAGGGTAGTTTTACACATCGTGAATCGTTGGTTAAACAAATCAAATTTGATTCAATTAAAGATCAGATGAAAATCATTAATTTTCTGTTCGGTCTCTCTCAGCTCTTAGATTTTGAATTTTGAATTGTCCATCAATCAACTCTCGATTGTAATTACACTTTCGACTGAATTGCGAAAAGTTATAGTTTTTGAAAGTAGATCTATGCTCATTAAAGTTTAGGAAGTCCTATTTTACAATTTGATTATTCGTTAAAAGAAAAAATAATAAAATTCGAGCAAACGAACCATCGAACGAATCACTTTCTTATATTGGTCTCTTTAAAAATCAATTTTCGATGAAATTTTCACGAATTTTTTTCGAACAACATAAAAAAAAAATAAATAAATAAAAATAAAAAAGAAATAAAAGAATAAAAGAATAAAAGAACACAAGAAAAAAATCGTAAATTTTCTCAAGCCAAAGAAATTAGTGAAATTACAAAGGATTTGTCGAAATGTACATCGTGGTTTTCCATTCGTAAAGAGAGATGGAGAGAGAAAGAGAGAGAGAGAGAGAGAGAGAGAGAGAGAGAGAGAGAGAGAGAGAGAGAGAGAGAGAGAGAGAGAGAGAGAGAGAGAGAGAGAATTTTCCTCTCCATCGCACAACACATTAAAAAAGAGAACTAGAGGATGAATGAGATTCGTTTTATTTATAATTGCATGCGTTTTTCTGTTGCGAGATACTGAAAAGAAATCTCGAGTCTCGTTATAAAGTTTTTACGAAACGTTGTTCGAAATATGGACATGAATTTGTGGACACGATGAAAAGAGGCCTGGGCGGTAGGAAGTTAAAATACGTGCATACATGTCGAGTTTTACAATAGAGGAGTAAATGTTAAATGATAAGAGATGAAGTAAAAGAAAGAAAGAAAGAAAGAAAGACGAAAAAAAAGAAAACAAAAAAAAGGGAAAAAGATTTTATTGAATAACAGCGCGTAGGTATTATTTGAAGTAAGAAATAAAGGGTGAAATAAAAGTGAAATTATATACGCTCGAATTAGATGATAACGATACTTTTTTCACATGTTGTTTCATATTATGGGAACAAAATTGCGGAGAAGAAATGTTTAGATCGATAAAGACTATGACACTTTCGTTTTCTCGATCAAGAAGCTCTTGTAACTTAAGATGAGAATTATTATGTTAGTTCGATAAACTCATACGAATACCGATAGTTAAAAATTTCGATATAACGACTAATTGAAACGAAGAAATATTTTCTTATTTCTCTTTTTATCTCTCTTCCACTTTTTCTCATGAAAAGTGAATCGGAATGCTTTCCGATCTATTAAGCGTTTAGCATAGAGAATTATACTTTCGATTGAATTTAGTTGGATGTATAACATCGATGTGTAGCATCTCTTGGATGTATAGCATGTATGCCGAAGGTGTTGTCTCGGCAGAGTTGTTGAGTTTAATTTAGTTTAGTTTATCGGCACGATTCGCTTGTCTGATTCGTCGAATAAAGGACGAGATACGCGATGTGACGCTCGAAATTAATCGCGCGTACGCAGCTTACTTGCCATTGTATTGATCGGAAATATGTATCGTTTCTACAGCTATTCCTCCGAAGCCTAGACTACCTTCGAGACACGACTAGTCGATTAAGACTCTCGATTACTTTGTTACGTCCAACTGGATCCGTTACGTGCGGACGATGAGTTCCATTTGATGCGTTTAATCATATATACATTCCCTACATTCATACGTATACACATACGTACGTACGTACGTACGTACATATATACACACTTCTATATAAATATATAAAATATTAGAAGTTGTGTGTGTGTATGTATGTGTGTGTATATATATATATATATATATACATATATATATATACATATATATATATATATATATATATATATATATATATATATATATATATATATTATATGCACTAGCTTGCTCGCTTGTTCGCGGTTTAATCATGACAGCGATAACATTTATAGAACTTGAAAAGAATCATCCACTAAAGTGTATATACGAATTAATTACTGTCTCTCCACCTCGCAAAGATATATTTAGAATCGTTCTGTCTACCATCCGATAGAGACAGAATTAACGATCATCCGTGAGAATCTCATTTCTTTTTTCTTTCCTTTTTTTCTTTCTTTTGCATTTCTCCATCGTAATAACGTTCGCTTAAACGATTTTCCTTTCTTCATAAAGTTCATTTCATGCTCAACAAAATATTAGTATCTACATGTATTGCCATATTGGATTATCGATAGATCAATGTATGAGGGAGTGGAGGGAGGGGGTATCATCATTATTATAAAGAAATGAATTATATTATTTATTTAGTTATTTTTGAATATTTTTTATATGATTATATTTTCTCACTCGAGATAAAGATGAGATCGTACAGACATACACATGCAATACATATATACATATATACACAATACATATACAATACATATATACGCACACAGACATTTTTGTAATAATTTTATATAAAGATCTACTCTCCATTCGATCTCGATCGTTTCCGGTTAGCGATGGATATAGTCGTTCGCACGTATAGTGATTACAGAAATCGGTTGATGCTATGTCTGGATATCCCATAAATAGGATCGTATATAGACTTACCTCAGGGACGTGCTACCTGTTTGCGGTTATAAATCACGGGTTTGTATGTACATGCATCGATTCCATAGATCCAAGCATATCGATGATGAAATTCGAGTAAAAGATGAGAGATCGTCGTACGTGTACATTCATACTTATTCGATGAAAGAAAATCTCGTTTGGTTTTTATTTTTCCTTTCTTTGCTTTCGTTCGATACTGTTCAAGGGAAAAAAAAAGAAAAAGTAGAAAGAAGAATAACGTAAAAAAATGTTCACATAAGTTTTTATTATTTATACATACTTATACTTAACTCTCTATATAAAACAAATTTTCTTTTATTTTTTCTACATATATCTAGCAATAAATCATGTTATGTGAAAAAACTTATATAATTTATATCGATATAACAACAGTAAGCGTAACAAGTAAAATATATAATTTGCTTGGTTAATTCTTAATCTTCAAATATAAAGTGATAATTGACAATTTAATTTTGTGACGAACAAATGAAAAACAATATCATTATGTAAGAAAATTAAAAATTACGGATATAAATATTATTAGCGTGTGACTCGAAGGTTTATAAAGTCATAATAGAGGAGAGAGAGAGAGAGAATAAAAGGAAGAAAGGAGAGAAGAAAAGAAATGTAGACATTTTTAAGCGTGTTTATGAATGTGTGCGTGTCAATCTAAATCCGTGTGAACGTTTCCATCACCGATAGTAGAGTTTTCTTTATGAACATTCTGACAGTCCATATGTTTACAAAGGTGCATGGTCATCTGTGAGTATCCTATAAATACAAAGTTATAGCTGGCACGTGTTACTTGTTTAGGAGTATAAATCACGATGGCGCATTATCCATGGCTCGCGTGTCGCGATTATCGAACAGGAAGTCGCGTGAAATCGATGGAATTTTAGTTGTAAATTTGTGCTTTATCTTTTTTCTTCTTTTCTTGTTGTCTTTTTCTTTTTTTTTTGGTTGTTCGTTTATTCGTTTCGAATCTTTGGACGAATTTTTAAATCGACATCTACCGTCGCTCGTTCGCGGGAAGTAACGTTTCGAAGAAGAAATGAAAATATCGTCGTTAGCGAGATAGCCAAGAGCTTCCATTCGGTGTGTGCCAATGTTAAAAGGTGTACCTTTCAATGGGTTGCCTCCTTCGTGTACTTTCTACACCATTTGTTTATTTTTCGCGTTGCTTCCAGCATACGACTGGTTTTGAAAGAGATGAATGCAGTTCGTCATACTTACGTAGTATGTACCTACGTATATGTGATGCGTGGGTATATGTATATATGTATGTATGTACGCGCGCGCGCGCGCGCGTGTGTGTGTGTATACTAAGGAGAGCTATATATTTTTTATAATAATTAAACTAGATAGTAGATATTAATTAAAAATTATACTTGTACTTGAAAATATACATGCTTTAATTATAGGGATTGATTAAAGTGTGTGTATGTACTTATTATATATAACTATAACATATTAATCGTAAGTATGAATTATACATACTTCAATTATATCATTGATTAAGGCATGTATTTATTATATATATATATAAGTGTATAATTATACAGTATTAAGTATAAATTATATTATTGGCAAACGTTAATCTTTGAATATATAAGCTAACAAATTAATTTATTTAATAATTAAAATATATATAGACATACAAGTAAATGATATCACATTTAGACGGATTAACGGCGATAAGCTATGTGTTGTATTATCGGTTTACAACTGCAATATAGATTAACATCTAGCAAAGCCGCAATTACCATCACAATCATTCGACCCATAAGGGCTATAAATATCTTTCACTCGAAAGATCTCTCGTTCCTCAAATTCTCCGCATAGTGATTAAGATATTTACGTTTTCAGAAGTTTTTGCGTACAAATATTTGTACGATAAGGTTTTAACGTATTGTCGAAGAGATTCGTAAAGCTCAGGCTTGTAAAAGTAACTCTCAACGAACGTGCGGCGCTATGAATTCATTTCCGTTTCGAATTACGCCATCGTGAGAGTAAAAGAGAGAGAGAGAGAGAGAGAGAGAGAGAGAGAGAGAGAGAGAGAGAGAGATAGTTACGGGCTGGATGCCAATTGATCAAGACTCTAACAGAAATTTCGATGATAGAGATCACCGTCAGTCAAAATAGCGATTCCTTGTTGTTGCTCAAGAGAAATTGATTACATTTTTTTCTCTCTCATCTATTCCCCAATCCTTTTCTCTCTTTTTTTCTTTTTTTTTTCTAATCACGATGTCTGAGTACTCCGTCTATTGTTCTTTTTATTTATTTTTTTTAATTACTCCTTTCATTACTTCGAAAGATCCGTGCCAACATCTTTCCTACGAATTCCTTTAATCAATAAGAGAGAACGTTTATTAAAAAAGAAAAAAAATCATATAAATAAGAGAAAATAAAAATCATAGAATAGTTATGTACATAAATGAAATATAATATAAACAAATTCATATAAAAATCTGCCTCCTCTTCCGGGGTTTTGTTTTTCCCTTTCTTTTTTTCCCTCTCTCTCTTTTTTTCGTTTTGCTTTCGTTCTAAAGCTCATTGTACAAATTGGTGAGAAGGAAAAGATATCCATAGAAAATTGTTGAAATTAAGATTTAACGTTAAAGCCATTATGATCCGATCGAATATTACAAAGTTCATCCAATGGGGCCTTCCCATCTCCAAGTTGTAATCCCCAATTACGAGCTTTATCAAATATTTTCTCATTCGAACTTTTTTTTTTCGATACCCTTAAACACCTAATAACAACTTTTTCTTTTCTTTTTATTTTTTGTTTCCGTTTTTTTTTTATTATTTTTAATTTGGATTTGAATACAACGTAAGGACCTCCTTTACCCCTTATTTAATAAAGTAATTTAACGATACGATATTTGTTATCGATCGTTCGAGATAAATAATTTGCAATGCTAACGTTAAAATTTGATACTTCGAGTACGTTTGTTACTCGTCGAAAAAAATAAATCACCTTGTCGATCGTCGAAAAAGACAATTTATACTCGTAGTAGGTAATTTTAGATCGAACTAAACTACTCTCTATTGGAACTTTTACGTTGGTCTCTTGACTTTGAAGAAGAACGATTCTCGAGTACGAGACGCTGCTCGTCGTCTCGTTACTTTTACGCTCTTCACTCTCTTTTTCCCTCATATTTTTCTTTTTCCTTCCACTTTTACTCTTTCTTTCTCCGCTTTTAAATATTAGAAAGAGAGAGAGAGAGAGAGAGAGAGAGAGAGAGAGAGAGAGAAAATATAAAGTTATGGGAGTATGAAAGGTTTTGAAGAAAAGAAAAATTTCAACTGAAATCGGAACTTCATTCACGAAGCGAATCCGTACAAGTAATAAAATTCATCATGATGAACGATCGATGACTATATTATTTATGTTTTCCATTCTTTTTTTTCCTCTTGAAAAATATCTCTAATAGTTTGTATTACTCTATTTGAAGCCATTTATACGTCGGGTTAAAGAATACTATGGTATCATATTTCCCATTGAGATTGATTTCTTTAATATTATTGTTATATTTTAAATCATTCTTGTACGATAATAGTACGACGATACGATCCAAACTTGCTCTCGCTATCTTTCTCATACGTACATATATATGTACTTACGTAAGTATAGATAATGTACACATGCACACACAAAAGTTTATTTATATATATATATATATATATATATATATATATATATATACATATATATATTATATATATACTACATAGTTGGACATAGTTGATTCCTTTAATATTGATATTACGCGTTAATTAATCCTTAGACGTTACTAGTACTACGATGCAAATCACAAATTTATTTTCTCTTTCTTTCTTATACGTAATACCTACTTAAATACGTGTGTATATATATATATATATATATATATATATATATACATATGTACATGTGTACGTAGTTGCTTCCTTTGATATTAATGTCACATTGTAATTAATCATTAGATGTCAATGGTACTACGCGATGCAATCAGAAATTTACTCTCTCTCTCTCTCTCTCTCTCTCTTTCCTTTTGATACGTATGCATTTATATAAGTATGTAATGTACATATATATGTACATATGTTTATTATATGCACATAGTTGATTCATTTAATATTGATGTCACATAATAATTAATTGTTAGACGTAGTAGTACTGTGATGCAATCACGAATTTATTCTATCTCTCTCTCTCTCTCTCTCTCTCTCTCTCTCTCTCTCTGTCTGTCTGTCTGTCTCGGTCTCTCTTTCTCATACGTATGTACTTAGATACGTAAGTAATATACATTTATGCATATGCATATTGTGCACATAGTTGAATCCTTTGATTCCAACCGATGTCACATTGTAATTAATCGTTAAACGTCAGTGGTATTACAATACAATCAGAAATCTACTCGCGCTCTTTCCTTCTCATACCTACGTAGGTAATGTATACATAACTATATATATAGTAAATATGCATATACGTACATACATACATACATATATGTATGTATATTTATGTATGGAAGCGATTCCGATATCGCATTGATTCCTGCAGCATAGGTATCGTTACGGAAACGCGAAGCATTTCTGTAGAAGCAAATCCGTCCAAGTTATACGAGCCAGAACGGTTCGGGGGATTAAAGCACAGCTTTCGAACCACACACGTAATGCTCTCGAGATGGATTTCTCTAGTGTGTTTCGAGTAAAATGACCCGTTAAAATGATTCCTTTATGTAAATACGTCAATTCCAATTTCGTTTGGTTTATTCCGAGAGAGTCATGAATCGATTATCAATGCAATGTGCTTTATTTGTTAAATTTGTATGTCTCTCTCTCTCTCTCTCTCTCTCTTCCTCTCTCTGTTATTCATTATAAAATTGTATGCTTCGTTGAATTTCTAACAAAGTACGATTGTTGTTGAAAGTGTGGAGAGTAATTATTCATATATCTACAATCGATGGAATTTTTATTATATGTATAAAATGAATATTTATGTATATATAAGAGGAAAAGAGAGAGAGAGAGAGAGAGAGAGAGAGAGTAAAGTCGTTTTCAACACAATAGCATACTCGAGAAACCTAAACCACTTTGATATCAAATGAAATAACATTATCGAGTACTTCGTAAAGTGAATGAATTTTCTCGCTTGGTTTGGTTAGAATTCGATTTGTTCTATTATTTTGTAGAATCGTATTTTAGAGCAATGTTTCACGTTCTAGGATACAATGGTCTATGTTAAAGAATAATTTGGAGAGTTTGCGAATTGATTTACCCTATCGAATCGAAGTGAATCGTGAATGCATATGGTGGTATTCATTCGAATGAAAACAAATCATTACGTAATGCGAGAAACGTAACGCCAAAGTCACGTCGAATTAAAGCCGAAATCTCACATTGAAGTTGTGAGCTCTATCCGTTTTGTTTTAAGTGCGGCCTAGTTCCAATTATCACGTCATTATCACGATCCTATGTATCTATGCTTTTCGTTTTCTTCTTTCTTTTTAGCTTCCTTTTTTTATTTTCATTTTTCTCTTTTCCCTTTACCCTTTACCCTTTACCCTTTTTCTTTTTTTTTCACTCTTATACTTCGAGAATATCGCGAGCAGAACGTAGTTACCTCCAATGCGAGCAGCGTCGTCATTCTTTCTTCTTTTTTTTTCTTTTTTTCTTTCATCATTTGACTCTCTATAACGTTATGTATAATTTTCGAGTCATATACTTGCGTATATACCTGTGTACATGCGCACGTATTCTTGAAGTCTCATTTCAGTTTCGTTACTGAAAGAATTAATTTTTTAAATATATTTATTCGACGTACTCGGTATATGTTATACTTAGTATAATATAATTACTTTAATATATAAGTTGTAGAATGATTTATATTATAGCTCATAATTATGATATAAATTTTGCATTAACGTAAATTCAACCTTGTAATATTATTATCATATCGTTCTAACTTCTGGTACAAGTTTCACTTGATAATACGAAATAAGTGCAACTCACTCAAGTATAAGTACCACTTTTGTACATAACTTTTTTTGTGCGAAAAAATAAGATAACAGAAAATTAATTCGTAATACGTATTTATTTGTCATAGAGATTTTTCTAAATCCAATAATTGAAAATGCATCGATGCGAGTCGTAAATCGTGGATTAAAATATTATCTTTTAAATACATCGAAGAATTTTCTATGAAATACGTTATTACGACCGAATATTAAACGAAACGATGTCGAAAAAGACGAGGAAAAACTTTACACGTTATTTTGATCTTCGAGTTTAAATAATCGAGAATGTTAGACGAGAAAATAGAACAACTATTTTGCTGGCCAATCTAATTTAATTTTCGAAGCGTCGCGAATAGTGAAAATCAATCGCAATGACGTTCAACGCGACAAATGAAACGATCAAGTTTCCCGATTATGATTGGAACGAGTCCTTCTACAAATTCAGATGGAAGGAACTGGCTCCTGTTCTCGTTGTCTATTCGTCGACCTTTTTCCTTGGATTAATAGGTAAGTGTTAATTAAAATCAAATTATTAGTAAATCCTAATGGAAATTTCAATTAAAATATTCATTACTCGGAGATTAAGATTAAATAAAGAAGTAATTTTGTATCTCCTATATTAGAGGAACAAAAAAAAGGGGACAAGAAAGAAAGAAAAAACAAGAGAAAAAGAAAATAAATTATGTGAGAAGAAAGAAAAATTTTAATGTAGTCATAAAACGTACAAATTTACGTAAGGTAAATATTTTCTTGAATTAATTAACGACAAATCACATACTTCAAGTACTTTCTCATTATTATTATTAAGAAAAGTTCTAATAATTATTAAGAAAATTTGTAGTAAATTAATAAGAACGAAGATAAGAAAAACTTCGCTCGATCATTTCCAATTCATAAATATTGAAATTCGTTCGAAATGAATAGACACGTCGTAGTTATTAGACAATTCCGATTAATCGAGTTTGAATAGAGTCGCGATAAGTACCTTTTAATTAAGATCAGTCGTACAATTGACTAAAATACCATTATCGAAGCTAATTCTCTAATGGTAATATTATCGGATTATAAATAATAGTTTAATATCCCGATGAAATATATTATTACGAAACTTTCATAGTGAATTAGAACGTTGACGATGAACTTCGATATTTCGTACAAGTTGTTTCGATGACATTTGTACACTATATCGTTATTTCCATTGAACTTGCTAAAACGTAGGAATATAATGGTATTTGTAGTAGTAGCAAAGTAGTGTTAGTGATTTGAAATACGAGATATTAAAGCTGCCATTTCAAGCGAATTCACACTAGCCGTGGATAAATTTCTCTTCATAAATAACGCTGGGACGGAAGCTTATAAAAATAATATCTAAAGCGGTAATTAATAAGTAATAAAGTTATTTCGATTTTCTTTTCTTTTTTTCTTCTTCTTCTAGGAAACGTAGTAATCATTGCCTCGACCCTTTGTCCAAGACTAAGACCATTACCTGCGACCCCAACAAATGTTTTTCTCGGTGGCTTGGCTACAGCTGATCTACTGTTGATTATCTTCTGTATACCCGTTAAGGTAACCATTAAGACAATATAATATTTTCGTTAATAAATCATTTCTTTCTAAAGAAAAAAACAAAAAACAAATTCGGATTATTTTTATTTTACATTCATGAAGTGATTAACAAAAGAAAAAGAGTGAAAGAGAGTGAGGAGCGTGATTATTGATAATTGGATATATTGTTATAATAAAGTTTTCGTTTTCAAAACGATTTTTGTTCATCGTCGAATTTCAGCAGGCAAGTACCATTTACCTAGCAGCAGAATTCCCGTGAATGTTTGACACTCGACAGGATGAGTACGTTATTAAATTTGACAGGATGCACTGATGCGTTCCGGTGCCAAAGGACGTTGTTATGAGTTTTAATTATAACGGAAGATCACCCTGCGTGTGTCGGCGTACTTTTCGTGAAAATATTAAATTTCCAAATTTCATACCTAACCTGGTGTTAACAAAGAGAAATTTTTTTGAACTTTCCCCTATCGAAAAGTATACAAATTTGTTTTAGACGATCCACCATATTTTTAACAATTAATGAAATATTTCTTTTTTTTTCCTGTTATCGTTCAGTTAGTTACGAATGAGAATAATATCGAATTCTTCGTGCGTTTGTACTTATTGAAACGTGAAAATAATAAATGGTAAATATGTTATATATTGAGAGGTGACTATAAAAAATAAAAAGAAATTATCTTTGATTTTCTTCGATGTGAAAATATAAAAATTCGTTTAAAAAACTGAAAAGTCATCGAAATGTCTTTTTTTTTTTTTTAATTATTAAGTATTGTTTAGTCGATTAAAGGAGTCACGAATGAAAATAAAACCGAAATCTGTCATGTTCTAAAATTACTTATATATCGAAGAATCGTTTTTGCGTGTAACGCCTACGAATTATTTCGTTTTTGTTTACGTTATACCTCTAAGCAACGGAAACATTATTTTTTTTTACTCTTTTATCCAATTTACTTGTTTCAGGAATGTGACTTTTTTCATTTCAAGTTTTTTTACGCTCACATCTAAGCTCCGATGAAATAGCAATTCTCTATCTCTTGATAGGATATAGCTTTTTTCCGTTGAACAAGTTTAATGAAGTTGAATGAAGTTAGTCGACGAAAGTGTTAACTTCATGACATGTATAACAAAAACATTTTTTGTACACAAACACACACATATATATTAACCAATGTATATGTATATGTATGTATATATTATATATACTAGTGTGTGCAAGTGTGTGTGTGTGTGTGTGTGTGTGTGTGTGTACTGTTAAAGTGAACATCACATCTTGAAAAAAATAAGTTGTGCGAATTGCCTTGAAATATAGGACAAGTATATATACAGGGTGTCTCAGAGTAACGAGAAATTATGAGATATAAATATTTCTAAGAAAATAATATTCGATAATAAATTTATTCATGAAATTTAATAATACAAAATATGCCATTTGAAATCAAAATATACTAAATTTATTTCCTGAATATGACTCTGCAGTTGAGCTTCATTTGAAGCGCAGAGACATTTTTGCGATCTCTCAGTGATTTTCTTTCTGTGACTTGTCGACGTGCGATTTTTCTCTTACGTGGGTCAAGATGCATCGCGGTCACGCATTTGCTACGACCGAATAACCGAAAGCCAAATTCCGAGAGGAAATCGCTAACATTCTTGTTGAAATGTTAAACCGTACAAAATGTCATTAAGAGATTGCAGGAAATGTTTACGCATAGATGCAACTGAACTGTAAGACGTCGTTTTTCGAGAAACAAATTTGAGTCACGTTAATTTCAAATAACGAATAATTTGTACCGAATAAGTCGCACGAATAAATTTAGGTATTATCAAGTATAATTTTCTTAAAAATATTTATAATTTCTGCGTTCAATCAGTTTTCCTGAGGCATTCCGTACATGTATGTATATTTACATTTACATAACATTGTAGCACATAGCATATGTACGTGACATTTTTCAAAAAGATTTTTTCGCTTAGTTTCTCTTATGTAGAATCTTACAAAGATTCTCGTTTAACGAAGAAAACGTCATACGTTCTTTGTTTTATTGCCATTCTCGTCAGTCGTGGAACAATCTTTTTCCACTTCTTCTTCTTCTTTTTCTTCTTCTTCTTCTTCTTCTTCGAGTTGTGTACAATAGTAAACTTTCAAATTAACGTAAAATATTTGTGAAAGAAGGCCGAAGGAATGGTTATTCGTTTAAATTAGATTAGGATAGGTACGAGAAAAGGAATAAGAAGAAAAATAAAAAGGAAAAAGAAAGGGAACATGAGTGAACGTGATTTGGCATTATTTCGATGAGTAATTTTTGTTTTTCCGAACGATAATAAATATGTCAATTTTGAGAAGGTGTTATTTATCGTAATGAATGATCTCTCATAGTATATTATTATTATCTCTCACAGTACATTATTCCGAGGATTAAGGATTATGATTTTTAATCGTTTCGATGGAACGAAGGTTTTGAAATGAGTCAATTCTCCTATATATATATTTTTTTCCCTCGAGTAAGTGCCTAGAGGGTGCCAAGAACGCAGACAAGACGTTGAATTACGTTTCCGTAAAAGGGGTGTCTTTTGATTTATATAAAGGAAGCGAAGGAACTTATATATCAACCGTTCTCATAGATCTCTCTCTCTCTCTCTCTCTCTCTCTCTCTCTCTCTCTCTCTCTCTCTCTTTCTCTCTAGCACCTTCTCTATTCCGTTCAGCGTCTCTATTTCATATTGCATTAGCTTTCGACAATTCCGCTGTAAATCCTTTGCCGAGGCAACTTGAACTTTCTCATTCCGTATCCTTTATGAACGAAATTATTGAAGGCTTGATTCGCGATAATTTTAGAACGAATAGAAAGAAGGTTAAGGAGCTCGTCATTGAATGCGTGATATCATTGATGGATCCTCAATGATATATATATATATATATATATATATCATATATATATATATATATATATATATATATATATATATCGATTAACCTATCTATCATTTGTGAATGAAAACTTTAACCGCTTTTCAAAGATGCGCTCGCGGATAAGTTTCCAATAGAAAATATCGATTAACTTTTTTTTCTCTTTTTTCTTTTTTTTTTTTTGCGCGCGTATCCTCGACAGTGTGTGATAAGCGGATTCTCTGTATCAGAGTATCCTTGACGTAGTGATAACCGGACTCTATATATACGAGAGGCATCATATCTTTTCAGGTGGAAATATTTTTTCTTTTTCTTTTTCTTTTTTCTTTTTTCTTTTTTCTCGTCGATGAAAAAACCACTCGTAAATATTATATTATTTTTTGTTTTTGTTTCGTTCATTGTTTCTTTTCTCTCTCTCTCTCTCTCTCTCTCTCTCTCTCTCTCTCTCTTCTTTTTTTTTCGTTTGGATATCGTCTATCAATTACAATGGAACAACATTGTCGACAGTATGAAAAATTTCATCCCGTCGAATGGATATTCCGTATAGATATTATTACGTGGAGTTATTAAAAAGGGAATGCTATGAAAATACGGAATCAAAAGTCAAAGAAAACGGGATCCCTCTAGTGGGGAGGAGGGAACCATTAATTTATCCCTCGAAGGCATCGTACGTTACGTTGCGGTGGTGACGGAATTTCAATTATTCTCCACCCGCTTCGTATATCTCTCCTTGTATCTCTCGTTGACGGAATTATAAACTCTGTAACGCGATCCTTTTCTCCCTCCTTCCCTCTCTCTCTCTCTTTCTTTCTATTTCTCTCGAGAAAAAGATTTCTTATATTTAAAATCAGATCACGTCAGAAATATACACTGTTACATGTCCGTTATTTTCTAATATCTATTATTATTATTATTATTATTATTATTATTATTATTATTATTATTATTATTATTATTATTATTATTATTATTATTATTATTATTATTATTATTATTATTATTATCTGTTTTAAAAATATCCTCGTTTTCTTCTTCTTCTTTTTTTTTGTTTCGTTTCGAAAAGACGTATGTAACGAAATATTTGAAAAAGAAAAAATGTCGTACATAAGAGGTTAGAATTTGAGCACCGCTGTCCCACGTAAGCGATCCTTCGCGTTATGTCTATTGAATGATTGGCCGTACACTTTGTTAGTCGACGTATCATCCGAGAAACTCGTACGATGCGAAACGTATCGTTTGGTGTTGGACGATAAGTAATTCCGTCAGAGATGAAAGTAAGAGTAATGCTCGTTACCGTAATTTTCTTCAATTGTGACCATATTTATCGATTCAATTAATTTCCATCCAATGTTTCTAATAATGTTTGCTTTTACTTTTCTTTTTCTATTTCTCTCTCTCTCTCTCTCTCTTTCTCTCTCTAATTTTTTCTCTATCATTGTTTCCGTTGTTACTATATCTGTCTCTGACTCTATCTTGGTTTAAGTTTCAGCCTTCATTTTTTTTTATTTTTTTTTCTTTGGTTTCATCGATGCGTTTTATACAAAATATTATACGGTATATTTTCTTGAATATTCCATTCAACATATTTGAAACTCCAATTTACCTTTCCCCCACCTCCTTCCTCCATTAATGTTCTCTGCCTTCTTAGAACTGCGTTTTATAGAGCAGATATCGTTAAACGTAATCCTCACGTATCTCATTTTGTATAAACAAAATTTATTATTTTTCAATTAGACCTCGAGGAAAGTGGATCCGCGCTACATTTATAACAAATGATTTTACAATTTCATTTAACGGCGTAACACATTAATCAAGATATATATATATATATATATATATATATATATATGTATATATATATAGGATGTTTTTAAATCTTCCTCGTAAATTGCTCGGTAAAAAGTAAAGAAAGTTCACACACACATTAAACGATAGACAAATTAATTTTTAACTCGTTTTTTCTTTTCTTTTTTTTTTTTTCAAATAACGGAGTTACACCACTTTCATAATAAACGGTTCAATTCTCAAGTCACGATTCACAAATCACAGAACACGAAACACGATCGCGCAGTAAGCGAAAGAGCAAGGACTGCGGGAAATTTATTTCAAATGGGTTGTCCAATAGTTTACATCATAAAATAGTACTAATGGATCTATCATAAAACATCATTATAGAGTTCATGAATGTCACGTGAAATTAAACAATAGTATGTTTCTTTAATGAGTCTCAACTTTAAGTTGCTCTTTTGTGTGTGTGTGTGTGAGAGAGAGAGAGAGGGAGAGAGAGAGAGAGAGAGAGAGAGAGAGAGAGAGAGTGGATCTATAGATTTCATATATAACATTTGAATCAAATGTCACGTACATGCGTGGATATGTATATACATACATAGATACATAGGTCCGATCAAAAGTAAAGCGACAGTATATGGCACGCGCTACATGGTGGTACACATTCGACGTCTAATTGGATAATCTCGTTAAGATTAATCAATGATCTTCGTGATAGCTCGCATTCCCATGGTTTGACTATCTTCCGTTTCGCTCACACGCATACATTCTCAATTGATTTTCCAACTAATCGTGACATTCCGAATTGCATTGTCAACCAATTATCAATTCCGCGCGTATATAGTATTTGCGGTTTAATTGTGTATAAAATTTCTCGTTCGATACGATAGCGAGAAATTTGGTGCGTCGGAATATCGAAATTGTTTACCGTTTTCCGTTTGCTCTTCCTAATAGAACCGAATTACGTTCGCTTCATACTGCTGTGTGTTTAAGGTAACATAGATCATGTTTCTTCTACCTGTTGCATCTATCTCCCCTTTCGATGGATACATACGTATATGGAATTGGATTAATCCTCGGGAACGAATTTGTCGTTATATTTTTGTTTATTTTTATTATTATTTATCAGCTAGGTGTCTTGGTATATCCTGGAAAGAGTTCAAATGGTTTTTCTTTTCTTTACTTATTTTTATTTTTATTTTTTTTAATAAAAGAAAATAACACATTTGTTTCACGTTTATTAAATATATATATATATATATATATATATATATATATATGTTTTTTTTTTTAAATCGATATTAAAACAACTTCAAATTTTGATAGAAGCTTTCAATAGAACAAATATTGTTCTCAATTAAAATAATTTACACATTTTTTCGATAGATAGATCTTAAATAATTTATGGCGAAGTGGATTGGAAGAGAAAGAGAAGGTATTTTTTAGAATACCTCAGAAATATCGATTTCTCTATGCAATTCTCAATGTAATAGTTCGTTGGAATCACTTAACATAAGTGGCCGACCATATTCATGGCTTTACCACTTCGTGCAAGTCCACGTACGTATCGTAATAAAGTATTTCATTTTCGTAAATTCTTTATGTGTCCATCATATAGAAACATAAAGAAAAAGAGATAGGGATATGGACATATAATTTTTTTTTTTTATTGACTCGAAGACACTTCAAGTGTAATATTTATAATGCAATGTGCCTTGGAAACGGAAGTTTTAAGCCATCATTTTTTTTTCATGAGTTTCATAAATACTATATCGGCTTTTTCTTTTCTTATCATAAATTTTCTACCTAAAATCGTACAATTGATAAAAGAAATTTATTTTTCATTCGGTCCTATCAAGTTCATACATATTTAATTGGCTCGAGGAACTAAACGGAGAATACCTTTTATTTCCCTTCTTCGATTGAACAATATTACGATATCTTACGAATAAATTTTTCTCTTCGACACCCCACCGTGGCTTTTTATTTCTTAATTAATATTTTCAATGGAGATTGGACAACGAGAAAAGCTAATCTCAAGATTCGAATAAAACCCGAAAGTCATTTTGAATCTTACCGAATGCGAAAAGTTTACGGGGTAACATTTTTGAAAGGTAATCTTTTTTTCTTCGTTTTCCCCTTGTAGATACACTTTTTATCCTTTTCGTTGTATCACGCTGATATGAAAGGGGGAGTTTTTCATTGTACTTCCTTCGTCAGATAGAAATTCCTCCTTCTATAGGGTAAGTCGTGGTGCGAGCGTGGCTTACTTTTCTTAAAAAAAAAAATAAATTTAATACATTGTAAACTTAATCGATGTTCAACGGAGAAAAACATATATTCGCAGATATGGATAAATTTGAAATTAGTATGTAGATGAAATTAAATAATGGTCGTAGATCTTTTTTAAAATATAAAAAAAAATAAAAAAATAAAAAAAATTGCCTTCGCCATGCACAAGATTATTTTATCCAAATTAATCAGATGAGATGACGCATGCTTTGAAGGGTGTCATAAGCAAAGTATACAAAAAAAAAAATAAAATTCAAGGATGACGAGAAGAAAAATTAATCTCTAAATATTATATCGATACGCTGCATTCTGAAAAAATTATTATATTTGTTAAAAAAATGTTAGTTATTTTCAATTTAAATAATAAGAGGAATTGTGTCATTAAAAAAAAAAAAAAAAGAAAAATAAAAAAAACGAAAGAAATAAGAAAGAATTATAGATTGCTCGTTAATACGGTAATAAACTTTTTCCGTCGTCGATATGAAAAATGGCTTTGGCTGTGAAATGTAATTTATGAATGTATTAAACGATATTATCGATTGTTGAATATGAATTACAACGTGCTCGACGTCTTTATTATAATTAAATGAAATTAATAAGTAACTACGAATTTGCTTTGCAAACAAAAATTAATTTGTTATTCTTTATACATACATACATACATACATACATATATATATATATATATATATATATATATATATATATATATATATATAACTTTTCAATTATAAATGATCTATATTAAGATATAAAAATATTATGGATATCCATTAAAACGAAACTATGTCGTCCTTCATAACTTGATAAAATCAGCAATAAAAAATAATATTTTTGCATGAACCCTGTAATTAACTCAGAGTCGTGCAAATTTCTTTTATTGAATTTTCTTATAACTTCAACCAGTCGCGAGATATTTGCATGAATATCCATGGATGGGCACCTTGTATATATATATATATATATATATGTACATATACGTACTTACGTATATCTCTATTCATTGTAAAAAGATACGAGGCGATTCTGAAGTGGCTCTTGAAGAGTCGCAAAACAGGATATGCACTTTTTCCTCTTTCGTTCCTTGATAATCCTAAGTACATGTCGCTCACTATATTGACAAATCGATCGAGCTTTTCGCTTTAAGTGAATGATCATCATTGTGGTTGCTTTTATGTAACTATGATATTAAAAATGGATTTTTTTCTTTTTTTTTTCTTTTCTTATAGTCATACCATTTTACAAAATATCTTCAAAATATTCACGACAATGATCATTTGTTTGTTACGAAGTCTTCTTCTTCTTCTTTATTTATTTTTTTTTCTTTTTTTTGTCTTCCTCTTTTTTTTTTAGTTTTCATTCGGTCAAGTAGGTTCGATTTATTTTCGTTTCGATAAATTCGACTCGTATAATTTCTACTCGTTTTGTTATTTTTTCTTTTCTCTCTTTTTTTTTCTTTATTACTTTTTTTTTTTAAGTTAGATAAGTACAGAAAATTATATGTACGATTTGAAAGGAGTATCATGTTCGTACTTGAAGACAGCGACGAATTGAAAAATTACTTTCGATCTATCGGGAAGATTTGCGCGGTAATAAAACGTGGAGAAATTGTATAAAAGAATAAACGGGTAATATGGGGAAGATCGATCGAATCTGAAAATGACCTATATCTTTAACCTGGATAACAAAATATTTTTCTTGAATTTTATGATACGAAGAATCCTTTTCACGATTGAAGATCCGATATCCCGACGCTCTTGCATCTTTTTGCATTCGGTAGTACATTTTGGTGAAAACAATATCCAATTTTTTTCTTCACGCGAGAGGAGAAATGTTAAATCGTATATTTAAAAAGGAAAAGGCAAAAAAAAAAATAAAATCGTATAAAAATATCGAGTTCACGCAAACAAATGTTATTTCTATTTCTTTTTTTTTTTTCGTTACATAAAGAAAAGTTCAACGAATCGAATAATACCTGTGTACACGAGCGTTTTATTGTATCCGACAATAAATTTCAATGCTTCTTCCTTTTTCCCGCTTCTCTCTGCTTATCGATAATCGAATAAATTTTATTCATTCGAATCGAAACGTATATCGAAATATAATATAATGATAATGATCGAAATAGCAGTAATAATAAACTCTGTGCGACAAGCATGCCAATCAATATTTCTATCAGACGTCGTGTTCCTTTATTTTCGTGTTAATGTCACGAAGATTGTCTATGAATATTGATACGAATTGTGTTATGATTTTATTTGTTAAATTTGATAATGTAATTCATACGGTGAATGACTTCTCAATCGAGTTTCAAAGCTACCGACCGAAAATATTTATTTGGAACGTTTAAAAATAAAATTTTACACAAAAAAAGAAAAAAAAAGGAAGAGACTTTTGAAAAAAATATATACACGTACACATACACACACTCAGATATATTTATTTTTGAGATAACATTAGTTTCTTGATATTTATCGAGTCGAAAGCAATTTTTCGAAAAAGACGAAGAAGAAGAAGAAGAAGAAGAAGAAGAGTGAACGCATCGATTCAGAACGATCAGAAAATTCATGTCGACGACTAAAAATATCACTTATACAATATCTTTGTCAACGTCTTCGGGAAACATTTCTTGGAACGGTTCCAGTTCGAATTTTCGTTCAATTTGAGCGTTCAACCGTGACTAACACAATAACAGACCTTTCACCGTACAATTTCACTAAGTATTCTGAATAATTTATTGTCTTTATCTCTCTTTGGTTTGAAATTTTATTAAATTAAACAGCGAAAGCTAGTCCTTATTAGTATTCGAATCGTCGTAGAAAGTTCTTAATTTTCAAAGTTGCAAGAATTTGGATCACTTCCGAAGAATCTTTGCATTCATTGGCAAAGATCTTTGGTAGGAGACGGAAAATATAAAAGTAAAGAGAGAGAGAGAGAGAGAGAGAGAGAGAGAGAGAGAGAGAGAGAGAGAGAGAGGTAGGGAGGGAGACAACTCGATGGTTTTTCCTCCAGTAAGATGTTTTTTTTTTTTCATTCTCTATTTATCTCTGTTCTTTCTCTCTCTCTCTCTCTCTCTCTCTCTCTCTCTCTCTCTCTCTCTCTCTCTCTAAAAATATAAGTTTGACGAGATAATCTATTCATCCCTGTCTTTACGAAACGGTTACTTCGAATACTTGTTAGGATGATTGATTTCCACACCGATCGATGGTTGGTATAAAAGATAGGAGAGTTGTGGTAAACAGGAGTGAAAGGATAATCAAGCTTTCCTAGAGTCAAGCATCTCATGCATATAAAGTTCATTGGAAAGGTTCTATAATATTATTCAAGGGATCCCATTTGTCGAATCCTTCGGTTTCCCTTAAGGGTAATGTTTTCGAAAAACGTCTTTTGGAAGTTCACATATTATTGGTTGACCTATCGACAACTCATTGTTAGTTCTACGAATAGCTGATGATTCTTCGTTATATAAAAACAAAGATACATTTTTTAGCTTTTGGTCAGGGCAAAGCTATTACGCGAATGTTCTATGTACAACCCCCCCACACACACAAACAAACAAACATGTAGATATAGATATAGATATATAATAGGTATATATGTAAAGTACACACAATGGATCGGACGTTGTACGGATAAAGGTAAACCTTGCTGTGACAGCCTCGTCATCATTTTTAATATCCCACCGTGCCGTCCTCCATCCATTTTACTATCTCTTTTTCTGACATTCAACCAAATCTCTTGCGGTTTTTAGAATGTAAATTGCCTATCATGAAATTTTTGTTTTATTAATGAAATTCGTACGTCGATATATGTACGCGAAGCAATATGTTCAACTTTTTCTCATAATTGTTGAAGTACTAAATATATACTAAATATATATAAATAAATATATATATATATATATATATATATATATAGAGAGAGAGAGAGAGATAAAAGATGAAAATACAATTTTCTATTCATTTATCCATTGTTGAATATGTAAGAAATTCTCGAAATATGAAAGAAAAAAGATTTTAGAGACTTTAAAACAAGATTTAAAAGACTTTAAAGTATGATAAATGTTTCATCAAATCCTTGATATTAATTATATGTAATCAATGAATCGTAAATTGTTTATATTAGATCGATCGATGAAAAAACCTCGTAAGAAGTTTAGTTAGTTAAAAGTTAAAATTATAGAAGTATTGAAAATATGTTCCGCCATTATTATCGACATTTTATATTTCAATAAATAACCGTAATTTTCACATGAAAACTCAACAAATAAATACCTTCCAGCCAATTCGATGCAAATGTCACTATTTATCTTTAATGATCTTTTTTCTTATTTATTTATTTATTTACTTCCTTCTTTCTTGTTTTCTTTTTCTTTTTATTAGATTGACAAATATTTATAAAACATACTAATGACATGATCTTTGAACAATTTTTCATAAATTTTAAAAAATACAAGATATGAAAAGTTCGTAGTTATCAAACGTTATATGTGAAATTTTGGAAAATGTATCATATATATATATATATATATATATATATATATATATATATATCGATTTATCATATTAATTAATGATTGTTACTTTGTTTAAAGGATTTGCATTCTGAGACAATCCTTGACATATTTTTGCTTCCTATATATATATACAATATATTGGGAGCAGTTCTCATCTGTGTGTACGTGTTCTATAGACGCCGTGTATCGTTCTTTATAGACATTATTTACGAGTTGGAGGGGAAGATCGATGGACGTTGACGATCCAAGCGAACGGAGAGGGAGAAAGAGAGAGAGAAAGAGACAGAGAGAGAGAGAGAGAGAGAGAGAGAGAGAGAGAGAGAGAGAGAGAGAGAGAGAGAGAGAGAAAGTGCGAGTAGGAAGTACGTGCATAAGTGCACCTGCTGCCGCTTTTCTGTGCAATCACTTCGAGTACTATCAGGAGACGTTGCTGATACCGTGATCTTAAAATTATTCAAACCCATCTCTATCTTTCTATCTTTTTCTCTTCTAACACTTTTCAATCTGTAGATCATGACTCCTTTTTCTTATTTCTATGTTCCGTCTCTCTCTCTCACTCTCTCTTTCTCCTCTCTCTTTCTGTTGCGATTTTTCATCTTTTGATTTTTCTCTTTGTCATTTTCTTTTTTCATATCTTTGATTTTAATTCGTCGCTTTCGATCTACCGTGCGTGCGCTTTCTTATTTTTTTTTTTAGTTCTTTAATTTAACGTTTCGTTTTTGCTCCTCTTTGTTTTCAATTTTTTTTTCTTTTCTTTTTCTTCTTTTTCTTTGAGACATGCATTCACTTCTAAAATTGTTATAAAAAGTGTTAGTTTCGATCGTTATTTTACGAGTATTTTTTTTCTAGCATCCTATGCAATTTGTCACCTTTTCAGTCGATATACGCGTTCGATGGTACGTGACTTGTGCGTCGTTTTTTTCTCTCTATCTCGAGAGAGAGAGAGAGAGAGAGGGAGAGAGAGAGAGAGAGAGAGAGAGAGAGAGAGAGAGAGAAGGAGAGCGAAGCAAAAATTCTAGATTCTTTAATCTACGGAGAAAGCTGAAATTTATATCGAGTATCGGTTAACATCCTGATCGATCGTTATACGTTTTTCTCGTGTAGTAGACGATTTATTAGGCGAACACGTCGCCTCGAGCATCTGTTGCGTTAGCGAACGGCTATTCTTCTCGGTGAATCATGTTTATACGTTTATCTTCCATTCTCTTCATTTTGTGTCCTGTACGATAAGTCTATTTATAAGTTTTCAATTCAATTTTATTAAATAATTACGATTTAGAAAAGATCGATCGATTAAGGGTCGGCGATTCATTTTTTTATCGATTAAATTATGAATTAAATTAAGCGTATTAATCATTTAGTTAATATTAAGTTAATTAAAAATGTAATCGTTAGTCGTTATGAATCGACGGATTAATTAAAAAGGAGAGACTTTGTAAATCGTGATTGGTAATTAAATATTTTTATCGTAATCGTTAATGTGATTAAATATTATATATATATATATATATATATATATATATATATATATATACATATTATATACTTGTGCTGGAGAATATATATATTTGTAAATTCTTATATACATGTATACTTTATACGTTAATCTATAAACTACCTTTTAAGAGCACTTAAGAAAAGATCGACGGGACAAGTTTGATTTTAATATAAGCTGAAGTATAATATTAATATTCTACGAGAGGAGCTTCGAAGTTGACGTACCGACGAGACGTGTCGTCTCCGATCCTTTTAATTAATAATAAAATAACATAATCCTGTTCTGTGTATTGTTGGATCAGTTAAAGATCGAATTTAATTATTTATCTCTCTCTCTCTCTCTCTCTCTCTCTCTCTCTCTCTCTCTCTCTCTCTCTCTCTCTCTCTCTCTATAAAAATAAATTCGTTGATTGCTACAATTAGTCTCGAATTAAGAAGTAAATTCACGTAATCAAGAGAACGTTGTGTCTATATATATACCCACCTGTAATTAGACATTTAGTCAGTGAAGTAGCAATTTGTGTGTTACTATCTAAACAAGCAAAGTGTCGAGCAATACCAATTACGAGAATATTGTACGCGTGCTGTTTGAGAAAAGTTCTCCGAATGAAAAGAAAAAATACAAAATTCTACCCATCGTTAAAAAGGATTTTTTATTTCTGTTTTTTCCTTATTAATTAAAAGGTATTTCAAAAATACTAGTTCACAATATCGTTATTATTTTTTAGCGGCGTATCTCATAATGCGAAAGAGTTAACAAAGAAAAGGAGGAAAGAAAAATGTATTCTTTTTTTTTTTTATCAGAGCCGATTACATGCAAATTATGGAATAATTTTCAAGACAAAATTGAACTAAGGACCTTCGAACGAATAAATATTTCACGTGACTCGGTTCTAAGTAATATTCGATGTCGATGGGACTACGCGTGATGAATTTTCATTTAGAATAGTAGAACAAAATGTAAATTTCTTCGAAGCAAAAAGAAGGTGCGGCTTATGTCACAGGCAAGATAATTTTATTGTCATTTGTTACATGGTCACCGATACTACACTAATGTCACTTGTAAAATAATAACCGACGTTTACGAGCAGTTTACGTGGGATCGTGTATCTATACGACCTTCGTAACATTCGTTTCTCGTAAATGAACATGTACCTCTTCTCTCTCTCTCTCTCTCTCTCTCTCTCTCTCTCTCATTTTTGCAATTTCGGAAGAGTTTTTATTGTCAAGGTCGACAGCTATGTACTGTCCATTTTCATATACTTTTCTTCATAAAGATGTTTCAATTAAATTTACCAGATGTAAAATAAACACACACACACACACACACACACACACACACACATATATATATATATATATATATATATATATAAATGAAGAAAAAATAGAGTTGAGTAAAATGCTTTCATCTCGTTAAGTTTTATGACTAAAAGAATTTACAAAATATCTCGTAATTGTTCGGGTCGAGTTAAAATAAAAAAAAAAAAAAAGGAAAACAAAATAATTTCTGATTCTAAACCCTGCATGTGATCTCATATGTGTTTAGGTTGCTTCACACCATTTAAATAATGTTTTTCGAATTTAAATATTTTTTTATATCGTATATAAGGGTAATTAAGTTTTCACTTTATTATAGAATTATGTAAAAAAGTCGCATATTTCAAACTTTAGGTTGTGCCATCGGTTGAATAATATTTTATAAATTTAATATATATTTTATATCGTATCTAAGCATGATTAAATTTTTATTTCATTATTTAGAATTTTTTATACGTTTAAATGACGATAGCTATCTTCGGTCGCTGTCATTGTCGTCGTCGTCAGTCTTATCCGGTAATCGACGTCGTTCACCTCTTGGTTACGAGTTGATCAAAGCTTGCGATCTTGACCTTAGACATCAAGTCTTACGTGGAACGTTCATTTTCGAAGTTCAAGGTCATTTTATTGCACATATCTGAATGTAATTTTTGATCAGCTATGTACACGATGCGATGAAAAAAAATCTAGTTATGTGTCAAATAAACACCGATGATCTTGATAACTCCAAAATAATGATCTTGGGAAAGAAATAATTTTGTCAGACATTGGTTCTTTGATTCCATGCACATTACGTAAAAAATTTTTTTCCATCACAATATATATATATATATATATATATATATATATATATATATACATACATATATATATATATATATATATATATACATATATATATATATATATATATATATATATATATATAATGTGTATATATACACATACATTCACACATACATATTTAATATATATATATATATATATATATATATATATATATATATATTTTGATATTCTATATATAAAAATAGTTGTTTTCATTTTATTTTATAAAATATTTATCGTCTTGTTTGTATCGATCTATAAAAATGTTGGTTTATAGGGCATTCGTGAGATTTATCTTCCGTCATAGAAATTCGTTGCTATAGACGGTACACACGTTGCACAATAGTGGAAATAGCTGTCTTTGGTTCAATGCATCTTGTGGAATTCGTATTCCTAGGAATTTGTCCTAGACTGCCTGGTGACCTTTTTGGTCAAAGCAACGTGAATGGCTTTCATCCTTTTATGTCGTTTAATGCTAGAAATATAACCAAACGAAAAAGATAAAGCTGATTTTACGCGAGTGATTTCTTATTCGACGGGCAATATTAAAGAAATATTCGATGAATTTTTTTTTTTTTTTTTTAATGAAAAAAGAAAAAAAATGAAACACTCTTTAACGATCCCTTTTAATATATATCAATAATTATATTCGTTATATGGATCTGTATGAAATAAAATACGTTTTGTCGAAAAGGTGTCACGATGTGGTTAATGATAATAATGTCTTCATACGATATTTCGCGACTAATCCTATTGAAGTGGTCGTAAATTAAATTCCCAATGTATGTACAAAGGAGTGTATTATAAACGTCGAGTGCAAGAGGTGCAAGATCATAAATTACGCTTCTGGATCATTCGGATGGCGTTATTCGACCTTTATTGGACTAGGATAAATCTCTTTAAGATCATCGTTAACTTTTTATGCGATATCTGCTATATGATATAGAGAAACTGGTTTTTTGTTGAATAAAGAAGAACGAAGAAGTACCGAATGAATGGAAGAGAGAACAAGACAGAGAGAGAGAGAGAGAGAGAAAGAGAGAGAGAGAGAGAGAGAGAGAGAGAGAGAGAGAGGAGAGGTCATTTTTCGAAAAAATAAAGAGAAAGAGAAAAATGAAGATATCATTTCTCGTTACAATTCAATCGATTCTTTTAAATTTTTATTTCCGGATGTTCTCTATTTTTTATTTTTTTTTATCTTTTCTTGCATTTTTGTTTTTTTAATTATTTTCAAAGCCTTCAACGCGCGATATTAAATTTTTCCGGTTAATCCGATAAAACGTCCTGTTAGACTAGTATCATTGTAAATACAAACTCGTTATCGTGTGTGCGTGCGCGAGTGTGTGTGTGTGTATCGTAATGCAGTTCCATTATCTTCGAGCTTTTATCATAAATTTAAAATAGATGCACGTTCGAGTTAAACCATATCAGATTATAATTTTCTTCGAGTGATAATTAGACAAACAACGATAAATCGTTTCGCGAATTGTACAGCGTTTAAATATTATTAAACTTATAACGATTGAAATGAAAAGAACTCCAGGATCGATTTTTGTGTGTGTGTGTGTGTGTGTTAGAAAAAGAAAGAGAGAGAGAGAGAGAGAGAGAGAGCTTTCGTGAATCGTTTCGCAAGCTTTCTCGTACAGTTAGGGGCAATATAAGCGAAGCACTGCCGACCGACGAAAACAAGCTTCTATTTGCCCGCGCGCCAAGTATGCTCTCATAAATTCTCATCGAGTGAGCATTAACCCAGCCTGTAGCAGCTTTTGCCTCGTGGTCGAGACATAATTTCATTTCAGCTCGTACTCAGTTACGTATGTGCGGTATCGTCCTGTCGAACACGTTTCCGACTAAATGCTTTTGAAGTCTTAAACTCTTGCTTTCAAATAACTCCCCCGCCATCTCCCTAGCCCCGTAAGAGAATGTTTCACGGTGTATCGTTATACGAAGGTTTGCGATTATTCTTTTTTCTGTTCTTTCTTTTTTTTTTCTTTCCTTCTCGCAATAACTCTTTTTCAACAATTTCAATTTCAATGTCATTTCCAATATCTTTTGCTCTTTTTTTATTTGATTTGTTTTTTATTCTTTTTCTTTTTTTTTTTCTTTCGGCAACGATTTATATGACCGATCGATCGGTTCAAGCGATTCAAGTCGATCGAGATTTTGCGGGAGTTTGTGATTTATTTTTTTCTCTTGTACAACGATAACTTTTACGTTAATTGTAATCTTTTATCATATTTATTCAATGTCACTACGACAGAATATTTTCATTTTTATTTGATTTTTTTTTCTTACTTCCTTTACAGTAATTTAGGTGAACTGGTGATTACGAAAGTAGTCCGAGCCATTTGTGATATTTAAAGGACAAACATACGTATTTTGTCTCGCACGGTGTTCTGAAAATTTTTAATTTACATTAAAAGAATTATTTTCTCAAGTATTAAATACGCTTAATTTTTTTCAATTTGCTATTGTAGAAAAACAAATTTTGTATAATTTAAATTCATGATGTCGAAATATATCAAAACGTGTATATATATATATATATATATATATATATATACACGTGTATAAATATCTATAAATTATATATAAAATATATAAATATATAATAAATATATAGATTATATAAAAATTGTTTTTCTATATATATATATATATATATATATATATATATATATATTATTTTATATATATATATATTATTATTATATATATATTATTATATATATATATATTTTATTATATATTACATCGTTTTCATTATCACCGGTTCGTATAGACTCGATTGCAAAATTCTTTTTATTGTAAAAATTTCTTATCAAATCAACTGTTATATTTATTAAGATTTATGAATAATTAATTTATCATTTGAACTAGTTGGAAACTTAAGTGTCAATTTGAAGCATATACTTGCAGTAGTAGCATACTACTCCTTCTCTTATTCTCTCTCTCTCTCTCTCTCTCTCTCTCTCTCTCTCTCTCTCTCTCTCTCTCTCTCTATTTCTCTTCGTCTTAATCTAAAGTCGCAAGTGTAATTATAGGTATAGTTGCTGAGCTGTTCTGTGTGTATGTGTATGTGCATTGAGTTTCGATGATAATATTTTTCTTCAAGAAAATGGAAATTCTTTCATTGGATCTGATAACACACTTTATTCTTCTTTTATCTGCCCTTTTCTTATATTCCGTATAATTTTGCAATTATCGTAATAAAGTAAAATCGAACGAGATTAAAGCAGATTTTATAAAACGTCATACATTCTCTTTATTATAATTGTAAATTATGTAATATAGTCTTTGAAAGCTTATTAAAGTGTAGAGAAAAAAGTAATCATTGGACAATGTAATCAGGTTTGTACTAAAGAAAATAACAATTAAATTTTTATAGTTATAGCAATTTCAAAAGATATTACGATTTAAATTACATTTCTAAGATAGAAGCAAACCAAAGTCAAGTACTACGTATGTACAATGGGTATATGTAACGTAGATATATAAGTATGTATAATAATACGTGTTATATTAAGCGTACATTTTTTGAATCAAACGGAATATTACATCAACGTAACAACGAGTTATAATATTTGCCACGTCATAAAGGGAACATATGCGTGTGTGCGTATATGTTATTGGTATATATATATATATATATATATATATATATATATATATAGAAATGTGTGAGTATATACGGGATGAATTTTTTTTAATGGAAACGCTTGAATAACTCGTAAAAAACGCATTATTTAAAAGATGTTTGAAACAAAAGTCTGTTTGCTTACCAAAGTGATTTTATTATTTATTATTATTTTATTTTATTTTATTTTTTTTTTTAATGAAAAGCTATCATTTTTCTAACGGAATCTTAATCAATGCAAAATAAAACAAAACAAACAAACAACTATTTTTTGATAGATTTTCTACACAGTCTTTTACAATATTTAGGATCATTTTGGCAAGTAATCCGGACATGTACAAATGTGGAATAGGAGACGATAGAATAAGACTGGACTAAATGGAACAGGAAGGAAATGGAAGACAATTTCGGTCCTATCTTATTTTTTTCTTTTTTTTTTTTTTTAATGTAATAGGTACTATTTGGTCCTATTAGATCCTTTTGGATTACTCTTAGATCCTATTCAGTCCTTCTTTATCTTTTCCGGATTTATTCGTCCATCCCCATTTATTTCTTCTGTTTTAACCGGTTCTGTTAATGGGTGCCATAGCATTTTCTCTAAATAATAAAATATGGTGGCTGTAAGAGAAAATTTTTCATACATAAGTTGGTGTTTTCTTCTATTTTTTTTTTTTTACATCAAATTAAGTGCCATTAGAAAAATTATAGGTTTCTCTTTATAAAAAGAAAAAAAACAAAACATTAAAGAAAATTTCCTTCCAATCGCGTATGCTCGTACATCATGCCGTTATATTCATTCTTAAAAGCGAAATAAATGTTATTTCGAAAGTTACCCTTTAAAAATTTTTTCCTTGTTTTCGAAATATATAGGTGTCACAATTTTCAATAGTCCTTGTGCCTATACGCGTCTAACGCTCAATATTTACGTTACGTGTAAAATAAAGGAAAAAAAAGTATTATCTATATAAAAGAGAAAGAGAGAGAAGTTATGCAAGCACGTGACAAGAAACGCACATGAACTTGCATTCAAGTATATCCTCACGTAACGTTCCATGTTTTCTACGTTAATACAATGTAAATGTCTTCTGCAAAGGGTTTTACAGTTTCGATTTCGAAACCGATTCGGTGTATTCGAGAATAATCCGATTTTATTTACATTTAACCCGACTCTTTCGCTCATTAATTAACTTTAAACGAGCGGGGATTCTTCCATTTCGAATTTTCGCCACTTCTTTTTAATTCCAGATCGACGATACTCTTTTTTTTTCATTCCTCTCGTTTCTTTGTGCTTTATGGATATATATATATATTTATTTATATATATATATAAATATATAAATATATATATATATATATATATATATATATATATATGCGCGGTACAATCTCATAGTTAATTTCATTTACAGTTTCCTACGATAATCATCTCGTAGTACGTTTACTCGGTAAGGAAGACAACGACAATAGTCAGTTATTTTATATCCCCGTCGTTACGTTCTCACAAAGTATCAAGAAATATTAAAGATCAAAGATATTTTTCATAATTAAATATAATTAATACACTCTCTCTCTCTCTCTCTCTCTCTCTCTCTCTCTTTCTCTCTCTCTTTCTTGGGTGTACGGTTACTTGAACGTTATTAAAAAGTGTTATCGTTGTGCTTATTATAACGATAGTATTCGTTAAAAGATGCCATTACATACCATTGAAGTTTACGGAACGAAGATTTAAACGATGAACCTTTATACCGAGTTTACAACTCAAGATTAGATGTCATCCCGTCCTCATTAGTGATTTCCAAGAAATATACCCTTAACGACTTTCATAATTCACCTTTTATCTTCGTGAAAATACAAGTTGATTAAACTCATTTAACTCGAGCTGCCTTACCTTTCTCACCGTTAAATAAGAAATAAACTCGACCTAAGGAGAAGGGGTCAAGAGTAGTCTATTTCATGTTTCAACTCTTCTTTCCCCTCTCTCTCTCTTTCTATTTTCATTCATTTTATTTTACTCTTCGGTTGCTTCACTTTTTATTGTATTTCGTCGAAGAAATTTATATTTCTTTCTCTCTCTCTCTCTCTCTTTCTTTCTCCTTCATTTTCTCTCTTCTTCAAGGATCTTTTTCTAATTTAATTAATTTAAACTACAAAGCGATGAAATCATTGGATCGATTGTACGAATTGTTCATGAAATAATCTAACCAACTTCAATAACGTTTCAGATCGCAAAACTCTTCTCATATACATGGACAATGGGTCTCTTCCTATGTAAATCCGTGCATTACATGCAAAGTGTTTCGGCCATCTGTTCCGTGGTCACACTCACAGCCATGTCGATCGAAAGGTAAGACGTAAGATTGTTTAATTCGCGTTATACGAATATTCACTGTTTCTCAATTGTTTAGGAATATGCAAATAGTGTAATAAGCGGGTGAAAGAGTATAAGTAAGAGTTATTAAGTTGAATAGAAGAAGCATCCAAATGTAATATTAAATATTTTAATATCGACGTTAAGATCAATATAAAAATTAATCATATCAATTAAAATTAATATTAAACGTCTTAATAAAAAAAATTAATTACCTCGATAAAATTAACATTAAACATTTTAATAAAATTACATATTTCAATGAAATTGATATCAAGTATCTTTGTTAAAAATTAAATTTCAATATTTGTTGTTAGTTCAATGTATGATCAAATGTTAGATTATGAACGTGAAAGTCGATTACGTATATTATTTCGATAATTTTTAATAAAAATATATATTACAAATCTCACTTTCAAATTCGGAGCAGCTACGACAACTTCGCATTTATTTTCAAGACAAAAACATTCTTACCTTGTCTCTGTCAAATACAATTCTTGCAATTTTCTTGGAAAATTTAGTCGAAGAAGATGCCCCTACATTATCTCTCTCTCTCTCCCTCTCTCTCTCTCTCTCTATCTATCTTTCTCTTTTAGTCTCTTCAGTCCTCTTTTTTACTTTGAAATAAAGTGTCTTTGATTTAGTACCGACGTTTACGTTTTTCCCATACGTTTCATATATTGGAACTCTTTTCAGAAAGATATTTCCATTTTCTCTTTCTAACGTGTTCACAGAAAGAACGTGATCTCTTGTCAAGAGCTTTCGTACATTCTTTCTCCATCAGCATAATACCGTATCAATAAAACTAAGAAACGTTGCACTACGACACCTTCGGGAAATATGACTCGTGTGATATTATACAAAATCAAAAAAGAATTATTTCGTTATGCAAAATAAAATAATAATTATTATGTTCATTCGTTAGACTCGATGACGTTTTTTTCTTTCTTTTTCTTGTTCTTTTCATTTTTGTTCTCTCTTCGTGAATTCGAATGTAATATAAAAATTGTCCGATTTTCGTTGAAATAATTCCGATCGTAAAATTGTGTGGCCCCGTTGTGATTGATAAACCGATGTCGCGTACAAGCGCTCCTATGGATTCCCATCATCGCCATTACAATACGGTTGCGATAAAAATAAAAAAAAAAAAAAAATTTTTAAATTAAAAAAACGTAATGCTAAGGGCACCTTTACACGAACCACCCTGATATAATAACATCTTCGATGTGAGAGAGATAATTTCAAAGTAAAAATTATTTTGTCTCATCGGAGTCCACGATATTCTTTTTCTTTTTCTCTTCTTCTTCTTTTTTTTTTCTTTCTCCTTCTAAATTATAATTAAATCTCGAAAATCGACAAGAAATTTTCTTATCGAGGAAACACGAGGCACACGAGGCTCATTTGTCCTTTTATATCGTGAAAATGTGGCCGACTGATTGGCGGATGTCGAGGTCACGGTGAAAACCCGTGTGTGGCAGAGCAATTTATATTCATGCTAGCGTATTCGGCTGATGGTAGAGGTTAAAGATGGGTTGGGAGTTGTCATGATGAGTGGGACATAGGAAAGGGGAGGGGGATAGGGGAGGAGGCTGGGGACAAGGGATAGGGGGAAAATATCAGTTCGCGACGAAAATCACAGTCTGAAAACCAGAGAGGAATTGAACTTTTCTCGTATCTCGCTTTTTTTACCTTTTCTTTTCCTTTCCTTTCTTCCTCTTTTTTTTCTTTTTGAACATTTTAAATGAAAAGAGAGTAAGAGAGAAAGAGAGAGAGAGAGAGAGAGAGAGAGAGAGAGAGAGAGAAAATGAGAACGGAGTTAGAGAAGAGAAAGAGGAATATCGTAGAGTGCCGTGAAAATGGACGCGTTTTCGGAATGCCATGCAAATGATCCGTCGAGATTCAACGGCCCATTAGGCGATTTCGTTGACGTGGTTATTATACTACGGGGAGGGTATTCTCCTCTCTTTCTTTGTCTCTCTCTCTCTTTCCTTTTTTTTCTTTTCTCTCTCTCTCTTTTTCTTTTTTGTTGAGATCTCTCGTAAAAGTCGACGATTCGTGGTATCGTTCGAATCAAATGTCCTTGTCATTAGAAACATTTGCTAGTAATACTAGCTTATTGTCAGATAGTATGTTACGTATGTAAGTTAGTCTGTATTACTCGTTTTCATTTAGAAAGATATAATACATTCGTAGATGATAGGTAATAATGAATGTTGAATTCACTATGAATCATCATTACTATGAATCATCATCATCATTATCGATGATGATGTTGAATTTTGTGAAATTTTATTTGATATTTTAAAAACGTTTCATTGTAATTATTCTCTCTCTCTTTCTCTCTTTCTTTTTTCTCTACGTATATTTATAGACTGTGTTATAATGATATTTCAAACACATTGTGTTTCTGGAATCTCATTTATCGTACGTAAAAAATCGTGATTAACGGGTGACGAGAATTAGCAAAAGTTATTGCACGAGATTACGCTTGGAAGTATCGCGGGGAGCGCGGAGGGTTTAGTGTAATTGGGGCTGGTTGAGGAGGGTTGTGATGGGAATGCTTGATCTACGTCGAAAAAAAAGTTCATTAGGAGAAGTGAAAAATTGTTACGTGTATATATATATATATATATATATATATATATATATATATATATGTACGTATGTATATATGTATGTACGTATGTATATATGTATGTACGTATGTATATATGTATGTATGTATCTATGTATGTATGTATGTATGTATGTATGTATGTATGTATATAACTCTACTCGTGGTATTCGCATACGCGCGTTTTTCTTGTTTTCTTTATCCAGTATCTTTTTTTTGTTTTCTTTTTTTCTTTAATAAATAACATCCACGGTTTGAAAAATTTGACACGATAAAATGACAAAAACTTGATTTGACGTTTAAGTCGTTCAATCGGTGTCGTAAATGTTCGTTGAAAGATTGAACGTTACAATTTTCGTGTATATCGAACACTTGAGTCTCCCTACTGTTTCTATTTATACAGATAAACGTACACACACACACACACACACACACACACACACACACACACACACACACACACACACACACACACACACACACACACACACACACACACACACACACACACACACACACACACACACACACACACACACACACACACACACACACACACACACACACACACACACACACACACACACACATGAACACATGCCATGAGTTTAACCGATAGGAGTACTCCTTTATTACACTTGGCTTTACCTTCCTAGGTGTATTCTTGTTTCCATGTATCTACCTATGTACCTACTATCTCGACAGGATCTCACGCAATATTAGACATACTGGAATATATCTCATTGATATATATATATATATATATATATATATATATATATATATATATATATATATATATATGTTGTACGTATCTTTACCTATTACGGTTATATACATCTTAATATTTACTGCATCGCATTAATCTTCAACATGATTATACGAATGTGCAGGGTCTAATTGAAGGGATACTTTATCATGACGATATTTCAATGGCATTACGTAGAAATTTAATTGATGGAGAGTTTAGTGTACGTTAATCATAATCATATAGCTAGGGAGAAAAATTTGCCATAATACTTCGAGTCCTTTGATTTGTCATTATTATTATTTCTTGATGTCAATATTCTGTGTATTGTTTTTTCCTTTTCTTCCTCTGTTTTCTTTTTTTTTATAGTTACACGCGATGTATCAGGAATAAATGAAAATTATTTTTTTTTTTAAATAATTTTTCTTTTAGGTATTACGCCATTGTTCATCCAATGAGAGCGCAGTACACTTGTACGATAAGCCAGGCAAGGAGAATAGTAATAATCACGTGGGCTGCGTCGTTTCTTTTGGGTATACCGATGGTATTTACACAGGTAAGATAATTTTTTTTCATTACATATGTAATAGGAATCGTTTTCCTTTTAGCCCTACCACACTTTCTCTTCGTACGAAGTATCGTTAGAAATATTTTACACGTATCGCAACACGTCGTTCATATTTCCGATAAAAGTAACGGCAAAATGGATCGAACAGCAAAATGGTCGTTTCAATTGAAAATTCTTTTTTAAAATGCTTAACTTAATAATAAATATTATATATACATACGTTGGGAACTTTAGTCTTTTAAAGTATTCATACACGCTTGATTACTACAATCCCGTCCATTCGCGTTCATTCGTTTTCGTTATCTATCTCTTTGTCATCTCTTTTTTTCCTATTTTCTCTCTCTCTCTCTCTCTCTCTCTCTCTCTCTCTCTCTTTGCCACAGAACGCAAAAGCGATCTTTCTAAAATCTCGTCGCTTTCATCGGAATAATGCATTTACCGAGAACGATGTGTGCGGGTTCAACATATTGATAAAAAAAAAAAAAAAAAAAAAATAAAAAGAAAGAAAGAAAAAAAATAGAGAAAAAGAGCGAAAAAGCGTCGAGCGTCGAGCGGTTTCGATTTCGATTTTAAGCACGTTATACGAAGAGAGCTGCATAGTTTGCAATTTTTATTCCAATTTACATACCACTAGCGAGTCTCGGATAGTTATAGACCCGCCGGATATTTTTTATTCTTGTCGTTCTTTCTTTCTTTTTTTATTTTTTCGTTGTTTCTTCTTTTTTGCCCTTTCCGCGTTATCTTGTCTTCGGCCACAATAAATTTTTATACCCTCTGTCTGTTTCGACGTTTGTCGTAGATCACTTTTTAATTCTCGCCATTGGTTTCCCCACGGTCCGACAACATGTTTGAGTCTCTTTCTGTCTCTGTCTCCGTTTCTTTCTCACTCCCTTTCGTTCGTTCCCCCTTTTTCTACCATTTTCCCAATGGGGTTGCTTTCAAAGAGAGAAAAAATTGAGTTTTACGCTAGATAAAAGCGGGAAAGATATTACGAGTGTACGTTGACGTGCCCGTTACTACTTCGTTTCCCCACGAAGATCTCTGACGTTTATTCGAATGTCAAAGAAAAAGATATGCCGATCGATGAAACTGTCGATGAAAATTGCTGAGTATGAGAATATCCATGTATTACATACATACGTACCTACGTATGTACCGTATATATCGAGGGAAATTTCAACTTTATCTCATTTTCATCTTAGACTTCTTTTTGCTTTTTTTTCCTTTTTTATTCTTTCTTTTTCTTTTTTTATTTTTTTGGACACGCTCGTTAATTATTTCACAATTTATATTATGTTCAACAAATAATTTCGTGAAGACGATATAAATATATAGAAGTATATAGGTATATATATATATATATATATATATATATATATATATATACACATTAAAGAAGAACACTTGAAAGAATTTTTATACATACATGTTTCTTTTTTCAATTTAATTGTTCATCTCAATTTTTTTATCTTTTCTTACTGAAAATGAAAGTCAATTGGAACGAACATTCGAAAGAATCTAAAAAAGACAATATTTGAATTTATATAATAATTACTTATAATACATTTTCTTTCTTTATATTATTAATTAAATGTTCCTATTTTATCTTTAGAGGCACAAAGAAGTTGGGCAAAGGGTTATAGCTTATTGGTGCGTTCGCGATTCTGATGCAGCATTTTTATGGAAAGCACACGAGGTTTATATGCTCGTACTCGTTCTTGTATTACCGCTTACTGTAATGGCCTTTTGTTATACTGCTATTTGTTGGGAAATTTGGAGAGTTATGAAACGTCGTTATCACATGACGTCAAGACACGCGTGAGTAATACCCTTTTTTTCCCCGTATCATTTCATTTTATGAATTTGATAATATTCTATGATAATATAATATTATATAGATAATATAATATATGATATTATAGTATCTGTACTATACTATAGTATCTATAATATATTAATATCATTATATTATTATTATATATTAATATATTATACATGATAATTACAATGTATACTAATATTAATTAATCTATTGATTCTATATTATGTATATTTTATTATTATCACATTACTATATATATTCGTGTGTGTGTGTGTGTGTGTGTGTGTGTGTGTGTGTGTCTATATATATATATATATATATATATATACATATATATATAAACATACACTAATACACATATATATACACATAATGTGTAGTATAATATTAGTATTATACTTTATCAAATTTATTATAATAAAATATAATATTGCATCATATTTCTAGTATAATACAATTTCATAAAAAAATAAATTGCAAAAATATTATCAGTAGACATATAAGTAATATAATAATGCGCAAATATCCTCGAGTATTTATTACCAATTCGCAATAAAGTTTATTTCTTTGGTCTAATCGAAATATTCTTAACACGAATTAAGATTAATTGGATAAATCGACAAAGTTGCGAAGGTGTAGTCTTCAACTACCGAAATACCTGTATATCGGGATATATATACCTTTAACTTGAGGTTTTTAACCATAGCAGAAAAGACACGGAATCTTGGTGCATCTCTTTTAAATGGGAGAGGAAAAGAAACAAAATAAGAGAAAAAAGATCGAGAAGTTGTAATAGATTGAATCAAATAAATCGAATCTTTTTTTTCCTCAAGTTTTAGAACGAATAACGAGCATTTCTTCCGAAGTATCTACTTGTTAATCTTAAGTATATTTCTTTTTTGTTGTTTTCGTTATTTCTTTTCTTTCCTTCGAAATAAATATATTTTTTATTATAAGTGCGTTAATTAAATTCTAATGTGAATCAAAGAGACATTAAGATCATACATAGTCAGTGATGGATTTAGTCATCAAGGTGTCCGAATATGTTACAAAATTTGTTTTTTTCTTTTGACTTTATTAAAATTAATCGATTATACAAATATATATATATATATATATATATATATATATATATATATATATATGTATTTATGCATGCATGTATAGATACATTGTTCTTGGTTAAACTATACGTGCAAATGACGAAAAAAAATTTAGATTATGGTCGCAAACGATAGAAATAAATATCGTTTATCGGATATCAAATGTTAAAGAATCGTATTATAATTAATAATTTACATTTTATCGTATGGATAGGAGTGGGGTGGGAGGTGGGAGTTTTACAGTCAACGCCTGTGGCTAAATCCGCCATTGGTAATGGTCCGATATGTTATGCAACGAAATTGCCATTAATCGAAGATATCCAAACGATCGAAGCAATAACTCCATTCGTTTTTACGGCGTGCATAATCGAGACCAACATAGAAGCAATGAAAATCGAGGAACCCAACGGTGATGACCTGAATCTTTCGATAAACAGGAAGTGATATTTCAAAAGGCACATCGCCGATAATATTTTCCTTTTTATTCTTTCTGCGTGCTCTTTACTTTTTTTTTTATTTTTTTATTTTTTAGTTTTATTTTCCTTCGATGTTAAAATCTCAGGATGCTCGTGCATCGTTCCGAAATAGAATGAACCAAAGAGAACCAACCGATCGAATGTACTTACGTACTTACTTATACACAGTTGTGCTAGTCCGTAAAATGTGTGCGAGCAAATATTCTCGCAACTGGTTGAATTTACAAGACACTTTATTCACTCAGAGAGAAATTCTTCGCACGGAACTGACTTTTTTTCTTTTTTTTTCTTTTTCTTCTTTTTTCTTTTCTTTATTACATGTGACCTTTTCGATATATACGAAGGTAGACATAGTTTTGATTTTTCTTTCTTTCGCTTTTTCTTTTCTTTTCTTTCGTTTCTTTTTTTTTTTTTTAATGATCCTATAATCCTTTCATTTGCATATTATTCATTCGTATAGTAGCGATCAATTGCAATGAAGATCACATCTGGTGAAGAGAAACATGATCGACATCTTAATTATTAAAGTGTGTAATTGATTTTCCATATCGCTTAATTAAAAAAAAAAATAATCATCGTGCTATAATCAATATCTTTTTTTTGCAATTCCTTAAAATACGCGACCGTTCGATTTGTAATTGATGTAATTCTGTGTTATGGATTAATTTAATTCATACAATACAATACGAATGTGTGGGTAAGTCGTTAAGATGCATATGACTTTAATATCGGTAATAATAATTCCGTAAAATTATATTGACCGTCGTTACTATCATAGGAAAGATTACGATTAAAAAGCAAGAAAAGAAAAATTGCCTAATTAAATTTATTTTACTTGCACTTCGTAGCCAATTTAAACTTGTACACAATTTTTTTTCTTCTTTTTAATAAATTCTCGTAATATCAAATTTGTTTGGATATTTACGGATGAACCATGTATACATATACAGGGTGTTACATTTAAACGTTAGCGGTCGTATAACTTAAGAGGCATCGGAGCTATGAAAAAAATGTTCATACGAAAGTTATTCAGTATAAAGGGATACATTATTCTGTATAAATAATTTTTATGCTGGAAGGAGTGATTTCAAGGTCATAAAAGACTTACTTTTTTTAATGCGACTATACATTTTATTATCGTGAAATGACAGGTGAGATTAGGACGAATCTAACGACTTATAATACCGTGATAGTCACGTGATCTTGAGTAAACCAAAAATTCACAAAAACTGCACAATTAATCCATGTGAACAAAGCATCGATCATGTCGAAACCACATTCTGTGTCTGAGACGTAGAAATGTTTTTTGACGGTCGTCGAATTATCTCATCAAAAGTTAAAAAAATTGGCATATTTTTGACAAGTGCAAACGATAAAACATGATCCAATAATTATAACGTTACTTTGCTCAATTGTTGAAATTTCGTGAATTTTTCTTTTATACTCACGGTCCCACGAAGGTCATAGTATTACGATAATAAGAATGTGTGGTCCCAATTAAAGAAATTATGATACTCTTGAAATCTCCTTCATCATTCCACCTACACAAAAACTATTTATACCTCACAATGTGCTCTTTTATATCAAAGAACTTTCGTGGAAACATTTTTTTTTTATAACTTCAGTTCTTCGTCAGATATTTCACCATCCACGATAAAATGTATTACCCTATGCACATACACACACACACACACACACACACACACGCATATATATATACAATACGTACATGTATACGTTAGCTATACGTATACGTATGTATATATCGTAGTGAACATGAAAACGCTTAGCTCGCGTATTAAGATGACTCTTCGATTTTCCGGCTCGAATATTTTCCAACGTTAGGAAAAGCTCGGTAATACAAAAACTATCGATTTTTATATACCTATACAATATATTTACACACACATATATGTATATATATATATATATATATATATATATATATATATATATATATATATATAACATAAACGTGAATTTTTATTTTAACTCATTATAGAATTCATCGAACGTTCTATTCTAAATATTTCAATTACTATACATTTAATTATTAAATTAATAAATTCTTAATAGTTTAAATGTTTTAAATAAATAATATATATATCTATTTATAAACATTTATTTAGACGTATATGTATTGTATATATTATCATGATATTTGGTTTTCAACTGGCGTATCGTATATAATTTAATTATCAGCTATCAAGAAATCAACCTTGGAAAGAATTTCAATGGATAAATAGATGTTTGATAAATAGATACATGGATAACTAATCGATTTGAATCGAATAGAATTCTCTCTTATCGATTTCTATGTGGTTAGGTTATCGGTCAAGGCGAGAATTTCTCTGCTGAAACTCGTACAGTGCTGAAGCACCAGCATGAGGATAAAGTTTTGATCGGCCATTTGAAGCATCAGAGAAGGAGGAATGTTTAAAGTAGAAACGTGCTAACGGCTTTTATCTCATTCGTGATTACATGAAACATCGAATCCTTCGGAGGTTGCAGACGGTTTCGATTATAGCCGTAAAAATGATATGCACAATTTTCTATAGGGTGCGAATAACTCGATCTCGATACTAACGTCGACAGATACAAATTATATTTTAACGAAAGACTATGCATTTCTTTTTTTTCCTCTTTCTCTTTACTCTTCTCTCTTTCTCTCTCTCTCTTTTCTTATTCGTACGAGGTTGGTATTCGAAAAAGTTGGCGACTTTTCTTTTCTTTTCATTTTTTTTTAAACGCATAAACGTCACTCTTAAAGCGAAAAATCGAAAGATAAAGGGAAGTTACCAAAGAAAAGAACAAAGTTGTGAATTTTTCAAACGGCTTTCATATATATATATATATATATATATATATATATATATATATATATATATGTGTGTGTGTGTGTGTGTGTGTGTGTGGGTGTGGGTGTTCGTGTACAAAATTTAAGATATAAAAAGGACAGTGGTCTCTTATTCTTCTTCCACAATTTTATTTTATATTTTATTATTATTAGTATTATTTTCTTTTTCATTCCTTTTTCTTTCTTTTTCTTTCTTTTTCTTTTATCTTTAAATTTCTTTTTTATTTTTTTTCTTTCTAAAGAGAAAACATTAAGACGATTAGAATCTTTGTTGACCTTTTTTAGATGAAAGAACGTATGAGTGTCTGCGAACATATTTCGTTTTCCACTTCCTCGATCTCGTTACGATAACTAGATATGTTTATTTTGTCTGAACCGGACGTGCCTCTGCGAGTAGCAACAAGATATTCGCTTTCCAATTCCTCCGTTGCTCAGTTAGCTCTTGGATTTTCAGCTTTTGAACGAATCTAACGGGATACCCATGAACGGGCTAACGCCGTAGGAAAATAAAAAGAAAATATTATTGACGAGCGATAAAACGATTAATTTGTCATATATTAATAATGTCATTAACCGTTCTCTGTCATCGATAAAAATTTCTTGTTCTTATTTTTTTTTCTTTTTTTTTTTCTAATCTCTTTTCAGACTCAATCCGAACAATGCAGACGCAGAATCTATACCAATGACACAGAGACAAATTAGTATGCGAAATGGGCGTCGGTCACGTCGAGATAATGGTCAAACGGAAGAAGAATCTCGAACTATGAAACAGGTATATATATCTCTTGCATATTTAATCAATTTTTATCTTCGGGATTGTTTCGTTAAAATTGTAACATTTAAAATAATATATGTTTGGTTTATATATATATATATATATATATATATATATATATATATTACTACAGAAAATATTACATTATATAAATATATTATATTATATAATTTATGAAATAGATATATATATATTTCTCTCTATATGTAATCAATTTGTTGTTCAAGAGAATTTTATTAAAAATGTTGCAAGTACAATAACATATGGTTCATTAATATATATAATATAGTTCACTATATTATGTCTTTTAATATATTTTCCTAAAAATGTTGGAAATTACTTGTTGATATAATTAGTTACCATACTTGTTCATTTAGCCTAGGTAATATTTGTTCGATAGGTGGTAAAGATGTTGGTAGCCGTTGTGGTTCTCTTCGCTATTTGTTGGGGTCCCATATTAATCGACAACGTGCTCACAGCTTACCGCATCCTACCGCGTCAGAGAAAGGGAATTTATAAGCACATGAACACGGCTTTTCATTTAATGGCTTACTTCAACAGGTAATATCATCATTGCCTCATCATCATCATCATCATCATCATCATCATCATCATCATCATCACCATCACCATCATCATCATCATCATCATCATCATCATCAT
>OU964961.1:17958673-17978673 GCA_918808275.2 Dolichovespula sylvestris
AATTCGATCATGATATTAGTGTACCATTATAATTATTTTTTATATTTTATTTGTTAAAATTAAATATGGATATATTCCGTTGACGTTCCTTTACATAAAATGTTCGAAATGTTAATTTCCCGTTTGAATACTGGTCTTATTTGGTCGTCTCATAAAGTTTCAAACACGCCCCATAATACGCCTACTAATGATTGTCGAGTACGCTAATCCGTTTGCTGGTGTTAATGATATTAAGTAAAATCTGACATTTATTATGATAAATGCAAACATTTGAGAATAATAAAACTGATGTTTTGGATTTAATAACAATTTTTTTTTTTGTTATAACCTATATATTATATACATAAACACACACGCACGCACGCACGCACATGTTTAGAGGAAGTTTTGAAAGAAGCTTTATAAAAAAATCTATATATATATATATATTGAGATTGATCAAGAGAAAGAAATAAAACTTTATCTTCCTCTCGACGATTCCTTTTTTCATTCGGTTCGATTATTACGAAAAAAAAAGAAACGAAAAGAAAGAAAGAAGAAAAGGGAAACAGAATAGAAAAATCCTTTAATCTATTGACGTGCCATGAAATGTGTTCTTAACTTCCATTCCTCGATAAAACTTTCTTAAAAATTATACGCGGTTCGTCTTTTGACTAGTCCTTTAATTAAAGTTCGTAAGTATTAATTAGATTTCACTGTACATATACATTTAGTTATCGGTAAGGAAATGGGACGAAAGACGGTAAATTGCATAGGAAGTAGATTTAAGGGGCGATAGGGAGGGGAAGAGAGTGGTGGTCGGGGTTGTTGGGTCTGGGGGAATCCGCGAGCGGAAATCATTCTGCATGAGAAACGTAAGGATCGAGATGAGAAATAAGAGAAATAGGAGAGTAAGGAGAAGAAGGATGGCATGGAAGGACTACAGCGATGTTCTTTGAAGTTGGAGCGAAGTTGATGGTCGGATGTTGGGATGGATGAAATACGACGGAACGGGACTGCACAAATCTTCTTCCGACGCGAAGTGTATCTGAGAGAATCGAAGTAAAAAGTTTCGGTTCGACGACACCGGGGAAACGGTATTATTTCCTTTAAGTTGGCGCGTATATGCACACAATTCAGAGATTGAAAACTTCGATTTTATCACGTGAAAGCTTGGAGAAGTTTACGAAGGTGGAGAGACGCCCCATGAGTATTAAATTTTCGTGATAACCTAAGCGCAGATTGATAGCAATTTCTTTTCTCTTTCTTGTTTTTTTTCTTACTTCTTTTTCTTTTTTTTTTTTTAATTCAATTTCTCTCTCTCTCTCTCTCTCTCTCTCTCTCTCTCTTTCTCTCTCTCCCAAGAGATAGGAGAGGATTCTTTTAATCGTAAAGTGGAGAAAAAAAACTCATCAAAGTAGTCGAGTATATCTTTTCGATCCTTCATCCTTTTCGATTTTCTCTCAACCTTGAGTGGTCGCTTTCGTGACAGTAACGACTGTGTCAAGAGGTTACATGAAAATTTAATCCTTCACATAAATCCGAAGGTATAGGAATTAAGTCTTTCCCTGGAGGATCAACAGCTCTCTCTCTCTCTCTCTCTTTCTCTCTGTCTCTCTCTCTCCCGATCTTACGATCTTTTGAATAACGAATTAGCTTCGTTCGCGTCAATCCACGCGGGAAATTGAAAATTTCACCGGATGAATTTATAGATCAAAGTCGATTTCAACTTTCGCGTGTTGAAAGGATTATTAAAAAAAATGAGAGAGGGAGGAAGAGGGAGAGGGAGAGAGAGAGAGAGGGGGAGGAAGGAAGAGAGAGGAAGAGGTACTTTGATAAGCTCGATACATTGTTACACGTACATACGTACAAATTCTAAATGGAATAGAGTTATTCGAGAGACGGTTTTCGCTCTTTCGACGAAAATTCTAAATGCTTTTACGAGCAGCTGACCCGGATACTTCTGCTTAGTCTCGAACTTGTTTAAGTAGTTTCTTTGGAACTTGCGGGTTTATCATTAAAGAAGAACCATCACGGCCAAGTTTAACACCCACGGCACGTTCTTAAGGTCCTTCAAATATTTCGTGAAAAGTTTAATCGTTCTTTGCCGTTAGATCAAACAAAAGTTACATAGTATAATAATAATAATAATAGTAATAATAATAATATTATTATTACTACTACTACAACTAATAATAATAATAATAGTAATACTACTACTACTACTACTACTACTACTACTACTACTAATAATAATAATAATAATAATAATAATAATAATAATAATAATAATAATAATAATAATAGTAATACTACTACTACTACTACTACTACTACTACTACTACTACTACTAATAATAATAATAATAATAGTAATAATAATAATGTATATTATATGTATTATGGTGATTATATAATCATATTATAAAAGAAATATTATGGAATAATACTTATCACATTCTCGAGCATGTCCTTCTGATAACATCGATGAAAATCCAATATTGTATAATTTTTTTAATGGCACTAAATATGAGACACCATTTATTTATATATGTGCGCGCGCGCGCGCGTGTGTGTGTATGTGTGTGTTTGTGTGCGTGTATGTGCGGAAAACATTGTTTTCTTTCTTTCTTCTTTTTTTTTTTTTTAAATAATTCTATACATTGTCCCAATTTCGTCATGTCGCAACTTCGAGTAAATATTATGGGCGGGTGGGGGTCTCATATTAGAGACATGTTTAACATTCGATACATTTATCCTAAATGAAGTCATGATTAAATTTAAACGTCTTTGACGATTAACCTTTGAAAACGGATGATCGATCGAATGCACGTCGCATTGGAAACTAATTCCACTCAGAACTTCGTCGTTTGTTAACCGCCACGATTAACCCGTACGTAACGTGTCACTTCGTACTTGATTGCTGCGAGTAATTAATTCCCTTGGCGTTTCTTGTCGACCAGAACTAATTGGATTAAAGAAAAAAAGGTAACGTGCCTCTTTTTTTGCGTCATTTGTATTCCCGACTTACTCGAGGGTACGTAATATCGTTAAGGATAACGGATACGCGTCTATTGTTAATTTCTCTCGACTATAATCAACAAGGGATATGGCGCATTTAGTTTAAATTGCATTATTGAATTTTACATAACAGGAGACCAGAGTACCGTGAGATAAGAATACGAAATATTCACGAAACAATCGACGTTCGTTAAAATAGAAATTAATTTTGTCGATCAAAGCAACGTCAAGTTCTACGTTATCGACGTTGGATAATAAATTCTTTTATACCGGCGGTCGTTGAAGCAGTAAATAATATATACTAGATAATTCAGGATAACGTTACTGCTTCTCCTGAGACGGCCATTAACCATGACGTTCTTGTACCGAAAGCGGCAACTTCAAAGAACTCCTGTACCTGTGTGGAAACAAAACGAACCGTGAATCGATAAAAATGAATGGATTCAATTCTTCTTGTTCGATCTAAATTATCAATCATTCGTATTCTCTTTGCTTTAATACCCGTGTAAATATTCTTTCGATCGCAATGCGGTGCGACCACGGTACCAAAACTTTTAAAATCTGTCGTTGCTCTTGCAAATGGCGATGCAAATGTTTGATACCCCGTAAGAAGAAACCTCCGTTGCCGTTTAACAGGGCAACGAGCAGAGACGTCAAAATTGGTTTACATCCAAAATTGTATACCCATTATTCGCATGCACCCTCGATTGGTCGTTACGACGTTTCGCCGATCAAAAGTAAAGGACGAGCAATAAGGTTATTATATTGAATGAAAATATTTACTCTGATTAAAAAGCTGAGAACATTTAACGTAGATTTATCGAAGGCTCTTCGTTGTTCGATAATACGACTTCGATGATTGACTCAGTTGGAGGAGGGAGCTGGAAACGAAGGAATTTTCTGAGAGCTTGGGTGGTCGTTATTTGAAATCGCGCATAATTCAAAGAGATTTGATGATCAGAGGACGCGGCCCAGGAACTCACGAGATAGAGCAATGGCCGGAGAACGTTCTGAATAAACCTTGCAAGAGCATACGCGAAGATATAAGTTTTGGCACTGTACCACGTTTCAAAAGTGTTCACTCTAAGACACCCGGTCCAGGTCGATTAAATAATATAAAAATATTTCTTACGTTTGAAATTATTTGAATTGTTATCGAAAGAGAGATTAAATTTTATTGCGAATTTTAGGATACCTCAAAGTACATAATCCATATTATTATTTGGAGCTGAATAGATTGAAAGGTTTTTCATCTTTACCAACGTTCGAATACGATGGTCTTGTGCCAAGATTTAAAGATACTCAACGGGACTGCTCTTTGCCGTGTAACATGTACTCTCTTTTTTTACCATTAACTATTATTAATTTTTTTTTTTTTTTTTTTTTTAGATCAAATTTGTCTGACGATAATAATGATTAGCAACGTTTCGTAGATATAACGTGAAAGATCCGAGATCCATCGAAGCTGTTTTGAACAAAGTTACCGGAAAAAGAGGACCGTATGATTTATTTACAGGCATCTATTGATTTAACGATAATTAAAATACCCCTAAAATATTTCTCTAATATATGTGATAGATAACAGATTTTATTTCAGGACCAAGGGATGATACTACTATCAAGGGATACATGGGTCGGAAAATAGAGGATTATCGAGGTTGGCCTGTGAGTTTACCCGGCGAAGTAGAAAAGCTTTTGAATAAATCGAATTATTACAAAGGACGTATCTCGACTTGTCCAAGGTATAATAACATCGAATATCGTTATTGTTTAATAGTCTACGAATATAAAATTCATTGTTATTAGATTTCCGAAGATCAGTGGATTGAGGATGGCGTTAAAAGATATAAACATGTGTTACAAGAATCCGAAAGATCCTGGACCTGGTCATTACGATCCTTCCTCACCTCGAAAACCCAAAAACAAAAAGAGTTATCCTTTCGATAGTAACATCGAAAACGTACGACCGAACCTTCAAAATATTGATAATCCTGGACCAGGAAGATACAAAATTAAAGAGGTTAAACGTATCAAAGGGAATGGATGGACCTGGATATTTAAAAGCAAAGAACCTCGAACCATTGGCGCAATCATTCCTAAACCTTACAACGATTTTTGATCGATCTTTGTATATCTCTAAGGACGGGAGGGGCAGGAGAAGAAAATACTTACTCGTGGAGGATCCTTATCAGTTGGTCGATAAGTGATCGGAAGTGTTAAAATCGATCCGATCTCGAGAGTTTTCCCAGGTGGCATAAAAAATGGTCCCAATGGATTCAGCAAAGTCAGCCGTACTTTTACCTCACTGAAAATGGAAAGGCATAAGTTTGATACGAAAACTTCCGAGATTTCGACACGCAATTACATCACGAGGGAGATCACCGAGACGACACGGAGAAAGTATTGACTTAATTTATCCATAAGATTTTGCAACAATCGAATGCAACGGTTTGCCTCGTTGTAAAAAGATACAGAAAGAGAGAGAGAGAGAGAGAGAGAGAGAGAGAGAGAGAGAGAGAGAGAGAGACGGTTAACATTACTCGACGATCTAATTTCTCTTTCTAACGATATAATATACCTGTCGGAGATATTTTTCACCGATAAAAACTTCCTCGACGACGAGCCGATGAACGTTGGTTCGAAACTTATTTCACGTGTCGCATTCAAAATGATTATAGCTGGTTTGATTACAGGACAATGGAGCTTAGCAAAGAGAGTTTCCTCTCTTGAAAGGCCGTCCGCTGTTTCGATTTCTATCGAACAGGTCACGTTTATCGTTGTCGAATACGCCTCGAAATTCTCCAAAAGATCGCATTCTCCCAAAAACAAATCGTTCTCCGAGTTTTCGAAATTTTCTTTCTCCTTCCTCGTTCGATCGGTTCCTTTCATTTCTTTGCCCTTCGTAGGTTTCGACTGTTTACGTGGTTTAGCTGCAAAAAAAAAAAAGGAAAAAACTATTGAAAGGTGTATACTATTGAAAAGTATGGTTATTGTCGTAAAGTAATATGCAAAAGAAAAGAGAAAAAAAATAAAGAAAGCAAAAGATTACCAAGAGACTTTTCTTTCTTCGATGATCTTTTTTCAACCGTAGCTTCCAAATCTAATATTTCCGATTCCTCCGCGATCTTCGCTGCCTTCAACTCTTTGGCTCTCTTAGTTACGGCATATTTCGATAACTTTGGCTCGAAAATAATGCTGACTAGGACGAGATCGTTACTTCTTAAACGTCCATTTCCCGGGACGATGCTTATTTGACGTGACGAACAACTGAATTCGTAACGAGCTGTAAACTCCTTCAATTGATCCTTCTTCAATACATTACAGCTGCAATTTGGATAAGACGCCATGTTGAAGGCCCGTAACTCGACGCCGATCTACGTATGCACATGATCGTAATTATTAACGACAATTTTTGTACCATATTGATACGATGGAACTCAATTAATGTATAAAAATGTCAGCAAGTATGGAAATTGATGTACGTTTTTTACGAAGCGAAATAATTGACATCATACGAGTAAACTTAAATATTCGTAAATTGTTATATTTATTTATTTATTTATTTATTTAATTTTTATTTTATTTTATTTTGTTTTATTTTATTTTATTTTATTCTTTTTAGAATGAAGCGAATCACTGAAATACTTATCCTTACATCAGTATATTTTATCGTATGATACAATGCAAGTAAGTAGATAAGAAATTGTAGTAAATCTTTATACAAAAAATGTCTGAGAATTTCAAAAGTTTTTTCACTTAAATTCTCAGTAAGTATCAACGACGTAAATTGATACTTAATTCAATTCTCCTCACGTACCATAGAATGATATATATTCAATTCTATTTATGTACTATAGAATGATATATATATATCGCCATTGATTTTTACACTTTAATATTGAATTTAAATAAATAATTGCAATTAGTAATTAAAATTCTTATCCTGATAACAGTATACCTTTTATCACATAATGCATCGTGTGATAATGGCAAAGAATTGCTATAACTCACTATGGAAAAGCAACCACAAGGAGTCCCTGGAAATTCTAAAATTTGTTCGCTCAATTCGCAATATGTATCAACGATATAGACCGAGACCTCGATCACATTTTTTTCAACTCTCTTGTCAAATTTATAATCGAGCTTAGAAACTCCATTGGACGCATCTGCTTCGAAGAAGAAAGAAATGAAAAAAAAAAAAAACACAAAAACAAAAATACATATCTATAACAAAAAAAAAAAATACGATAAATGTGATTTTCAACCATTATTAAATATATTTTGATTTACTTTCGGCTTTAAACGAAGTTTGTTCGTGATAATCATTAATATTTTCGGTTATATCACAACGACGAAGAAATTCTTCTTTCAGATCCTTCGATTTTTTTTCCAATAACATTCGACATTCATTCCCATTGACGATATTCGTTTTAAATGGTAATCCCGAGCCCATGCGAAAACTTTTGGATTTTCTAACGTAAGGATTTTTCAGCTTGCAAATCTGCAATTCTTTCCCACGTCCGGCGAGCTCGGCGATCGTCACAACCTGTACAAGAAAACTAATTTCATAGTCACTATTAGATCAGCTCTTGATCTTTGCACTGAGGCTACGATAAAAAGATTGAATAGATCATGAAGAAATGTATCTCAAAAGACGACGAAGCGAAACTTTTGAAAGAAGAAATGTCTGTGAGCTAATCTAACTCTCTTGAAAAAAAGTTATTAGAAATCTATTATTAAGTAGTTGAGATAGTCAAAGTAGACGAGGTATTGCTCAACGAGATCTTTTTCTATTCTTTATATATATATATATATATATATATATATATATATATATATATATATATTCTTTTTCCTTATTCTTCAATTTATTAAACTTCGTTACCTTCGTTCTCCCTCGATCCCATTGGCACCTAATTCATTTCCAGGGATGTCTATTGAAAATGGTGAATAAATAAGATGAAGGGGTATGCTCTCGCCAGGTAAAATTTTACCGAAACCATAGTTCGGCTGTATCTCCATAAATGAAGGCAAGTTAACAAAACCGTATTCTTGAACTAGCAAAGAAACGTTTGTCAGTGTCAACTCAGCTAGTACCGATTCGTGAGTAAACACTCGACCTAACTCTACGTGACTCGGTTCTAAAAATAATGTTACAATGATTGGTAAAATTATTTCTATGGTATTTTAAATTATATAATTCTTTGATGATTGAATAAATTTTTCTAAAATTAATACACTGATATGCTATATATCTATATACACACACACACACACACACATATATATATATATATTTAATTTTTTTTTTGTTAGTATAGAAGTAATATTAGTAAATATATAATTAGAGTATTACGTATTTATAGTCTAGTATTTGTATGTGTATGCGTGTGTACACATAGTTCATCGGCATATTAATTTTAAAACATATTACTATTATATAAAGTTAATAAGTAAATAAGTCAACATTATTATTCATTAAAAAGTGATCTATCTCACCTAATATCAAAGCATGACAAGTTGTAAGCGTACTGAGAACTTTCAAGATCAATGGTGATGCATTTATGGTGTCAGGTGATATTGGTTTAATATGTATCGGCACCTCCAATACGTTAGATATAGAATTATAGTACCTAAAAATAAATCCGATTGAAATTATAATAAAAAAATAGATCGCTCAAAGATACCTCCTCGATTTTTTTATTATATTAGATTCAGGAATGAATCTAACACTGATTGTGTTAATCGATTCAGGTTGGATTAAAGTCGATCGTGGGTATAAAAATAATTGATTTTTAAGAGACCTTGGTATACTCATCGACACTTCGATGCTAGATCGGCCTGAATGAATTATAGATCATTATAAGATCATTTCTCTAGTGACTTTTCATTCGTTTATACTACTTAACGAGTAAATTATAAATTAACCAGTATTGATAATGTTAAAGTTCTGTTGATATATTCCAGAATCCATCATGATAATTCCTAGATCTATGTAAGATGGATCCAAATGGATCTGCAAACCCGTTGCTTCTGCCCACATTGATACATTCTGTGAAATACATTGAAAAATATTCAATAATATTATTATATGTATAAACAATTTTATTCGATATATTAACTCGAAAGAACACATGTATCTTTTATCGCGTACATAGCTTTTAAATATTTCGTTGTTGATCATGAAACGTAATTGAAGACTTTCGTAATGAAGTCCAACGTATTTTGGATAAAATCGAATTCTAAGACAACACGAAAAATCGGCTGGTACATCGATCATAGAAAAGCTCGTTTTCTTTTTCATCCACTCGTTTTCTTTATCGTCGATCAATGTATCTATAATAGAATCATGAAAATTAAAATAAATTATAAAAGTTATTCTTTTTGCGATTATTTAACCTTCGTCATATAACATCGCAATGTTAAAGTCGCTCAATTCCATGCTCTGAATTTCCCCGTTCTCAAAGCTCCATACAAAATTATCATATCTACGATCTTTATTTTCGATCGAAAGTGTGAATAATTTTTTGCCTTCGTTAGAAATCGTAAGAATTTTTTCGTTCAATTTCGATTCGTTAAATCTCCAAATCGGTGACGTAACAAATCTACAAACAAATTATGTCGATTTGCAACGTCGAGAGAAATGTTTGATTTTGTAATCTTTTCTTTTCGTTATAACTTTGCAAATTTACCTAATCTCTTGTGGGTCGATTATGGGTATCGGGATTTCAGGTAAACAATGAATCGGTATAGAAAAACGATGATATTTCGTTGGATTGTCAGGTCCAAGTGTTAAAAAGTGTATTGCAGCGATTACTTCTTCTTCGTGTATCGGCAAAAATTTTATTATTATTTTTACACGCAAACCGGGCTTTAGTTTAACAGCAGAATCCATGCTCACCTAAATTAATATAAATTAATGTAAGAATATATATATATATATATATATATATATATATATATATATATATACGTACGTACATACAAAAACGCGAATCGTTTATATAAATATATTGACATTTTATAAGTATACATGTATATACCTACTTCAATAACTGGTTCCCAAGTTTTCGTTTCAATTTTATGATATCTTATATAAGCCCATTTAGATGATTTGTTATAAATACAAACTTTTCGACAATACGTTTTACCAATTTGAAAATCCTAATACAATGTATATAAAATTATAGTTGATCGTTAAAATTTAAACGGAGAGATAGACAAAGAGAGAGAGAGAGAGAGAGAGAGAGAGAGAGAGAGAGGGAGAGAGAGAGATAAAGAAGATTAAAAAAAAAAAATTATGCAAATGTTACGTTAAATTCGATTTTATCAGGATTCGCGTAGAAACAATTATCTTTTGGAAAATCATCGTCATCCAATCGTAAATGTTTCTTTTTTTCAAGATGGACTAAGGTCAAGTCTTCCTCTTCTATCGTAGCAATTTTTTCTTTCGATTTCGTTGACAAATCATTTTCCTCAACTTTTGCACTTATTTCATTGTTCGTCGTTTCATCGGTCGTTGTTATCCTCTTAGATAGTACAGTTATAGTTTCCGTTCGTTCCTTCGTTTCACTTTTTTGCACTTTATATTCGTAAGATTCAAAAAACTTTTCGAAACAAATGTTAGGACATTCCTCGTCGTCGTATGATCGAACGCTTCGTACTTTTTTTATTAACTTTATACAACGCCCGTTCATTTCTCGACTAATTTTTTCAATAATCTCGATGGTTCGTTTCTTCCTAGCAGATTTTTCTTTCCTCCAATTCCTCTTCGACATGATGATCTGAAATAAAATAATCAAAAAAGGAAAGAAAAAAGAAATAAAGATGTAGAAGAAAAAACAAATAAAGAAACAATAATTTTTTTTATTTATTATGCGAATAGAATAGACATTACTTGATCAAAAATTGGATGATCGTAAGGTAAACTGCCATCGTCAATCTCATACTTTTCTAATAACCTACAATTGTTAATGAAGTCTTTCTGTTCTTATTTTCTTTTTTTTTTGGTATTTTTTTTTTTTTGATCATTAAATCATCTACGGTTTAAATTAATAAATATTTTTTTTTTAACCTGTTAATAATTCTCGTACGATCGTTTTCCCATATCCTTTTTCTTTCTTCCAAATGACACAAATAATCCAATCGTCTATTCAAAATTTCGTTCTAAATATTCGTTCGAATTATTATACGTGATCTAACGTTTTCTTTTTTTTTTTTTTTTAATAGATCAAAAGAAGAAAAAATCAATTGACGAATTGTTATACCTTAAGTCGCATTAAGGAAACGACGAACTTTTTTTGATTACATTTCTTAAAACGTTCGTTTTGAATACCCTCTAATCTCAAACGTAATGTTCGTTTTAATTTAGATAATTTTGTACACTCGTAATCCTTATCTACTTTTTTATCTTCATCCTTTTCCTGCTCCAATTTCGAACATTCCTCGAACCGAATTCGTTCATATTTTTTCAAGGCTGACAATCCTTTGGAATAAAACAATAAAATAATAATAATAATAATAATAATAATAATAACAATAATGATAATAATAATAATATTAATTTAAGGTTTGATTAAACAAAACACTTGAGTTTGACACAGGGGTTACCTTTCAAAACGTTAGATCTCTCACGTTTGAGTCTAGCCACGGTTTTCTCGTCGAAATTATTTATTTCTTCCTAAAGACGCACAAAAAATTCAATATACGAAATATATATATATATATATATATATATATATATATATATGTATATATATGTATGTATATATACACAAATAATTGTTATAACTGATATACCTTCTTTTTCACACTTTGGAAACGTAAAAGATTTTGACAAGCCATTGCGACACATTCCGTGTGCTATAATTTTAATTTTTATACCGATCTTATGTTACCAAATTGGAGAACAAATGAATTACATCGAATAGACTGAAATCGTCGATATGGTAGGAATCGTTTGTTGGCGATTATCGATCGATACAAATTTTTAATACGATTAATCATCAAAGGTTTTCATAACCTTTAAGCGATAGGTATGGACAAAATATGAATTACAAGAGCAATGGGGGAAACACACGTGGGTTATAATGAGGTTATAACGTAATCATTGAGTTTGTGTGTGCGTGATGTGATAGAAATTTTTGTATCTAGTAAAAATAGTATTTATTATTTTTTATTATTTTTAATTTCACTTATTATTATTTATTATTACTATGTATACTATAGGTATATGGTATATTACATACTGTATTGTATATATATATATAATATATAATATATGGTATATTATATACTCTATCTAATATAGGTGTATATATATGAAACTATATGCTATAGCCGAAAAACTGAGAGTTAAGTAAGACGATGAGAGGGCAAATGCAACACGCGATAAGGATAATTCACAGATTCCATAATTATCGTGATTCATACGCGGAATTACCGTACTTGGCCACTTTTCATTTGATTCTTTTTTTTTTTCTTCTTCTTTTAATCATCCTTCTCTTCTACGCCTCTTCCTTCGAAGAGATGAGATTTCCTGCCAGATGGAATCGTAACGAAAACGTTTTGGATAATAACGTACTACGAGATTATCATGGCTGCACCGAATGCATAATTCATGGGTATCCCCGAAGAACTTTGAACCCGTTCTCTCCTGATCTCGCGCTACCGGAGTTTAAAAAACCATATTATTTCATCGTTTTCCAACATCTTGAAATCTTTTAATGGCTCTCGTTTTGTCGAACACACTCGGAACTCAGACGTTCGATATTATTTTCAAACGTTGGTAGAAGATAATAGTAAAAATTCCAAAGTCCATTTATCATTCGATATCAACTAATGATAAAGAAAAATACAAATAATACGTTTTAACGATATTACAGTATTGAAAATAATGATGTCTTTTTTCTTTTTTTGCTTTATACAAAATAATTATCTAATCGGGGAAAAACAAAATTGATGTAAAATATCGAGTTATAATAGGAATGAAAATTAATCGTTGCGACGATACTACTAATCTGTCATGTCGTTGCAATGAGTTTTAATGAAATATTACGATTTCGACGTACAAAACATGGTTTAAACGAACAATCAAAAAGTACAATAGTCGAGAGGAAATGATCGCTCGGGTCTTAAGAGAAAAAAAGAAGAGAATGAAAGGAGAGAGAGAGAGAGAGAGAGAGAGAGAGAGAGAGAGAGAGATGGAGGAGAAAAGAGATAAAAATTTCTCCCTGTTAGCCATATGTCGAATAATTTCGAATATTAATAGGGACTGTGGGAGAGGAGGGTGGTGGGGGAGGAGGAATTTCATGGGGCAACTGACACCCATATCTTATAATAGGGGAAAACTAGTGTTCACGCGACTTAGACGACGACGGCAGATTAATCGACATCCAATTAAGTCTAATAACTTTTTAATTTACGATCGGTTGCTTTTGACGCCGCAACAAAGAAAAAAAAACAAACAAAAAAGAAAAAAAGACAAAGAGAAGAAGAAAACGAAGAAAGAATTACCAACCAACCGTCACTAGGCCACTTTTCACACCGTTTTCTTGAACGATCCTCGCGATCGGACACCATTAGTACAAAAAATTCGAACGATTAGTTAGCATTCATTTTTGTAGTTAAAGTTGTCTAATCAAGAAAACAACAACCAAAAACAAAAAAAGAAAAAAAATATAACACGAATACCCACGGATTTCTTGATAGAATATATACAAAAAAATTATTGAATGGCAATAAATTGTCGTCAATCTGAAGGAATTGCAAAAATTACGATTAACGTCATATTCCAAAATAGTGAAATAATTATCAATAAGGTGTATTCCACATCGACAAATTACCGAACTTATTGTATTATCAAATCTGACAATAATTACGTATTACTTCCGCATTAATCTTTGACGAAAGTGTCAAAATCACACACACACACACACACACATTTGTCTCTCGACAAAAAAGAACGAAGAAAGTTGGCACGCGAAAGACGTCAAATACTTTCAAAGATATTATTTTAAAATCAATTATAGACTTCAGTCGCGAGCAGTATCCGCGGGTGGGCCGTGTATCCTATACAATTGTTTCTTCTCCAGGATTCAAGGTCACTCGTCAACCGAATCAGAGGGTGGTCGTTTTTCGACGATCATTTCTCTCTTTCTCTAGTATTATTTATCTATCTATCTATCGTTCCTTATACTTTCTTTCTCTCTCTCTCTCTCTCTCTTTCTCTCTCTCTCTCTCTCTCTGTCTATCTTAAGAGTTGGTCGCGTGCCCGAACAGAAGTCGCTTCGTGTCTTCTCGTAAATCATTCGTTCTAGTGAACAAAAGCTCAAATTCGTTCACACAGTGGCACACGTTTCACTTTCTTGTTAAGCTACTGGACATTTACGAGCTTAAATTTTCACCCATCACTCCTACTGTTTCTCTTTTTAAACATCTCTTCGCCGTTGCCTCTGTTTACTTTCCGTCTTTCATCCTGCTTCTTTTCTCATTCCCTCCATTCCCCTCTCCCCTCCCACCCATTAAACTCGACTTCGAAATGGCATTGAGACCTTCGAAGGAGCCTCAACCCAAAGACCCACTGACCCTAAATTTTCTTCAAAAGTGTGCTAAATGGGAGCTCGAGTACGTGCCCTTACTACTTATCGACAAGTTTTGGCTTCCGAAACCTTTTCACCTTTGATACCTGCCATGGGGAACAACGGTGGACACCTACTAGGTGGACGACCTTCTTTTATGTACAATGAGATGTTAGTTCTCACGCGATAGGATCGCGAACGCTACTGGTATTTTCAACGTTAGTTTAAAAACGTAAGAATTCTTTGAGCTTTGACGAACGTAACTGAAAAATCTTTTGGGATGATTAATAACGAAGGAGAACGATAAACGAAAAGAACGATTTCGATCTTTTACATAATCCTTTAATTTTTTTTTTTTTTTTTTATTATGTTTCGTTAAAAAAACAGAAAAATTACACGTCTGTGACAATCCTGTACGTCGATCGATAAAAGCTGAGAGAAAAAAAAAGTAATATAAACATATACATATTTATATGTTACAGACAATAAATTTTTATCTTCACATTACTGCTTTACATAAATTTTTTGTGGTTAATTTGTTTTCTGTTTTTTTTCTCCCTTGTTCTCATCTCAAAATTATATTCAATTACCTTTAATCATTATTATTACACATCGGATCTATCCACTTAGCGCCATAATAATTTTTAAATAAAATAAAATAATATAATATAATATGAGAATCGCAAATGAACCCTATCCATAGAATTTCGACAAGAATTTGAAGATAAATATGCGTATATAGAGTGCACGTTATTTAATTTATTATACTGATTAATAGTATTTTATAAATTACTGTGATTGAAAAAGAGAAAGAGAGAGAGAGAGAGAGAGAGAGAGAGAGAGAGAGAGAAGAATGGTCACGGAACGCCCATCGAATTATCGATGCACACGTGCCTTTTGTGAAAAAATTCCGTCGAGTAGAGAAAAAGAAAGAGATAGAGAGATGTGAAGAGGGCGGCGAGGGTAGAAGGAGGGAGGCACCAGAGAGCACGGGGGAGGTGTGACGCGTTACAGCTGGTTAAACAGCTGTACCCGGAGAAGGATAGCCGTGAACGAGGCGACAAATTCGAACAGGAGCCAGTAGAAAACCGTGTATGAAATTGGAGTAGGTAGCTTCCCTAATTCCTCTATTTTGCTTTTTTCTTTCCTTTTTCTTTTCTTTTTTTACTTTTTTTTTTCTATCATCTCTCTTTATCTCTCCACACACCGTACTTCCACTTTTCCCGAAAGAGGATTTATTTTTATCGCGACATCTTTATCTTCTGATTTTTTAGTTTCTTTTTTGTTTTTTTCTTTTTTTTTTGTTCGATTCGATCCTTTCCACCATAAAACTTTTTTCGACTGGTTTTTCGCCGATCTTTTAAGTCGCAATATAAAGTATGAACAGTAGTACTGCCTTTGTATCTTTTCACATTCCCAGTAAAAGATGTTACACGAATACCATGAGGTACATACTATGGAGTCTCACCAAAAAAGCACGTCCAATAAAATTTACGAGTAGTATTCTCTCTCTCTCTCTCTCTCTCTCTCTCTCTCTCTCTCTCTCTCTCTCTCTCTCTCTCTCTCTCTCTAGATTTTTCTTTTTCTCTTTTCTCGTTCTCTCGAGTTAAAGTATTCGAACCTCTTCTATTCCGCAAACTCACAGGAAACTTGACCTTGGCATTGGTAACCTACTTACCGAATCCCCATTGTTAAAATACAAATCGAATTTCGACTTGTAACGGAAGGAGAAGAGAAAATTTTGCCAGACTATGTGTGTTACTATGCCATCATAATTCCCAAAGAACTATTGACTTTTTATTCGAAGTAGGCGGATATTCTTATCTATTATTTGCATGTACCTGCCTAATATCTAGTTACTTATACTTAACCACTTACCTAGTACTTATTTACGTATACCCACCAACTCATATATGCCCAGCTGCTTATACATTTATCTACCTACAACCTCTCTCTCTATTCACGTATATCTAATTACTTATATATTCCTACCTAGAATATAAATTTCAAAACAATTCAATTCATCTTTAATACCGCCTTCCTACCTTTCTTCCCTCCTTTTATCCTTTCGTTTTATTTTCTTTCTTTTATACTTTCGCTTTGCCCCTCTTTTCTCTTTCCCTTCATTTTGTGCTTTTGTGAGAAGTTCCCATATCACAGTTTAATTATTTGTTAAAACACCTATTGATCCTTAAGTGGATATTTATGAAATAAAAGAAAAAAAAACGGAGAAAAGAAAAAAAATATTTATTCGTTTGAAATCTTATCGGATAATAGATGTAATAATAGATGTAATAATAGATGTACCTGTTCATATACCTGTTTTACGTTGATATCGATTATGGAAACGGTTTAGATAGATAACCGACTAGTTACGTTAATCGTTTTACAAAGTTCCCCCGAAGAAATTGAGATTTAACGAAAAAGCATCGTTAATAAGCAAATCGTTCTTTTTCTTATTTTTTGTTTTTGTTTTTGTATCTCCGTAAACCGTGCTAGAACATTAAAGCCTTTACTTCGTTTGAAACGCTTTAACGTCATCGTACGATCGATGCTATTGTTTGTTATGCCAGTTTTGTCTGATCATAGAGTCGATCAATATATATATATATATATATATATATATATATATATATATATATATATATATCTCATCGAAAGTATTATTATACAATTTCATTTTATGCGCGATAATTTTTTACGAGCGTGAACATAAAAAAAAAAGAGAAAGAAGAAGATGGATATTTAATGAATTATAGATGTAATGACTGCGAGATAATTTTTGTTTTAATTGAAATATATCAAAAAAAAAAAAAAAGAAAGAAACGAAAAGAAAAGAAAAAACAGAAGAAATAAAGCTTACACACAATTACCACAGAACAAGATTAACTTATCTTGTAATTACCTAATTCTTTTTTTTATAATTATTTTTCCATCGTATTCGATAAGAGAAAACTTTTTCATTTTTTTTCTTTATTCTTTTTTATTTCTTTATCTCAAATTCGATACACGGGGAAGAACTCCGTAACAATGTGTGAACCGAAGGTATTACATAAAAAGGAGAATAATTCCACGCTTTAAATTGACGCACTCTTGATAATTAGATAATTATATCTACAACGTAGTCGCTGGCGATCGTAACGATAATAATTGTTCTCTTCGATAATTATTCTAATGTCAAATTGTTACACAATCTTTTCCTACGTTCGCACGAATACGATTGCAAAGTTGATAATACAATTTAAAACAAAATGAATCTCTTTTATTTTATCTCATCGATATAACGAATATTATTAAATTTCAGATGCAAAAGGGATGTTCCTATTCTTTTTTCTTGTTTTCTTTTGCAACAATAAAAAACAACATTCCGACATAATCGAATAACAATGACGATGAAAATTACTGGACGACTTAATGATATATTAACTAAATCCAAGTATACATATAACAATTTAGGATTCTCGTATAGTCGTGGTATATATTAAAAAAAAAAAAAAGAAAAAACAATTCAAAATTTATCTATCCTCCCTACCAGCTAATACTGTCTTCTTCTTTTCCTCCCCCCTACTCATCCTCCTCTTCTTTCTTCTTCGAGAGGAGCAGCCGCCGGAAATTTTTGCTGCGTCAGGGTTTCGATGAAGCAAACTTTAAAGGATGCCGCAACACCGGTAGCGATCATTATCCTTCCCCTACGTAAAATCGTTCTTCTGTATCGTAGTTGGTAGTAGCTGACAAATAAGCAAACAATATGTCGTCCATTAAAATTCATCTCAATTTTTTATACTCATTCTTATCTACACCTTCTCATCGACGTCATCATAATCGAAACAATTCTAGGTTATAATCGATACTTAGGTATATATACATACATATATATATATATATATATATATATATATATATATACATACACACACACACACACATATATATATATATGGGTATGTATGTATATCTATAGATACTCACTTGCGTCATTTATCCTGATGATTTTGCATAAAAATTGCATTAAAGTGTCAGAACATGTGGTAGAGCTGTTAAGCGAATCGGGGAGAGGGGGAGGGTTAAGAGGGGAGAGAAGGAAAGATTTTTGAGAAAGTTCAGAGGTGTCCCTACAACAAAGTTTCATCCTTGAGTATGAAAAGACTTTCACTAGAGATTTTATGGGACTTATAGATAGGAAATCGACCGTAAATGGACTTGTAAAAGTTCATTTTACGTCTTTTCGATAAACCGTCTCTTACGACCTTTTCAAACTCGTTAATAATTTCTCTTACCTTCACAACTTTGTTTCTATTAATAAGACTTAAATTTATCATGCAACAAGTTTGAAAAGAGAATATATATAGATATGCATACATAGATACATATATATATATATATGTGTGTATATATATATATACGTATATATATATATATATATATATATATATATATATAACTTTCGATTCATATTAATTAATATTACAGACAGATTAATGAATAGAGATTAATGAATTAATGAATAGAGATAAGAGAAAAACGAAACCATGAAGTGAGAGAAGTCAGAAATAAATATACAATGGTGTCCTTTCACACGAAATGCGACAAATCTTAGAATTTATCGGAATTTCTTATGGTCGAATAATGGCCACACGCTGGCCACCATTGAAACCTCCATCTTCGAGCCCCTCGTAAAATCATCAACTCGTAAAACTTGATTTTTGTTTGCATTCAACAAGAAAGTTAATCTCGTAAATCATATCGCGAAAGTTATATTACCTCGAAGGGTCCAAGGTCATGCTAGATAAATACTTTTCTTTCTTTCATTCTTTCTTTATTTTTTTTTCTTTTATACTTTCAAAGAAAAAATTACAAATTTTACAACTTTTTTGTATTCTCCATTTAACTTTATTTCATTTTTTAAATATTATTCAAAGGATTTATGCATGGCGTCATCAAAACATTTATACTATTCCGTTGCAATAAATGAGTTACTTCTATAAAAAAGAAAAATTACATTAAAATGTAACAATAATTGTTTTGAATATCAAGATAGAATTTTAAATTTTATCTTGCGTATAAATTCGTATCCATAATTTATAAGTATTCATGAATATATATATAAATAATATATAAATGACATAGAAATAATATTTATTAATATTTATTGGCGCACACTCACACGCACACAAGTATTATATATATATATAGTCATATTATACAACTACATAATATAATTACTAAATATTATTTATAATATTATATATATGTTATAACACGTAATATATAATATATATAATCATAATATAAACATAAAACTATAGATTGTAATAAAAGTCCACATACGACATTGACGATAATTTCGTGATAAGTTTAGTCGGAAGCCGTTTGAACTTGGCTTGGAATAAAGCATGAACCTTAACCATGGTGTATTGCCAA
>OU964961.1:17983673-17988673 GCA_918808275.2 Dolichovespula sylvestris
GTATTATCGATAAATTTGTCAAAATCGTCTCGTAATTGGGATTCTCTATGTATTACGTATAGAACTGTATATCATTATATTTATCTTATCCAAATAATTGCGGGAGAAATAAATAAAAAGAAAAAAGAAAAAAGAAAAGAATTCCGAAAATTCAAAGATAAATTATACGTTGGGTCCGAAAGATTCAGAACAAATTTTGATTCATTAAATATTGATAAGAAATCATGACTCGTTATGAGTACCAACGGCAATGCTGTGTGGTGGGTGTCAGAGATAAATCCAATCTTCTGCCATAAAAAGGAGGAACAAAGAATCAGAAGATCGCAAAATCAGCGGGGCACCGAGTCGATCGCGGAGAGCAATTGGGTCCTAATTTAAGGAGAGAGAAAGAGAGAGAGAGAGAGAAGAGAAAGAGAAAGAGAAAGAAAGAGAGGGAAAGAAAGAGAGGAAGAAAGAGAAAGAGAGAGAGAGAGAGAGAGAGAGAGAGAGAGAGAGAGAGAGAAGGTGTCGTACAAAAAAAGGGACGTAATTTTGTGGGCGCTGCTCCGGTGTGTCGGTCAACGACGGACGAACGGACGGACGGACGGACGGACAGAAGGACGAGAAGGACAACGACGACGACGACGACGAAGAAGAAGAAGAAGAAGAAGACTATGTGGACCGGCTGCCTTGATAAATTAATTTGCACCGGAAACGTCTGACAGGGAAATGACGTCGTTACGTGCTACCGAATAACGCTACGGGGTACCTTGCCTTTTGTTCGTCGAGCGGACTTCTTATCACCGCATATGTATACCTCACCGATAGTATTGCCCACGTGTAAAAATAAATATAAAGGGACCACCGCACAGCTGAGTTCGAGAGGATTTACTTTTTTCTCTTTCTTTTTCTAATAATTTTATCTTATTTCTTTTTTTTTTCCTTTCTTTCTCTTTCTATTTTCCTCGATTCTTTTTTTTTCTTTTTTTTTCTTTAATTATTATTATTATTATTATTATTATTATTATTATTATTATTATTATTGTTGTTGTTGTTGTTGTTGTTGTTATTGAAACATTTATATCTTATATCTCATATCGTTAGCTTCAATTGGATCCGTTTATTGTAGATTATTTCGTAGAAAATGAAAAAAAAAAACAAAAAGAAGAAAACAATTCTAATCGGTGAATCGGAGCTCTTCGAAAGATAGAACGAACGAACGTGGGTAAAAGGTACGAACGAGTTACGTATTTGCGGCATCGATGTAATTAATTAATTTGCAGCGATTAAACGTGTCCGGATTAAAAAAAAAAATCGTGAAAAATGATACGAGCTGCATTACTTGAAAGAACGATACGATATTTTTTTCGACCGATGCTTTTCAATAACTACCAATACTTGCTCAATTAAGTAAATAAGTAAATGTATACTATACTACTTAAGTCGAGCTTGGACAATCTTGAGAAATAATTTTGAATCTAACACAGGACGAATAATTTTCTACGGAATAACGACACGAATTCAATTTAAATCGCTCGTACTCTTCTTAAGAAAAAGAGAAAGAAAGAGAGAGAGAGAGAGAGAGAGAGAGAGAGAGAGAGAGAGAGAGAGAGACAGAGGAAGAAAGAAAGAGAGACGGATAGAGAGAAAAAGAGAAAGAATGAAAGAAAGAAAGAGATAATCGACTTATTACAAAAATCTAGTGGGAGGGGAGTGGGAGGGGAAAGGGGGGAGGGAGGGTGGTAAGAGGAGATCGACGCGTCCCCCATTAAAATTCTCTTCGCTTAATAATATACGATCGGAAGTTCATCGCTGCTGGATTAGAAAAGAGCAATAAATTTCCTTTGATAGTGCGGCAAGTCTACGACAGGAGTTATCTAGACCTAGATTTATGACAGTGTCAGAGAAGGTGTCGAATAGGTGGTCCCGGAGATCGATGAAGAAACAAGAGAGAGAGAGATAGATAGATAGAGAGAAAGAGAGAGAGAAAGAGAGAGAGAGAGAGAGAGAGAAGAGAGAAAGAGAATGAGAGAGAGAGAAGGAGAAGGATAAGGCGAAGGAGGAAGAGGAGGAGGAGGAGGAGGGAATGGGGGGATATGAACTGACTATCCGGTGGCATACAAGGGGGCTATAAGCGTGCAAGAAAGAGCGAGAGGGATCAGAGGGGAGAAGGAAAGAGGCCGATCTCATTTCGAAACGTGAATGAGCCGGCGGCTACCTCAAACGAGCGCTGCCGACACTCTTTTTCTTTTATCTTTCATCTCTCTCTCTCTCTCTCTCTCTCTCTCTCTCTCTCTCTCTTTCTCTCATTCTTTCTCTCTCTCTCTCTCTCTCACACACTCTTCTTTTCCAACCTCGTTTTCTCATTCCCTCTTTCTCTCTCTCTGTCTTTCTCGATTCTTTCCTCCTCCTCCTTCTTACCGTGCTCCCTCCCCCCGCCTCTATCACTTTCCTCCTCCCTTTTTCATTCCTCCCGAAGGCACATTCGAGTTTTTCCCGAACAACAATGGCCGGCATCATCCACAATCTCGGCGTTTGCTGTAACACAGGGAGCCGCCAGAAGTGGATCGGAATGATGTGCACCACCATCATCCTCCTCCTCCTCTTCCTTATCCTTCTCCTTCTCCTTCTCCTTCTCCACCTCCTCCTTCTATCCCAGGGAACGACTAATCAAGCAAGCGTCCTCCTCGTCTCGTGTGTGTGTGTGAGAAAGAGATAGAAAGAGAGAGAGAGAGAGAGAGAGAGGGAGAGAGAGAGAGACAACGCTCTCATTCTTATTCTTATTTTCTGTCGACTGTTCGTTCACGAGCACGTGGATGGATATCTTTTTTTCTTTTTTCTTTTCTTCTTGTTTTCGTTTTTATTTTTCTTCTTCTTGTTTCTGTCCTTGTCCTTTTTCTCGTTCTCGTTCTTGTTCCTTCCCCCCGCCCCGTTGCCCCGACCCGCCCACCGTGTTACTTTATTTCTCCCCATTACCTTTTATCTTATTTCGTTACAATGTCTCTAACGTTGAAGTTTTAGTTCGATCATCGTGAAACGTCCTTCGATTATACCGTAAATTTATTTTAACTTTGATACTCCATAAAGCTGTTATAAATGGGATTGACCGTTTTACGATCGAGAAATACTTATCTACAAATAATTATATAGGGAAGTAAATAAGTAACGTACAAGTTGGAGTAACGGATATTAACGTCGATACACACACACACATGTATATATATTTATTTTTTTAAATTTTAGACTACAATTTTCAATAACAACTTTCGTCAAAATGTAATAAATAAATAAATAAATAAATAAATAAATAAATAAATAAATAAATAAATAAATAAATAAATAAATATATATATATATATATATATAAGAAATATAACAAAGTTTTATTAAAAGTCTTACGATTCGAAAAACTCTTCCCTATATTTAACATTCTACGCGTAACTCGATGCAACGTTATAGTTATTTTATCGAACGCAATATAAAACGATAGAACATTATACCGGCGTATAAGACTCAACGTAGTATGTACTTGAGTGAATCGTTCCAGTTCTTTAATGCTTCTTAACAGTCATTAACTCATACATCTCATTTATCATATCTCTATAAAACTGAATCAATAGTAACGTCTCAAATATATACCCTGAGTTAACTCATTCACGCATGAATGATCTACTCTGTGTCATTAATACCATACTAAAGAACACCATATACACACGCGCGCGCGCACGCACACGCACACACACACACCTAAACACTGTTAATTTTTTTTTTAACATGTGACATTGTCACATTAATTTACATACCTTCAAATTATTTTTTTCCCTGTCCAACACCATTAACATATACGAATGAACGTGGCCGTGTCGAAAATGGGGTGAGGGGGGAGAAAAAAGGAAAAAGAGAGAGAGAAAAAAAGAAAAATATATATATACATATATAGAAGGAAAATTGCTGTTGGAAGATAACGAAGCGACGATTTAATGAGGAACGTGCGGATCCAGAACGTTGTGTATAATGGATCCGCGTCATCGTGGCAGCTTGGTGCTGCGGTTAATTAAAACGATCGCTCGCTCGAGATCGAGATCATTTGTTTACCGATCGTGCGCGAGAACATATCTGGCCGTTAGCATCACGCCGTGTCGGATTGGAATCAGCTACCGGATTTAACGTACGAAGAAACCTTCCTCGGCCTCGAGGCCGAAAAGAACGAAGAAAAATGGGGCCTCGTTCTCGATTAAACGGGAATGAAATCACAAATGGAAATGGAGAACGATTATGATATACATCGATTGGAATGAATTGAAAGATGGATCTTTTCTGTCTTTTTTTTCTTCTTTTTCCTTTTTTCTTTTTTTCCTTTTCCTTTTTTCTTTTTTTTTTTTTTTCGTACAGTCGGATACCCATTGACAAATGTTTCAACTTACTTATGACGTTATATTATAAATCGTCCTTCATTGATCCACAACGATCCTTATACGTTGCGTTATTATGATTATTATTTTTTTTTTTTTTACATGAAAATATACCGATCGGAATTATTTCTTAATTCTCGATGAGAAATCTAATAGAAATTTTTAATTGAAATTATATGATTTACGATCAACTTTCCCCATTTCGTTATAATTTCTAATAAAAAAAAAAAAAAAAAAGGAAACAAATAAAACACGTCGTTCATAATTTTGTTCATTTCAAAGATATATCGTATCTATACGTATCGACAAATTAAAACTGTTATTAATTATCTAGAAATCTAATAACTTTTCTTGATATTTTTTTGATAAGCAGCTACTAATTAAAAACCGGATAATTTAAAAAAACAAGTTTCTTTATGTATTGAATTTTCTTTAATGGATATATGATGATTTTCATGAAAAAAAAACAAAAAAGAAAAAAAAATACATATTAATCGAAATATTCATTGTTTCATTAGAAAAATCTTCGACAAATCCGATAACCTATGATCAAACATATCATTTTTATCAGGAACTAAAGGACCGAACAAAGTTGAAGGTTTTCAAAAT
>OU964961.1:17993673-18016173 GCA_918808275.2 Dolichovespula sylvestris
TTTAACAATAAAAACAAATAATTTTTCTCCGTATCTTTTATCTGCGACAAAATTTTGAAAAAATATTAGACGCATGATGTAATAATTACGAATGATTATGTTACTGGAAATGTAAGAAAACGTGACTGACAGCAAACGAGTCCGTAATTTAACTATCTGTAAAGTTTCATTAGTATTATATCTCGTCTAGCAATCGCTTTTCGGCCGTCGTCCTTCGCTTACGTTTACCCACATATAGAACCTAACCACAGATAGTAAGAGATTTTCAAACTCGATATGTTAACCTTTCGTGTTAACAAACCGATAGTAAGATAAATCTTAATCTCTGTAGTATACGTGAAACGTAATTGTTGGCATACAGTTGAAACATAACGTAAAATATAATTCTTAGAACAATTTTCAATTTTACTTCTCAACATTTCTTTTCTTTGTACTTCATATATTAGAATTAGAGGACAAATAAATAAATAAATAAATAAATAAATAAATAAATAAATAAATAAATAAATAAATGTTATAAGTGTAACTTGGAATTAATACTTGATCGAATGATTGTTATGATAAGTATTAAAAAAAAAAAAAATGGTTGTCATTTGTTGATAGAATATTTTCAATCGTTCGATCATTTTTGATATAAAATGTTATGTAAAAGAAAAAATATAAAAATTTTGACGTATAAAAAAATGTTTTATTTTTACACAAAATATTGATCGATATTAATAAGAAAATAGAGAAATAAAGACGTTTATTCATTTATACCGATTAATAGTATTCACAAATGGGTACTCGTCTATTGACCTGACGTTTATTTATATCCAATATTTTCATTATATTTTTATTAATAGAAGTGTATCAAAAAAACAAAAAGAAAAATATCTAGACACTAATAAAATTATTTTATTACGTATCACATGATCCAATATGAGAATTTTTCTTAGTAAAATCTAATTATTTGATTTAGACGAAAACGAAAAGTGAATATTGTCGGTTACTTCTCGTAAGGAAAAAGAAAGAGAGAGAGAGAGAGAGAGAGAGAGAGAGAGAGAGAAATATGCAGAAAGCTGTCAGGAGAGAACAACCAGCCACAAGGCATGGACGTTAATTATTGCCGAAGGTCGATTTCAATTTCTACCTTCGTATCCGTAGCGCGAGAGAAAGATGAAAACGAAGAGAAGACGAGGAGGAAGAGAGAGAGAGAGAGAGAGAGGGAGAGAGAGAGAGAGAGAGAGAGAGAAAGAAAGAAAGAAAGAAAGTCACAGCCGGACACAGGTGGGTGTCGGCTTCGTTTGTAACACGAGAGCTACGATCGGCGGCACCTTCCACCATCGGTGTTGCCTCTCTTGGACGGAACCATCACTCCCCTCTTCCTCTACCTCCCCTCTTCTCTTTCATTTTCTACCCTGAAAGCCGCCACCCGCACCGCCACCTTTTCGTCGTCGTTCACTATGGATAAGAAAAAATTTTTTTGCTTCTCTCTCTCTATGTCTCTCTTTCTTAAAAAATATACCATGGGTATGGATATATGTAAATAAAATAAATAAATAAATAATCAACCTTAAAAATAATAATAAATCTTAAAAAGGAAAAAAGAAAAGGAAATAACATATAATCGGATAATATATATATTTTTGTACAAAATTAGCATAATACAAATATATGTAATAAATTAGCATTTATACAAAATTATATATATATATACTATGTATATTTTTGTTATTTTATTTTTTTTTTTATAGATTTATTAATTGGTACATATGTAAGTGTATGTATTGGCATAATCGTTATTTTTTTCCCTTCTTTGTTGAGCTGAATTTATATGAATATATATATATATATATATATATATATATATATATATATTATATATATATATATTTGTATAAACAATATGTACTTATATTAGTCATTATAAATAAATAATATCTATTTGCATCGATCTTAGCGTCGAACGAATCGTGCGAAATGGAACGACGACTTCGTTTTGCTATTGAAAAAGTATTTTCTAAGATACATTTTTTTTTGTTCTCGTTTTGGTTTTATTTATTTTTTTTTCTTTTCTTTTCTTTTTATTTTCTTTTTCTCTCGTTCTTATAATGAACGATCGAGTAGAATGATAAAAATTTCGAATCACGTAGTCGAATAAAACCTAAACGATTTGATGAAACGTACAGGAGGAAGGATTAATAAAACGCGTAACAGGTAGTCGACTCGTTACAACGTTCAATCAGTTTCTCGCGCGAGATAAAAGGCGAAGGTGATGATGGAGAGAAGCCTGGAGGGCCGATCAGAAGAGAGTCTCACGATCCTGTTCGTTTCCAAGCAAGCTGTTTTTGACACGGCCTATCTCTCTTCTCCTCGTAATAGTGAAATTAATCGATCGACCTTCGTTTCTTTCATTCTATCAACATAAAATAAATGGAGGGAGGCCAGAGGGGGGGGGGGGGGGGTAAAAAATCAAACGTATGTTCAAAATTTTCAAATGGCTCCGTATTAAAAGAAAAAAAAAATCTTCGAATGGGAGAACGAATGAAATTTTATCTGAAAGTCTAAAGAGGAGAAACGAAATAAAAAAAAAAAAAATTAAGAAACAAAAAAAAATTTTCAAACGTTTCTTTCTTTCCGTTGTAACGACAAAAATAACGCGCGCGTTAATATCTAATGTTCGAAATAGAATCCATGAATTTTATTCTGAATTTCGAAAAAAAAACAAAGAAAGGAAATGGTAAAATACATCTATGTACCATGGACATGTTGATATATAATAGATTTTTGTATATTTTGTAATCGTAATTACGATAATTAATGATATTTAAATAGAAACTGCCATATATGAAAATATCGATGATAGATCTATATACTTACGAAACCATGATACTTTGGTAATAATAATTATAGAAATAATAATCTTAAATAATCCATATATTTAAACATTATTATACATCTATTATACATATAATAGACTCTTTGTATTATATGATAAATGCATATATATATATATGTATATATATACATATATATATATATATATATATATGTATATATATATATATATATATATATATATATATGCGTGTATGGCGTTAATATTAATAAAATTTAATATTAATAAAAAAAAAGATCATAATATTTCTACATCACATTATAAATATTATTCATACCGCATTATATTATATTATTATAGAACAATAATGATATTTAAAATTCGATAAGTAAACAGATAGACGGATTTGCTCTTTGAGTTAACAGTCATAGATAAAAAAAAAAGAAAAAAAAAAGAAAAAGAGAAAAAGAAGTCTGTCACCACAGATATAAACTAAAAACTGATAAAAAGTCGATCGATTTTATTCCCACGCTTTCGCGTATCTGAAAGAACGAATCCGATGGTGTAGGATGGATCCATGTAAAAGTCGCCAAGACGGTTCTCTACCGTCTAATATAAACTTTGTCGAGGACAAGTCCGGTAGCACGGTTAACTCCTGTGAAACGGAGCACGAATCACGTAGGTGCCGTTCGTTTTACGGTTCTGCTCGGACGAATGCTCGTCGTCTGGCTCGGATAATAAACTCCGAGATGGCGACTATGTCCGCTCGTTAAACGGACGAATCCCTTGGAAACTTTTTTGTCGGCTACCACCACCTCCGCTCGCGTCGTTTAACCAAGAGAGTTACTGCCAAGAATATCGCGATACCGATCGATGATCTGTCGATCAAAATATTTCACGCGTTTCTAGATCTCCTTCTCTCGAAGTACTACGGCGAACAAAAAAATTTACCAACGATTCGCATCGTTGCCTTTAGCGCATATCCATTTTTTCTTTTTAATCTTCTCATTATTTTTTATCGTTTTATTTTTTTGTTTATTTTTTGTTGTGTTTTGTTTTGTATTTCAATATTTAGTATAAAATAATGGTATTTTTTAAATTAAGAAAAAAGCACAGGATCGTTTACAAAATAATGTTTTAAATAATTTTGCTTTTATAGAAAATAGTAATATCAGTTTCTTATCAAAGTAGTATCCTAACAATATTGTAATAAGGAACTAATAATAATAATAATAATAATAATAATAATAATAATAATAATAATAATAATAATAATAATGATAATAATAATAATAATAATAATAATAGTAATAATAATAATAATAATAATAATAATAATAATAATAATAATAATAATAATAATAATAATAATAATAATAATAATAATAATAATAATAATAATAATAATAATAATAATAATAATAACAACAACAACAATAATGTCTTAAATGAAAGACAACCTTCAAATAAAAAAAATAATAATATTTTTGAAGCTAGTAATAATATTTCAATTAAAAAGAAAAGAAAGAAAATATAAATAAAATTTGTTGAATATTACAAAATAAACGATACTTTAAAAACAAACCTAATGGAAATATAACAAAATTGTTTACTATATATTATCACGAGCATTATCGAGAGACTTTAATTGGAAATTTTTCTCTCTCTCTCTCTCTCTCTCTCTCTCTCTCTCTCTATCTATCTATGTATCTATCTATCTATCTATCTCATTTTCTCTCTATCCAAAGGAAGGTATTATCGAGTTTCCCGAATTAAGTGTCAGAGAATTGAGAGAATTCATGCGCCCACGTGGCTTCGTCATATTCGTGACAGAGTAGAATTTTCAATTGCAGGATACGGTCGGTTGTACGAACCGCATCTAATCCCATAAATGGAGCGTGGAGCAAATGGCCCGATGGGGGTGTCGGTGTAACGCTGGCGTTACAAAAATTAATCATTCTCGTGTTAATTGGCGCGCATGATCGAGCGATGGTCTCTCGCACGCTAACTTTCTTCGTTGCATCTTCCTTTGCATTTCCCCCCCTCCTCCGATCCCCCGCTCCCCGGGGCCACCCAATCCACCGAACCTCCCTCTCGTTCCCTTATTCTCTTTCTATTTTTCTTGGCCGTCCTCTCCTTCCGTGACTTTTAGTCATGGTGACCAATTTGTCTACGACCTAGGCCAATACACTCCTCAGTGGAGATATAAGTACACCATGTGTTTTTGAAAAAAAAAAAAATAAATAAATAAAAGAAAAGAAAAGAAAAAAGAATTATCTAATCCGATATTAACAAACGAAATATTCTAATCGTGTCTATAAAACTGTACTTCTAACAGATTGAAACTCATTCTGAACTGAACCTGATATTGTACCGATACTGCATAGTGTATATGATTATTATATATATTAATATTGCAGAAACATATATATGATATTAAACTGATATTATATATATATATATATATATATATATATATATATACATATATATAGATCGGAAATTGATAATGATCACTTGTTACGTAAGTATTGATAATTTCTTACCCTTTGAATGATATAGATTTGATGGATATTTTTTTCTGCCGAAGTGAAATCCACTTGAGGAAAAAGAAAAAAAAAAGAAAGAATAAATAAAAAGAAATAAGCAAGTAGTTTCAACGTATCCGTTGAGAATCATTAGAAAGTTTATTAAAGTATATTCTGATGCAACCATCTCGTTCGGATAATTTCACGATGCAAATGGTTTGTAACTGACCCACCGCAGTGTCGGACCAATTTAAGGGATCATTTCCTCGCGCTGCCGTACTTCAACATCACAGAGCGTTGCGACTACGCGGCGCGGCGAGTCGAGTCGAGTCGGAGTCGCGCTCGAGCGAGCCGTGGAGCGCGAGGCACGTGATGAATTAGGGGACCACACACGCACGCATCCACAAGCTCGCTCGCTCGCAAACTCGCACGCCTTATTACAGTAGACTTAAACGTTTACTATATCTAAACGTAAACGTATGTTATCCTTATTTCGAATTTGTACGAAAGGATAATAATAATAATTATCTCTATTTAATATCGTTAAATTTTATATGTACAATTGAGTGTATCAGATCGTACGATCGGAACTATTGGATTATAGAGAATTATCTATAGAATTATTTTAATTGTTACAACGTAGTATTATAAGGAATTTATAATCGGTCTGTTAGATGGTCTTAAACGTATAGTTATGAAAGTGATTCGAGTATCGTTTGAAGAAACGGTAGCTCCGGCTACCGTTTTTTTTTAACCTACGATAGATACGTCGATATATGTACAAAAGGATTTCTTCGTTTGACTTGGTAGAAGTTGCTGATCCAACAATGCCCGTACAAATTACATTGGATTTCTCTCTCTCTCTCTCTCTCTCTCTCTCTCTCTCTCTCTCTCTCTCTCTCTCTCTCTCTCTCTCTCTCTCTCTCTCTCTATTCATCCATCCTTCCATCCATCCATCCATCCATCCATCCATCTATCTATCTATCTATCTATCTATCTATCTATCTATCTATCTATCTCGATTTTCTTTTTGGTCTTTTTTCTTTCTTGTTCTTCTCTTTCTTTCTTTCTTTTTTTTTCTTATCTCCCTTTTCTTTCTTTGTTCTTTTTTCTAATCTTATTAGAAACTCTGACGTATTTAGACGAGGGAAGGAGACGTCTGAAAAGAATTCCTTGATCTCGTTCTTGAATGAAGTTGTGACTACCGTGGTAACCCGCGGTGAGATGATGATGAAGAACATTCCGTTGCTGGTGGAGACCTGGAGGCTAACAGAGAAGAGTAGACAGAGAAGGAGAATAAAACAGAGAGGGAGAGAGAGAGAGAGAGAGAGAGAGAGAGAGAGAGAGAGATAGCAAAGGGGGTTAGAGGGAGAAGAAGAGAGAAACTATACGAGGCCATTGTGATCCGGATGTCATATGTTGCTCACAAAGTGTTTTACATTCCCGATAGTAATGATTGAAATTCCTTCGTCGTAATCCTCGACGGTTCTTGCCCCGTTGTTTCTTATTCGAACTTCGTGTCGTCCACTTGAGACCCTGATAAAGTCATTTTCAATGCTCCCTCTCCCCCCCGTTCCCCGCTTTCCATGCTTACGTAGTTAGATATTTTTCTTTTCTTTTTTTCCGTTTTTTTTCCTTTTTGTTTTCTTTTCCTTTTTGTTGTCCTCTCATTTCTTCTTTCTCCTACTTCTAGTAAGTACAAACATCGGAATGCGAGTATTATGAATAAATAGAATTATCTTTCTTTTTTTTTTTTCTTTTTCAAGGTAATTGCAATGCCCTTCATTTTCGCATCGCACGCGAAGATTTTCAATGTGATCTATGAGAACAATTATATATATACATATATATAGCATTCCTATATTTTATATATATATATATAAAAAGAAAAATATTTTCTACGCTCATTCCACGCATATCTCCCCTCATACAAAAGATTCTACGTAGGCGGTTGTCAAAAAGAGATGATAGAAGGTAAAAAGTGAGGGCGGGGAGGAGGAGGGGGAGGGAAAGGGAAGAAAATAAGATAGGAATGAGGGTACGAATTTAAAAAAAAAATAAAAAAAGAAAAGGAAAAACAAGAAAAAGAAAAAAATAATAAAAATAAAGAAAAAGGGGCGGGGGAAATAAGGAGAAAAGAAAAGAAACAAAGAGACGAGAGAGGAAAAATAAAATTCGTCAAAGATGACGTTTCATCTATCTATCGGCTTCCTTGGAAGCTCGCTCAAAGTCTACCACCAGGATACGGAATCCTGATGGAAGTGCGAATTCCAAGGTGCAAGAAACGGCACAATGGGAAGCGTGTTCGTTGCGAAAGAAAGATGACGGGAAAGAATGGAGGAAGGTGCGAAGAGGATCGAAAGGGGTGGAAGAGGAGAGTCGAGGGGGCGAGCTGGAGGAGGGGTTGATTTTTCTCATTGGCCGGGGGCGTGGGATGGCATGGACAGATATAGAGAGAGAGAGAAAGAGAGAGGTAGAGAGAGGTAGAGAGAGAGAGAGAGAGAGAGAGAGAGAGAGAGAGAGAGAGAGAGAGAGAGAGAGAGAGAGAGAGAGAGAAGGAACATTGCTCTGGTGGAGTCTGCCGTCTCTCGAGGCTCCTTCAACTTTTTACCGTCGGCAGAGCTGACTCAGCGACTATTTCTCATTAACGGGCCGATATTTTTGTAAAATTGGATTTTCGTCTGAGAAATCACGTGACATCCTCCGACTTATTTTTTTCTTCCTCTCCCTCCCTCCCTCTCTCTCTCTCTCTCTCTCTCTCTTTTGCATCGAGACAAAATTTTTCTTCTCCCCCGAGGAAAAATTTTTGGATTCTTTTTTTGTCTTTCTCTGGTTTCGTTTTCTTTTTCTTTTCCTTTTTTTTTTATTTTTTGTATTTTAGTATTCTTCTCGGCTAAAAGTAAATATATTATTCGTTTCTGTAAGTTTTCGCGAAAGAAGACGGTTCGCGTGTCTCACACGTGTGCATTGGTGGTTTATTCGACGGTATGGATGCACGTTGCACCGCTCGAACGCATTTATCATCATGTGCGCCCGGCTGCCTGGCAGAGAAAACCATACCCCCACCAACACCATCTGACTTCTGTGGTACGATGCCCACTGCCGTCACTGCGGCCACTGCGCCAGTGCTGTCGCCGTGGATCGACACGTGTAAGCCCCGTACGTCCCTGTCTCGACTAAGTACTTATACTTATGGCTTGCCACGCTTTAGCGTGTATTTGTATTAGTACCAGTTCATATAAATTCAGTATACTTATCTATAATGCATATATATATATACGTACATATATATGTATATGTATATGTATATGTATATGTATATGTATATGTATATGTATATGTATATGTATATGCATATGTATATGTATATGTGTATTTACATTTAATATGTATTGGATATGTATGTGTACATATAATATGTATATGCATGTGCATGTGTATATATAATGTGTATACGTATGCGTATATATATATATATATATATATATATATATATATGTATATGTATATATGCCCTAAGGGACGTATTGGTATCGTATACGTTTTCGCAACAATATACTTAACCAACAACGATGGCGATTGTCACGATAAAACGAATGCGTGTAAAGCGGAATACCTTCCGTTAAAACTTAACTATCCTGATCTGATCTGATTCATATTTCAAAAATGTCTATCAATAAAGTATATTATTAATTTACGACGTTTATTGAGTATAGGTAATCATTAATTTTTACTTTACTTTTTCTTTTTTTTTTGTTTTTTTTTTCTATTTTAAAATCACATTAATTTACGTCCGGTTACATCGATTTTTATAATATTTGTAATTAGTCAGTCGGACGAAATAATTTCAAGAGAATATTTTTAAAAACAATTATATATATATATAACACACATGTTACATTATATTTGACTAAATGTAATTAAAGAGATTATGTATTTATTAAAAAAAAAAAGAAAGAGAGAGAGAGAGAGAGAGAGAGAGAGAGAGAGAGAGAGAGAGTGACGACAACAATAATATTATAATCGATCACCGTTACTCTTTACCTTTCTACTTTTTTCTTCTTTTTTTTTTACGGATTTCAAACCGGAGTTTTATATTAAACAATTTGCATGAATTATTTAATGATCGAGTCAATTGGAATAATTTTGAAATAATTTGTTGGATCGATGAATTGATAAACATTTTCGCGTTTATGTTTTCATCCCAAACGAATACATAAAAGTCGGGTAGCCGACTTACTTAAGTAAGACTGGTTCGTCTTAATGACATGCTTCGTTTCCGTAAGAGCGTATCGTCATCGCGTGATCAAGAAAAAGAAGGTAAAAGTTGTCGACTGGCAATAACGGCTGAGGTAGTAGCACCTTAAGCTCTCGATCACGATCCCTCCGATCGATTTCTTCTTGGTCGCACGCGATCTTACGGGTTGCAACTATCTACCTCAATGATACGTTGTTGAACGTATGTACGTTAATTTTATAGCGATGGATAAGAACCACCGACAATGAAAATACATTTTTTTCAATTTTTAATTTACAAATATAATTTATTATTCATCTCGATTGTATTCATTATTAATAATTTATTAATAATTATTAATTATTAATTAACGAATATAATTAATTTAATTTATATATGTGTATATATATATATATATATATATATATATATATATATAAATTAAGTTACATTGTTCGTTATAAGTTATATGATGTTATATGCAAGTTTTAAATTAGACATTATAGTATAATTATTATTTAGCGTTACAACATAATTATTACGTATTTTACTTTTATTAGTCGTTGTACAATTTACATTCGTATATACAATTATTCCGATATATTTATTATGTCGTTACGATCGTGCAATATACACATTGTATTTGTTATACAGGTTGTCAGGACGATTTATTTCAATTAATTTTCATCAATGATTAAAAACGAGCATCGAGATAAAAGATTTAACGCATTTGAACAATATTTACGTACGAAGAAAAGTTATCTTTTTTTGTTTGAGTATCTTCAACTCGATCGTAATCGAATCGATCATTGAGAGAGTACGTCAATGTTTATAACGACATCGTTACTTAATTATTTTAGTTGTACGGGGCTGTCGTTGTAGTTGTTGCTTCTGCTGTTGAGACAACGAAACGTAGACATAATATCGCGTGTTCCGCCGGCACGATCCGTCGTCGAGTAGCGCGAAAAGAGAATCAAGGTGAAGAAATAGACCTACCGCCGAGAAACCGAACGATCTCGACGACGACGACGACGACGACGACTCAACGATTCTAACATTTTTTTTTATCCTAATTCTCTTTTTATAAGTGTTGCGATAAAAATTGCGTTAACCTTAATCAAAATTACTATGATCGTTATGTTAATAATCGTTGGCCGCAGTCAAGCTGTGTTAATGAATCTTTGTATTACGATCATTTTCTCTATCTCTCTCTTTTTTCTCTCTTGTTCTATTTATATCAAACTCTATTTATAATCAACTTTAGAAATATATTATATATTATTATTACTATTATTATTATAATTATTTATATATAATTATTTTTAAAATGAGTAAAGTGTTTTTGTTTTCTTAATGTAGTATTAAGTAAACGTGGACAAAATTAGTACGTTATTCTAAATTTGATATTATTATTCAAATCATGGTATATATATTTTATGAAAAGTTTTTATACGTAATGTAATTATAGAATAATTCTTTTGTAGACAGGTACTACTGATATATGATAGATATAAAATAATATTAATTAGTTTGTCTGAAAATGTATTTAAATAGTTTGATGATGATATAAATAAATTGTAATAATATGATAGTGTATCGGTCGATTGATAATGTGAAAATCTTTAGTAAAATTAATACCAAACACGAAGTGTTATTTATTTCAATATAAAAAATAATAAAAAAAAAATCATCGTTAATTAATTATTTGATCAATTCTAAAAGATATCAATATAGATATATATCGATATTATAATATAATATTTAGTTGGTTAATTTTTAATCAAACATATCGAATACAAAACAGTAATGTATATTTACACACAAAACATTGAAAGTTTATTGAATATAAATATATAATATTCAGTGATATCGGTAATATAATATTCAATCGAACGATTAGTAATGTCAGAATTTTAATATATAAAAAATCCTGTAAATATATTATTTTTATAAATTTAGATATGACGCGGTGAAAATTCCAACATATTAATTATACGACCAATCCAAATATATAACGATATAACTGTATAACAACAATATCACACCGTGCGAGCCAAGAAGTAACGGCAATATTTGTAACGATATAATAATCGAATACCATTAAATAACGTTCCTTGCATCGATGAAAAATAACGTAGAAAATATATACGAATTAATTCGATTACGTCGATAATTAATCATCGACGTAACATAAATTTTTATGTCTCTTCGACGATATGACGAATGTGTAAATACGATCGAAGAAGAGTTTACAAGAATTTTGTTAAATTATCGTTCTTCGTTTATCAGAAAGTGAGAAAGAAAAAAAAGCAAAACCAAAAAAAAAGAAAGGAAAGGAAAAAAAGAAAAATCTTATCTCCTTCTTTCGCGATATTAGTCTCATTTCTTTTTAATATGCGTTATTTGTTGTACTCTACCAGAGTGATAAAAAATAAAGGGACGACTCTTTACTTCGATCTCTTCGATCTCTTTACTTCAAAGAGAGAGAGAGAGAGAGAGAGAGAGAGAGAGAGAGAGAGAGAGAGAGAGAGGGATTCAAGGATTTACGCGAGACGCATAAAGTTGGTAACGTTCGACGTTATGTGTTGTGCCGGTGGTCCAGAGACTTCTCGTTTCCACGCTTTTACGTCAACGATGTTCATCGAAGAAATCGGGCCTCCCGTGAACGTGGATCTCGGTGATGCGATGACGACGTCTCAAAGAGGGGAGAAAGAAGTACAAAAAAAAGGAAGAAAGAGAGAGAGAGAAAAGAATAAAAAGAAAAAAAGCGAAATAAAAAGATAAAGAAAAAAGAAAGGAAGGAGAGAGTCTACGTTGTCGTTCGCCGACTTAACCGATGGTAAAGATGGTAAAAGGGAGGGGGAGGGGGAGGGTACGGGCGGTGGGGAGGGGAGAGGACGTGGGAGGTAAAGGGTAGGGAGGAAAAGTACTACTTCGATGGAAACGCGACAAATCGAGAGGATGAAGAAAAAGAGACGTGTGACTAAGCGAGGTCAAGATTAGAATAGAACTCGGGGTCGAACTATACGAATAAGACGGTGAGAAACCGCCGAACGACTTCTACTCTCGTCGTTTGTCCTTCCGTGTCTCTCATCTCTCGTTGAATGGAATGGAATTCCTTGCCTCGAACGTTCGTTAGGTCGAAAAAAATTTTACAAGAGAAAATTCTTAACTTCTTCCGACCCGATCGTTGATTGACTCGTCCTCTAACATTTCTTTTTTTTTTTTTTTTTTCATTATACTCTCGAGGAGCGATCCGACGAAAAGGAAAGGGAAGGAAGGAAGGAAGGAAGAAAAAAATCAAGGAAAAAGAAACTGATGCGTTCATCGAAGAAAAAAGGAAACAGAAAGAAAAGAAAAAGTACGATTCGACTTGGCCTCGTTTGTCATGAAGTTTTCGAAAAAGGAAATTCCGACGACTCTATTGAGACGTCCTGAAATATTCTTGTATTTTTTTTTCCTTCTTTCTTTTTCTTTTCGATTACATTCTTGAACGATATCGAAAAGAAAAAGTAAAAAAAGGAAAAAAAGAAAAGGAATGACGAAAAGGAAAAAAGATGCGAACTCGTTAGTAAAGAAATGCGTTTCGAGTTGGTTAGCGTTTGCCAGTTGCTCGCAAGTGAGATATTTCGAGAGAAATCGATCGATCGATCGATCCACGCTGAAAATTATATTCATTAAATTCTTGAAGGATACCGAATAAAAAAAAAATGAAAATGAAAAATCAACTGATGCAAACTCAACGGAAAAATGTGCGATTCAATTTACTATAACATTTTCAAAGAGAAAATTCCAACTAAATCGATTTGGGCTTCCCGATATATATATATATATATATATATATATATATATATATATATATATATACATATATATATTTTTTTTTCCGATTACATTCTTGGACGATTGCGACAAAAATAAAATATAAATACGAAAATGTATACAAAAAAAAATATTCTTCGACGTAGCTTCGTTTATTACAATTTTTACGATAAAAATTCCAAATTAATCGATTGGCTCGCTTTAAAATGGTTTTTGTTTGAATTTTTTAACGTCAAAAAAAAAAAGAAAAAAATTTTTAACTAAATTGATGCAAATGTATCGAAAAAATGCACTTCGATTTCGTTTCGTTCAAGAGAATTTCCAAGAGGAAAATTCCAAATGAATCGATTGACACGTGCTAAACAATTTTTTTCTGATTAAAATTCTCTAATGATATATATATATATATATATATATATATATATATATATATATAAATTATCGAATGATATATATATATAAGAAAAGCGTACTGACGCAGGCGCAACGAAAAAGACGCGGTTCGATTTCGTTTCTTTCATTAAAGAAAAAGATCTATTATTTATTGAATAACATTAATCAAGTTTTAGATAGGAGAGAGAATTCAATGTCAAAGATTGACATCAAATTACTTCGTTTATCTTACATCGTGTCTATTCAAAAATCCATTGAAACGTGAGTACTTAATGTACCGAGCAGAAAGTAGAGAGAGAGAGAGAGAGAGAGAGAGAGAGAGAGAGAGAGAGAGAGAGAAAACAGAGTGTCGTTGAATAGGTAAAAGTAGCAGGCTTCTTTTGCTTCGTTTGCAGAAACTGCAAACGAGGGTGCAACGCTATGACACCTCCGTCACGTCGTCACACTAATCGCTTGAGCTTCGTGCAAAAACGTTAATTGCGATGTTACTCGCTTATGATAATATTTAATCGTCCCGACGGATAGAATATACGTACGAGAATGCACATAAAATCGATTTTTCTTGCCGTTCTTTATCGTAAATATTTATGAAAATAAATATATGAATGCAATGCTTACTCCCGATACTTCGTTTTACGATAATTAAACAATATATTAATATATATATATATATTTATATTTATATTTATATATATATATATTTATATTTATATTTATATATATATATATATATATATATATATATATCACAATACTCTTAATATTCTAATAATTTTATTATTCTCTATATATTTATATTCATCGGTATAATAAATATTAAGATAATGAATGAGGAAAAAAATTGTAAGAAACATTAAAATAAGATTATATTACGTGACTTCGACGGGAAATGCGATCTTCCAAAATCCTTTTTACGAATTCGTTATTTCGTTTTCTTTCTTTTTGTTGTTGTTTTTTTGTTCTTTTACATAAGGACAACTCAAAAGTGCATGAAATCGATCGTTAGGAAGAGTTTAAAAAGAAACGTCGTCAACTTTTAACTTTTTGATCGTTACCTATCGTCTCGTTGACTCGCACATTCGTTTGGACGATGACAAACGAAAGAAAAATAAAAAGAAAAGAAAAAAAGAAGTAGAAAAGACGCAAAAAATGGAGAGAGAAAAGCACCTAAAGAAAAAAAAAAAAAGAAACCGAAGTAAGAAAAGGTGGCAAAAAAAGAGAGAAGAGGAACCAAAAAAGAAAATATGTTCGTCAGGTAAAACGCGAGATATTTTTTTTTGTCGACTCCCGTCGGTAATTCGAACGAATGAACGAACGAACCAACGAACGAACGTTCGTTCCCGTTTTTCCACTGGTAGAAAAATTTTTCTTCGCTATGCTCGAGAGAAGAAGGGCTGTATACCTTCTCCTTTCTTGTTCTTCGTCTTTCCTTTTTTTTTCTTTTTCTTTTTTTCCTCCTCTTCCTCTTCTTCCTTTCTTTCCGTCGAACGAGCGAAGCGCGAACACGAGAAAGCTGTTCTAAGGGCAACAATGTGGATTATGGGCGATGATGACGAATATTTATGAGTTTACGATATTTATGAGTTTATGACTTCTGTGTTAAAAGATTTTACGGGGTAGACGCGAAGGACGACATTCCGGAAGAAGTCCGCTTTAGTTTTCCTTTAAAGGATCCTTCTTACGGTTTGTCACGTGGATGACATAACGAGTGACCACCTTCCTGCCTTCCTTTCAATTTACCTTTCCAACTGAGAAGAGCCCAGACAAAGTTTAAAGTTGGTATTTTTCCAAAATTGATATATATATATATATATATATATATATATATATATATATAAGTATATATTATTGTTCTTAAATAATATACTTACTTAATATTAATATATTAATATACTATATATATATATGTATAAAACAAATGTTAATTATTTAATACGTTTATAAGAAAATTTAACATGAATAATATCGGAGATATTCGAGATGGTAATGATCATTGGATCACCCCGTATATAAATACACGAAATGGTATACGTATTATTTTATATATTAACCACATATTTCTATGTTTTCAATAATTATTATTTATCCATATATTGTAGAGGAACATTAAAGGATAACATTAATTATTCCTTGCGTACATCCCGTTGGGTGGTAGAGAAAAAGAAAAAAAAGAAAAAAAAATAGAAAAAACAAAATAGAAAGAAAGATAACGTCAAATGTGGTAGAGAAGAGGAAGGAGGTAACCCGAAAAACTATTCAAGAGGAAATCCATCGTGAAATTCGTAACTAACGAGGCCGACAAATCGGTACTTTTCGCAATCCGCAGAGAAGCAGCCATCGACAGCGAGTTCTCTGAAGTGACTTCTGTAAGAAGATTTCGCTGTAATCGGCGATGCATGTCGGCAATACGACGAATTTATCAGCGAACCGGTGCATTTCGAAAGTCGGCCTTGTCCATTAAGAGTTAACGGTACCTGACGTTTACGTTTGAAAATCTTTCACGATGTGTATCACGATGAAAATACAAAAAGAACAAAAACAAAAATATATATATATATGTATATAAATATAAATTCAAATTACTTTTCACATAATACTTAGATATGTCTGTATATTAAATTGGTCCTTTGAAACAAAACAAGACAAAAACAAAACAAAGAAAAAAAAAAGATCCTTCCGAAGCTATCATGAAGTTAACTTTTTTGTTGTCGTAGCATTTAAAATTTCACACGTCCTTAAGGAAGGAGAATCCCATAGATTATTACGAAACGATTTCTTCTAGTACGCTTAAAAAGCGTTAAGTCATGGATGTAGTAAGATCGCAATCGTCTTCTTTTCGTGAGAGAGAGAGAGAGAGAGAGAGAGAGAGAGAGAGGAGAGGAGAGGAGAAGAGGGAGGTCCATGATCCACTCTTCAACGAAATATCCTCGAGCGACAATTAACTGGTCGATTTTCGTGGCACGCCCGAAGGTGTCTCCATAACAAATCTCGAGCTGTTTATAAACGTGAGAAAGAGAGAGAGAGAGAGAGAGAGAGAGAGAGAGAGAGAGAGAGAGAGGAAGATAAATCGGGTTCGTAAGGCGTAAAATAAGGAGAGAAAGAGATAATATTTCTAATAATAGAGGAACATAAAAAATTGTCGTTCTTATTCGCATGATAGACTATAATATGTGTGTTCGAACGTCGTACATCAACCAGTTATTATGAGTTTACGGCCTAGTCCCTTATAACCATAATAGTTTTCTTCGTCCTTCCTTGCATCCCTTTGTCTCTTTTCCTTTTAGGAAAAAGGTATATTTGAAAACGTCGCAATTGGAGATTTACGAGTTAGCCTGAGTGGACATGGAGCAAGTAAGTACCTTCACTTTACTTCCTCGTTTTCGGTCAACCATTCGCGAAATTTTTTCGCTGACTTCTGCTTGTTCGAAGAAGAAAGAAACTGAGAGAGAGAGAGAGAGAGAGAGAGAGAGAGAGAGAGAGAGAGAGAGAGATGGAAGGAGGGATGGATGGATGGAACGAAGGAACGAAGGAAGGAAGGAAGGAAGGAAAGATGGTGGTCCTTTTCGTTTCTTACGTGACAAGAACTGGCCAGAAGTCAGGCTTTAACGTGGTCGGGACTAACTTGCCACGGACTCCAATAATTTTCTTTGCCCCGATCCTAAAGTTCCACGGGAGCGAAGAGAAGCTGAGACTACCCGCTGACAAGCCGTCAGCATCCTTGGCGGGGTAGCTTTCTTGGTTAACACCCCTCGGCGGGAATATTCGAGCTATCAGTGCATCAGTGCTTTCCGATATTTAAAAAAAAAAAAAGAAGAAAAAAAATGAAAGAACGAAAGAAGAGGAAGGAAAAAAAAATAAATAATGAAAAAGAATAGAGAAAAACAAAATAAGTGAAAAAAAAGAAATAAGAAAAACGAAAAGTGGGGATCTTCGAAAGGGGTTGTTTTCCTTTCGATATTTTGTTGTTGATGTTTCCACGTTTAAGCGACGACAGGAAATAACTTTTTACCTGATCGTGAGAGAAGTGGTGTTTTATCCTTTATCGTTCTCCTTCTCTTTTTCCTACTTCTTCCTCTTCCTCCTCCTCCTCCTACACTTTCAGTTCCTTCCACTATATCCACTTATCTTTTCGTTCGAAATATCACGTTCTATTGATCTGTTGTGATTAATTGGATTTATTCATAGATTTATATATATATATATATATATATATATATATATATATATTATTAGATTTATTTATCATAGTAGTTGATAGATAGAAAAAAATAGAAATAGACAACAAAGTAAAAAGGGATATCTAGCGAAAGTTTCGAGACATCGACCTTTCGAACCATCATCAGCTTCGCTAACCGCAAACACAGTAGATCCGAAAATCGCGTCTCTCTTCTTCGATCTGTCACGCTAACCAAAACTGTCATCATGAAAAAGTATAGAAAATGATTTACCGTTTGCATCCGACCACATCTTCATGTGAATCCATTATAGATGAACAGACATTTATGAGAGTTTATTTACTTACATACTTACATACATACATACATATATACAAAGCACTATATATATATACACAAGGTGGTCACTAAAAGACTGAACGATGTAAAACAAAAATAACTTTTACAAACGCATGTCTTTCAGTGGTCATCCTGTATATATATGTGCGTTTTGTGTGTGTATGTACATATATAAATAAATAAATAAATAAATAAATAAATATGTATATAATGCTTTTTTTCCTGAGAAGGAAGAAGGTAACTGTGAAGATGAGGAAGAGAACGAAAGGAAAAAGGGATCGGGAAGGGTTGATTCGTACAGGGTGGATGAGAGAGGGTTGAACGTAGTTATCGAAGTGACTCGATCATCGGGGCGAAGGGGAGGTGTCGAAGGGGTTGGATTATTTACGACGCAACACTCTTTCGCTGCTCTCGTATTCGTTCTCCTGTGGGCGGAGATCGAACTCCCCAAACAATTTGCATTTATTTAACCGGTATTCCCCGCCCCCACCCCCTTTTTCTCTCTTCCATTTTTCTCTTTTTCTTGCTTTCTTTTTTTTCTTCTCTTCCTTTTTATCATTTTGTTTCTTCCCCTTCGCTTCAACGTACCCGTTCTCTTATACTTCGCACTTCTCACAATTAATACATACCTCCGTTTCTTTAACGCGTGGGTTAATCAGAGGTTAATTGGATTTCTATCTAATCAATACTAATGTACTAATGTAAGTTATTAAATGATATAGTTACTTTTACGAATACGAGCTTGTCATACTTAAAGATAGAATTAACTTGCACATTACTCAGGAAAAAAATTTTCCATCCGATGGCGGAAGTTCGAACGAATTTATTTCCTGATAAAAAAACAAAAAAAAAACAAAAAAAAACAAACGAACAACAAGAAGTAAAATAAAAAGTTAAGCAAAAGATAAATAAAGAAGAAAAAGAAGCGAAGGGAGCGAACATCGTTCCCGTGTGAAAAGACAAAATTCGTGGAATCTCTTTTCGTTTGAATTTTCTCCTTCTTTTTTCTTTTCTCTCGAACGAAAATAAAAAAAAAAAAAAGAAAAAGAAAAAACATAGATTGACATAACGTCGTATTATCGTTCGTCAATTATATTACAGACGAATCATCGATTTTTCGTTTTTCAAACCGTCGTCGAAGGGACGGACACGTGACGTACGTTATAGATTTTCTTTAAGTCGACCTTGAAAAAAAGAAAGAAAGGGAAAAAAGAAGAAAGATGCACGAGAAGACGAGAGAGAGAGAGAGAGAGAGAGAGAGACAAGGGTGGTAAGAAAATGATCTCACGTAGTTAGTGAAACGCGGTCTTCCGACGGAGCTACCAACTGGTAAGAAGATGGTCGGAGCTATTGCTCGACTCCTTCCTTCGAAATATTTGATGGCACGAGAAGAAAAGTTGACGACGATGAGTCGCATGAAGACATTAAGGAGTTTGTTTTGTCCGATCCTCGCTACGGGATGTCTTACCAGAGGATAGGCCAACTCCGAAGTAAAACGCTCCTATTGCATCGGTTGAATCTTCGACGCAAGCGGGGGGTACTTTTTGGATATTTCTCTGTCTTTCTGTCTGTCTGTCTGTCTGTCTGTCTCTTTCTCTCGCTATCTCTCTCTGTCCGTCTCTCTGTCTCTTTCTTAATTTTCTTCTCTCTTTTTCTAACGAAAAAGAAATGGACGACGAGACGAGGACGGGATAAATAGATAAATAGATAGATTGACGAACGGTACGTTCATTCAATATACTATTTTTGGTATAATGCGTGACCTCTCTTCTTACCTTTTGGCCTTCTGTTTGGCCATTTCTCTACGACTGGAACGTATTTGCCATAACGTACAAACACACTGGACCGATAATAAACATTGATGGAACATCAGTGTCCCTTTTTCGAACTAAAAGACATCTCTCTCTTATTCGTCTTATTCTTCTTCCCTTTTTTTTCCTTTTCTTCTTCTTCCTCCTCTTCTTCGTCTTTTTCTTTCTTTTTTTTTTCTTCCCCCCGCACCTTATTTCTTATCTCTATGAACACGGGAGGAGGGGAAGGGGCAGGGAGTGGGGGAAAAATATATTCAGCTGAATATTTCGAATCTTCTCGCCTTCCAGCGGGGTGATGGGTGGTCAGGGGGGGTGAGACGGGAGGAAGGGGTAGGGGAACCGAGATTTCACGGAACGAATCGAAGTTGGGACGTTAAACTGGACTATCGTTTAGCAAATCGAGAGAAGGATAGAATAGAGAGAGGGAACGAAGTTAAAGGTGGATTTTTTATTTTCTGTGTAAAAATAGATTTACCCTTTTCTATCTATCCTATCCGACCTCAAAGTCACACGGTTTGTATATTTCTGTAATAGGTTTTATATACATATACATACATACATATATATATATATATATATATATATATATATATATATATATATATATATATATACTTAAACTTTATCTTATCTGTTTTATTCTTAAAAGAAACAATATCGTTACTTCGTATACGAAATTTGCAATGTTATTTGTTCACTATAATACCGTCGAATCTTGAAGTCACATGCTTATACATTTTTATAGTAGTAATTGTTGGTTTCTTTTATATATATATATATATATATATATATATATATATATATATATATATATACTTAAACTTTATTTTATCTGTTTTATACCTCGGACAAACTTTATCGTAACTTACTTTGTGCACAAAGTTGTTAATTTTGTTTATTTATAATTAACAATATCGTAACTTTGACATTGCGTGATTATTCTTTCTTCTTTTCTTTCTTTTTTTTTTCTTTGTAAGTACACAAAAAAGAAATTAATAACGTTTGCAAAGAGGTTTAGCATTTTTCTCGGTATTCTTATAAAGAAAATTCGTACAAATTTAATTACGCTTCCACGATAATTCGAATTACGTACATTCTGTTTGCTTCGTACTTTTTATTTTTCATTTACTTTTCTCTCTCTCTCTCTCTCTCTCTCTCTCTCTCTTTCTCTCTTGTTTTTATTTTCTTTCCTTTTGTTTTTTTTTTCATTTAAAAATAATCATGTCTCCAAGAACTTTTCGAAATTCATTATGGCATTTCCGAGTCGACGGCCGATTGCTTTCGTCTCGTATCCTGTCGGCTCGTGCATCGTCATTTCCTCGACGACGAAGTATCATCAAAAGCATTTCGGTAGAAAACGGTAGGAGAGGGCGAGGACAGGGAGAAAGGGATGGGGAGGAGAGGGAGATATAGGGGGGAAAACAAAGAGGACCTATTCGTAATCCGCGATCATGCGTGAACGGGCAGACCTAATGATTACGAAAACGTATAATGATCGCGTTCGCGAACCTTTTACTTACTTTGCTCGAAAAACGTTTGAAAATCATTCTCTCTCAAATGTCTATAACAGCAATAAAATGTGAGTTATATTGCAAAATATCTCTTGTTTTCTTGTTTACCCAGATATTATACTTCTAGTTTGAAAATTATTGTCAAATTAGATGAATCAATCTTTATAAAAATTTTAAAAAATATATTCAAATATTCTTATCGATTTTTATCGTTCGAATTGAATCTTTTCAAATGGAGCAGTTCGAATTTTCTTTTTAACGTTACATTATCTCGAATAATAAGAGAAATATTCGAATAATTTGAATAATTATAACGTCAACAAAATATATATCGTATTATACAATATCCTCTTACATTTAACGTTCGAAAATATGGACGAATTAGATGACGAATTAGATGAATTAACGATTAGAAAAAAAAAGTTCGAATTCAAAGATACTTATCCTGCAAAATGTTCAGATTAAGTAGCTTCATTTTTATTAACATCCGTTTGTACATTATTTTAAATAGTTTTTGAATAATTTTTCAATAATTAATAAATGTTTTAATAATTCTAGATAATTATAACTGTAACAAAACATAAGTTATATTACAAGATATCTCGTTTTCTTGTTTACGTAAATATTGTACTTCACGTTTGAAAAATATGATCAAATTAGACGAGCCAATTTTTATAAAACTATATCTGATATAAAGATTCTTATCCAAAGCTTCTAACTGTAGATTCTAAGCCGCTCGAATTTCTCAAAGAAAAAGTATTTCCAATTTTCTTTTTACCTTTACACTATTTCCTATAACACCACAATTATTTGATCAACTTGAATAATCATAACAGGAACAAAATATAAATTGGAGTACAAAA
>OU964961.1:18021173-18023673 GCA_918808275.2 Dolichovespula sylvestris
GCGACAATCCCGGGATATTTTCGTGGGAGATAAGGGATCGATTGATCAAGGAAGGGATATGCGATAGGACCAGTGCACCAAGCGTATCTGCGATATCCAGGCTTCTTCGCGGACGTGATCCCGAAGAGGACGCCAAAATCGGTGAATGTAAGTATTATTTAATTTATCGATAAATAATCCTTCTTTTTCGTTTTATTTCATTTATTTATTTATTTATTTTTTTTTGTTTCTTATGGACATTTAACAACGTCCGCTTTGAGTTTGGGTTAAATAGCGTTTAGTATAGCGTTTTTGTCTTTCTCCCTGCGCTTCCCCCTCCTTCCCCCTCCGCTCTCACTCCACCCCATCCACTGTTTCTTTTTCGATTACTCGATCTATAGTTCTCTTTTTTTTTTTTAATTAATATTATACAGCTACGTACTATTGATTATTATTATACGACTGTTATTTATTGGTTCATCTTTTTTGTTTTTGTTTTTTTTTTAAACGTTTTCAATCAGTATTTTAATAGAATAATATTTGATTCGTAATTAAAAATCTTAATACGTAATATGAGTTGTCAGTATTTCGTCGATCAATAAAAAAATTGTGAGTACTATGATCGAAATATTTGTAAATATAAAAATATGAAAATAGTTCGACAAAAGACGATCAATATTTATAACGAATCAAAACGCGACACAAAAAAAAACTCTGACACGTATTATTTATAATGATTATATTACATATCGATGTTTTATTGCAAATACCGATCGAAATGTTCGTGTATACTGACCATTTGTTCAACAAAATGTTTATCATTGATTAATAAAATCTTCTTTTGGATGAAATTTTATCTCCTTTCTTTTTCTTTTAATTAATTGCAACTAACACTGCATCTGTCATTCTCGTTCGTATGATATATATCTTTTTTTCTTTCGTTGACAATTTCTCAAAGGATATAGCCTAATAAAATTTCATCTGAAACTAATTTTCCTTCAGCTTTACTGCCATGCATTTGATAATATTGAATGATAATACAAAAGCGGTGAGAAATGTTGATCGACGATATTAAAATAACTGTACCGTGTTATCACTCCAATATCGCAGATTTAATTCGTCTATTCTACGATTTCACTGTCTAAGCCATCGTATTGATCATTATTAAGGACTTCCTTAAATTCAATAGAAAATAAATTTTCAACTGATATTGAATACCAATTTATCGTGGCGCATGAAATTTTATTCGCGATATTAAAAACGTGTAAAGCACTATATTGTATATTTATTCGTTATGATCACTTTCTATGCGATTATTTTAATCGTTTTTGTCTACTTTCCATAAACGAGACTTTCTTAAAATCGATGGAAATAAATAATTATTTCACTCTCTCTCTTTCTCTCTCTCTCTCTCTCTCTCTCTCTCTCTCTTTCTCGTTCTTAAAAATTACCCTTCATCGAGATCACACGATCTTTCGTGTTTGATCGACCGACACGGTCGAGTCCTTCGATGACTGTGATTAAGGAGAATCAAGGAAATCGCTTTGGCTATTTAATCGATCGAGATAAATAATGATCGGTATAAGTGACGGATCGATATAGAAAATCGTAGTATAGTTTGTCGAACACATTTACGATCATCACTCTTCCAGTCACATAATCACGCCTCTGTATTAATGAAAACAAAACATTGATCATAAGAAGTAAGATCGTTTGCGTTGAAATTTTGGAAATTCTTCAGTTGGCAATTCACAGTAAGCAATCTTCTTTCAATCGTTCTCTCTGGACTAATTTTCTTGGAAGATTTCTTCTCTCTGGAGAGAAGCGGCTCTTCTCTCTCTCTCTCTCTCTCTCTCTCTCTCTCTCTCTCTCTCCTTCTTTCTCTCTATCTATCCCTATATTTCTCTCTCTCTTTCTGAGTCGTAAACAAGATTGATGATCCGTGGGAATCGGCAAAACCATTCTCCGAGTAGTGCCCTTCAAGGGAATTCGATTATAATGATACCGAGGCTATGCGAATGTTGTTGATAGTAGTAGGATAAGTAGGGTGGTACACACACCTATATTCCATTAGGGTAGTTGGTCTCATCGACGATTACTTGTTTTATAACAAAAATTCAAAAGGAGAACGGTGAGCAGTATCTCGAACGAGATTTAAATTTCCCGGGCACATTGCTCAGGCTTCGTGATCATCTGATCGACCTACCAAGACGAAGAAGAAATAAAAGAAGAAGAAGAAGAAGAAGAAGAAGAAGAAGAAGAATACGAAGAAAAAGAAGAAGAAGACGAAGAAGAGGAATAAAAGGAAATGGTGTCTTGTGGAAGGCAGTAGCACGCTGGATCTGAAAACGGTGAATGAATAAATTAAATGCTCGCGCATTAATCAGCCGCGCGTTTCTCGATCTCAGAAATTACCGGTTCTCTCGTTCGGAACGTCGAAGGATCAGCGATGCCGTCGGTCGGTAGCCATGCGTTCGGCCTGGGGCTCTGTAATTTTCTTGCCGCCCTGTACATGCCCACG
>OU964961.1:18033673-18043673 GCA_918808275.2 Dolichovespula sylvestris
TTTCACACAATTCCGCTTTTGCTAGTTTATTTGTTTTTCCGTAATCCTTCCATCTTACGCGATACGAACTAATGATGCGTTCATTTTAATTAAACGTACGATTCCATTTAATCGTATTATATATACAGGGTGAAACTTTAGACGTGTACATTATGAATAACCTTGAATTTTTATGAGTTATTATGATAAACTAAATTTATATATATATATATATCTATATGTATGTGTATATATATATATATATATATATATATATATATATATACAGATATATACATACATTAACATTGTATAATTAATGAACATTATTAATTGTGTCAATTGATAATATCTTGTTGAAATCTTTAAAATAAATTTTTAGAGAAATATTGAACAAATTATTTTGTTTGCAATTTATTAATTTGAATTTAAGATCGATAAAGGTCAATACATCTTTTACTCAGAATTTTATGTTCTTTCCAATTTTAATGTAAACAGAAAAAATAAATATATGGCATTGCATTAATGGTGATAAATAAATAAATAAAAGGATTGATAAGTTATGTTAAAAGTAACATTAACACAAACAAAATTTTTCATATGGTACATCATAATTTCAAAGTTATACAAATTTATACAAACATATAAGATATCTCACCCTGTATATATAGTACACATATACGTGTGTATATATATATATATATATATATATATATACATATGCGTGTGTGTATGTATACGTATATACAGGACAATTTGCGTTGAAATTGCGTAATAATAAGAGAAAAATGCGAGAGAAATTCGTCTAAATTCGCGAGTAGGATTTCTATGTATGTATGTGTATGTGCTTCTTCATTTTCTTTTTCTTCTGCTTCTACTTATTCTTCTTCTTCTTCTTCTTCTTCTTCTTCTTCTTCTTCTTCTTCTTATCTTCTTCTTCTTCTTCTTCTTTTTCTTCGCTCTTAACTTTCGTTTCGCTTTTGTGTTTAAATTACTGGAAAGATGCTTTAATAATTCGATACGACGAAAGTAATTGTAACAATCTTTCCGAGAGAATCATTCTCGAACACACAAACTTTTACATTTTTCTTTTTCTTTTTTAATTCATTTATTTAACTATCGTAATCGTAACGTTTGTATTTTTAATGACAACGCGAACAAAACCGGTCGACTTATGTCATGTTAAGAATATCTTATGCGTAATAATAACAAACAAGTATTTATTTTACCCTTTCGACGTTAAAAAAAGCTTCGAATCTAGGATATTAAGAAAGAGAGAAAGAGAGGTAAGATGAGACAGAGAGAGAGAGAGAGAGAGAGAGAGAGAGAGAGATAGAGAGGGAGAGAGAAAGAAAGAGAGAAGGAGAGATAGAGAAAAAAAGAGAGAGAGAGCGCGCGCTCGAGAACGTTCCTTTTAACGAAATAAAAGAAGAAGCGCGTCGTTTTAATGTTTTAATAACAAAAAAAATTGTAATCCCTTTCTATTTCTCACTGTCCTTGTATTCGTCTTTAGTTCATTATTCTCGAAAAATAACGGAAAATAAAAAGGAATTAATAAAAATATAAATAAAAAAAAAGAAAAGAAGAGAATTGAAGAGTGAAAAAAAAACGAAAAGCGAATCTTCTTGCGAACTTTTTCTTGCCGTAATTTATAATTCGTGAAAAGCAAAAAAACAACGAATAAAATAATACGATTAAAAACGACGACGAACGAATGGCGAATTTATTTATCACATGTAATTACGAAGAGAAGAAAAGTTTGTTGGTAAAGAGAAGGATCATGGTCTTTTTCTATTTTTTTTTTGTTTCTATTTTTTTTTTATTTTTTTATTTTTTTTTTTCTTGATAACTCATCTTTCCATTTTCATCGTGCCTGTGCAGTCCTAACATCGACAGAAAGTAAGTAATAAAAATGGGAACCTTTAATTAATCTATCGAAAAATAATTCATTAATATAATGTCGTGATTGGAAAACTTTTATAGTTTACGATGACTAGGTTTTTTCTGTTTTTTTCTTTTTTTCTCTTTTATACGTGTTTTACATAATATAATCATTGGACCATAAGTGTCGTTTTAAAATTACAAATGACTAACGCGATATTATAAACTTAGCAGAGTCGCATTTGTACCGATAATATCATTTATATATATATATGTATATATATATATATATATATATATATATATATATATATATTGCATAATTTAATTTTATTATATATATTATAATATATGTATAATATATATAATATATATACATATATATACACTATATATAATATATATATATATGTATATGTATATATATATATAAAAATATGTTGGCGAAACGATAAACCTTAAATAGCACGCTTTTTGAAACAAACTCTATCGAGCTAAAAAATAGTACGAGAGTATCGGCCTCGTCTATTGAGCAATATATATGTGTGTATTTATATAACCTCTCTGTCGATACGCACTGGTTATTACGAGTCCGTGTGATTGGCCAACTCTCCTAATTCCGTATCATCATTCGTCGATTCTTCTTCATATCTACGAGAGTATCGTCCAATAGCGTTTTAAGAAATTTATAAACGATCTTTCTTTTTTTTTCTCAACACCATTAATATCCTTTCTAAAATATTTAACCCTTAAATGCACATATGATATTTATAGATAATTATACAACATATTAATAAATTTAAATATACATACATACATACATACATACATATATATATATATATATATATATATATATATATATATATACATATATATAACATACATGTGTGTACCTAAAAGTATGCAGCAATGTCATTCATTAAATTTTCCGAAATCAAAATCATGCGGCAATTCATCTAAGCGCTTCTGCATTAATATTCACTTAACGGCTAATTCGATCTTTCCTTTCTTTTCTTTTCTTTTCTTTTTTTTACTTTTCCTTTTTTACCTTTTGTCTTTTTTTACAAATCTCCTAAAAAAATAAATTATGCATTAAAGGGTTAACGCCAATGAAAGTACATTAAATACATGCGTTGCCGTTTCGATTGGACATTGACAGAATAAATAAATAAATAAATAAATAAATACGTATATATATAATAAAAAAAGAAGAAGAAAAAAACAAACCCATCGCAATTTTCTCCTACGATTTGCAGCAACTGACGAAAAAGTGCGTACGAAAGTCTCTCCCCCCCCCCCCTCTCTCTCTCTTTCTCTTCGTTTTTATTAACAATCCAATTTCAACCTCACTTATATCCAAAAATATTCATTCGTAGTCATTCCTTCCAATACTATCTTCTTTTTTGTTTTTCTTTTTTCGTTCTTTTTTTGTCTTTTTATATATTTTTTTTTATCTTTTTTTCTTCATCCTTACGATATACGCATATCCGTTCGCGTGAATACTTTCAAAAGCATAGCAAATTACATACCGGAAATATGGAAGAAGAAAGGTTCGATAGATTAGGTTTCCGAAAGCTATAGGTGAACGTATCGCAGAAAAAAATTTTTTTTTTAGGAAAAACGCGAAGAGACAAATATATTTCTTTTTTTTTTTCCTTTTTATTTTCTTTCGAAGGAACTGACTCTCTCTCTCTCTCTCTCTCTCTCTTTCTAGCTCCCTCCCTCCCTCCCTTTCTCTCTCTTTCTATCTATCTATCGATCTATCTATCTATATGTCTATCTCTCTTATCTTTCCCTTCACTCATTTCCTGGACTTTTTAAACCGTTGTTCAGTCGGTAAAGACGTTCTTTCTTTTCTCTTTCCTTTCTTTCTTTCTTTATTTTTTACGCTTGACCTCTTCTCTCTTCGTATCTCCCCCTCCCTCATTTTACTCTCACTCTCTCTCTTTCTCACTCTCTCTCTCTCTCTTTCTCATTTAAACGGTTCTTTCGCCGTATATCTAAGTGCGAAAATCCACGTGTGCTGCGTACTACTACGGTAGAATAATTAAGGTTTCGCTATCTTTTGTATGTAATTAAAAGCTGCTTGTTCGTTTTTTCCTCGTAAAGTCCCTGCAATTTCTTTTTCTTTTTCTTGTTTATCTTCCACTCAATCTTTTTCTTCTCCTTTCGTCTTGGTTTATAAAGTAACAAACTATACAAGAGTCACTTACGGACAACGTTTGTTTACGTACATTGAATAATGTCGATAGTTGGTTTACAAGTTTTGGTCGAAAATACTGACAACGAGCAAAGAACGATTGGGACGGCGGTTCTTCATTCTAACTCCTATCCTCATCTAGCCCGTGTAACCATTATCTTATCTCTTTAACATTTCTTATTCTTTCTTTTTCCTACCTCTGAAGATCCATCGATCATCGATCATCGATCAGAGATCATCACGATCCATCCTCGATACGAGCATGAATCGTGACGACCGAAATAATAAAGTAATAATATCGAGAGGACGAGAATGAAAAGAGGAAGAAAATAACCAACGTACATATATATATATATATATACAGACATACATATACATATATATATATGTGTGTGTGTGTGTGAGTATATAATAACATTCATATACGCTTAACTCTGTAAAAGAGTGGCAGCAGAGATGATAATTGTAGAGATACGGCGAGATACATACTTGCGATTAAAAAAGCACGTATAAGAGACATATATACATACATACATGCATACATACATACATACATACATACATACATACATATATATGCGTGTATGTATACCCATATTAATGTATCTCTCTGCATCATCTTACACGAATATACATATGTATATACATGCAAATATATATATATATATATATATATATATATATATATATACACATATATATGTATGCACATACATGTTAATATCACATAAAAATCGTCGATGATAATTTCTTCGCCTCCTCCCCAATAAACCTTACAAGCATATCCACAGATACGTGTATACAAATGTATACGCATAATTTCAATGATCACCATCATCCTTTTTTCTCCCTTGTCTACTCCCCCTCTTCCTCTCCGCCATTTTTTTTTATTTACGAGATAATAAAAACAATGTCGTAACTATAATTTGAATAATGATAGCAATAATAATAGTAATCATCATCATCATCATCATCATCATCATTATCCTTATCATAATAGTAATAACGCCGTGATATAAATATAAGAATAATTATCAACTATAATATTAAGAATATTATAAATAATCATCGTTTGTCTGCTCTATTTTTCCGTTTTCTTTTCTTTTCTTTTTCTTTGTTTCTTTTCTTTCTTGTCTTCTCTTCCCATTCCTCTTTCTCATTCGCCATTTTATATATTCTCTCTCTCTCTCTCTCTCTCTCTCTCCTACCTCCGAATGAATTTCTTACGGAGAACCATCACCATCTCGTTCGATTCGTAACCGAGAAAAATGCCTGTGTCGTGCGATAAGTAAGTATGTTAGTACTTTAGATCGTTCTGGTATCTAATTTTATTTTCATTTCTCACCCTCCCCCTTATTACCACCACGTATCACCATCCAAATCACCATTTATTCGGCAATACTCTCTCTCTCTCTCTCTCTCTCTCTCTCTCTCTCTCTCTCTCTCTCTCTCTCACTCTCTCTAATAATTTTATTACATTATGTGATATTTATTTTCATCGACGTTTTTTTTTAATAATAATAATAATATTGCGAAGCAGCCGCACATGCTTCCATTATGTCGCCTATAAGCGTTAAAAAAGAAGGTGCACCAATCATCGTCAGTCGTCGTAACTTTACGCTTTTTAACGTATCTTTATTTATTCATTCATTCATTCATTCATTCATTTATTTATTTATTTATTTATTTAACAATTTGTTTTATCTATTTGTTTGTTTAATTTTTGGTTTTGTTTTTCTTTTCTTTGTTTTTTTTTAAGTTTATCTCGTGATATTTCTTAAATACTCGTTAAATACGCGCTTTTGTTTTTTTTAGGATGGGGGGGGTGAAAGACTATGTCCGATACTTGTTGCCCTCGACTCCTTCCTCTCCTCCTCCTCCTCCTCCTCCTCCTCCTCCTCCTCCTCCTCCTCCTCCTCCTCCTCCTCCACCTCCTTCTTCTTCTCCTCCGCCATCGCTACCATCTTTTGTCTTTTTTGTTTTCTTTTTCTTGTTTCTTATCCCTTTCTCGCAGGATATTACATATATTGTATACTTTCATTTTTCTTAAGCCTCGCGCACACGTTTCTTTCTCCTCTGCCATTTATTTCTTCTTCTTCCTCATCTTCATTGTCTCCTCTCAGTGTATTCTGCGTTTCATTTGTATCTCTTGTATTATCATTATCATTATCATTATCATTATCATTATCATTATCATTAAATTATTATTATTATTATTATTATTATTATTATTATTATTATTATTATTAATTTTTATTTTTTATTTTTACTTTTATTTGTTTTTTTTTCTTTCTTTCTTTTTCCTTTGAAATATTTTTTTGGTATTCCAAGCGTGTATAGCGTATACGCGTTTAGTATTTCTGGTTAATGCGTGTCAATGTGTGTGTGTGTGTGTGCACGTGGTACGTGTGTACGTGTGACCGTGTTACGTGTGTACGTGTGTACGTGTATATATGTGTACGTGTACGTATTATGTACGTCAACGTGTAATTAATACACGGATATATCGCTCGTGGTGACAGAATAAAAACGTCGCCCGTTCGATTTAGGTGTCCGTTTCGGCAGCTGTGTCGCTTTATATAATAAAAAACTTTTGCTGAAGATATAGAAGTTATCCGAAGGTTTAGAAACGCTTAGAAATCCTTCGAAAGTAATTCCAATAAGTTCTATGCCAGATCGAATCTTTCACTTTCTCTCTTTGTGTCTCTCTCTTGTATCTCTATCTATCTGTCTGTCTGTCTGTCTCTCTCTCTCTCTCTCTCTCGTCTTTATACTAGATGAATAATTTCGTTTGACTGACTTTTGCGTACTGTAAGTATATATATATTAACAATATTCTTTATGTACTTCCTTTGAAGGACGTGCCGTTTACGTTTACATTTTTCTTCCATTCGTTTCTCTTCTCTCTCTTTACTTCTCCCACTTTTTCTCACTCACTTTCTCTCTCTCTTTCTCTTTCTACCTCCCTGTTGCTCTTTCTCTGTCTCTGTTTTGGTTTATAAACTATATTATTTATCCTTTGTGAATACGATAAAACGCTTGTCGATCAGTTTTATTTATCCTAGATAAACATTCTCTCCGTCTACCTCTTTCTCTCTTTCTCTCTCTCTCTCTCTCTCTCTCTCTCTCTCGCGAACATACATTAATACATACATATGTACGTATATACTAACTATCTGAATCGTTTATCTTGGCATTATAAAGTATGATCATGATATGGCGAATAGCATCAGGGAGAGAGAGAGAGAGAGAAAGAGAGAGAGAGAGAATCTTCTCTATAACGACGATCGAATTTGGATTATGTCCAAAGTAGGAAAGAGAAGATTCGAGAGAATTTTCGACGAGATTAGAGACAAGTGTAAGAGCGGGAGAATAATAAAGGAGGAGAGTAAGAAGAAAATGAAAAAAAAGAAAAAAAGAGAACAGAACCGAAAGCCATATTGTAATGAGATACAAATAAGTAAACTATCTCTCTCTCTCTCTCTCTCTCTCTCTCTCTTTCTCTCTCTCTCTAAAAAAAACACACTCAAAAAACAGAAAAGAAATATTTATTAATTGTCATTGCGCTTTTTCATTGTCGATCATTCGTAAAAATTCGTCAGCGGTGAGAAAAACCGGAAGTGAGTATCGAGTTACCGGAAAGAGATTCTCTCTTCCTCCTCCACCACCTCTCTCACTCTCTCTCTCTCTCTCTCTCTCTCTCTCTCTCTCTCTCGCTCTCTATCTATCCATCTATATATCTCTCTATCTGTCATTCTATCTCTCTATCCCCGTCTATTTATCTCTCCATGTTGTAACACGCGTTGGAAGCTCAAAGAGCTTCACGGATCGATAACAGCACGTCGTCGTCGTCGTCGTCGTCTTCTTCTCTATGTGGTCCGAATTGTTTTATTTACTCCCTCATCTAATATTCCTAGCCTTTAACTACCGTGATCTTGATCGAGCTCGTCCAACGATTCCAGTCTTGCTATTGGTGCCTCGTTTATCGTAAATTCCCACGATATATCTTCGCTGGTTTGCCTCGACGATTCTTGACGTTGACTCGCCGACTGGACGACGACGCCATCCTGTCCATTACCACCATTCGTACCACCTCCTACTCCCCCTATTCCACCGCCGGTCGATTGTTGTTGTTGACCTAAGCCAACACCGCCTAATCCTATTGCCGTCGTCGTTGTCGTCGTCGTCGGCGTAGTCGTCGTCGTAACTCCTGGTAATGTCGGCATTACATGTCTAACGCCATTTTCCGTTCCCCTTTGTTGTTGATCGTTCGTACAACGATAACTCGAGGATAAATCCTTACGTGAGTCACCGCTACGTGGTCTCTGGGAACTTCCTCCCCTTGGCTCTTGTACCGAGACAACGCAAGTCCAAGGATCCTCGCCTTCAAGCTCGGATCGTTTGTTGAACGAGCTGTACCTACTTCGGACACGAAAATACTCCTTTTTTTATTTGTTCATTAGATATATATAGATATATATATATCATCGTTCATTGTTATGATCATTCAAATTCAATTATTTTCCTCTTAATTCCCATAATAATAATAATATAGTATATATAGGGTTTCCAGATTTTAACGTTCAAACTCAGTATATTCTATGGCATTAAATCTGAAAACAAATGTTACGTAAACATAGTTGCCACGTAAAGCTTTATCAAAAAGTTATAACGAAAATACGAAGTACAAGTAGTGGTGACCAACTTGGTGTTACCATGAGGGATTATTGGCTCGAATAGATCAACGTATTTACTACTTGCAATTGTCACTTCCAGATTTAATTAATGCTCCATTTAAATACGTCTATAGTTATTGACAATACACGATCGATTCATTACGTGAATCTATTCATCTTTGATACCATTTATCTTTCAAAGTACTCCAACAGATAGTTTGATGGCCCACCAAAAACTTATCCATCTATGAGGAAACCGATTGTACATTAACAGTGAGTCGGTTACTGTTACCATTACTTGTATTCCGTATTTTACGTTTCCATAAAATTTTTTTCTTATTTAGCGCACATAGAACATACTGACAAAGTTTCGACATTAAAACCTGGGACACTTCGTATAATTATATGTATATATATATATATATATATATATATATATATATATATACACATACACGCATAAATGCACACATACCCGCTCCTAAACTCTCCTCTTCTAAATGCCGCAGGCTGGCTGTGCCAAGCGTGTGGCTGATGAGCCTGTTGGGTGGTCGTAGGTACTGCCAAGTCTACCGGCTGACTCTGTGATCTCGTTGGTGCCGCTCTTCCGTTCAATGCTGCCTGCAGGGCCGTCGCCAGGGCCGACGTATCCGACGTCATTGTAAGTCTCGATGTTCCCGATGATGTCGACATTGGTTCCCTTGTTGGTGGTCTACTGCGAAAGTAACCCGGACAGTCATTTCTTTTTGATGAATGTGAATTTGTTTTTTTTTTCTTTTTTTCGTTCTTTTTTCTTCTTTATCCTTTTTCTTTTTTTTTTTTCAAACAAATAGTAATAACTTTCGAGACCGCTAGGGGATGTATGTCAGCGATAAAGATACTTTAAGCACGTGATTATGTACAATGGGATTTGGTTGGCCACTAAATTCTCTAAAAATTATCCAGAGCAGTGTCCCGTGACCACGTGTCTAGCATCGATATCTCTCTCTCTCTCTCTCTCTCTCTCTCTCTCTCCCTCTCTCTCTCTCTCTCTCTCTCTCTCTCTCTCTCTTTCTCTCTTTCTTTCTTCCTGAAATATTCAATCAATCATCGACAACGACATTCTATCCGTCTAAATAGTACTCCGTACAGATGAGTATTTATGTTACTTATGTACATACACGTGTGTGTTAACAAATGAAAATTACCATGAGATGGGAGAAATTTTTTTAATAATGCGTATGAACAATGTTAGCCTCGAATTAATAAATCGATTGAACCA
>OU964961.1:18046173-18078673 GCA_918808275.2 Dolichovespula sylvestris
ATATACATACATAAAAATAATAATAATAATAATAATAATATATATATGTGTGTGTGTGTGTGTGTGTGAAAATAAGAAAAAAATGTTTCTAACGAATGTTATATGGCGTCAAGTGGAATATATCGCGATGATGATTATTTGATTTTGTAAAGCCCTATGAAACTCGATGTATTTACGTCAAATAATTACAATCGCTATGTGTCCCCAAATTGACACCGTACAATATTTATCTCGTTACATTTTTTTATTTTCTTTTTTTTTTATTCTTTTTTCTTTGTTACATTTTTAATACTTTAGAAAATAATCATGAGTATACGTTTGAATCCTCATATGTATATATATGTATATATACAAATGATTTGAGTTGCTTTGGTTTAGAGTGTTGAGAAAACGATTCCAAAAGTAAATAAAAATACCGGAAGAAAAGCGGTAAAAAAAAGAAAAAGAAAAAGAAAAATAAAAAAATAAAGACAAGAAAAAAAGAAATTCATAGGAGCACAAGAAGAAGCCCGTATCAGAGACGTTATGTACACAAATGAAAGAAATTCCCGTGATACCCACACAAGTTTTCCGTGTCGAAAGTCTCCTACACCATCGGCAGTTTTTAAGATACGTTGCTTGTTTCTCCAAATCCAAAAAGTCGAAATCCTTCGTGAAACGCTAGAACTGCGAATATATGTGTTTGCATGTGTGAAATTGTTGTTGTTTGGCAAAACAAAGCGAGATGTTTTATTATTATGCGGAGACTATTATGTTGTCATCATCATTTACGCCTATCACCCAACTTTTTTTCCCAACTTTTGTCAACAAGCGCAATCACTATGTAATACATGTGATAAAATACGTACTTCATTTATATATATATATATATATATATATATATATATATATATAATATACATATATATATTTTTTCTTAAATTATTATTATTAATGAAAATACGTACTTTATTTATACATATATATATATATATATATATATGTTTTACTATTATTAATAAAAATGTTCGATTGCAGCGGTGAAGAGAATCCAAATGAAAATTATTGAAGAGAATGCAAGTGATTTGAGAGGAAAAGGAAACTAAAGATAAGGAAAAGTAACGAAAAGAAAAGAAAATAGAATTGAGCCGTTCTAAATCTAGTTGGAAATCTAGATTGAAAGAATACGATTTAAACGCATCGTTTCCTATCGATAATATCGATGTCGCGCGTTCAATTATGCATCAGAAATAAGGGACAAAAGGAAACAATGTCTTTTTTTTTTTTCCTTTTTTGTTTTTGTTTTCTTTCTTTGTTTTTTTTTTTTGGTTTTTGCTTTCTTCTTGTCGTACCTTTCCAATCCGTAAAAGGCATAAATAAAACATTGTTGACTTTAAGATTGAAATTATTACGTATCCTTGTGATCAATCCAATAATTCTTTCAATCGACTTGCGCAACACTGCTCTGAAGAGGGGTTTGAAAGAAGAGTATGAGTATGGTCACCTTCGGAACTTGTCCAATTTTTCCAAAATAAAAGACGCCGAAATCAAATGCAACTGATCCAGGGATTTCGAAAGAAAGCTTTTCAAGAATAAAAAATATATATCGATTACTTCCTGGGGAGAAAAGAATAACAGAGAGAAAACTACTGTGAAAATATATCCTGATGATCTACTTAATCATTTTTTTAAACTTCCCCCTATAAGGGTAAATTATTTCTAACAACAATAATGATAATAATAATAATAATAATAATAATAATAATAATAATAATAAAAATAATAATAATAAAAATAATAATAATAATAACAATAACAATAATCTAATAATAGGGTGGACATAAATATAACGGATTATAAAAATGTTTAAGAGTAATTATCGGTCGCGACAAGGGTTTGTTTTCTTTTTTTATTTCTTTTTGTTCCTCCCTCCCTCCCTCCCTCTCCTCCCCCGCCCCCAATTTTCAATCTCTCGAATAATCTTTATTTTACCTAAATAATCCATGAGACGTGCTTGGTTGGATCTTTCCGTTTCCATTATTCGAAATGGCTGGAGTTGTTGGCGGTTGGGGCTCGCTGGCTGATCTTTGAACGAGCGCCGGTGGTCTGCCGGTTTGCCTGGCCGAACCTGCTGGCGCAGTTCCAGGCATCATTTCTATGCTAGAACTCTCCCTCGAGGAATTAAGCGTCTGTTGGAGCAACGTAAGTATCAATCTTATGTCACCCGTCATCGAGTGTTCCAACGACGTCACTTGTTTTGACAATTGATCTATCCTAGCATTTATTTCTTCTATAGGTCGTCCGGGTCCACTTTGAAAGTCTCCTTAAATCGTACAAAATATAATCAAATATATATATATATATCAAATGAGAACGTGAATCATGTTATAATTATCAAAAGATATTAGCCGTAGATATATATACCATGAGAATGAGGATGTTGAGGGGGCGAGGGGGTCGTATAGTGACTTGATGTAGTCGACGTTGGATGTATAGCGTTTTGACTGAGGCAGCTTTCACCGGTGGCAGAACTCCTACGTGTTTGTTTTGTCAACGGCGTCGTCACTGATAAAAAAAAATAAGATATTTTATATGTAAAGGAATTAATCGCGCTCATATACGGGGATATTTTAATTATCTCGATAACGAACAATGATCATGTATATACAATGATGGTCGTTTAATAAATATATATGTTACAGCTAAATGCTCTAAACGACAAAGCTATTGATTGTAATTTTACTTTAGAAAGCGGAATCGATCCATAACTTATTTTATATACTCGTAATGATGTCTCCCAACCTCGAGTCTGGATTCCGTATAATAATAATAATAATTTTCTAATCTGTCTCTCTCTCTCTCTCTCTCTCTCTCTCTCTCTCTCTCTCTCTCTCTCTCTCTCTCTCTCTCTCTCTCTCTCTTTTTCTAATAATATAGGTATCATAAACACATAACGGTGCGCGGGCTTACTGACCCAATTGATCTCAGCATTAAAAGAGGGATTCTACTTGCGATTAAAACAACTTACTCTGTTTGGCGAGGTAATCATGACTCGTTAGAGGCTGCAGATGAATCTTGTGCTGACGTAGGTCCGGTATACTGCGCTTGAGATGGGTTAGCATGCCTGAACAACCATGTTTTCAAGGTGTTAACGAACTCGGGAAAAAAACCAAACTCAACCGCAAAGCGTAACACACTCGTTTAACTTACGTAAAACTTTTACAAGCAAGAAGAAGGAAGAAAGAGTAGGGGGACGGCTAGAGAGGGGGCCGGGTTAAAGTATAATTATTTCGGTAATAGTAGAACCGAAACGTCATATAATATGTCCAGCTGAGAAAGAGCCAAACGTACGTTCGAACGATATACCAGGGATGTGAACGAAAAAAAAAAAATAAAAAACAAGAAGAAAAAGAAAGAAAGAAAAGAATATATAAAAAAGTAAAAAATAAATAAATAAATGAATTAATAAATCATGAAAGAAAATGAAAACGCTTAAGATATATCAATATTAGTAGAAAGATCCCACTTTCAATCGTCCGAGTATTTAAAGAAGAATAAAAATCTTCGCACGCATTTTTTTCCAGCCTAATATGTCACCAAGTGATCGATCAAACGCCAAGATATAATGTACAATATGAGAACAAAGAAGAAAAGGAAAAAAAAAGAAAAAAAAAAAGAAGAAGGTAAGAAAAAAGAACGAGATCTTATAAAAAAATTAAAAAAAAAAAATAAAAACGGGGGGGTCGGATCGAGAGATGAGAATATCCGTATCGATCGAGGGGGGATCTATTATCGTGCAGTAAACCACATTCCTCAAACAGTAAGAAAAAGACAGGCACGAAAATTGAATAGTCGATTTTGAATAATAAAATACTTAATGGTATATAATATGGATGACGAGATGGACTTGCTCACCGGTAATGGAGTTCAATGTTGAACTCCTCTGCTTGGGTTCATCAAATTCCAAATTTAATGGCGTTACATCCTGACCGGCTTTGTCGGTACTAAATTCTAATATACCGTGGCCGCTACTTTTATCGCTGTAAATATAAATATTACATTCAATACGTGTAATGTCTCCTCGTGGTGTAAGTTACATCGATGAATTTAAAAGAAGAAAAAAAAAAGAAAAGGAGAAATTGAAAAGATAGGAAGGATAATTACTAGTCTTCTTGATCGTCCTGCAAGGAATCTTGTCGACCGGTAGGGATAAGATTGGTGCCAGGACCTCCTCCAGGTCCTCGACGGTATCTTGGTGGACGGAAGGCGAATCTCCTGGCGTCGACGTCGACGTCGGTTGGAGTGCTGACAGGAAACCTTGCTGACATTGGATCGACACCGGCTTGTTCTTCCTATCAAACGAATAATTTCATATTTCAACAGATTGAAGAATCTCGCCGCGGTTCGACTACAAATGCAAAAAAAAAAAATATAAAAAAAAACAACACCTCGCTATAGGTGTTAACACGACTTACATCTCGCATATTGAATGTAATCTCTAGATTTTGACTGAAGTGATTTGAAAATTCAGGATATAGCGCCAAAACGTCGAGTAGATCGTCTCTGTGAATCTTATGAAGATCGCAATATGTCAAAGCGCGAACGTTGCACGAGGACTTCCCAACTGTTGGATAAATACAAGGATTTTCACCAAAAATGTCGTCCTTCCCGAGTATGGCCATTACGATGTCGTCCTTTAATATTTCAATACTTCCACGTGATATAAAGTAAAGGGACGTCAAGACGTCTCCACGATGGACCAATGTGTCCCCGGGCGGTGCATGCGTCGTTTTGAATTTTAAAGATAATGCTCTGCGTAAGGAATTAAATTGAAAGAGAAAAAAAAAGAAGATCGAAATTATTTTCGTTTATTAGAAAATTTATATTATTTTTTTTTTGTTTCTTTTATCGATATATCGAACCGATCACGAGCCAAATCGATTAACTCCACTTTTTGAATAATTCTATATATTACATGTATTAAGTGTTAAGAAGCACTTAATGGTCGTTCTCATTTTTCGTATTCATAATAAATTTCCTTAATTTCTAAATAGGTCATTTAAATAACATTAAATGACGAAATTTTTATTTCGGGCCATCAAATAAAAAAGAATTTATCTCAGAAGGCAATCTGATGAATTCTGTGCTCTGATGTAAATCCTTGCGATAATTCGCAATTCAAACGCAGCGGCAAGACTTTTTCGTTATACATTCTATAACATTTATTCGAATTTATATTATAAAGGGAATTATAAAGAGCTACTTATATTATTATTTCATCGCATTTCTCCACTCTTTATTTATTTTCTTTCTTTTTTTTTTTTGGAGTCAATCGATTTGGCAAGTGGCCGGCTCATATGTATATGTATATATATGTTCGTCGCGATTAAAATTATTATATACCTTAAACAACCTGGACTAGCTCTCTCGAAGGCTCTACAATTGTTTAATAGATTTCTATTGAGATGAAGACAAATATCAGCCTGAAGGCACTCGGGGAATCCTTTGAGTACGCTGTTCATATCAATCCCGTTGGTATACGTCCAGGCATGTTGAAAATATTCTTCCAAACGTTGTCGAAGTGGATTTGGTATTTGATGGAATCTTATGAACTCTCTAACCCTGAGCATTTGCGTATGATATCTTGCTGTACCACTGTACAATCTTTGTATGATCGCCGATACGTTGCCAAAGATACTGGCGTACATTAGAGCTATATAAAAAAAAAAAAAAAAAAAAAAAGAAAGAAAAGAAAAAAAATAGAACAAGAAGATAAAGAAAAAAGTGTATGGAAAGGGAAAAAAATTGTTCGTCTAAACGTTATACTTGTAATGATATGTTATAACGACATATCCGATTAAAAACTTCATATACTTACACCCTATCAGCATAACGATAATAGTAAATATCTTTTCGGCGTCCGTGTTGGGTGCAACGTTACCAAAACCCACGGACGTTAAGCTGCTGAATGTGAAATACAGTGCTGTTATATAACGACTCTGAAAAAATAACGAAATACATGATAATATGGACAATTAAGTAAATTAAATTTTCTCGATGAAATTGTATGGAGATTTTTCATTCTCTTTTTGTTTACTTTTTGTTTTTGTTACTTTTTTTTCGTTTACCTTTATACTCGGTCCGCCTGTATTGTTATGAAAATAAAATTGATGAGTATCGTTGGCTAGAATATCCAACCAGCCGACTTTACTCTTCAAGGTCGGTCTTTCCGCATTTCCTATGGCATACCTTTGGGGGAGAAAAAAGAAATTACTTAATTTATTTTCATCAATTATTAATGTACAACAACTTATATAGTCGTTCGAATCCCCAAACAATGCAGACGAGAACTTTTTTCTTTTGTTGGGGAAGGGAGGCACAATTTTCTTTTTCTTTTTATTTATTTATTTTTTTTCTCTAACTTACCATATACAGGCCATCCAATGTGCAATAAGGGCGAAACTGGCCATTAAAAGGAGCAAAACCGCGGCTCCGTATTCGCTGTATCTGTCGATTTTTCTGGCCACCCTAACCAGGCGTAGAAGACGTGCGGTCTTGAGAAGTCCGATCAAGGTCGTCGTCTGAAAAGAACGCGTCATTTTGTCCATCTAACACGGCTGACCGACCATTTCAATTCTATCGTTTTCTTTTCTATTTCTCTTCTCTCTCTCTCTCTCTCCTTTCTTTATCTTTTTATTTTTCTTTTTCTTTCTCTCTTTTTTTTTCTTACTTTCTTTCTTTTTCTACCTACCGATCGATAGCGAACGAGAGGTGAACGTTCAATAGCTCGAGAGCAATGAAATTAATTGATTAATTAATATAAATAATTAAGTAAAATCACAAATGAGAATCATAATCGATCGAGGTAATCAATAAATTAATAATGCTTTTAATTAAACATGCAATAACACGTTCGAACTACAAGGGCATTTGATGTTATTGAAAATTTGATCGGTATACATTTTTTCAACTTTTTCTTCTTCTTCTTCTTCTTCTTCTTCTTCTTCTTCTTCTGTGTCTTCTTTTTCTTCTTTTACTTTTACATTTATTTCTTCTTTTCTTTTCCTTTTTATATTCGCAGAAAAAGTTATGTACGGGATGAACAATGTTCAATATTTAAATGTAAGTAACGTACGTTATAGAGAGACCGTCAAGAAATGTCAAAGTACGTTCTCATCTTTCTAACATCTTTTTTTTGCTTTCTTTCTTTTTTTTTTTTCTTCTAACCCCCCCCCCAGACAATTTCACTTCTATATTTTCTGGAGGAAGATGAATTTTATTCGCGTTTAGCCATTACCTCGATCGTTACTCGGTTGCGATATATTTATGTATGTATGTATGTATGTATGTATGTATGTATGTATGTATATATGTATGTATGTATGTATGTATGATATCGAACCGACCCACATATGTAATAAAGTCGATCTATTACGTTATTACATTAAGAAATGATCCTTCGTAGTAAAACAAAAACAAAAAAAATTTATGTCGAGCGATTGTAACGTTCTCGATATTTTTTTTTTTTTTTTAGAAAATTGCGTTATCTATCAACATCAATGTATTCATTTTTTGGGGTATGATAAATGCTATAGGGGGAAGAAAAAAAAAGAAAAAAAAGAGAAGAAGAAGAAGAAAATAAGATAAGAGGTCTCTATTTACATGCTCCCTCTTTTTATTCCTTACCTGCGATAGATCGATACGAAACTCCTAGGAGCAACTTCCGAATCGAAGAGTTTGAGTAGAAATCGAAATTATCGTAATATACGTCTACCTTGTTCTGATTGACAATGATAAAGATAGATCCATCGATTGATCGATCCATCGATCTTTCATAGTAAGTCACTGATTGATCAGTGATAATTGCGAAATTTCATTTACGAATTTATTCTTGAGTAATATCCATTCTTTCTTTTCTATCGCGTTCAAATTTTCATCAAATTACGACATTATAAAAGAAATACACGATTTATCGATATGAACAAGTCACGTGACGTAACGCGCCAAATTCGAAGTTTCGGGCACTAATTCTTTTTTCTCATCGTTTGAAATCACGTATATATATATATATATATATATATATATATATATATATATATTTCTCAACACAAACAATGCGCGTATGTGTGTGTATATATATATACACATATATATATATATGTATGTATGTATGTATATATATATATATATATATATATACATATGTGCATATATACATATGTATGTAGCATGTACAATATACACAAATACGAATAGTACAGATACATATGAATATATGTTTGTGTTTGTTTGAAAAAGTAGTACATAATCGATTTAAATTGTCCTCTTAATAAGAAACATTATTTTATTTTCAGCGCATGCAAATCCATAATATATTCGTTCGGCACATACATATGGACAATAATACAAATCTGTATATACACAAGGCAGATTATTATACGTAGTTGGAAAGATGAAGCGTTCAAGCGAACAAGTAACACAATTATATATGTATGTATATATATATGCTCGTGTATAATACAATACACAAAGTATTCTTCGATGTATACGTAGAATATATATACGAAACGCGTGCTTAGAATTTCATTATCTTCCCGTGATTAATATATTCGATGTCAAAGGTCAAAGTTATTTTCTATTTCTTTTGTTGTTTTTTTTATGTCAATTTAAAAAAAAAAATAAAAAATAAAAGATATTTCATATTGCACAAATATTGAACAAATCGCACGCGTTTAGCATTCCACTTATACACGAATTGGTATATGTACATAAATCGTAGTATATAATATTTATACAGGTAGCTCTCAACACCAAAAAAATGTTTTGTTTTTTGTATCACCATTATCATTATTAATGTTTTTATATATACAAAAAAGAAATTACTTTTTTATTTCGGGAATAGACAACACACTTAGTACGTTAAAGTCGATCAAAAATGCGAGTCTTCATTAAACGAAATTAATTTATTTATTTATTTCGAACATATATATATATATATATATATATATATATATATATATATATTAAGCTAGAACTACCCATATATGTAATATAATACCACAATATAATATTCAGCATATTTACAAAAGTGTCAATGGATCAAAAGAATCAGAATTAGGATCGGGATTAGGACGGATGGATCGATCGGCATTAGATTTATTGGATCAGTTTCACAAACGAATTTTTTTTTTCTTTTTGTACAGCTTGCAACAAAAGCATAAGAAAACGGAAAAGTTACGAAAAAAAGCTCGATAAAGTAAGATCAAGGATCGACGTAGTCTTGAAACGAAAAAAAAAAATGATAAAAAAGGGCGGAAAAAATTGGGGGAAAAGAAAAAAAGAATAAAAGAGAGATATCCAGAGAAAAGACGGCAAAAGCTTACGTACGATCGTTTCAAAATCCCGCTGTTAAATTTTCCTATTGGATGCTTTGTTTCTCTATTTTGGCCCTCTGCGTCTCTTCTGTGTCTTTGGTGTAATATGTCTTTTTGTGTGCATGTGTACTCGCGCGCACGCGCTATTATTCGCATAGTTCTTGTGTACGTTCGCACGGGCGATTATAACGAAAATATAAACAATGGAGAAAAAGAGAAAGAGAAAGAGAAAGAGAAAGAGAGAGAGAGAGAGAGAGAGAGAGAGAGAGAGCGAGAGAGAAAGAAAAAGAGAAAGAGAAAGAGAGAGAGAGAGAGAGATAGAGAGAGAGAGGGGGGGAGAGGCGACCCTATAGATATACTGTTTCTTAATTACGAGCATTTCGTCATTCAAAATAATTTAAGTGGATATTTTCGAAATTTCATAAAAAAATAAAAGAGAAAAGAAATGTTTTGTTCATTAATTTTTTTCATTCCTGTTGGAGTAAATATTTAAGTGTTCCGTTATCATTAAAAAAATTTCATCGCGAGAAATTTGCAAAACGCTGATTAGAAGATGAAGAAGAAAGAAAGAAGAATAAAAAAATAAACAGAGAACGTGCATCGCAAAGAAAAATAATTTCCATTCGTTAAGCGTGCGATATAATGCGTGCCCGTGAAATAACAGATTTTAATTTTAATCAATTAATCCTGAGAGTATCGGTCGATAATAAGAAACGACGGATGCATCGAAACGCTCGTAAAGAAGCTTTGCAAAAACTCTGCAACCCCTATCAAGCGATTAAAAGGTTTAACATATACTTATATTTATTTATTTATTTATTTATCTTTTGTTTTCAATGCTTAGCAATGTATATTCATATAGTTCTCCAAAAAAAAAGAGATTTAGAAAGAAGAAAAGCATTTTTTAGCTTATCATGTTATATTATAAAAATTTACGAAAGCTGAGATATTGAAAAAAGTAACAAATATATATATATATATATATATATATATATATATAATAAAGATATAAAAAAATAAAAATAAAAATAATAAATTATACGATCTGAAAGCATTTTCTTTATTCACGGCGTTTCTAATAAATTAGAAGCATTAAATGTTAACTGTATCGTAACGGGAGAGAAAAAAAAAGACGAAACGAATAAATCGTAATTTCATATTTTATAAAAATCGTAAGCTAACTAACTACTAAATGAATACTATACAATACATGTGTCTGTGTCTGTGTGTCTGTGTGTGTGTGTGTGTGCGCGCGCGTGTGTAATTTATTTAGTAATTATTCTTAACAAATATTAATACCAGATATAAATTTGTTCATATTTCTCTTTCAAAGGAAATTTTCTAAAGAAATAACTACTACGAATTCTAACTATTCGATACTAATTGTAAAAAAACAAATTAAAAATAAAGAAAAAATTAAAACAAAAAGGATTTATAAGACGAAAATTCAATTCAATGCAAAGATATTGTGTTCAATGCAATAATTGTTAGGGGGACAATCATCTAATAGTCATTCGCTAATATATCTAGCAAATATTAGTTTACATATATAATATATATATATATATATATATATATATATATATATATATATATAATATATTTATAAAGGAAGGATGCTGTTCACTCTCTAATATCTCTAATATCATCGCCTCGCATTGGGACGTAATCAATCCATTCTTTTGCGAAAAAATTATGCGAAGAAGAATGCACGTAAATGAGAAAGTAAAAGAAAAAAAAACAGTACAAAAAATTATAAAAGAAAAATTTATACGACGAATCTCTTACGCGTAGGAGTGGTAGAACATTAGAGTTAAGCAGAAAGGAATTGCAAATAAGAAGAATCTAGCAATTGATATTTTTTTCTGCTATACCAACCGGGTTGTATATCGTCCAAAAAAAAAAAAAAAGAAAGAAAAGAAGAATTTTCTTTTGGTGACGATCCAATCGCACAAGAAAAAAGAAATCCATTAAGTTTGATCGATCGAGATCAAATACGTATGTAATACACGCATACGTATTTCTAACGCATCAATGAAAAAATTAATTTCCTTTTTCTTTTTCCTTCTCAACAAAAATGACATACGGGCAATGGGTTGGTCGTCCTTATTCTTTGCTCTATTGTCTTTCTAACGACGACGACGACGACGCCAGTAGCACTAGAGCACTAAATAGACGTTGTTAAAAATAGGCTCAAAATCTTTTATACCACGAAGTACCCAACGATGCTGCCGCACGTTAATTTTTCCTCGCTCGTTTTCTTTTACCTTTCTTCTTTCCTTATTTTTTTCCTACATTATTTCTTCCAAACCCCAACTACCCTCCCCTCATCTTACCAAACCACCCCAACATTCCATCCACGTTTTTTCTCATTTCTTTTCTTTTTTTTCTTTTCTTTTCTTTTCTTTTCTCTTCTTGTCTTGTCTTGTCTTGTTTTTTTTTTCATCGCTTCGAGAGTTGATCTCGCGACAGCAACGACACGCATCAAATAATATATGCTTCCCCGTGATATTCGCCTGGATGATAAAAATCCTTCCGGCGAGATTAATAGGAAAGAAAAAAAAAAAAGTTAAAATAAAAAAAGGTAGAAGAAAGAGGAAAATTGTAAGAGATGAAAGAATAGATATGCAAAAATGTATTTATAAAAGAAAACGCGTTATTTTTCTTGTGCGAAGAATCGCTTCTCCTCCATATCGAGACCGATGAAATTCTTCCCAATGATTGGCAAAATTAATTTGATTAAAGCTTCCTACGTATTAAAATGGGGGTTGCAGTGTTCCTAATTTAAACAAATCATTTTTATTCGTCCACTATCGTTTCTCGTAGATGCATATATATATATATATATATATATATATATATATATATATATATATATAATCGATTTAAATTTCATAATATACTCTCTAGGAATTTACGAAAGGGATGAATATTGATTTTACAAAAAAAATGAAAAAAAAATATAGGTATATATAATAATAATAATAATAATAATAAGTGGAAATAGTGCGAATCATTCGGGAGTGTAAATACGTACGTAATATTTCTGTGATAAAGTTTTGTGTGTTTTGTGTCTTATTCGTGCGCGCGCGCGTGTACGTGTTCTCATATTTATATATTTTGTGTAATTAAAGCAATGAAAAATTTTATATATATATATAAATTTTTTCTTTTATAAATATATATAAATATACGTATATGAAGAAGATAGATAAAAATAGTGATATAAAACATCGTCTGCGGTGATGACTTTTTAATCACTTGTATATGTATTTTATGTTTTCTTGTGTTTCTATGGTTGTATGTGTGTGTACGTTTATGCTTATGCGTACGTGTATAAAAAAGAAAACGAACGTACAAATCGAACTCTGCAAAAGTTAATTCGTACAAACGTCAGCCTGTGAGTATTTTTGTGTGTATGTGTGTCAACTAACCTCGTCCTTGTCCAAGCCGAGCTACGAAAACGTTAAACTGAGGTTAAAATTCGTTACTTTTATCATAGCAACTGTGTTACTTTGTAATTTCTCTTTAAGAAGAAGAAAAGAAGGGACAAAAAGAAAAAAAAGGTAAATTGAATTAATCGAAAGAAAACAAAAACAAAAAAGGAATGAAAAAAGAAAACAAATAAAAAATATATATATATATATATGAGAGAGAGAGAGAGAGAGAGAGAGAGAGAGAGAGAGAGAGTCAGAGAGAGCAAGACAGAGAGAGAGAGAGAGAGAGAGAGAGCAAGACAGAGTGAGAGAGAGAGAGAGAGAGAGAGGGGGGGAGAAAAAAAAGCCGTCTCTCTTTCTCGTATCAAATTTTAATTCTGAATATATTCATTACTTTTGAGGGAATCAAGAAGGAAGGAAAAAAAAGATTTCGATTTCTACACACCGCCACCACGATCGTCGCGCGTTCTCTTGTTTCGTTGGTATAATTTATATATATTAGAAAAAAATTGTTCTCCTTTTTCTTTTTCTTTTCTCTTTTTTTCTTTCTATACTTCCAAAGTAATCACGCGTCGTTCGTCGGCGAGAGATTTATTGAGAAAAAGTTGGAAACTACGGCAACGAAAGGAAAAGAAGGAGAGAGAAAAAAAAGGAAAAGAATATGATCGATCGTGCCTCACGAACCGTCGACTTTTCCTGGGTCATATATTTTAAAAATTCTCTCGATGAATCCCCTTTCTTTCTACATACATATATATATATATATATATATATGTTTTTTTTTGAATAATTACTATAAAAAAAAAAGAAAAAAAATCGACAGATAGAAAGAAAGAAAGAAAAACGTTCGTTCAATCGCGTCGCAAAGAGGAGATAGGAGATAAAACAAAAAAAAAAGAATGAAAAAGAAAAATCAAAATTAACGGATAGAATCGAGTTGAAGATTAATTTGTAAGATAATGGAAGAAAAACAAACGAAAACAAAACAGAAACATAAGGAAAAATATAGAAACAGATATGGAATTAGAAATAGAAGAAGAGTTAGAAGAAAGTATAAAATAGTAATAGTAGTAGTAGTAATAGTAGTGTTGGTAGTAATAATAGAAGAAACGAAAAAAACGGAATATGATGAAATAAATAATACAGTAGAGGTGGTATTAGAATTGTTCTATTATATAAGGATTTTTGACGACGACGACGACGACGACGACGAAGTGTCTAACACTTTAGACAATAAAGAGCAGAAATGTTCACAGCGAAAGAGACTAGACTTACTTACACATTTAAATATTAAGAGATTATATGCATACACGTGAACACAGGTACATGCGTTTTCGAATGTAACGAACAAAAATAAATGATATACCAAATAAAATTAAAAAAGAAAAAGAAAAGAAACAACAACGAAGGTAAAGAAATTATAACGAAAAAAAAGAAAGAAAGAAAATAATGAAATAAAATAAAAAAAAAATTAAAGATACGCGACATTCTTTTATTTGATTTTATTTCTTATTCTGTTCTTTTTCTTTTCCTTTCCTTTCTTTCCTTTTTTCAATCACAAAATTACACAAATACGAACGTCTACTTGTCTATAATCTCGAAAGCATTGTTATTCGATTCATCGTCGACTTCGACATTTCCATTTCTAGTGGTTTTTCTTTTGTCCTTCATTTTTTTCACCTTTCGCGGTTTCTTGCCTCATTGGCACGCAAGATACTTTTCGTTATTTTTTATTCTTTTTTTTTTCTATTTTCTTTCAATTTTGTTTCAACTTTTTTTTTCTTTTTTCAATGCTTTCAGTACCCACGTAAGCGTATACCGCGCGAAACGATATTTTTTTCGTACGCGTACGATATCAATCAACGGATTATTATCACGGACGGCGACGAGTGAAATTCGACTAGTAAAAAAAGAAAAGAAGAAAAAAAATAAAAAATAAAAAAGGGGAAGTAAAAGAAGAGCTTCACCGTTTGTCCATCGGATATTTTAACGTTACACCATTAAAAAACGAACGAATCGATTATTTATTTTCAACGATAGAACGAACGAACGAACGAACGAATTATGAAAGAGAGAGGAAAGAAAAAAGAACCATAAGAATATTCATATATAAAATAAGAACCATATGAAGGAAGTAAAAGAATATTTGTGTGTGTGTGTGTGTGTGTGGTGTGTGTGTGTGTGTGTGTGTGTGTGTGTGTAAAAAAAGAAAAAGAAAGAAAAGTAAAAAAGAGAAAAGAAGGAAAGAAAGATAAAAGGAAAAGAAAAACGAAGGAAACGATAAATCGAACGAAAAGCAATATACACAAAATTTTTGTAAAGAAATCATTCAACACCGAGAAACGTCGAAAAATAGGGGGGGTGGGGAAACGAACTAAGCACCAGTCCGGAAAGACACACCTATGGGCACTTAACTTGGGCTCGGCATATCATCCTAATTCGTATTTACGAGCTAACACCGACATTCTAGATAACTTTAAGTCGACAATTTCGATCCCGAGAGATCGCTTTCCTCTCTCTCTCTCCCCTCTCCCGCTCTCTCTCTCTCTCTCTCTCTCTCTCTCTCTCTCTCTCTCTCTCTCTTGCTCACTCTTTCTCTCCCTCTCTCTCTCTCTCTCTCTCTTTCTCTTTCTTTCTCCCATTTTCTTTCTCTCTCTCTGTCTCTCTCTCTCTCTCTCTCTCTCTCTCTCTCTCTCTCTCTCTCTATCTCTCTCTCTCTATCTCGTATATATATATATATATATATATTGAAAATTAATATATCTTTCAAGATAATCGATGTTGTTTAACAGAAGAAAATCCTAGGACATTTAAAAGATTATAATTTAAAAAGAATCGGTAACGAACGCTCGGGATCGAACTCGACTATATAATAAAATATATCTTTACAATATTTTTTTTTTAACGTCGTGCAACGATTAGACTCACCTCGTCCGTATCAGAGCCAACGAGTAGAAGGTCGAAGGGTATTGCGGCCACCAAGTCGATGATGAACCAACCCTTCAAGTAATGGACGGCTATCTTTCCAGGATGTGACACCACCTCATCGTTGCTGTTGACGAAAGTCGTGCGAAAATTTATGATGATGTCCACGATGAATGTGACGTCGACTGAAAAACATCGAGAACACTTCTTCGCTTATCGTATCTCGCTTTAATTATAATCTAGTTATTAACTATTGTACATAATACTACGTGTATATCATTAATATCCGTACAGAAGGCGCGTCCATTTTATATCCCATTTATAGAATTATCTATATCTATTTGCGTATGTGTCCCTCGTTAACACCCCCCCCTCCTTCTCTCTCTCTCTCTCTCTCTCTTCTTTTTTTAAAGAGAAAAAGAAAACGGAATAAATAAATAAATAAATTTCATCATAAAGTTCATCGACCGATCGATATCAGTTCGTCGTTCTATATCGAACGAATATTACGAGGAACTAGGGCGATAGAAAATGTAGAAAAATAAATAGAAAAGGGAAAATAGAGATAGAGATAGAGATAGAGATAGAGATAGAGATAGGGATAGAGATAGGGATAGGGATAGATAGATAGATAGAGAGAGAGAGAGAGAGAGAGAGAGAGAGAGAGAGAGAGAGAGAGAGAAGGAGGAAATAATTTCCACTCAGGCATTGGCCTATAGATTATTTAGCGAGTTCTGTCGCACCTGCTTCGTCCAATTTCCGCTTACACGCGCTTCTCTCTCTCTCTCTCTCTCTCTCTCTCTCTCTCTCTCTCTCTCTCTCTCTCTCTCTCTCTCTCTCTCTCTATCTCTGCCTTCTTTTTTCTCTCCGTTATAAATTTTAATAACTTGGCTATAGAGACATGATGTTATCTGCTGGCTAAGGCATACTGAATTCAGGTTACATTCTTCTTTCGATATCCACAATTCTTTTCGTGTTTTTAATCCTCCTATCTTTCGAACGAGCGACGATAGGTTTAAAAAGAAAAGGAGAGAAGAAAAGAAGAAAAAAATATATAAAATAAGGAAGAGAGAAAGAGAAGAAGGGAAGAAGTAAAGAAAGAAAGAGACTAAAGAGGATATGGTGTTATCCATGTAACGATATGGTTTTGTCTACATATATAAACTTACCTATAAAGTCTATGATGACGATCGGATCGTCACCGTACTTCTTGTTCTTCTTGCTGTTATAATCCGGCTCGGACAGCACGAAGGCGGCGACGTACGGCGTGAATATAGCTGTGTACATTACGAGAAGTAGTATCACCCAATCCCAGACCGCTTTGAAGGGCGAGTAATGTAATATGGTCCACTTGTGGATTCGAGGCGATTGCAGTTTGTACTCGGGAAGGACGTCCGCGCCGAGGGACAACACCTGAAGTAATAATTAATTTGTAAAAGAAATTAATTCGTATATCAACATGATTTTTCTTTATACTTTCATTTTCTCGTTTTTTTTTCTTTTTTGTCTACTTATTTTTCCGTTTTATTTTTATTATTTTTTTATCTTAATTTTATCTTCTTTATATATATATATATATATATATATATATATATATATATATATATATCACTCCTTCGCCGTCTCACGTAAGTTTTAAATCTCTTACATTAATTTATGTATACACATATATTTACGTGATACACATAAAATAATACGATTAATAACCCAAATAATTAACTCATAAATTAAGTAGTTATTATTATTGTTATACATTATTTTTCTTTGTCAACTCTGTAACCATATCATATATTGATTTAAATCTTACTAATTTATATGCATGTATGTATTTACATGATACATCTAATACGATAATTAATAGGCTAAATAATTAATCCATAAATTCAATATTATTATTATTATTTTATTTTTTGTTTTCATTTTCACTTTTTTATTGTCTTTTTCATATGATCCCCTCTTATCATCTCACATGATATTTAATTTCACAAATTAATATTTACATGATACACATAAAATAATAATTAATGTTCCAAACAATTAATTTACGAAGTATTATTATTATTATTATTATTATTATTATTATTATTATTATTATTATTATTATTATTATTATCTTTCTTGATTTTTCTTTTTCACCATCCCTTTTACCACCTTACGTAATTTTTATATCTCACAAATTTATATTATATATTTATAAGGCGGGCAAAAATTGATTTTCCTTAAGTGATTGTAAAAATAGCCTAAATTAAAATTAACCCCCTTTTCCGAGACCGTTTAGGTTAATTTCACTTTTTTCAGATTTTAAACGAGTTTCTGAACTTGTAGTTTCACAATCTGAAAAAAAGAGAATTGATCTAACAAAAATCTCGAAAAATAATAATTGATTTTGAAAACCACCTAAAAGAATTTTCGAACCGCCCTATATTAATTTTTAATCCACTTTTTCAATCGTTAGTACACATTCCGAAAATTAATGTTTATCAATTTAATAATTTAACAATTCTTTTTTTTTCCTTGGCTGTTGTTGCTGCAATCGATGATAATGTTGTTGTTATTGTTATTGTTGTTGTCAGATTCAAAAAATAATTGAATTAAAGAGAAAATAAATAAATCCTCTTAGAGACACTCTATCAGATATGTATCTATATAAAGCTATATAAAGTATTAATCGCTGACCTGTCTAGCACAAAAGCGTTTTGAGTTGCTAATTGGACTTTCTGCCATTTAAGACGCTCGCGTAGATTCCCTCGCCGTCACCACAAGAAAAAGTTGCATCAAATAGCAAATCGATAACACCAAACAAAATTTTCCCTTTGCATGTATCAAAATCAATGTCTCATAAAATTTCTATCCCTCTGTCAAAATATTTTTTAGAGAATACGTCGTCACATAATAAGTCAAAACACCAATCATTGTTCTTTTTTTCGTACGATCACGTAACCAGGCACGCACACGACGAACACACATGTACAATTTAATTCAAATATCTGAACACTCGTTTGTACGATATATTTTTAAAAATAACAAAATTAACTCCTGTTGATTTTATTGAAAATTGATATTTATATTAACTACTAGAGGGTGCTATATATATATATATACACATGTACACACGCGCACACACACGCATATATATAAACGTGTTAAAGACAACACACCCTTTCTGATCGTACAAAAGAGAGGGAAAACGTTGGAAACGGGTCAACAATTTTTTTTAATAAAATTACATTAACGTATCATCGAAACTTACTTTTTTTTTTTTTTTAATAATAATAATAATAATTACGGCTCACACGCGAATCACCATTTCTTTTTTGTGTTCCGTTTTCTTTTTGTTTTCTTTTATTTTCAATTGACGTAAAAGTAATCCCAAAATTATATCAACGCTATTTTGTTCTCATCGGTGATATACAATGGAAATAATAAAAAAAAAAAGAAAGAAACGACGTTAACGACGCGCGTCCCTTCGAATTCTTCGATGATAAAAAAAGACTTTTGGACCAATGACCAATGAAAACGAGAGAGAAACGGAGAAAGAGAGAAAGAAACGACAACAACAACAACAAGAAAAAAAGAAACAAGGAAGCGTTATCGATTGGAAGAAGGTATAGAGCCTCGTTTCAGAGGGAGGAAGCCCTGGAATGTTGTTTACACGATAGACCAGCACGCGTGGGGAAGGACGAAGAGTCCTGCTCGAGCGCTGGCTTCACACTGATGCAATGCAGGCCGCGAAAGGGGAGGTGTGTTCGATTGGTGCGAAAGGGAGGAATAGGAGGAGAAGGAGGAAGAGAAGAAGGAGAAAGAAGAGGAGGAGAAGGAGGAGGAGGAGGAGGAGGAGGAAGAGGAGAAATAGAAGAAGACGAAGAAGAAGAGAAGAAGAAGAAGAAGAAGAAGAAGAAGAAGAAGAGGAGGAGGAAGGAAGAAGAAGAGTGGTGAGAACTTAGCGCTCTCGTGCGTCCGAACGTAAACGTGTGCGTGCATGTACGTGTACATTTTTATGTGTACGTACGCGTTTCATACGTGTAAACTTATGTGTGTGTTTTTGTATAAGACGACTCTTGTCGTCCACACCCTTAGTTCATCACATATTTCTCGATGTGAATATCCACAGGCCAAGTAAAGTAAGGAGGGTTAACCCTATTAGACTAATAGACCTTTGGTTGCCCCGCGACCTCGCCTAGACCAATAACAACTCTGAAGGATTTCGTGCTCGGCAAGCATCTAATCTGAACTAATAACTCAGTCGGTAGGTGTAATAGTAGTAGTATATACTACTATCCTCTTCTCTTCCTTAGCTTCCTCGATCGATTCTTTATTATCTGGCTCGATCTGTTGGAAAACACATGGTCTTACACTTAAAGAGTGTTGGACAACAACACAGCGAGAGGAAAAGAAGGATAGAAAGAAGCTATTAAAGGACTTGCATATATTATATATATATACATATATATATAATACACACCATAATACTCGTATTATATCAACTCATACACATCACCGATCATGACACAACGCAATATAACAACAACAACAACAACAACAACAACAACAATAACGACGATAACAATAAGAACAGTTAAACTTAACTGTCCGAGATGATTCGTTCGTTCGACGATTAAAAGCCGACAAAATGCAAATCAAAGTTTCCATGTTTTATTCATACACCTGCTGCTACCGCCAGGTGAAAAAGAAATCGTGACTCTGGGCCGAGGTCGTGACCTGGCAACCTCGTTCCAATGACCCGTACACCAAGGAACATCTAAAGATTCTTCGTTACTGTAACGAAGGGGGATGAATATGCGACGACCGAATTAACTAAGTTATCTCTATTATATTGGTATATAGTGAATACTACCATACCGATAACCATATATGTATGTACATACATTTTGACGGTGAAAAAGCCAAATGTTGATTTATGCAAGTGACGTTAACGCACGTATACAATATTTCCACACTCAAGTGATAAGTGGAAAAGGCTTTAATAAGCTTAAGAAGGATTCTTGAAGTGTCTTAACTTCTTATTCTTCTTTTTCTCTCCGTTTCTTTTTCTTTTTTCTTTCTTTTTCTTCTTCCTCGTCCTCTTCGTCTTATTTTTCTCCTTCCTTTACTTTTACTTTTTCTTTGCGTTTCCTTTTTTTCTTTCGTTTTTACCTCACAACTCTCTCATCGTCCGTCGCTTACATTATGTGTTATGAGTTATCGTTTCTTTAATTTCTTTCTTTTTTTTTTCTTTTTTTACAAGTGCGATAACCGGGCCGTCGGCTCTTGATCCTTGGATCTAATCGTTATTAGACGATTCTAATACGTCAACATTTTCATTGTATTCTTGTCTTTTTTTTTCTTCACGTTCGCGAAATATACCATTTCAGTTGGAATTTTCTGACCCTATTGGTGGTAGGTTTCGTCCCCCCCTCCCCGACCTGCCCTCAACCCCAGAGCTTATCCACATTTGTGTAAATCGTTCTATTTGTACGCTTTCAATGCCCGTTTCCACATTTATCTTCTCTCGATCTCGTTCTTTTTTTCTTTTTTTTTTTTAGCTATCTCCAGTTCGGTTCGAATTTACATATGACGATAATATGTTTTTTCATCGGAGATTTTTCAGGACAAAATTTCTATTACCATTTATCCCCGGGGGTCCATGTTTCAAAATAAAATTGCGGAAGATTTCTATATCAATGTAATTTATCGTTTATCGACATTTCGACTAATACACCTTTTTATATCTTTTCTTTTTCTCTTCTCTCATCTTCCGTTCAGAAAACTAACGCACAAGAAATGAAGGAGAGATGTGAAAAAGGAAACGAGAAGAGTCGCGAAACGATTTGGAAACGTTACTATTATCGCATTGCCAATCCCCACGATTGTGTTGATTCATCCTACGACCTATAGGTCAAATTTCATACGGAAGTTCTTTATTTTTCATTTTCTTTCTTTTCCTTTTTTTTTTTTTGTTTTGGCCTCCAACGAGGAATAAAAAGTTCGAACGCGAGGCGAGACTAGCAGTCGCATTTGGCAAGATTAATGTTGGTTGCGAACCAGTAGAAACGTTTCGACTCGGCCAAAAAAATTGAAGGCATCAAGAGAGCAATCCGAGAATCGTTTGATCCGGAAACATGCCAAACATCGATCGGCACCGATTCATAAGATGGATCTGTTTCATACAAACATTTATTTTCTTTCCAGATCTAAATTCAAAAGCACGAGGCGTTAACCCACTTTACAAATCTAATAGCCTATTTTATTTGTTTCGTCGGAATGTCATTCATTTCTATCTGACATTTGTTTCTTAATCCTTCTTCACCCATTTCGTTTTATACTTTTATCGTTGTTATGAATTACCTTTCTTTCTTTCTTTTTCTTATTTTTTTTCATTTTTTTCAATTAATAACAAACAACAAAGTATTACTCGACGCACGTGTAAATCGAACGCTCTTCTAATTTACCGATCTAAACGATTTCTATTTCATTTCCTTCGATTTTATTCGTTTTGTCGAAGTATCAATCATTTTTTCAACCACCGCTTTTTATTTAATTTTCTTAAAAATATTTTACATTTATATTTTTGTCATTATTTTCTTTTTCTTTCTTTAATTTTTTTTCTTTTTTAATTTTTCAAGTCATTCAATCAAAAAATAAACGATAACATATTATTTAACGAGCGTTTAGCAATTTTGAATTAACAATCTAACGGCCTATATTGTTTGTTTCGTCAAAATTTCATTCGTTTCTTTCAACCATTCGTTTCTCTACTGTTCGCTTACTTTAATTTATATATTTTTTGTTGTTGTCATTTAAAAAAATTTATTTAAACGAAAAAAACGAACAATAACTGATATTTAGCGCTAAACGAACGTTTCGATTCGTTTAATATTTTAATATTATTCAACATTATATTAACACTTTAATTAATTTAATATTTCACAAATATTTTGCAATGATTTTTTAATTGAATTAATTAAAAAAAATAAACAATAATTTTTGCCGAAGGCATTAATTAAAATGAAATTTGCATTTAATCCTAATAAATAAAAACACCGAGATCTTTTGAGGACAGTTTCGAATATATCAACTTTTTTCTCTCTCACTCTCTCTCTCTCTCTTTCTCTCTCTCTCTCTCTCTCTCTCTCTCTCTCTCTTTCTCTCTCTCTTTCTCTCTCTCTAGTTAATGATATACAAAATTATTGGAGAAAAACTAAAATGAAAGACACAAGGACAGTGGTAAAAAGAAAAAAAGAGGTATTCCTTTTGGAATACTCTCTTCTCATCATTTATAGTATCTCGAGGTTTGACTTTTTTGCTTTAACACGGAGAGATGAACACACACTCTCTCTCTCTCTCTCTCTCTCTCTCTCTCTCACTGTTATTTTTCTGTACATCTCGCCCACCCAACATGACAACCTACCAACCACCTTTAATCACACACCTCCTCGCACATTCCTCCAGATCCACAACATTTTCTTTCTATATTCTTTCAATTTAATTTTCATACAGACGCGTGATTTTTCGAATGTGGGTCACGTCAGCGGCATCGATATTCGTTCGTTCATCGGTTTCAATGATGTATAATCCGTTTTAATAGCGAGAAAGCTTCCGTCGAAACGACGAGCTTCCCTCCTTTTCCTCTCTGAAGTGAGTACGCGCACGTGTTTCTGTGTGTGTGCGCGCGCGTGTATCTATCTATGGTGTGTATATGTGGTATGTGTATGTTTTATGTACGGTATGTGTGGTATGCGTATGTTTGTATATGTAACGTGTGTATATGTATAATGTGTATGTGTAGTGTGTGTCATGAAAACAGGAAAGAGAGAGGGGGGGGGGGGGGAGCGACAGAGAAAGAGATAGATAAATAGACAACCAGAAAGCTCATCTGGTTGTCCTCGTTGCGTCATAAATATCGAACGAGTAATGATTTCGTGACTTTGAGACAATCGATGTGTCCGATTTAACGTCGAACGGATTTCTAGCTTTATATAGATTAACTGAGATGTTATTAGAACGCATGTGCCACACTTCGTTTGCTATTGGATTGGAAGCATTACGGTGATGTGTTACGGCTAACTTAAAGGGTAGCATACAACAAAGTTAGCGACGACAGTGACGACTTTTGGTACATAACATAGGCGTAGAACTTTCTTTTTTTCAATGAATATTATTGTAAAATTTGTTCTCTTCCTTTCCTATTTTACTTTATGGTGTTTTTTTTTTTTTTTTGATAGAAATTATTTAGACATATAAAAGATTGCGTATTATATACTTTGTAACCTAATTTTATTTAATTATTTTTATGTATAACCAATTTATAATATATATATACATAATAAATTCATTATATATATATAACAAAAATATCTGTTGATTATAAATTTGATAAATATTGATTATATATGTATATGTTAATTAAATTTGATTATATATTAATATATATAATAAAATTTGATTATATAATAACCTAAATCAATAGTTTAGTTATATATTATGACCAACGAGTCTGATATAGGAAATACATAGAATAGTATGTATTACATACCAATTATGTAATCAAACGTACGTTACGTATTTATACATATACATATATATATATATATATATATATATATATATATATACATATAATATATATATATAATATATTATTATAATATATATATTATATACATAAATATATATATATATATACATATATAATATATATATAATATATATAATAAAGTTTGATTATATAATAATATAAATCATTAATTTAATTATATAGTTTTTGTTAGACTTCGATATACATATAAAAGATTATATATTATATATAATGTAACTGTGTATTTATTTATTTGTATATATAATCAATTTTATTATATATATATATATATATATATATATATATATATATATTACATGCTATATAATCAAAATACTTTTCGGTTATATATTTTGTAAATATCGGTTATATACATTTTAATTAAATTTAGTTATATATACATATATAATAAAATTTAGTTGTGTTCTGGTTAACCAGTTAAATAAAATTTTAATCCTTCGAATAAATATTGGATTATATACGAAATCAATAAATCGTATTAATTAACAACAAATAATTATAATATAATATTGTCCTATTATTTAAATTCTTGAATATATTAAATTGACAAAATCATTATTATATATCCATATATTTTTTTTCATAAAAATTGAGTAAACTAGAATAAAAAAAAAAAAATAAAAAAAAAGATTAACGTACTAAAGTATTAACGCATATTTTAAAAGGGATTACCGTAGACAACGTCGAGCCATACTTTTGCTTCTTCCCTTTGGAGAAATAAGATCGTATCATGGTTGCCGGTATTGTCACGAAAAATGCTAAAGTCATTCTCAGTGCTCGTGCTACACGAACACACGTCGATGTGAAAACACACGGAACGGAGAACCACCTGTTTTCTGTTTCGGTTTATGACCTTCGTTTGCTCGCAACATCGTTAAATTTGAATCTCTTTGAAAAGACGTTCGACATCGTCCGGAATAGACGTAGATTCTTTAAATTATCCTCTTCGTCAAATTTCTCGATTGAGATTATTTCAAATTTTTTTTTTGTCGACGTAAGAAAAAAAAATATTTCAAATTATACCTCACCCAACGAATTTCTCTCTCTTGTCCGATAGTATTTCGTTGTTTTCAATTCAACTTTGTTTTTTCCTTCTCAATTATAAAAACGACACATTTACAAAATCCATATAGGATTTTAATGTCGATCGATCGAACCTAAAAAATTATTTCAATCAATAATCCATCCAAATTTTTTCCCTATATGCATAGCTATAAAACGATTGGACAAACGAATTGATCCGATCTTCGATTTTCTCCCACGTAAACAGTGACTCTAACGTTTGTCATAAAATAACTTGCAATTAAAATAATAAGGATCTAAAAACTCCGACGTGAAAGAGAAGAAAGAAAAAAACGAAAAGGAAAGAAAAAAGAAGAAAACGTGGGCAGAAAAAAAGTAAAGGATAAAAAAATAAAAAAATAAATAAATAAAAAGCACGTGTCGAACTTTACATTATATTGTTATCCTTTCTTTCCCCTGATACCACACCATTCCCAAATAAATAGAATGCACTCTCCGTTGAAGGTATTATATATATATATATATGACTATCAACAGCGTTCCGCCAACAATAATTTCCGCTGCAACAGAAGATCGTGTGTAAAAAAAAAAAAAAAATAAAAAGTCACTCGACACGCGTTCGACATGTGTGTGTGTGTGTGTGTGTGTGTGTGTGTGTGTGTGTGTGTGTATGTGTGTGTGTTGTATAAAAACACGAAAATAAAGAGACGAAAAAATGCTAACGAACGAACTAACAAACAAACAAACAAGCGAACGAACGAAAGAGAAATGAGAATCTTCTTCCTTTTTTTTTATTTTCTATTCAGAACAAAAATTTCTTTCGAAGATACGATCGAGATACGGTAGTATAGAATTGTCGCGATCGCGAAGTGGCCCAAGACGAATTCCAACGGATCTCACGAGGCGATCTAATTTCGTACAGGGAGTTTAAGCTCTCTCTCACTCTCTCTCTCTCTTTCTCTTTCATACATACACTAACACACACACGCACGCACACATACATACGCATCACACACCCACACGTACATATATGCGCTGTTAACTTTCGAATGTTCCGTGACCGTACGCTCGCTAACGCGCGGCAAAACTAAACAGGATAGGAGGCCTGTTTCAGTTAACAGCCTCGAAGAGTCGCTGTACACCACCAAGCAGAGCCCGGATGATGCGTTCGAAAAACATTTGCCCCCACTATCTGGAACGAGTTAGTGTAAGCACCTTCTGGATATTCCTCCCCCCCACCTTTGATTTCCTTTCTTTCAGAAAAGAATTAAAAAGACGATAGATTATGTCGCTTGTAGTTATTTAAATAAAATTACTTAGATGGTATATCTTATGCGTTTATTTACGTAAGTAATTAAGTACGTAATCGCATCGTCGATGACATCGAACTTATAACGACAACAACAACAGCAACAGCCACCACAAATAATAATAATAATAATAATAATAATAATAATAATAATAATAATAATAATAATAATAATAATAATAATAATATATAATGAAAAACGGAGAGCGAAGACAACGGGAATTAGATTTAATCGTTCAAGTCGAATTAAATTATTTTAATACTATCTGAACGATCAAATATATAATACTAGACGAATGTCGAAACTCAGAGATGTATGTTTAAGACGTGTACACAAAAGAAAAGAAAAAAAAATAAAAAGAAAAGACAAGAGAAAACGAGCACGGGAAAAAAAATAAATCCGTCGAAACCCAACAACGCGCGCTTCATGGCCCGGCGTCAAGCTTGAGTCATCGTGTCTGCCGCATTTGTAAGCCTCATCATTCCCTACCCCCACCCATTCCTACTCTAATACCTATGTTCTCGCTTATCCTCTTTCTCAACCAACATCCCCTACCCTCGTTCACCCTCCATCGCCCTAAACCTTCTTACGATTCTACCCTTCTATCATGTTTCTTTGATTTCTTTCGATCATCGATAACAGTTCGTTCTTATGTTTATTTGTAATATATATATATATATATATATATATATATATATATATATATATTATATATTACAATATATATATATATATATATATATATATTATATATTACAATATATATATATATATATATATATATATATTATATATTACAATATATATATATATATATATATATATATATATATATATGAGTATATGACTGTAATATATTTATTAGAATAAATTATAGAAATAAATAATATTTTGTATTTGATATTTAGCGAACATTACTCTTAAGGTGAGTGAATCAATAATATTGTTCTAAAAAAAAAAAGAAAGAAAAGATAATACCCAATAATAGCCTATAAAATCTCTAAGTATACTGTAATAAAATAAATATAACTTATATTAACAAGTATTACATTAATCTTTGAATATGAAGTAACAATAATTGTTTTACATACAAATTTAACAATATATTAGCTAATAAAATTATATATATATACGTCCATAAATATTTCTGTATATATAACTGTATTGTAACAAGTATATAATTTATATTTTGCAAATATCAATCATCAGATTTGAACAATATTTTATTTTCATAGAATATTAACAAATCATTATCATTTAACACTTGTAAACTTTTAACAGGCACCATGTTAACATTACGAATACAAAAATATATTCAGAAATTTTGACGTATGCCAAAAAAAAACAAAAAATTCAGAAAAATTCCTGTTCCTTCTATTTCCTATTCCTGTAATAAATAAGACGAAAAAGGATGAAACAATAATACTTTCAAAATCGTAGCACGTTCAAATCGTATCGATGTCAATAATTATAATACCTTGAATTGATTAGAAAATTCAGATATATTTGCATATCACTCTCTTGGATTCTCTCTCTCTCTCTCTCTCTCTCTCTCTCTCTCTCTCTCTCTCTCTCTCTCTCTCTCTCTCTCTGTTTATATATCTATCTTTTTCTCTGTTTCTTTTTCTATCATTAAACAGGGTCATCATCGGACGATGTTAATCTCGTAAAGTTCGATCGAACGCGTGTATGCGTAGAACTCTAGAAAACTAAGCTATCTAAAAGGTCGTGTGAAGTAAGTAAATATGTATATACATATGTACATTGACGACATTTTATGACTGACACTGGTAATCCATTTTTACTGAGAGACATGTTAGTCTACAAACACGAACATGTATATGTGTAAGTAGATACACAGCGATGTAGATATTTCGTCAAACACGTATGCATATATCTAAATAGATATTCACATGAGAATTTCACACGACAGGAATGAATTATTATATTTTGTTCGATAAAATGGTATTTTCGAATTTCCTTTGAAAAGAAAAAAAATTTCGTCGTATGACATATCGCAACGAACTCTATTTGTGTATACATATATGTATAAAATATATAAATACATATATGACGAGCCTGTAATTATAAATGTGGCCTAATTGTATAAGCCATATATTTTTCTTTTCGACATATATATTTGGATATTTAACTTTGTGTTATTTGACAATATTTTTTAATTTGTTTTATATTTTTCTTTTATTTTTATTTTTTGTTTTTAATAATGACAAGGATAAAAACAGTATATTTATACAAATATTTATATTCACGAGAGAGAGAATTTTTTGTTTTATGTAATCTAAAACAAATTTCAAAAATAGCGTGTTTGATATAAAATATATCCTTTTAATATAAATTGTCACTGTAGAAAAATAATTTCTAAATAATTCATACCCGTGTCAAAATATATTCAAATCGGAATGAATATTATGGACTTGGACCGAACTGTTGGTTCGTATGTTAAAAAAAAAACAATAAATAAATAAATAAATAAAAAACAAAATAAAGAACACAACGTTTGAACGGGGGACGAATAAAATTTGTTCGTCGAATAAAAATGAATATTTTCAATTTTACGTAGATCGGAATATTTTAGCTATTAAATCGAATCAAATTGATTATATCAATGGTATGCCAATGAACAAACATGTAAAAGGTTGTTTATTTGAACGACAAAACTAGAAGCGAAAGGATGTTGATTTTCGGATCAGTCCGCTCGTAAAAGAAATCTTTAACAAGCTTAGCTCAACGTAACATGGTCCAAGAAGAAACTCGTAGATAACTCGGTAACATTTCCTCGAAGGTAGAAATACATATACCTAAGCTTATATACCGAGTGCCATAAAATATAATTAGTCGAAGAAGCACGTGTTACGTTTCGCCAGAGTACTTTTTCTTGTGCTTTCAGCCGGCCATTACTGGAAATAGCACTTTTCCGTGACTGCTTTTTCGGCAAAACCTTCTCGCACCAGAATATCGTAACCCAAATTTCGTACGAATGAACGAACGAACGAACGAACGAAATCTTTAAAAAAAATTTACGTACGAATTTCGATTTGACAATACGCCCAAATGATTCGACAATAGAAAAGTGACCTATTCTTTTACCGTTATTTTAATTTCTATATACAAAAGTATTCATTATTTTTAAATAAGTTGATACGTAAATTACGATGTTCGATATTTGGAGAAAAATAAAAAGAAAAAGAAAAAAAATGATATTATTTTTGATACTTTGAATTTAAATTCGGATATTCCCGGTACTCTCGGGAAATATGAAACAAGAGAGATTCGTTAACTTAACCCTAGTTGTGCCTGTAGGGATGTAGGACACCACGCCAGACCAACTTTGAGAGCTCAATTATAACAATTTGCGCATTGCATGATTCATGTGTTTTTTCTTTTTCTTTTTTTTTTTTTTAATAATGACGGAATTGGAAATGCGCTTTCAAACCTACCGATTATTATTTCCGAGGCTTCAAAGAATATACGGTATTTATTTTTCTTTTTTTTTTCTGGAGTCAAAATCATTCATTCCGTATAAACGACGGCTGTTCAAAGAAAAAAAAAATGCCTGGGGTGTAGCGCGCCTCAAGTGCACAACTTGACATTATTTTAAGGTGTGCACGACTAGGTTTAAATAGATTCAACGAAATATTATATTTGAAAGACACTCGCAAATTGGTACGAAAATAATTTATTTATATGCGAAGAAGATTGAAATATTGGAAAGATAGAGAGGACAATTGAACAAGGAAAGAAGTCATAACGATAATGACAATGATTTTGAATATTGAGTATTTTGTTTCTTTTACCGTTGTATCGTTCCATCATTTTTTATTTTTTTTATTTTTTAATGTCGTTTTAATACCTTCTAAAAAGTTACTCGAACGAAGATCGTAATTTGTTATTTTTTCCGAACGGTGAAAGAAGGACACTTATAATTCTGTAAAAAAGAAAAAAAGGAAAAAAACAAAGAGAAAAAATAAATATTCTTTTCTATCAATAATTTAGTACAATAATACTACAATAATATCGAAATATGTAATTAATAGCATTATTTATATCGCAAATAAAATTACTAGAGATCAATGAGAAATTATCTCGAAAGGTATCTGTCACGAAATGACGTTCTCATAGACGTACCCGTTTTTTTTTTTTTTTCTATTAAAACCAACAATTTCAGAAACAGTTTGTACCGATGCTCGATTCGACAAATAAATATGTCTCTTTTCAACATTGTTAATAAAACGCGTAATGTGTTTTTGCGATGGTCGAATGTGTACTAGGTAAATATTCTAATTATTGTAAGTGGAGCATCGATCGAGACGACTATATGGTTCTTTCTATTACATCCGTTAATTAGTTCGGCTCTAATTATACGCTTCATTAAATATTCTTCAATAATCTAACCATACAACAGAATGGTGCATTTTAAATGCAGGATGGACCGCGATAGTTTGTTAACTAGATAATATTCTGTTTTTTCAATAAAAATCTGATAAAATCTGATAAAAAAATATAAAAATAAAAATAAAATAATATAATCAGCCTGAAAGATTGTAATTTCTTTGTTAAATCATTTAGGGAATTTTCGATTAGTATAAGAGAAATATTTAGCATAGCCCATACAAACACACCTGACAAATGTTATTTATCAAATAAACAATATAAATTATATAGGTTGTTCATATTTAAAGGTCTCACACATTATTTATCTATATACGTATATCTCGTGCATTTATGTGCAGTATACACGCAGGCATGCACTTTTGCGTGTAAGAACCTGCTGATACATTCGTTATTAATTTACACCCTACCGAACACGTTTAGCAAATCTCCGGAGGATTCAAAACACGCAGAATTAAATTAATTTTTTTTCTTCTCGGATAAGAAGTGTTCTAACGTGCGAGATCAACTTGTGATAATATGTAAAATGGAGAGAAAAACAAACATTTTTTGTTTTCGATAAATTAACATTGCACAGGTATTACTTTCAAGGTCATTATATGACAATGATTAATTATATCATTTACAAATAAAAATTAACAATTAAAATAATGTCTATATATATACATTAATATAAACAATTAAACATTAATTAACAAATTAATATAAACAAATAAAAGAAATTAAAGTGTGTTGGCATATTATATAAACTCCTACGAATTAATTTGTTTAATTTCAATAATATTATTATCCTTTCGATATTATTGAAAAGCGTCATCCATCCGAATCGAGAGTTTTCATCATCCAGTAAAATTATCGAATCGAGAATTATCTGCAATATTCGATACTTGTGGCCGGCTCGACGTCGTTGCAGATGGGGCAGTGTCGGTGAAAAAATAAAAATGAAAACAAAAGAAGTAATAAAGTGAGATCAAAAGAATAAAAAAAAAAAGAAATAAATTAATAACGAAATCAATAGACAGAAAGAATAAAAAACAACGGAAGGGTTTAAAGGTAAAGAGGGCGATAAAGGGTCAAAGGTCGATGCTTGCGCCAAGGATAGTAGTCCGGCAGAATGCATCTTTCATGCGTAGATATAGGTAGCCTGAAAATAGTAGGCACACTAAGAAGAGAGACAAGGGGATAGAGAGAGAGAGAGAGAGAGAGAGAGAGAGAGAGAGAAAGCGAGAAAAAGAAAGAGAGAGAGAAAGAGAGAGAGAGAGAGAGAGAGAGAGAAAACGAGAAAAAGAAAGAGAGAGAGAGAGAGAGAGAGAGAAAGAGAAACGTATCGTACTCTGGTCGATGGAAATACGTGCTTAGTCTCTTGGTCGCGTACATATGTATATACGAACGAAAGCCAAGTGAACATCGATGATGATGTTTTCTTTAAAAACAATAACTGCCTTC
>OU964961.1:18083673-18093673 GCA_918808275.2 Dolichovespula sylvestris
CCGCGTTTTGTTTGTAACGAATCTTGAAAAAGTTCTCTCTCTCTCTCTCTCTCTCTCTCTCTCTCTCTCTCTCTCTTTCAATTGATTATACTTATCACTTGGTACATTTCTTTCGTTTCATAAAATATCGGTATAAAATATAAAAGGGTCGTTGACTTAAACTTAATCTCCACGTCTTCTCTTTTTTCTCCTCTTCTTTCTTCCTTTCTTCGTTAATTCTTCTTGTGCTTTTTTACTTTTGTTATCCTTGATGAATTTTTTTGTCCTTCCGTTTTCTTCTTTTTTTTCTCTCCTTCTTTTAAACGTACTCCCGTGTCCGACGACGCTCAACGAGTTCTCCAAGAGACGGGGGCTCTCTCGTATTCGATTGATTAGCAATTTAGCAGTTAATTAGTAATAAAGTTAATGGATGGAACACGACGACAGTCTCAGTTGGAAAAAAAGTAACTTTCTGGATGTCAGTCTGAACGTCACAAATATTTTTTTTTTTTGCGTTTGTTACCCTCTTACCTCCTTAATTTATAATATTCGTATGTCTATTTTCTTTTGTCTCTTCCTCTCTTTCTTTTTATCTTATCTTTGTCTCTTTCTTTCGCTTTATCTCTCTTCCTCTTTTTCTCACACTCTCTCTCTCTCTCTCTCTCTCTCTCTCTCTCTCTCTCACTCTCTTTCTCCCTCTATTTCATTCGAAAAAATTTATATTCTCGAATGTCTGTATGTGTGTGTCGCCTTCCTCTGTCCTCTCCGTCCCACATATGCTCCGTACCCACCCCTATAAATCTTCCTTCCTCTTCCTTTATCGTGCTGCTTTAACGGAAATATTGCGCAATGCGCAAGAACGGTTACGAGAGAAGCGAGTAAGATCGTGCGACCTCTCTTTTCTTCCTCTCTCTCTCTCTCTCTCTCTCTCTCTCTCTCTCTCTCTCTCTCTCTCTGTCACTCTCTCGTATTCTCGCCCACTCTTTCCTCTCTTTCTCTATCTCTCGCGAATCTTGACAAAATAACAAGATAGCAAAAAAGGGGATGGGCGGGCGTTCGCTACGCTGATGATGGAAGGTAGGTGGGTCGTTGGTGTAGGACGGGGGGGAGGTTGGAAGGTTGGTTAGGCGAGTGGATGGGTGGTTGTATGATTAAATTTGCAAGACGCGAGATAACGAACGAGACGATAGGAGACAACCAGGAAAAACAGTGCCCGGAGTATAAGAGAAACGAGAGAGACGTAGGGGTTGGACCAGTGAGAAGGGGTGGTGCGGAAAGAGGAAAGGAGTACAGGATTGTTAACGGGATAGACGCGTAAGGCAAAAGGTTATTATTGGCAAATCGGAAATAAATGTGATGCGATGTTGCAGAACGATCAATCACGGATATTCTCCCGTTCGACAATTAATTTTGCCCCGTTTTCCTCTGTTTTCTTATTTTTTCCTCTCTTTCCGATTATTTGAATAACAAAAAAAAAAGCAGAAAAGAAGACAACATTCATAAACTCGTTACCATCGAATCTTTCGAATATAAATGCATGCAATACATATATATATATATATATGTGTGTGTATATGTGTGTACATATATATATATGTATATATGTTTGGCACGATCTAATACTAAAATAATAATCTTCGATCGATGCGGAACTCGTTACCCGATCGTATATCATCCTCTTCTACTCTCATATCTCGAAAGATAACGAACCTCACCGTCTCTCTCTCTCTATTTCTCTCTCTTTCTCTCTTTCTCTCTTTCTCTCTCTCTCTCTCTCTCTCTCTCTCTCTCTCTCTCTCTCTCTCTCTCTCTCTCTCTCTCTCTCTCTCTCTCTCTCTCTCCTTTTCTCTATGGTAGATGGTGAACGAGCGAGCTAGCGAACGAGCGTACGAGCAAATGTCTCTGAGAGTAAGATAAAGAGAGAGAGAGAGAGCGAAAGAGCATAAGTGAGATAGAGAGTGTGATCGAGAGAGAGAGAGAAAGAGAGAGAGAGAGAGAGAGTGAGCTCTCGACGAGGGATTGGGGTGGTTGGCGGATAGATAAGGAGAGTGGGAGGGAGAATCGAGACGAGGGAACACGCGTACTTTCGGTCAATCACAAATCTTATTGGACGAGATTGAACGAGGAAAAATGTCCTATTTTCTTTTCTCTCTGTTCTCTTTCATCGAAACGACAATCGCATTCTCTCCTCCTCTCCTTCACTCTCTCTCTCTCTCTCTCTCTTTCTTTCTCTCTCTCTCTCTCTCTCTCCCTTTCTGTCTTTTTTGGTCTTTCTTTCCTTCTTTCGTTTTTCTTTCTTTCTTTCCTTCTTTCTTTCTTTCTTTCTTTCTTTCTTTCTTTCTTTCTTTCTTCCTTTCTTTCTTTCTTGCAAACACAAAGCTTAATTCTCTCTTCGGCGTTCAATCGATCGACGTAACGTTATCGTTAACCCAAAATGTCCATATCACTCGCGCTCGCAAAGCATCCATTTCTTGAACAAGCACTTATTCTTGTCTGTTTGTGTGTGTGTTGTTTTATTTATTTTCGATCGTGTTTCTTTTAATCGTTCTATTTCTCTTGCCTTGCTTTATGTATATATTTATGTATCCTCCTCTCTGTTGAAGCAAAACAAAAAAAGGAGAATAAAGAACGAACGATCGTGTTTACGATCGATGATCTTCGATTTATCCCGTACGACGTATTGCGTATTTCGTTCGTACGCAAATATCCGACAAATAGGTATCGGCCTTGGGTTAATTAGTTGATATTTTCGACGAATAATAAACGATGACAAACTCGCACTATCCGATTAAAGAGCACGATTCCGCGAGTTCGACGATCGACGATAAAAATAACAATTGGACGGACGATAGTCCGAAGGAACACAAAGGGCCGACGTAGAGGACGAGAAGACCGAGGACGCTCGGCGACGAGTCCATGTCCGTGTTGTGTTGCCGTTTACTCAATCAAACACTCTATTTTAACCCCCTTATCATCCCCCATTCCTCTCCTACGTATTATTACAATGACTTTTTCCTTGTTATCTCTCGTTAACGTATAAAATAAATATACACGTATTAATAATGTTTTATATCGTTTCGCACTTTGTCCACTTCGAAAATGCATATATATATATATAATCCAGGGGTACGGCGTAACTATCCCACGTAATTAAATTTTTCTATCCTCGTTAGTTAACTATCTTCTCTTCTTATTTTATTCGTGATTACGTACGTGCGTTATGAATATCGTCGTATCTTCTTCTCACCTTGAGCGAAACAGGGAAAAAGAGTGCTCATGAGAGAAAGAGAAATCGATGTAGCTCTTGCTGACGATGACGACGACGACGACGACGACGACGACGACGACGACGACAACGGCAAAGATGAGAAAGACGAACGAACGGACGAACGAACAAACGTACGTACGTAACTACGTATGTAAAATCGCGGGAGAGTAGTAAATAACTGGTATAAATGGTGTAAGTACGTGTAAAAGAGCGCACTATCGACACTGGCCACGCGAGTCTCGGGGTGCGTCCATCGGTCTGGATCGTTGCGGATGCTTCGCCGGGCGAGACATTACCTCTCACTCTCTCACCCTATCTCTCTCTCTCTCTCTCTCTCTCTCTCTCTCTCTCTCTCTCTCTCTCTCTCTCTCCCTCTTTCCGTATAAGTGTATGTATGTGTCGCAAGCTCCCGCGCTCACTCGCTCTTGATCGAATATTTTCGACGATCCTCTCTCTCTCTCTCTCTCTCTCTCTCTCTCTATCTATCTATCTATCTATCTATCTATCTATCTATCTATCTATCTATCTATCTATCTATCTATCGCTCTTAGAAGTGATACACAGAGTGTAGGAGACACGACTGCACACAGGATTTAGAGCGCGCGATACGAGAAAGGCCGAACAATGAAGGAAAAAAAAGAAAACCTCGTGAAAAATTAAAGAAATTCGATTTTCTTTTCTCTTTCTAACTTTTTCTTCCCTTCTCTCACTTCTCTCTCTCTCTCTCTCTCTCTCTCTCTCTCTCTCTCTCTCTCTCTCTCTCTCTCTTAAAATTGGTCACACGCGCGCGCGAAAAGACGCGTCCCTTCCGGTCGTTTCTCACTGTGCTTACTTGCCACTACTATTCTCTCTCTCTCTCTCTCTCTCTCTCTCTCTCTCTCTCTCTCTCTCTCTCTTTCTCTCTCTATCTATCTATCTATCTATCTATCTCACTTTTTCTTTCTCCCTCGCCCTTTTCCTCCCTCCTCCCACCCTCTCCCTCTCCCTCTCTTTCTTTCCCTCTCCTTCTTGGGGTTTCTCGATACGCGCGCCTCGGCGTTAGTAGCGGGAACAGAAACGCGCACAGTCCTCGACGACGCCAAGAATGACGACAAAAACGACGAGGACAACGAGGACGACGAGGATGACAAAAAACAACGAAGACGACGGCAGAGACAAAAACGACGACGACGACAAAGACGACGAAGACGACGACGACGGCGGTGGCGGCGACGGCGATGACGACGACGACGACGACGACGACGACGACGACGACGACAACGACGACGACCCACCTGTACTGGTTTCCGTTCTTATTGATTCGGCGCGAACGCGCAAGCTTTCTATTCTGCGCCTGCGACGCCACGAGAGGCAACGCGTCCGAACCGACGATAGCCAACCATCGGCGAGGATGGAGACTTCGCGCGGAATTCAACCCGAGCCCAAATACTATCGAAATATTATTACGTATGTTTCTTTTCTTTTTTTTTTTTTTTAAAGCTATGTTTCGAAATTAAACGGAAACGGCTGGCATTTACGCCCTACGAAGACGACTAAAACGATGATGATGAGAACGATGAGAATGAGGATGATGAGGACGACGACAATGACGACGCGGACGACGACGTACAGTCTGTTCGAACGACGCCTGGCGTCGCTCTGTCGGCCAAACCACCACCCATCATACCATCCCTCTCAATCGTTCAACTTTCGTCGCCCCCGTATTTTCCCCGAGGCCGCGACCTAGATTCCAACTATACCACCATTCTCTCTCTCTCTCTCTCTCTCTCTCTCTCACTCTCACTCTCTCGCTCTCTTTTTCTATTTCTAGTTATAACAATTTCTACTTTCTACGTATTATCTATTCTTATTACGCGATTTATTTATTGAGATTATAGTCGGTTATCATATCCTTATTTTTTTCATTATCTAGTTAATATCCCTATTAAATTTTTGAATAATAAAAGCATTTAGTTCTCTCTCTCTCTCTCTCTCTCTCTCTCTCTCTCTCTCTCTCTCTCTCTCTCTCTCTCTCTCTCTCTCTCCATTCGTCTCCCTAGATTATTTCGTCTGTGTACGTCTACTTTGACTTTTTGTACTATTTTTATTATCGTCACTTAGTTGTTATATTTGTTTATTTTTACGATCTTCATTTCCACGTTAATTTCTCTATTAAATTCTTTTGTATATAATGAAAGTGTCTCTACTGTTCTTTCTCCCTCTCTATCTCTTTCTCTCTTTATAGGTTATTTCGTCTTTGAATATCTTGATTTTTCGATCCTTTCACTACCTTTATTATCGGCATGTATTTATTATATTTTTATTTTTTCATTTCCTCGCTAATATCCATATTAAATTCTTCTGTAATAAAAGTGTCTATTTCTCTCTCCCTCTCTCTCTCTCTCTCTCTCTCGTTCTTTTTAATCTTTAGGTAATATCACCCTCATATTTCTACTTTGATTTTTCAACTTTTTTACTATTTTTATTATCGCCCCATAGTTATTACTTTTTTAACTTTTTCATTTTCTCGTTATTTTCCCTATACAATTTTTTTTATAATAAAAGTATCTATTCCTCTCCGTCACTCCCTAGATTTATTACACCTTTGTATTTCGACCTTGTTTCTCGCCTTTTTCTTTACTATTTTTAAAATCGCAATTTATTTGTTATATATTTTTACATTTTCTCGTTAGTTTCTCTATTAATTTTTGCTACGATGAAACATCTTTCTTTTTACCCCTTTTGTCCTATGTCAAACTAATTTTCCCATTTTTATATATACGTACACCTACATTCCTATATCTATTTTCTATTTTTATATTATTTATACGTTTCTCGTAATTCATATATATGTATATATATATATATATATATATATATATATATATAATTTCTTTCTTAATTTTCATATTAGATCATTCGATAATAAAATAACTTCGTCGTAAGTAAAACGAATAAAAACATGGTATCTCTCTCTCTCTCTCTCTTTCTCCCTCTCACTCACTCACTAACTCACTCACTATTTCTAACATACTATACTTTTTCTTTCGATTAATAACAAAGTTAGAAAATAATACTAGACTTATTCGAGCGAATAAAATAAATCGAGTATTGCTTACGATAAAGCAAGCGAGTAAGCAAGCAAGAGGAGACTCCTATCTATGGAGAGAAGTACGTACGGAGTTTCCTCGAATCATTTCTCTTCGATTCCATTTCTACCTAAGCTAATCAATGATTTACGAGTAAATCAGGGTCTGTTCGTAGCTTCGCGAGCCAATAACAACCGGGTCAAACTTCCGGACATGTTCTCCTTCACGACTTTTCTATATGCATTCCCCGATGATATAAATTTCTATCCTGTCGAGAGCAAATATCCGTAAAAGAATTCACATATCTCTCTCTCTCTCTCTCTCTCTCTCTCTCTCTCTCTCTCTCTCTCTCTCTCTCTAACTCACTCACTTGTCTACCTGTTCATTTCTAACTTTCGCGCCATTCATCCGGATTGAAAAATCGTATTTAGAAATTGTTGACAAACTCGCGCGATAAAGATTTAAAAAGCTATTTGCTAGAGATCAAGATATATTCATTCTTTTCTTTTCCATTGTAAGAAATAACAGTATATGTTAGATAAGCTCCTTCTGTCCTCATTCTTGTCTAACTCCCTTCCCACTCCCCCAAACCACTCGTCCTCCTTTTTTCTCTCTCTCTCTCTCTCTCTCTCTCTCTCTCTCTCTCTCTCTCTCTCTCTTTCACTTTCTTTTAGCTATGTACATACGTACTTACGTATGTGATATTCAAGCTTCTTTATCGGTAGAGATATCGTGGTAAGTTACCTTCCCTTCTGACATGTTTTCTCGCGAGATACGATCTACAATAGATCTACGAACGTATCCCATCATTGATCGTTATATCGTCGTAATTATCTTGATTTCGTCACCCAACCTCGCAATCTTTCCATCCCGCCCACTCCCCCTCGACCCCACCCCATCGATCTATTCATCAAACAACTCTTCTTCTCCTATTTTTTCCTTTGTTCTCACAACGCAATATTAACTGAAGAAATGTGTGCCTATTTTACATCGTATGTACCTTAAAGCATTGTCGTCGTCTAACTATACCATATTTGTTACTGCTACTAATACTAACTATTTATACCATTTATTTATTTAAGCATCATTCGGACAAAATCTTACGATCGTTTTGCTTTTTCTTCTTTCTCTTTTCTTTACTCTTTTTTTTTTACAATTTTACAAAGAGTAAAACAATTGCGATTGTATTGGATTTCTCTTTTTTCTTTTTCTTTTTTTTTCTGTTCCATATTCGAAAATTTCGTTCGTCTGTGAAACGAATAAGTATATAAGAATAGTAATTGAAAGTTCTTAGATACCACCGTATCCAAAGTTTTATAACACGATTAACGCGTTCACTTCGACTATCTTTAATTAATAAACTTTTGTCCCACTATTAATTTTCTTAGTTTCCGTTAAGGTGATACGAGATAGAATATCAGATCGTCGATAAGCCCGATTGTTCTTTTTTTTAATGAAAAAAAAAAGAAGAAAAGAAAAGAAAAGAAAAAAGAAAAAGAAAATGAAAACGAAAAACTTTTAAGGTTAAGTGTAGGAAAGAGTCGATCCATTTTTAACTCTCCTCGACTCGATGGCTACTTCAAACTTCATACTTTTTCACGTTCTTATCAATCAAACTTCTCTTCTTGATGTTCATAGTATCCTAAGTAAACGTTTAACAGATTTATATGTATATATATATATATATATATATATATATATATATATATATATATATATAATTTATATTATATGTTATATATACATATTGTTAAATAGTAAATATTAATATATTATATATATATATATATAAAATATACATAAAATATATCTATAAGAATAATTTATATATATAAATATATATATGTATGTATTCAACTACATCATATACATATTACATCACATAGAATCTCCGCCCTCCTCTATATTCCTTCTCTATTTTAATATATATAAAGAAAGAAAGATAGAGCGGGGATGCGGGAGGAGAAAGAAAAACAGTATCATACTGTAGTATTAAATAAAAAAAAAGAAAAATATTAGATCCCGACTCGGAGAAAAATCTTCTTAAGTTATTGTCGATCTCCCTCTCTCTCTCTCTCTCTCTCTCTCTCACACACACACACACACACACTCTTTCATGATACATAAAGAGAGAAAGAGAGAGACAGAGAAAGTTTCTTTCTAAAGAGCTTCAACAACTTCGAAACTCTCGAATAAAGTAAAGATCTTAAGGCATATCCACATACATACATACATATATACATAGATAGATATACATATGTAAAAATACGTAGATATTTAGAAACGCTATAAGATTGAATCCGATCGATGGGTATTAGGCTCACCTGTTCGGCACGCGGTCTGATCTTCTCCTCTTGTTCCTTGGCAAGGTCCTCGACGAGATCATGGAGGAGCCTAATATCCTGGGGGCTGGGGGAGTCGACCCTGCCAGCCCCCACACTCATTGCACTGTGGGGCGCCAGTTCACAGGAGTCGAGAGCTTCACCCTCTGCACCTTCTCTCTCGCTATCCTCCTCTTCCTCCTCCTCGTCTTCCTCTTCTTCTTCCTCCTCCTCCTCCTCCTCCTCCTCCTCCTTCTCCTCCTCTTCCACCTCCTCCTCCACCTTCTCCTCCTCTTCCTTGCTTTCCTTTCCTACCTTTTTTCTCGCTTCTTCCTCCACACGTGACTTACGCAAATACAACTCGCCTCCTGTTATCACCCTTTCGTCGTCATCGCTCATTTAGGGCATTTACGCACTTTTCTAGCTTTACAACTTTCCTTTTTTGTTTTTTTTTTATGCTTATTGCGTTTTATTTATTTATTTTTTTTATTGTTATTATTATTGTTGTTATTATTATTGTTATTATTATTATTATTATTATCTTTGTCTCCCTCTGTTCCTCTCTGTCTGTCTGTTTGTCTCTCTCTCTCTCTCTCCCTCTCTCTCTCTCTCTTTCTCTCTCTTTGTTCCTTTTTTTCCTTAATTATCTCTCCTTTTTTATTTTATTTATTTATTTATAAGTTTCTATCTTCTTAATTTTGTATTTGGACGATTGTTGAAGAGAACGAATCGCGAGTATTGACGATTGACGGTGATGGAAATAGAACGAGCAACAATAAATAAATAAATAATGTGAGTCAGAAAGAAAGAGGATTATTAGACGATAATTTGAAAAAGAGAAATGTATAAATTCGTTGCTTTTCCATTATTAGGCAGTAAATTATTCGTAATAGAATCGATCGATCGAATCGATTCTCTTCTACTTCTACTTCTTCTTCTTTTTCTTCTTCTTCTTCCTCTTCTTCTTCTTCTTTTTCTTCGTATTCTTCTTCTTTTTCTTTCACCTTTGACAACTCGCCCTGGTTTGTGTAACCAACGCTATTCCGACGAATCCCTCGTTTTATTTAATCGTCGATGTTGTTCCTCATCCTCCATCGTTCTCGTCCACTTCTTTCTTTCCTCTTCAAAAAGGATTTCCCAAAAATCCTGACGATGACGCATCATCGTCACGAGATAAATTTCAACGACCTATTTTATCGTCCCTCTTTTTTATTTTACACCTATAATTTCGTCCCCTTTCAAACAATGCTTCCAACACTGTCGACTTCTAAATCCCCACGTGGTAGCAATATCCCCCGTATTATTTTCTTCACTTTTTCGCTGAATCTAACACAGACGAGAGTCGACGTCTCGTAAGACTTTTA
>OU964961.1:18101173-18116173 GCA_918808275.2 Dolichovespula sylvestris
GCCAACTTGAAAAAAAAATATATATATATGTATATGTATATTATACATTATACATTATATATAATATATTTTATAAAATATATTTTAAGATATTTATATATACAATATTTATTTATTATATGTATACTCATCTAAGTTGACCGTTCATAGATGTATGCGAGGAAATATCTCGCATCTACTAAAAGTTACAAGAAAGTTTAATAAGGAAAATTCGCACAGTCCTGAATCATCTACGAATTTAAAGTATGAAAATAATTTCTTTTTTTTTTCTCGCGACCTCTTCGACCTATATGGAGAGACCTGTATGGTATATTCCAAATTGATACCCATAATTTTATTTTTTCGACATAATTCATGTAACAGAGACGCCCCAATTTACAGTCGAAAATTATATTTCGTAAAAGATTACAACTGTGCGACGTTTAAAAGACAATCGTTATATTAACTATTGATTGATGTATTCGTACTCCACCGTAATTCATATTCCGTCGTATACAAATACATTATTTAAAAATCAATCAATCGTTCGTGTATTTGAAAGCGTCGAAGATCAACGACGTCGTTCGACATAATCGACGATATTATTTTTTTTCAAATTCTGATATGAAAATAATCGACCACATACATTGAAACTTAAAATGTCAATTGTTCCCCTTGAAACGATGCATAAAAATAGTCCGGTTATTTTCCTCTAAATATGTGATATTCATCGCAAGTGATTATTGTTAGATAAACAAAAAAAAATGAAAAGAAAAGAAAAGAAAAAGAAAACAGAAAATTAAATTGTCCTTCCTAGCTCGTAAAGGTGAGGAAAAAGTTTTTTACGTGCTGTTACCTTATTGCTGGACTCAGAGCCAGACTAATTTCTCTTATTAAACTTTCTTCTTACTTCAATCAGTCGTGAGATATTCGCTCGTGTACACATCTACGTATGAACATCGTGGGAATGGATTATATGCGTACAGGTGTATACATAAATACATACATAACATATAAACATACAAACATACATACATACATATATATACATATATATATATATATATATATATATATATATATATACACGTTCGCCCGAAGTTTCCTCGACGATAAGTATTCCAACGAAGGCACGAAACGCGAAAATTGTTTAAAGACGGTACCTCACTTTAAGGAAAGGTATCGAGTGAGGCTCACTTGGAAAGCTCTTTTCATCCCCCTTCCCACTCTTTCCCTTTTTAGATGACAGGAATGATAAGACGAGAGAGAGAGAGAGAGAGAGAGAGAGAGAGAGAGAGAGAGAGAGAGAGAAAGCTCAAAGAGCGTGTCGATACTTGAACTTTTATGAGAATCTTATAGAACGAACCCTCCCAAAATATAAAGAAATAAGAGAGATGCTAAAGGTTAATCAGATTTTTTTCTCTTTTTTTTTTGTTTTTTTTTTCTTTTATAGTCGTGTACCAACTTTTTCCTGATACGAGATATGCGGTGTAAATATGTGTATACACACACACATATAATATATATAGAAAAATAATAACGTATAGATAATCTCGTATAAAGCGGTCCAAAAGTTCTTAGGTGAATCAAAAGTTCTCTAAGTGAATTTAAAGAATTCAATAACTCTTTTCTCCAGACTTTTGCAGGACCTATTTTTTCTTATTTTCTTCTTCAAATTGTAAAGCTACGAGCTTTGCGATTTTTTTGTAATATTTAAAAAAAAAAAGAAAGAAAGAAAGTTAGGTTAAAAAGTGTCGATAAAAGAATAATTGATTTTTCAAATCATTTAAGAACTTCTAAATCACCTGGTATATATCGTGTACAATAATATCGATGAAATAAAAAAAATTACATATTATATATATAAACAAAAAAAATATATATATGAAAAATTTATATATAAATGTATATATATATATATCCATATATATATATGTTTCGCGAAAAGATATTATTGCTTCGCCATAAAACGCATCCCTAACCTAAAAATCGAGGGAGCTTTCAATTCCTAGCATGTTTTAAAAGAATTCGAAGTTGCGCTTGAATTCTGTTGAGCACGAGACTGCGGCAGAGCCTGAATGGCGCCAGTCAGGGCCGTATTAATGTTATTCCAATGAAATGGAGAAAGAAACAATACTAATTATTGTCAATCGTCCTTTCGTCGTTTAAATTTCAATGAATTTTTTTTTTTATCGATTTTCATCGATCGAGTAAAAGAATCGCGGTAAAAGATAGCAACAATGTCGATGATAAATACCACCTTACAGGTAGACATTATAAACGTAAAAATGTTTCTAAATTTGTATGTATGTATAATATATAAGTATCTACTATGTAAGAAAATCAAGTTCTGCGATGAAACTTTGAAGGCAAATTACAAACTATCGTATTATACGCGCGCGCGCGCGCTCGCGCGTGTGTGTGTGTATATATATATATATGTATATATATGTGTATATATATATATATACATACACACACACATATATATATTTATTATCACATAAGTCATGTTTTATCGAAACAGCTCGAAGAAAAAGTACAACAGTTATATCCTTGACTCTCTTGTATTAAAGTTTTCTTTTTATATTTAAAGAGATAAATATGGCGATATTACGATAAAAATTGGCTAGCCTTACCTGTGCAACTTTTTCACCCATATTTGGCGTGTGCATGGCCCCTTGAAAATATTTCGCCGACCCGTTGTCCTGCAGAGAGAACTAAAAATTATAAATAAGAGACAACGATAAATTTTCTTCCTTATCGTTCGTTAGTATAACGTATGTACATATATATGCAATGAAAATGTATGTATAGTTAAATATTATACACATATACATACATACATAAATATATATATATATATATTACATGCATCGATATACATGTATTATATATATTAACAGATTAAAATCACATAGGTAATTTCGACTCATCTAAGGAATTTTGGCACACTCTGTATATACTGGCTGATTATAAATTAAGATCCGGTTAAATATTTGCATTGTTAGGAACAATAGGAAAAAAAGTATATACACATATATATATATATATATATATATATATATATATATATATATATATATACATTTTATACATAGATACACACACACACACACACACACACACACACACATATATATATATATATATACACATATATATTAAGGAAAGTTTCACAATTTCATGTGCCAAATATTTTAAGAAAACGAAATAAAATATTCGACTTCTTGTAAAACTAGAAATTCAACAATTATTTAATTTTTCTTATGGAATATCCTCTATAATTTTAATAAATTAGATATTTTAATCGATTATCTTTACAAAGAAAAATGATTAAACAATTATAGTCCTAATGTCGATTAATCAACGTGATATTAATGTGTGAGGTATACTATCTAGGCAGAAACAATAATAATAAACATAATGAAATCGATCATTCATTGAAGAAAAAATTTCTTTTTTCGTTTTTCAGTTAATATCCTCAATAAGATAGTAATTAAACTTATAATGATTGTTTTCTATGACCTTTCATCTTTTTTAATGGTCTTTCAAGACTGTTTAACATTTGAAATTATATATTGTTGATCATATTAAATTATACAAGCTAATATCTCGTTGATTATTAACTTTAGGCAATATATTAGTTTAATAATTTCAAAACAAAATGATTGAATAACGAAAATATTTAATTAATTAAAAGATATACGAGATACTTCGTAAGTTGGATATTTTATTTCGTATGTAAACTTAAAATATTGTACAAACGAAATCATCAAACTTTTCTTAACGCTTAATGTATTTTTTCGTTTTTTTTTTCCTATTGCTCCTAAACACAAATGAGAAATTCAAATAGACCGTTAATTTGTAATCGTTCTATATAAAATGTACATATAATATATATATATATATATATAGATTATAAATTAATATAAAAATAAACACTATCTTACTTTGTGTTTGATAGAATCCGGTCCCATTTGGCTGAGAGAAGGTGATTTTCGATCCTTCGACGTTCTCCATTTTTGTAGATCGCTCTCAGAAGCAACACCCGGGAAGATTTTCGAATGTTTCGCTGCTAAAAAAGGGAACGTCAATGTTATCCGTCATCGTTTTTAAAAATTGATTAATTTTATATATATACATGTATACACATATATATGTATGTATATATATCTATATATATCTATATATATATATATATATATATATATAATACATATATATATATTTATATTAATGTGTGTGTGTGTGTGTGTGTGTGTGTGTGTGTGTGTGTGTGTGTGTGTGTGTGTGTGTGTGTGTGTGTGTGTGTGTGTGTGTGTGTGTGTGTGTGTGTGTGTGTGTGTGTGTGTGTGTGTGTGTGTGTGTGTGTGTGTGTGTGTGTGTGTGTGTGTGTGTGTGTGTGTAGATATAGATATATATCTCGTAGTAAAACGTACTTTGTTATTCTAAAACTCTAGAGGTGCGAAATACAGGCTCGATCAAATTCATAACGCTTCGATAATGATAATAAACGCTTCGTACACGACTCCCTTCAAGGACACAATTAAACCAAAAAAAAAGGAAAAAAAAATAATTACTTGCCGATATTTTATTCTCTCGATAGAAAAACCAAATGAATTTTTATTTAATGTACTTTTCATTAATTGTATCGCATATTAGATACCGTCACATATATATATTATATATATAAACATTTATGATCGGACGAATGAAAAAAAAGTACCGAATGGTTGGTTTTATGTTTTTTCTTCTTCATTTTTTTCTTTCTTTATTTCTTTTTTTTTTTGTTTGTTTTGTTTTCTTTCTATTTTTATATGTATACACGAATGTATGTGTTACGACACTGCTGTTCTTACGTTACCCATCAAACTAATCTAAAATAATAAATTACGATGATTACGTACATGTATAATAAAGCACATAAATAGATCGTACGAATCGTAGCGCTAAAGTAAGAAAAAAGAAAATAAAGAAAAAAAAAAATAACAGACAAAAGAAAAAAAATGTAAAAAGAAAAGTGACGCCCAATAATAATAATCAATACATGATATATATTTTACGGCCAATCTAATCGCGTACTTATGTTTGTCGAAAACGAAGATGTGATAGTTCTCATATAACATAATATCGAAATACAACATACTGATTGATAAGTGATACGAAACTAAATGGTGAAAAACATTTGTAGATCTACGATCAATGTGAATAGATAAATAAATAAATAAATAAATAAAATAACTTCAAAGAACCGAGCCTATATCTCGATCTAAAAGCATTAAGAAGAGTGTGTCAGTAGATGAGTTAATCAATCGGCACTATAAAAGCTGCATACCTGTGAAAGAAAGAACGTTTAAATGTTCGACGAAAAACGATGTGAATTATCATTTCTTTTCTTTTTGTTTATTTTTCATTTTAATTTGTTTCTTTTTTTTGTCAAGATGGTAATATGCGATAACCTTTACGATAAGTGTATGTATGTGTATATATGTACACACATTATATATATATATATATATATATATATATATATATATATACACATACATACATACGTATATATACACGCATATACAAATACACGTACACACACACATCCATATATATAATATAATATATAATATATATACATAGATATCCAGATATACTTTTTAATAATAATATATATATATAATATATTTAATAATATATATATATGTGCATGTATGTATGTATGTACATATATGTCAAACTCTCGTAGATATTGAAACAATGTACATGAAAATTTTCGATTATGGTTTGTACAATGATTATATTATGGCGGTTAAACATTCAATTTCGCATTATGTTCCTAACACGTGTCACGTTATTAGGAACATATATATATACATATATATGTGTATGTATACACACACACACACACACACACACACACACACACACACACACACACACACACACACATTTGTATCAATGGGGATAGTTGACTTATATTCTTCGAATAAAATCCGTAAAAAAGGTATTGTTGAAATGAGCCAAAAGTAATTCGGCCGGTTATCCTTCGTCGTGAAAATACGAATTTGAATCTCTCGACCAGCCGAACGTTTTTTCTTTTTCCATCTTTTCCTTCCTTTTTCTGTTTTCTTTTTATTTATTTATTTACTTTTTTTTTTAATTTTTTGGATAAAATTAACCGAAATATGACGAAATCCGATAAATACTATATTACGGACGAAATCGAAGCGTTCGTTCGACGTGGGTCAGAAGAGACGCAATTTAAAAATGATGAAATTTATTTAAAGTGCGTCCGTTCATAAATATGCCCGAGCAAATATATCTCGCGACTGATGAAAATTACAAGAATATTCGTACGAGAGAATCATTGAACGGTTCTGAGTCAGTTACAAAGTCAGTTAGAAAAAATAAATAAAAATAAAAATTAATTAAAAGTAAATCCACGTGGTTGTTTGACGTTTTATTTGTATAGAAAAAATTGTTTCCGTCCAATTTAATGACACGTAGACTCTGCAATGAAACCTTTGAACTTATAGGGAAAATAAAAATAAAAAAAAGAACGGGAAGGAAAAACAGAAAAATCAAAAATCAAAAATTTTTAATACAAATATCGAGCCGTGGGTCCTAAATCAAAACTAATTCATTTACAAGACGGTAATGAATTTTTAATAATTTTGTGTTTCGACAAACGGGAAGTTAGAAAGGACGCCGCCAGGATTATCCTGTGCAGGGATTGATCGAAGCGACTGCAGATTCCAGTGTCAATGTATCATCAAATTAGAGAAAAAACAGTTTTTATCGCATAAATCAAACGCCAAAGAAACGACGTGGTATTATCAGTTTTTCGATTTATTTTGCTTTCTTATAGAAGAAAAAAAAAAAGAAAAAAAGAAAAATTCCCCGGATAACTCAATTTTTATCGACACCGGCAAACGTATATATAGATCCTTTAATAATTCTTCCTGATAACTTCGATCGGTCAAGAAATATTTACCAGCACTTAAATATGAACGGAAACACCCCGTATATTCTTCTATTCTCGATCGATAAAGTAGATTGATGTTTTGTCATCGATGAATGTTAATGATCGATAAATAAGCATTTTGAAGTTAGCGGTGTTGGTGCACAAACGTGGCTGGCCGAGCGAGGCTACGGTGCTCGTTTGATAATAATATATAGAATATAGTATGTAATACGGTTTGAGAGTATCGGCAAAGTGGCACTCCTGTCGGATTAAAATGATAGTTTTATGTAAGTATTAAATAATAGAATAAGTAGTAGTAGTAGTAGTAGTAGTAGTAGTAGTAGTAGTAGTAGTAGTAGTAGTAGTAGTAGTAGTAGTAATAGTAGTAGTAGTAGTAGTAGTAGTAGTAATAGTAGTAGTAATAGTAGTAGTAGTAATAATAGTAGTAACAGTAGTAGTAGTAGTAGTAGTAGATGGTGAGCAATAAAAACAGGCCTATGAAAGCTCGATCGGACAACGAGTAACGTTATCTCTCGAAAGCTCATGACAGAAAAAAAGGAAGCCGCAAGCGGTTGGTAAGTTTTAAAATAGGGGTGCAAACTCGCCGGCTCGGCTCGGTCGGTTAAATGAAAACCAAGATGGAGCAGATTATCCTGCCCCTTCCTGTTTTACCTTCGGTGAGGTTATCGACTGTTGCTGGCCTTCGCTCGAGGGTGACGTGTTCGCTACCTCTGCCTGCTACTAAAATAGTTTTTCCGATGTTTGACTTTTGATTTTGACAATTTGTACGTTTATATGCTGAGGAGGAAGAGGAGGAAGAAGAAGAAGAAGAAAAAGAAAAAGAAGGGATGAGGCTGGGGGAATGAGGGAATGAGGATAAGGGATCGATTGGTTGATTGTTTTTAAGGCTGGAAGATTTGCGTTTTTTTTTTTTTTTATTAATAATTATAATATATGTGAAGATATAAAGAAATAAAGAGAGAGAGAGAAAGAGAAAGAGAAAAAAAAAGAGAAAGATAGACGGATAGAGACAAATAGAGAAACGTTATTAATTTGAAAAAGGAAGAAAGAAAAGAAAAGAAAAAAGAGGAAAGGAAGAAAAATGACTGCAACGAAGAAAGAAAGAAAGAAGATACAAAACGGTCGAAAATCTACGCGCAAAAGAAAAAGAAACGAACGAAGAATTTCGAAGAGGGGAAAAAAAGAAAAAGAGAGGGAAAACATAGAAGAAGAAAAAAAGAAAAACGATCTTCTCGTTTTCACCACGATGATCGATTTTTATTTGCGCTCTTCTTTTTTTTCCCCCTTTTCTTCTCTACAGCTCTCGCCTCAGCTTTGGCGGGTTATTTGAATTCGAACGGTGCATTTATCCGGCCTCTCTTACTATCTTACAGAAAAATTCGATAACTTCGATCGCTTCGATGGGTTTTTTTCCTTTCTCTTTTTTTTTTTTTTTTCTTGAAGCACAGGATGGCAAAATACAATTACAGATTGTACGACATTCAAAGGCGAAAGGTCACGCTTAACCGTCAACATTTGTGTCATAAAAAAGATAGCATGCGATAATATTAACATATGTATATGATAGGCAAGTTAACGGGTAACTCTGTATAATATATACATATTCTTATTCGACGTATTACATACAACATACAAAACCATATATTATCGTCGTCTATGGTTAGACGCGAGTTGATGAAAATAAAATCGTCATCTTCCTTGCGCAAGTTCGACGATCATTCTAAATCTTATTACAACTACATTTACATGACCATATCATATAAAATAAAAATTCGAATAAACAGAGCGAGAGGAGGAGAGAAAGGAAAGGAAACAAAATAAAACAAAATAAAAAAGAAAACAAAAAAGAATGGAAATAGAAAAAAGTGAAGAAAAGAAGCAAAACGAAACAAAAATTAAGATCTTTTATTTGCACTCTACGTCGAGCGAATTAAAAAAGGAAGAAAAAGAAGAAGAAGAAGAAGAAGGTAAAAAGAAAAAGAGAATAAAAGAAAAAAGGGAAATAGATAAAAATTTGATTACATAACTTTACTACGTCAAAGTACAGTTATACAGAGATGGAGGAAATAGGGGGATGGGGATGGGGGCAGGGGCGAGGCGGGAGAGCGGATGCAGGGGAGCGGATGCGGGTGTAAAGGGATATATTCACAACGAGGTAACTCGATGTATGTACAGATATATCGGGAACGGTTTAATGGGAAATATTATTTATGGTGTACTCCCGAAGAAGTAATCTGCCTGTTCATGCTCAGCCCAGTCCCTGTGTCTCTTCTCGGTATCTGGCAGATATCGATCGAGTCGCGGAACTAGAATGCCATGGCGTCAAGAAGTCTTGCGAACGTACGGATAGAAGAGCGAAACGAATGAATAGCGATATTTACCATAGAATGTACATACGTATCATTATTGTTATCATCATCATCATTATCATTTATCATTATCATACTCATTATTATTATTATTATTATTATTATTATTATTATTATTATTATTATTATTATTATTATTATTATTATTATTATTATTATTATTATTATTATTATTATTATTATTATTATTATCGTTATTATTATTATTATCCGCTAAAGAGGAAAAAATATAGAATAATATCGCAATTTCCACTGCAGGCTTACGCTAATATCAAGAGACAATGAAAAGTGAGTACATGAGTACTCACTTAAGAACGAGCTACTATAAATCCGAGAAAAGAAGTAGAAAAAGAGATAGTAATAGAGTCGGAGAGTTATATAGATAAATAGATAGAGTGAACGAAAGAGAGAGAGAGAGAGAGAGAGAGAGAGAAGGAAGGGTAATATAAGATCTCAGTTAAGATTTACTTACAAACGCTGCAGGTTAGGCTGCGACATGGCGCCCTCGCCGTATCCGGTTTTACGGCCTTTCTCGAAATTGCGTCTAAACTTGCCGCGTGAGAAACACTCCGAGAAGGTCCTCCTTCCGTAACTCCACCGGCCGACGAATTCGGACCCTCCCATATTCCCGACTTCTGGGAGACCTATGGTCGATAAATCGAACATGGAAATTTTTCAGCTTTTTTTTCTTTTTTTTTTCTTTTTCTAACGATACTATCAACTCGAATAATATTTCTATCGATTGAATAACCGTTCTTTTCTTTCTTTTTTTCTTTCCATCGCATGTATAATTCTTTTCATGTTTATTTATATATATATATATATATATATATATATATATATCTTTACTCCAAAATGTTATTTATGTTTCGAATTTCGAATATATAAATAAATAAAGAAAAAAATAAATAATTAAATATCGTATTTACGTTGGATCGAATTTCAATGGATTTTAACAACGACCATACGTATTTCGAAGGTACTGAATAATTTTTGTACTCGTTATATCGTCGTTATTCCCGTAGAATTATTTATATTTGAAGATAAATAAAGATCGTATTTATGTTCGATAGAATTTCAGTGAATTTTAATATAGATTCGAAGACGAAAAATGTTAGGGTTTAACGTAAAGTACGAAGTTACTTGCTCGATCGCTAATTGTCGACTGACTTATCCAAGGACATGCCGAGTGTTTCGTTATTTTCCTTTTTGTTTCTTTGTTACTTCATCAAGTTAATTCTCGGAACCTGGGCGAGCCTAATGGCAGCCAGGCACTATATGTAACCCGATAGCGTATTGTGTTACCATACTTTTAAATAAACAGAATCTTCGGAAAATTCGATGTGTTAGAATTGAAAATTTTATTCGCCCTCTTTTGTAATTATTTGATTAGAGTGCCGAATTAATTTTCCTTTAAATACGAATAATTTTCTACGAATTGAGGAAAGAATGTTTTGAAAAAAAATATGAATGAAAAAATGAGAATTTTGTCTATAGTAAAATTTGTTGGATTCAACGCATTATATATATATATATATATATATATATAACATATTTTTAATTGTAAAATAAAAATAAATATATACTATAAATGTTACGATGTGCTAAAACTGTATCGCAAACAAAAGTCGTTATATTAAAAAGACTTTATATTACAGTGAAACTGCACTCATATTTCTACATTAATCCAACATAAAACAGTCATATAATAACGTTCGTAAATTAATTTTTTCAATAATACAAAGGTGAAACGAAGATTTCTTAATGAGTCCAGAAGTTCTCAAATAATTGTACAAATCGATTTATTCTTTTTCCATGATCATAAGAACTGATAACTTTTCTTTTTCTCCGATTGTTAAGAAAAAAAAAATGCGAGTTAGAGTTAAAAATTAATCTGAAATGTCTACGAACGAGAGTAATTCGTTTTAACCATGAAATAACCTAAGAACTACTTTTGACCAAATCTCGTCGAATAGAGATTTTAATTTCAATGTATTTATGTAAACACGTACGTACGTACGTAGCAACGGCTCTCTATCTTCAAATATTTCTATATATGATCATGCTGTTAACACGACTCGTTTATATTTCGTACGATAAACTTTTTAACATAAGCTCGAAGTATCTTACGGTTTAATGACGTCATTCTCTTCGTTCTATCAGAGAGATTATTTACAGAAGGTACATATGTGTACCTTCTGTACATATATATATATATATATATATATATATATATATATATATATATATATATATATATATATATATATATAAAGAAAAGGAAGAAAAAAGATCGGAAAGAGACGCAACGGATCGTTATTAGCCTAAAGGGTACGATTTTCGATCAGAGTTATGGTATTTTACTTATCGGACATAGAATATCGGGCTCTTAGGATATAACGCCGTGGATAACACTGGGGATTTTCAAAGTTTGTACTTACGTCGCTTACACCCTCGGGACTTGCAATAGGAGCTGTAGTACTCGGCTGTACATTTGCACTCGCTGCTGATGCCGCACCGCCATTGTTGCTTCCAGCTGGCGGTACTGGCAGGGAGGGTGGTGGCGTACCAGTCCTCCCTGGACCCCAAGATTCCATCATCGTAGGCGAGCCACATGTTAGTGGGCTGCAATAACATATCGAAATGTTTGACATTAATTTTTTCTTTCCTTCTTTTTTTTTATTTTTTATTTTTTTATTTTTTGCCGACGGATACCATTGGAAAAATATATATTTTTTTTTTCTTTAACTCCTCCATGTATCACACATGTCAACTGTCTGTAATCCCGTGGTGGATGGTTAATTTGTTTTTTTTTTCCTTTTTTATTATTATTATTCCTTTGGCATGCGAGCCACGTGTTAGCGAGCTGTAATAACATACGTAGAAATACCTAACGTTATTTCTCCCGACGAAATATAGGATTATCGAAATTTTTTAATATCGCCCTATTTTTAATTTGAAATCCCCCCTTCTCTCCCCTCACACATATTTCATGTCCCACGTATGTACATACATATGTCGACTGTTTAGTTGAATGCTGATTTAAAAGTATATTTTTCTTTTGCGTTATTCCATTATTACATTATTCTCTGTCGACGTATTTACACTTTTCGTCGAATATTTGTTTAAAAGAAAAAAAGAAAAATAACAAATAGAATCAGCAAATGAAAACAAATTAGAAAATTTCTTTTTATTTCCAAAGTTTAGAAAAAAATCATTATCGATGACGACGACGATAACGATGATGATAATGATGACGACAACGACGACGACGACGATGATGATGATGATGATGATGATGATGATGATGATGATGATGATGATGATTATAATACCTATTAACGATATTTTTTTTCTTTCTTTCTTTCTTTTTTTTCTTATTTTTATCTCCTTCTTTCTTTTTTCCAAAGAAAAGTAAAATTTGACGTTACATGTGGACGAGACGGTTTAATCCTGATAATGGGACAGATATAAACGTTTTTGTTATCATTGCAATCGAAAGATAAGGTGGCCATCATTGCTTGCTCGTTAGGAATGATCGTGGAAGCGCTCGTGGACGATAAACTTATATAAATCCTAAGGTTATGGTAATGGTCGATACACGATACGGAACAGAGGTCAGACCTCGCGAGTGAAGTGTGTCAGTGTTAGGTCAGACTCGACAATCGATACGTAACCTCAACCCGCAGAACACGATACAGAAACAAGACGTCCATGCGTCTCTCTGTGTGTACACCGCCGCTAACGTAAATATGGCGACTTTGTTTTGTTAAGCACCACTGTTGCGCTCGATCTCCCTTGCTATTTAATGTATGTACATATTATTTTCTTTATTGCGCGTTTCCCAACCACCGACAATCTGAATACGCTAATAGAATCGATTGGTACTTAATTTCGATCGAACAATAACGATCGAAATGATTTGTTAGTTCTTGAAGCGTTTAACTATTTAATTCTATAATTAAATCAACGTTAGGTAGTGAAGCTGATTGATGGTTAACCCTAGTCGTGCCTGTGGAATGTAGGATACCACCTCCCCTTCCCCGGGATCAACTTTGAGCTCAAATTAAAACAATTTACCTGTAGCACGATTCATGCATTTCTTTTTTCTTTTTTTTTTTTTGATAATGACAGAATTGGGAAATGCGTTTTTGATTATTATTTTCGAAGTTTCAAAAAATATACAGTACTTTTGTTGGAGTAACGATTGTTCGTTCTGTATAAATGACAACCGTTCAAAGTGCCTGTTGGGTTGTAATGCACTCCAAGCGCACAATTAGGGTTAAAGTGAATGATTATGAATGAGATCGTGTGGATGTTGGATCAAACGTTCGAAAATATATTTTCGACGTTATTACGTATGGTATGTATTTCAATTTTACGACATATTCAATATTTCGTCATTAATTTTCAAGCCAGCGACACTTGTCAAATCATTATGACGGTGCGGTGAATGTAAGTGTAAATAATGTTGTATAAGCGTGTAATTTATTTTTGTAACGAGGTAAATATTTTACTTTCTGCTAAAAAAAAAGAAAAAGAAAAAATGTGTATATATAAATATATATATATATATATATATATATATATATATATATATATATAGTTTACCGTATCTTTTGTTAGAAATAAAAAGAAAAGTAAATATAAAATCCAAACGTCAAAAAAAACGTCTGTGTTTTATTATATTATTATTACAGTAGTGTATTGTCGTCGAGAAGAAAAAAATTTGTCTGCATTAAAAAATAAAATTAATCTTTATCCGATAAAATAAATTTCTATAAACATGATAATTAATCAACATGATAGTAATAAACGGGATGTATTTGATGTTACATACTGGAATTTAAACGTTCCGATATTTAAAATATTCCATCGTTAATTTTCAAGCGAGCGACACTTGACGAATCATTATGACGGTGCAGTGAATGTAAATGTAAATTACGTTGTATATATGTGTGTGCGCGTGACGTATTCTTGAAAAGTTGTAAATTTTTTACTTTCTATTATATATATTAACCGTTCACGAAGTCAAATCGATTAATTCCCTTTTTTAAATTTTTTTTATATTTAAGTGTCGAGGCACTCAATGGTCGTTCTGACTCTTCATATTCATAATAAATTTCCCCAATTTTACTTTATTTAATACCATTCAATTATTTAATATCAAACACTTTTTGGAGCCGTCGAATAAAAAATAAAGTTTATTTCAGTAATAACGATTATTCAAATACTATTCTATCTTACTCACTTTATATGTAGTAAGATGAAAGCTGCGATCTGCATTTATACCTTCTACAATGTTTATTTGAATTTATATATTAAAAGGAAATTATAAAAAGTTAATTTGTATTATATCGTCACATTTCTCCGTTTTTTCTTTTATGGATTTAGTCGTTTTGGCAAGTAAGCGCCAAACATATATTTGATTAGATTATTACAGTGGTCTATCATAGTCGAGAAAAGAAACAAAATAATGTCTCTGTTTAAACGATAAAATCAATCCTTGCTGATTTGAACGCATTTCTATAAAAATTACAATCGATTATCGTCGCGATAGAAAAAAAAAAAAATACGATTCGTCGAATAAAACGATACAAGTTGAATCGACCCACAAGATTCGTTTAACATCGTCGAATAGACAAAAAGAAAAAGAAGAAAAAAAAGGAG
>OU964961.1:18121173-18153673 GCA_918808275.2 Dolichovespula sylvestris
AGATATATCGCGTATCCTTAAAATTTATAAATTTTCTAATCGATGCTAACGATCCAAAGGAAAAGAGTATCGAGGGAGAGAGAGAGAGAGAGAGAGAGAGAGAGAGAGAGAGAGAGAGAGAAAGAGAGAGGAATTAGTTCAGAGATTCTATCGATTTCAATCATAAAACAACATTAGGAAGTTTCGAAACAGACTACTCCATTAATTAGATTCGATCGGTCGTTTCCTTTGTCATTCGTGGTTTAGAATTTTGCGCATAGCACCGACAGACCAAGCATAGGTAGTAAAACGTTGCGTGTTCAGAAAGCTTACCCTGAAATACGTTGGGTTCGCATTCGCCTTGAAAGCAAGTTCCGTTGTCAGCATGACAGTAACCACGACTACTACTACTACTTCTACTACTACTACTACTATTACTATTACTACTACTACTACTACTACCACTACCACTACCAATATCACTATCACTATCATCATCACTACAACCACTATTACTATCATCTCTTCCGTTATCCTTCCACATATCCCTACGCAATTTGCTGTCATCTCGCTACTCGATGTCTTATCTCTAAACGTTTCTCAACGTCCTTAGAAACTTGGAACTTTCCTGTATATTGTTCTACGTACTGTACTGTATGTATAACCAGTTAAGTATATACGTGTGTGTGTGTGTGTGTGTGTGTGTGTGTGTGTGTGTGTGTGTGTGTGTGTGTGTGTGTGTGTGTGTGTGTGTGTGTGTGCGCGCGCGCGCGCGAGGAATCATGTATAAACGTAATATTGTTTCTCTAATTAAAAGGTTAACTGCAATGGAGTACTTAACACTTATTATCATTTGCCTTCGCGATTTGATTACGGTGATTACATGATAATCATCGTGCTGTATCACGCTTAAATTTGTTATAATAAAATTGTTCTACGTATCTTTAATATTACGTATCGTTCTAGAAACGACATAACGCACGTGATGTTACGATCAACGGGGTTATTTATTAAAATATAATTATTTCCTGTATGTACAGTGTTTGTGTATGCATTAACGTATTTATTTATGGAATCACGCGTAAACGTAATCTTACGTCTCTAATAAACTTGTTTACTTTCATAACGATTAACCCTTACTATCGTTTATCTTTTTCAGTTTGTTTATAACGGCCATTATTTGATGTTACAAGTAAGTAGAATTTATTACGATATAATTATAATAGTATAGTATCATATGTGAGCTTATGCGATGTTACATAAGTATAAGAAATTTATCGCCATTAAATTGTCCCATTAAAGTGTATATTCATGCATAGAATCATGAGTGAACGTAATATTGTGTCTTTAATAAACATTTTTCTTTTCAATTTGATTGTAGCTGTCGCATAATGATCATCGCGTGTGTTGTTTACAAATAAAGAGAATATATTATTTGTGAATTAATCTAATAATCATATAAAATAATACACTTTAGGGAATAGTGTAAAACTATGGATTATAATTATAAAATATTGCACATGTTAATAAAATCTTTACTCTCATAATGACACTGCGAATCAGCTGAAAAATCTTAAAGAATAAATTACTATATAATATGTCGAATATCATCTAATAAGACAATTTAAAACAGAGCGAATAACTGGACGTGATCGATGTCAAATATCTGATATTTACATTTTTTATAGTATTACAATGTAAAACATAGATAGTATAAAGCTCATCTACGAAAAAAAAGAAGAATCCATAATTTTCATTTTCTAGTAAAAATAAAATATTGAAGTTACGGATAGATAATAGTGGATATAAAATTTTTTACGACAGCGAACATGTTAATAAACGATATTGAAATCGAACGTGTCTGATTTCTAAAGTAAAGCCTCTTTCATTTATAATACGTACGTATTATATGTACATACAACATAGCTATATGTTACTTATGTATGTATACGATCGAACTTGTGGTAATGCAAAAGTTGTTAGTTGCTTTAAGGAAAGAAAAGAAGAAGAAAAAAAAACAAGAAAAAAGAGAAATATAAACTTTCTATCGTAAAACATTATAGTCACGACTACGTCGCGTTTTCGCTTAGATTACAAAAGTGTTCGTTCCGAGACAGGGAAATTGGGTTGCGTCTCGAAATGTCATGGCTTTTAACTAAATGACGCTCGTATGTCACTTGACCCTCCTACCAAACTGTATCTCCCTCCCTCCCTCCTCCCACTTGGTCCCTCTTTCATTATTCTTTTATTGCTCAACATTTTTGTACATCTTTTCCTTTTAATTATCCTCAGTTTTACTTTTTTCCCCTCCCCCCCCTATCTTTTCTGTTTTAAATCATTCTTTAAATCCTAACGATATGGAGGACCGTGTTTTAAATAAAATCGTCCGGATCAAAGTCAGAATTTTATCTCCTTCCGACAACGGGAAGCTCGAAGGCTTTTCTCTTTCATTTTCTTTTTTTTTTTTTATTTTCTGTCCCACTCTTTTTCTCTCTTTCTTTCTTTCTTTTATTTCATTTCTTTTTATTTCCTTTTTTCCTGTTTGTTTCTCTCGTCGCAGTCGTCAGTCAGGCTTAGAGGGCACAAAGTGATCGAATTTTTTCTTCAAAACCCTTCGTGTCTCGTTGGTCCAACTTTCTTTTTTTCTTTTCTTTTCTTTTCTTTTTTTTCCCCATTCCACTACCCACTTCCTCTTAACCTCGAAAAGTTTAGAGTATGTATTACTCGAGGAAGATAAGAGATTGGGGACCAAAAGATTTCCTTATAATCTGTCCGAGAACGAAACGTTGCCAATCTCGACGGGGAGCCACCTCGGCTTATCAGATTTCAATAAAGCCCGCCTTTTTTCGAGATCTCGAATAGTCTGCTTTTTAACGAAGATGAGAGGATACAGAATGAAATTAAAAAGAAGGGAAATTATTTCTTTACTATCAGACCTCTCCACTTTTTTTCGAGGTACACAAATTTTTTGACGAGATTGAGTACGTATGTACATGAAATAAATACTCCGAAGATTATATAATGAAAGATTTATAGCGATAACCGAGCTCGTAGATATTATTTTTCATGAAAAAACAATAATAATAATAATAATGATGATAATGATGATGATGATGATGATGATGATGATGATGATGATGATGATGATGATGATGATGATGATGATGATGATGATGATGATGATGATGATGATGACGATGACGATGATGATGATGATGATGATGATGATGATGATGATGATGATGACGACGACGATGATGATGATGATGATGATGATGATAAGTAACATCATAATACATCATTTTCAAATAAGTCAAGATATTTCATTTATGCTAATTAAGACGTTAATATCGCTATACTTTGAAAATAAAATTTATTAAATTTCAAGAAATAAAAAATAAATGACAGGCTGAGATAAATTAGCTTTACTAACAAACTTTATTTTAAATATTATTCCATTGTTCCATGGTTTTACCTTAATCAATCAGCCAAATATGTCTTTTTCATTAATTTTTATTTTTTAATATATGTCATTATTATTATAACAAATAGTGATTATCCATTTGTTTCCAAAATAATCACGAGCGAAAATTAAAATTAATCCTATTTCCGTATGGTAATTGAGAATGAAATATTAATTATATCGAAGAATTAAAAAGATAATAGATAAATAAATAAATAAAGTGTATGCGATAGATCGATTGAGATAAACTATTTTCCGTTATAAATTTTTTTTCTGTATCCCTATTTCATCGTTTTATATTATGCCTCTAATAAATTAGTCAAATATGATTATTCAATATATCTCTCCCTGAGTCTTTATATATTTTATTAATGTTTATAATAAATATTAAAATTACATTTTCTTTTCTCAATATTCAGAATGAAAATTAATATATGATTCTATTTATGGATTGGTGAAAAATAAATTTCTACAATTCTTTTCACTAGATCCTCGTTGACAGGTCGAAGTCGTTACCAGCAATGAAAAGTTTTTATCGTGCAACGTTGCGTGTTATCACGCGGCTCGCCTTGAAACGCGGGCCAGAAAGCGGAAAGTTCCTTCCTCGTCGCCGTTGCGACGTTTTTAATGGAGTTTTGGGTTACTCAGCGCGATGACGCATCGTTTCTCCCTGACTTGGGAAAAATTTAAGATATCCGTCTCGTATTTCCTTCTCGTAAATATTCTGATTTATCCTTCATAACCGTCATCCCCGTAAGAAAAACAATATATGTTAAATTTAAACCTCCTAAAAAAAATTTAATGTTTGCGTGCCCAATACATATATATATATATATATATATATATATATATATATATATATATAGTGTGTGTGGATATATCGTATGTATATTCATTTTATTTATTCAAAAAGAATCGAAATAAGATTAGATAAATGAAGAAAAATATATATATTGTATAGGTATGAATCAATGTTCTTTATAAATAAAAAAAAAACATAAAACAAAAAATTTGACAAGCAAAAAATGTATTTCAAAAGAAAGTGAAAACGACAAGTATACTATAAAATATAGAAAAAACAAACAAAAGAAAATAATAAATAACATTTACTAAGACGTGTGGACGCATATTACACGGATTTGCAGATATGTGATATATTCCAAAAATTATAAGTAATATCCTTCAAATGTATCACTTTGAACGGTAAAAAAGAAATTGAAAAAAAAATATATATATATCAATTTTGATGTGCAAAAAAAAATTTGCAAAGGACATTTCAATTGCATCAGCTTCAACAGCTGATATTCCGCATATCCAAAAAAAAGAAAAAAAAAGAAAATATAAGAAAAAAAACAACATCGAATGGAAGGCGTGACCAATTACACGTACGACATTTATGAAAAATTATAAATGTACCTGCATATACTCCTAATATGTCCTTGAAAGGATGGAAACCTAATAAAAATAAAAAAGAAATAATAATAATAATAATAATTAGTTTGACCCTCGGGAATAATTGGCGAGGAAAAAGGGGAAGGAGATAAAGAATAGAGAAATAAATAAAAAAAAAAAAAAAAGAAATTACGAAAGACGATTATAATATAGTATCAGCTTTTTGTCCCATGAAAAGATCGCATCGAGATTAGTTAACTCGCAGGGAAGGTTCGTGATACCAAACCTCGATCGTTTCGTTCTCGCGTGTAAAGGCTAAAGAAGAGAAGCGGTAAATTGACCTTGAAGAGAGAAAGAGAAAGGCAGGTAGACGGACAAAGACAGAGGAACAGGGAAAGAGAGAGAGAGAGAGAGATAGAGAGAGAGAGAGAGAGAGAGAGAGAGAGAGAGAAAGAGAGGAACTATCCTGTCTCCGGCAGTCGCTGTCTCCCTTCAAGGTCATCCACCAGACAGTGCATCGCATTACTCTCTGTCGTTTTCCGTGCTTTCCATTTTCGAGGATAGTTTATGTCGCCTGCTTTCTCTCTCTCTCTCTCTCTATCTCTCTCTCTCTCTCTCTATCTATCTATCTATATCTCTCTCTCTCTTTCATCGTGTCGTCTTATACACGATTATTCGTTTCTCAAATATATCAGATTATGGCAACGTTTTTCGATTTCGCTACCAGTCGATTATTTTTAAAGACGTACAGGGAGAGAAAGAGAGAGAGAGAGAGAGAGAGAAAGAGAGAGAGAGAGGGGGGGAGAGAGAGAAAATATTAAGCCGAACGAACGACCGCGAAGTAAAACAAACAAATATGCTTGTGTGCACGTTCACTTGGGCAAAGTAAAATATTATATATAAAACAAAGAATATCATTTATTTGATTGTCAAGGACAGAAGAATGCACGGATCGAAGTACTTGGGAGCGCGAATACGGCCCTAACCATTTTACGATTGCCAGGAAAATTATTTCACCTTGGATACACCTGAAGTCCTATTAATCCTTTCCCCATTCAATCTTGCACACCATAACACAGTGTCATTTCGATGTAACCGTTCATGTATCCTACGTACTTGCATCACGTGACACATTAGTTCGATACGTCTCGTCGTTTCTCTAATCTAACCTAATCCTAACTACTACTGCCACTATTACTGCTATTACTACTATTTTAACCTCAACTACCATCCAATTTTTTCCCCTTTTTTATCTAACGATCTAAGAACCCATGGAACACTAGTTATCCGGTACTGTAAGATAGTGAAAGTCGATCTGTACCATTTGACACCATCATACATCACGAGTTCTATGTTTCTCCCCACTCTAATGAGACTAATATAGCTACTATGCTACACTAAAATCGACCAATCAGTCAGTCGATCAAACGACCATTAGATTAAAGGGGTATGTACGAGCGCGTTTAAAGTTTAACTCCCTGAGGGTGGAGAGAGGGTGGGGCGGGGGTTGGTCGCTGAATCCAGATAAAACGACTTGGCTTCATCAATTTTGTGGAATTTTCTAATGAATATTTTTAACGCATTCTTTACGTCTACAAAAAAAAACACACACACAAATACTTATACAAATACAAATAAATTTTTTTTATTCGTTTGATATTATCGACGAGATGAAACGACGTCACAGGCATCATGGTAACGTAAACAATTTCACCAATTGGCGTCATGCGTGAGTGAATTTGTTGAGGGATAATAATATCGACTGAAAAATATTTGTGGAAAATGATTTTTTTTTCTTTTTTTAGCTTTCCGTGTGTAAATAAGTAATAGAAAATTGAGAGGCAGAGAGAGAGAGAGAGAGAGAGAGAAAGAGAGAGAGAGAGAGAGAGAGAGAGAGAGAGATTGATGAGGAGGATGATACGACCCACGAGATAGAAGAAACTGTTCAAACCCTGGATTTAGATCATTCGCCTAAATCCTTCTTTCAAAATAACTATATATCCCACGTGTCCTTTATTGAAACAACAGATACCATCGAAAACATGTTTTTTATTCTACTCGGCACAAACACAACAAAACGGTAAACAAGATTCGTTCTTTTGGCATATTGAAATACACGATGGATGTGTATCTATTTTTTATCGTCTGGCTTGGCCATCGATTGAATTTTCCTGTTTTTTTTTATTGCATGCACTTTTATGTATAATAATTGTCGATGTTTAGAAAAAAAATATATAAAAAAAATATATATATCGAGAGAAGGAGAGATAGAGAGAGAGAGAGAGAGTCATCTTCTCAATAATATTTAAGAGATCTACGAAAAAGTTCTCTCAGAAAATTTTTTTCTAAAAAAGAAAAGAAATAAAAAAAATGAAAAATCTTGTTCTTCTTCATTACACTTTCGTGTATATTACAATAATTATCAATGTTTAGTAAAAAAAAAAAAAAAAAACATACGTAGAACATCGTTTTCTCCTTAGAACGTTCTCAAATAATTAATGAAATAGCTTGAAGTTCAAAGCTCGTTAAACGATATTATTATCAACTATAATCAATTATTTCCAATCGAATCTTTCGATCGAAAAAAAAAAAATAATAAAATCCAATTGTAACAAGCGTAATCGACGAATTTTTTATTTTTTACTTTTCAATTCTAATGCGAACGTAAACGCGCTAGCGCAAAATATTTTTTCGAATATAAATATAAATCGATATCAAATCTAATTCTTTGCTAACGATCGAACATCATACGTACGACATAATATTAATCGAAACGTAACAGTTAATGCTTGTAATCTTTTAATTGGTCATTATTTCCTTTTCGAAAGAGGAAATATTTTCGTTGAATAGAATGACGTATGTACGTATGTACGTACGTATGTAAGTACATATATACGGTTTGTCGAAAGGGTTGTTTATACAATTTATCGAAACATATTATACCAGGATTAGATACATTACAAAGCACATTTTCGTTGATCGATATAACGGAAGGAAGGAAGAGATGAAGAAAAAAAGGGGAGAGAAAGAAAGAGAGAGGGAGAGAGAGAAGAAAAGAAAAAAAACATGAAAGAAAGAAAGAAAGAAAGGTGATGATACCGAAGGTAGGTAGGTAGGAGGAAAGGGAGAGGGTAAGAGGGTGGAAAGGGTCAAACGATCGCGAAAGTTTAAGAATCGCGCGCAAGGATAAAGTGGATAGAAAAGCGATAGTTGAAGTTGGGAGGTCAGTAGTGGTTAGATTGCTCGCTCGATTGGAATCGTTCTTGCACAATGGACGGATTTGGAATTGCTCCCGAACGAAGAATATCCGATCGATCAATCGCATCGTCCCACGGAAATTAGTTCCGCGGAACGAAGAATCGTGTTGGAGACACAAAGGCTCAACTGGCTGTGAAAGAGAGTGAAAGGGAGAGAGAGAGAGAGAGAGAGAGAGAGTGAAAGGGAGAGAGAGAGGGAGAGAGAGAGAGAGAGAGGGAGAGAGAGAGATTCTTAGCGTCAGTTAGCGAGCTTCGAAATCGACAAGTAAAAAATGTGTTACGAAGAACGCCGAAAGCGAAAAAAGAAAGAAAGAAGAAAAAATAAAAATATCGTCTCGATTTGATCAAAAATTTTCTACGTATTTCGTCGGTATTATATATGTATTTACGTTGGATAAACGAAAAATATTTTTTTCATCGATAATTTTCATCGATAAAATTTCACTCCGGTTTATTTATTTATTTATTTATTTATATAGAAAACAGAATCGATAATTTGTACAATAAAATCGAGATATGATGAATTCGGCTCGAAGGTCTTGTTATCTCTCTCTTTCTCTTTTCTTCTTTTTTTTTTTTTTTTTTATTATTATTACAGTACGCAATGTCTGAAAATTAAATGAAAAATTAATTCTCTCCGATTCCACGTGTAAAATCATTTTTGATTTATCCATTTCGTGTAATTCAATATGTTAAATTGAAAATGACGATAAAAAAATGTAATTCATTCATTTGATACGTGACGCTAACAATTGATACGTTTGATACAATTCGATTTCTTCCTATTTCCATCATATTCCTCATAGTTTGATAATAAAATAAATCTAATTAATACGTCGATTCGTAATACATCTACGATCGAACCTCGATCACGACTGGAGTAAAAAGGAAAAAAATTAGATCGTGCAATTTGCTTGATTAAAATTTTTTTCTTCTCTCCGACTTCCCCTCTATCCCCTGGCCCTTTGCCCCGTGCCCCGTGCCCCTCCCCTCATCGCCTTTGGTTTTATCCGTCGAAAAAAAGGGAGAAAGAAGGAAGGAAAGAAAAAGAAGAAAAAAAAGCAAAGAAAGAGAGAGAGAGAGAGAGAGAGGTAGGGAGAGAGAAAGAGGGGAGAGGGGGAGAGAGAGAAAAGATAAGAGTACACAGACGTTAACGTTTACCACCCTCCACCGGCCCTTTTATTTTGCAGTCGAGTTAATTTTTCTTTTCTCGAATCCTCCTCCATTTCCTCGTGCACCTCTTCCTCCTCCATTCGTTGCCCCCGCCCCGCCACTTCTTAAAATTGTACCGAGCACGTTTCTCGTACGGAATTAGGACTCTCGTGAAAATTAGAACGACTGGTTTAAGTTTTCAGTGGCTTTATATCCTGGTTCGTACAGTAGCTCGGTAACTCCCTAAAGCTCACCCCACCCGTTCTCTAGCTCGGTAGGCCTCAATGTTCATTTCGAAATCCAATCGCAATTTTCGTTCTACGCGCGTTACATATCGAATAATACAGATCAAATGTTTCATTCGAGAATTAGAGACGAGTTAATCTTCTAGCTCGGAACTTTCTCAGCTTTATCATCGATCACTCTAACGTAATTAGAAATATCCTTAGTTTATAATTTATATTCTAATGTATCGTAGATATGTACGTTAGAATGACGCTTATCTCTTCGACACAAATTACGACGTTTTTATTAAAAACAAATCTACGATCATCGTTAACGCCGACCACGAACCTGTCAAATATTCGTCGACGATTCGTCAAGGATATTATTATTATTTCGGGGTAACGTAGGGTTTTGGGGAATGGGGATAGACAAGAGGGGGGAAAAACGAAACTTCGTGATAGAAAAAAAGATTGGAAAGGGATAGAAACTTTCCCGAGGTCACACATCCGTAGAAAATTGGATTACCTTTTGTTTTATGATTTTACCCTTTCTATCTATCCATCTATCTGTCTTTCGCTCTTTCTGTGTGTATACGTGTGTTTGTTCTCGTGTGTGTATGTGTGTTTGTGTTTGTTTTTGTATTTTATTTTGCAGCCTTACATACGTTGGACATACACATGGGAAAACGTGAAAAAAAAAATCCTATGCCACTCTAGTGAGTTAGTTATTAAGATTATACTTCTATCTACATTGAAAGAAACGACGTGTATATATATATATATATATATATATATATATACATACATACACATACACACATATAATAGCATACGTAGCAATTCTAATTCTTCAAGATGAGATTAAAAATGTGATTATAAGACTATAGTAATTAAGCGCGCGCTGTGTAAAAGGCCATACGGGTTTAATAATAATTTAACTAATATCGTTTCAAAAAACTATACAAGTTGAAGTTTCTCCGATATCCTATTGATTCTATGAACAAACGTTTCGAATAAAATTTGTGTTGATTTACGTGGATATGAGGAGTGGAGATGAGGGAGGGTTGGAGATGGGAGAGGAGAGGGGAAGAAGTAATTTAATACGCAGTATCGCAGGCCATTTTATAGACGATGGCTCTCTCGTGTCGCGATACGAAAGTCGTAATAATTTTTTCTTTTTTTATTTTTTTTAAACGTATATCGATGTATCCTGCCTAACGAGCAAATTTATAGAGAACGTCGATGCGAATACAACGATAATACATGTAATTGCGCAGTTTATCCTTTCATTCGACATTTCGTCGAGTTACGACGCCTTGATTAGGTTTAACGATTTAGGTTTAACGTACGTACGTACGTAATCGCGAAACATTGTTTGTTCCTCGTGGGCGCTGAACGAATGATTAAAGCTTCGTCGAAAGTGCACGCGATGAAAATAAAAAATGTATATATATATAAAAAAAAAAAAAAAAACACAAAAAAAAGAAAGGAAAGAAAAACAAAACACCGACCGATCGTAAAATCGATCGTCAAGTGTGTTAACGAGAAAAAAAATTGCGATTAAGTCACGGTCCGTTGGACTTCGATGGAAACGAAAAGCGTCGATGAATTTACAATGAAGATTTATGCCTCGTAAGCGTACGTTCGACTTGTACCGATATATATTCGTTCGACTTTGCAATGTCAATCGAAACTTTCGTTGAAAGAGAGGGAAAAAATAATTAAAAAAAGAAAAAGAAAGAAACAATTATTCACGAGTTTCGTATCTTCCGTAACAGAACCCCCTTGCGAAGAGATAACTGCGATACCGCTATTAAATGTCTTCTCTCACTCTCCCTCTGCCCTCTCTCTCTCTCTCTCTCTCTCCCCTCTCCCTACTCTTAACCCTTCAAAAACTTTTAGCGCGTTAACCTTCATTCGAAACGTTCGTTCGTAAAATCAATTTGGATCGGAGATATTTGGTTAGAACAATAAAAATAAAAAAGACAAGAGGGAAAGATAAACGAGTCACCCTGCGTAGGTAGAAAGGTAGAAAGAAAAGTGAAAAGAAATAAGACAAAAGAAAAACAAGAAAGAAGAAGAAGAAGAAGAAGCTTTGGCTTATAAAATATGTCGTTTTCTGAGAGGACTTACCAGTTCTCAGAGGCGTCCTCGTCGAGGATGGTCCCATCCGCGACTCGATGAGGTAAGTTGCTCGTCGTTCTTGGCCGATTTCTGACCCTCGGTGGACCAACGACACCGGTCCTCGAGAGGCCAGCGCGAAAGGACGCCCTTGCCCTGTCGACTGCTCGAGTCAACGTCATTGAATTACATTAGTCACTGTTAGTAATACGGGCCTCTAATACAGGTTGTTCCACGTTAATAATACATATCATATTGATTAATTAATAACCGAAATATTGACTTTAACGATAACAATCAAACGTTACGTTTATATTATCGATCGATCGTACGACATTTTTTCCATTCTCTACCTTTTTCTTTCCTTTCTTTTTTTCTTTTTTTTAATTCGCGCAAATTTTTCCTCCCCCGCGGATTCGATAACGATCCCTTTCCGTTATTTATATCTGCTTTTTTTTTTTTTTTTTTTTTTAATATAACGTAGGTATTGAGATACGAGAGAGAGAGAGAGAGAGAGAGAGGCGAGAGAGGAAAAAGTAAATACGATTTCGTTATTGGATGCTTTGTAAAATGAAAAAAAAAATAGAAAAGAAAAAGAGAGAAAAAACAAAAAACGCAGACGATCGTTGTGTATCATTCAAGTTGCGTATCGTGTTAATAAAGCAAAGTTCCACGTAATAAACCGAAATGAAAACATACAAAAAAATTAGAAAAAAAAACAAAAGAAAAGAGATGGGATAGTCGATAAGTTTAGTCCCTTGAAAAAGGTTAGAAATGGCGAATAATATTTTAAATAATACGTTATAGGTACGGAGGTGTTCGATTGCTTTTTTCTTTTCCTTTTTCTCCCCCTTGAAATGACGCAACGCGTACGTTTGCAACTTCGTCGTTAAAGTTAATATTTACGTGGACCAGCCTGTACGTAACAATAGATCGAGGAGTTAGCGTGTTATTTCAGGGTATCCTCTTTCTACATACATACATACATACATACATACATACATACATATATACATATATACATACATACATAAATACGTACGTACGTACAAACATACATACATACATATTTCTTTCTTCTTAAAACTTCTCTCTCGTCGCGAATAGTCTCGTAACAATTTGTCGATTAAACGAACCGTAGGAAAAACTATTCAACGTTGGCCGCTATTATCCTACTCTCTTATCGCGGATACTGGGTGGATACATGGGCGAGAAATTGTAACGATCGTCGGTGGCCCGAAATTCTGAATATGTCAGAACGCGCTTACGAACGAATGAACGAATGAACGAACAAATGTTGGCAAAGAGGAAAATCAAATTCACATTTGATATCGCGCCAAGCATAAAGTCACTGAACCTACGTAAAAATACAATAACCCGGACGAAATTATATACAGGATTGAAATTAATTCTCGGTCAACGTTAAAGAGATACAATAAATATCTGATTCCCTCCCCTCACACCAGCTACCAACGTTCACCCACCTACCATCATCACTCTCCCCATTCAACCTTGCCAATTTTCTTTATTTATAATGAAAGAAAATAAATACAGAAAAAAAAACAAAAATCAACAATCGTACTTTTTTTATTTCGTACTTTTATTTTCTTATTTTGTTTTTACACACACATATATATATATATATATATATATATATATATATATTTCAATAAAAATGGTCGAACGATCCGGAGGAAAAAAAGACGAAGAAGAAAAAGAAGAAGGAAAAAGTTAAATATAAAGAAAGTGAGAAGGAGAAAAGAAGGAAGAGAAAAGAAAGGAAAAGAAAAAAGAGACCAATCCCAACGATTCTCTCTAGTTTCATTATATAACAGCAACGGCAATAATAAAAGTTACGAAAGAAATTCGATAATAATAGGTTGTCTCATTTTCTCTCTCTCTCTCTCTCTCTCTCTCTCTCTCTCTCTCTCTCTCTCTCTCTTTCTCTCCTATCTATATATCTACGAGCAACAAGATATAGGTATTATATTGATCGTTTATTAAACGCCATATATATATATATATATATATATATATATATATATATTCTATGTTCTTCTGTTATCCAATAGTTATTAAAGATATCGCGCGTTGTTTAACGACAGAGACTTTGGATTGATTGGCTCGTTTCTAAATAGTTCCCAACGGGATATCTCTTGTAAGTTGAGAATAACGCGAATGGTTTTTATCGTGTCTGATAAGATGGTGTCTAGCCTCGCCTCCAATAATTGCTATCAATGAATCAAATATGAAAGAAAATGGAAGAAAGTATTTTTGCGACCTTGTTTTCCTTTGTTTTTCTTTTTTTTTTTTCTTTCTTGAACAAACTTTTTCAACAGCTGCGACCTTTGCCTTAAACCAACGTCATACCTGAAATATTTTTTCCGCTTTTAATTATTTATTTACCTTTCTTTCTTTCTCTTTTTTTTTGACGCACCCTTCTTATTCTTTTCTTTTCTCGAAGATGGCCGATCACACAAATCTTTCAAGACAAAGTACTACTTGGATACATAGATATGTATGTATCTATATATATATACAGGATGGGCCAACAGTTCCAAAGTGATTTAACAAATCAATTACTCTTTTATAGGCTCGTAATTAGGCTTGTAAACGAAAGAAGAAAAGAAAAGAAAGAACAACAGGCTAATATATAATATATTCTAAAAAGAGTGATTGATTTTGTTGAATCATCTGAAAACTTTTGTACCCTTCTACAGACTTTAGGTCTACCCTGTACGTATATATATGTATATATATATATATATATATATATATATATATACGCGTGTATATAATTGTATTATATATAGAAGCAACTGCAATGAGGAAAACTAGCGAAATACGATGATATCGATCGAGTTCTATCGGACGCCTCGATGCGACGCCTCGACGAAGGATCGATCACGATGCAATGCTCACAGTTTCGAGTGGAAGGACAAACACTTACTACGTTGGATAGACGAAATAGTACTAGCACGATAAAATCAATTATATAATTAGAGTACTGCAACAGAAGATATATATATATATATATATATATATATATATATATATATACACATGTAATCGTACTTATGGTATTATCATATCTCGAAAACTTTCGATTCTGCCGTCTATTATATTTGCATAATTTAAAAGAAAATCATTACTGTCGACTATTCTCTATATACATATATATATGCATATATCATTTTAACCACGTATTAATATAGAATTTTACGATGTGCCGTACCCGATAGAGTGGGTACACTTTTGATTTTCGATTTTCAAAATTAATTGACAGATTTTGTCCCCCTCGTCCTATTCTTTATCTTTTTATTTTTTTTCTTTTATTATATTTTTTTTTTCTTTTACATTTAACACATTATTCAAGCTTTTCGATTTAAAAAGAAAAGAAATTAACTTCCAGGAACGGGAGACGCGTATTATATTATATATATCGCGCATATGAGAAATATGAGTTCTTCTCGCGTTATGAATTCTTTACTTGAAGAATTCTTATTTTTTTCTTTTTTTTTTGTTTACACGATGAATTTCATTTTAAATTTTCAAAGAACGAAAGTTTGTTGCTTTCAACGAACGAGTAAAAAATGTCTTTGTTTAGAAAAAAAAAATATATATATATAAATAAATAAACATCCGGATAAAATAAAACATGTAAAATAAAAGGAAAATCATTAAAAGAAGAAGATCGCACGTCTGTTTATATGAAATGGTATTTGTATTAATTAATGGTAAATATTTTGTCAAATAAATGCTCGACAATATACGAATATTTTGATTCGTTATTTATAGGAAAATATCAATATGTAATATAAATACACAGTACAAACAACAAAGTGTTGGGGTTGCGTTTGAGTTTGTTAATAAATACTGTATGTCTATATAAAATACCGACAAATTATTACTTTTAAAGGTATTTAAAATCGGCCGACAGTTTTTGTATTGATTTGTCAAATACTTGACCATTCCGTATAACGTACTGATATTTTATTATATATAATGATCATTTATTTGAATTACTGATTAAAACTCATTTACAAATACTGGATCTAATAAGTAATGATAAGCAAAAAAAAAGATATAATCGTCCCTATAAGAACACAATTTTTTTATATATACATATCAATTTGATTATATAAAAAATAAATAACAAATAGAGTACTGCAATAACACGAATAACGATAAATTATTACATTTAAAAATATTTAAAATCAACCGACAGTTTTTGTATATTTGTCAAATACTTGACCATTCCGTATAACGTACTGATATTTTATTATATATAATGATCATTCATTTAAATAACGGATTAAGACTCATTTACAAATACTGGATCCGATAAGTAATAAAAAACAAAACAAAACAAAAGAGATAATCGTCCCTAAAAGAACAAAATTTTTTTATATATTTTTTATATATGCATATCTATTTGATAATATAAAAAATAAATAAAAAAATAAAATGATCTTTAGACCAACTTTTAGTCTGGTTTTAAACTTGACGGAAACTAACGAAGAGAATACGTCGGTCGAAAAAGAAAAAAACATGAAAAAAAAAACAAGAAAGAAAACCAAATGACATTCAGGATAGATCGATTAATCGCGTTGTCTCAACATCGTGTTATGGGAGACGAGGAGGGGGAAGGGGTTGTGATAGGGAGGTAAGAAAACGACGTAAGATCGAAGAAGAAAGAAGAAGAGAGGGTGAAGAGAGAGAGAGAGAGAGAGAGAGAGAGAGAGAGAGAGAGAGAGAGAGAAAGAGTTTGTCGAGGCGACGCGACGTTAGCTATGCCTATAGCTTCCTATCCGAGGGCATAACATTTATTATCGGGTCAGGGTTAACCGTTAGGCGTGCCACACACATTCAACCGACTACTCCGTACCGCGGCTATCTAAAAATAGTTTTAGCGAACGACTCCAGATATAAAAGCTGACGACGTGTCCCTTCCTAGCTTGTATTAGACGCGCGTCTATAATATATGTACAAATAATATATATAAATATATGTATGTATGTATGTATGTATGTATGTATGTATGTATGTATGTATATATGTATATATGTATGTATGTATGTATGTATGTATGTATGTATATATGTATATATGTATGTATGTATGTATGTATGTATGTATGTATGTATGTATGTATGTATGTATGTATGTATGTATGTATGTATGTATGTATGTATGTATGTATGTATGTATGTATGTATGTATGTATGTATGTATGTATGTATGTATGTATGTATGTATGTATGTATGTATGTATATATGTATATATATATATATATATATATATACACTTACAAACACGGTAAATGTGTATATATGCGTGTGTGTACGCGCATCTACAATAAATTTATAAATAATATGCATATATATACACACACACACACACGCGCGCGCGTATATTATAAAAATAATTTAAGAATTTATATTGTTACGTAAATGTGTGTGTGTGTGTGTGTGTGTGCGCGCGCGCGCGTGTGTGTAAGTACTTATAGACATATGTGTGTGGTGCGCATCTTCAATACGTGTACAAATAATCTGCACATATATATATATATATATATATATATATATATATATATATACGTTACAATAATAATTTAATAATTTAAATTATTATGGAAATATACATAATAATTTATTATGTAAATTATTATATACATACTAATATATGTACAAAATTATTACATATACATATGTAGATACTTATAGACGCGTAGTGTGTGTGTGTAAATGTGTACAGACTTACAAATACAATATATATATATACCTTGTCTATATATATATATATATATGCTTGTGTGTGTGTGAATATCTATGTGCCTATGTTTCTATCTACCTATCTAAATACTACATGTATAAAAGAGCGTGCGAGCATAAACGTTCGCATAGAATACCCCCTTGTAAACTCCGCAGGATCCCAGTTAGACTCATTATGCGGCTAAATCCTGACCCCGATTTCTCGATCATAATAACGATCGTTACGACTACGACGACAGTCGACGGTTATGCCACTTGATAGTGTCATCCAGCTTTGATGGAAGTCGAATGATTCGTCTCGATCAACCTACCCCGCTTACTCTCTAGTTCCACCCCCCACTCAATCGCCATCTCGACATTTGTTAAGAAAAAGTCACGATATTGCAATACCTGCATTTTTTTTCGAGCGAGTTCGACGATACACGAATTCGAATCCAATGTATTTGAAAATATTTCGTTAAGAATAAAAGGTGGACAATAAAAATAGAAAAAAGAAAAATTTCGTTCGTTAATTTGACATTGAATTTGTGTACGCTCGAAAGTACGATTTGGTTATATTAGAAATACTATTATCGTCAACGAAGTTTAATATTTTATTTTATCTTTCCTATTTTATTTATCGATCGTTAATTTCCTTTCATTTTGATTTCCAAGATCAAAGAGAATTATGTATAATGATATATCTATTACTCGGAAGAAGAAAGATATAGCTATTTTCTACGCTATTATTTTCTTAATAAGTATTTTTATCAATTCGTGACAATTATTTTATAAAATAAATGGTCAATATATGTACATACATATGAATATTCGATCGACGTAAATAATTTATGTATCAGGATAGGGATCATTTATATTACGTACTAATATCCTATTAATAAATATTGATCATTCATTTTAAAATACTTGTCGAATGTTTAAGTATACCGATAGAATAAATAGCGACATATTTTCTATTCGACGTATATTCAATTAACATACATTACAGACAGACAGACAGGCAGACAGATAGATAGATAGATAGATAGATAGATAGAAGATATAGAAAAAAAAAATTTCGTACTTACAGCGCGTAACAAGCCTGTTGTTGGCCTGACTCGGTGGTGGAATCGCAGCTTGTGGTGGAGGCTGCGAGCTCAGATCCTCGAAGTTTATGATTTGCAGGCAAATATCGTCCACCTCGCTCCTTATCAATGCTATCACCTCGCTGCAGAGGAATTTGGTTCCTAATAAAAGTGCAGAGAAAAGTTTTTAATCAATGGAAAAAAGAAAAAGGACAAAAAAAATAATGTTGACGAGTTCGTTAACAAGCGATTAATTAATTTCGCAAAAGTCATAATAACGTTCATGATATTTCTTATTTTATTTTTTACAACATTCGTAATCAAATAATAATTCTACAAATATAATAGATAAAAGGTAAAAAGGAATTTCTATTTTAATAATTTTTATATTCGATTTTTTTCCTTTATCAGAGAAATGGATACAATTTGAATTCCTTTTTTTTTCTTTAGTTTTAATTATTGCGAAAGAAATTTTTAAAATGTATTAAATAAATTTTCTAAAAAATTACTCGTCGATATAATCCGATGATCATTGATCGTTATACATATTAGTTATATCGTACGTATGTTATATAATTAATTCAATTCCATTAATTATTTTTTTAGAACCTCGTTCCTTTGTCATTTTCTTCTATTTTTTTTTTGTCCTTTGTTACTATATTCTATAATTGTTAAATTCGTTTTAACCGCAGAAGTTAATTTCATATAAATCATAATGTAATAACTTTCAGTATACCCGATGCATGAAAGATAAAAAATAATTTCATTCTCGTAACTCTTTCGCCTCTCGTCAGATTTTCTTCAAGCTTAATAGGTATTAAAATATCAATCTCTTGAGATCTTTAAGAAGAGTAAATTTTGCGAAAATATGTTTTTCTTTTCTTTTTTTTTTTTTTTTTCTTAACGAAATTACGTTTCACCAGAAAAAAAAAAACTATCGCGAGGATTGAACGTACGTTAAACGATTGTTTGTTTCTTTTTCTTTTCTTTCTTTTTATCTCCGCTCCTTTTCTTTTCTTCTCTATTTATTTTCTTTCTCTTTTCCCTTTTCGTTTTTCTACGATCAACGTAGGCGACGACCCGTATCGAATGCGTGTCAAGGCCGATACCAATCCGGCGAGCGCGGCGCGTCGACAAATTTATATCCGTGGGAAGTTTGTGTCGCGTCGTTCCTCGATTCTTATTGTCGTTTATTGAAGAGAGACAGAGGTATATCGTGAACGTGCGGCACCCGATAAATAACCTGCGATTACGTTCAACGAGCCATTCTTTTCATAGGCACGAAACCCAGTAAATATCCGATTCGAAAATGAGAGTATATATACCTATATTATAATACCTATACTATATATATATATATATATATATATATATATATATATATATATATATATACATTTAAATACATATATATAAATATGAATATATATATATATATATATATCTTATATTATACAGTATATATAGTATGTATATACTGTATGGTATATGTGTATTTATATGGAATAAAAAATAAAAAAATATATATATATACATCGATATCTATATCCACGTATAATATAAACCCTGTATAGGGTCGACAAAAAATTCTTAGATGAGTGAAAAGTTTTTAAATGACTTTAAAAACCAATTACTCTTGGGCTCATAGTTATGCTGGCAGTTTTACAATCTAGATATGAAGAAGGAAGAAAGGAAGGAAAAAAATAGAATTGGCCAAAAAAGTCACGGAAAAAAGAATTAATCGATTTGTAAAATGATTTAGGAACTGTTGACCCACCTACTCTGTACACACTTATACGTTGTTCGAAACGTATGTACTTGCGTACATATTGTATATGTACGTACATAATTGTTGCAGGTAAACGACTCCCTCCTGGTGGAAAACGTTGAAATTCGCTACAAAGAATCTGGCGGTAGGCCAAAGATTTTTGTATTTTTCACAGTAGCGGTTAACTGAACGACAAAACTGCGGCGGATTCGTAAAGTATCAACGGATATCCTCTTTAATGAGAAGCCGAGATAACGACGATTAATCCCTTATTCAAAATAATATTTCAGAAAGTTTTGGAACGACCTTACTATTATTGGCTAATAATTAAATATTAATACGACGTTCGAGGCTCAAATATGAGACGTTAATTAATTAATTAATTAAAGAATATTAACTTTGCTACAATGTTCAATATGTGATTTAGGTATAGTACATACATATGTATACGTGCGTAAGTGCATATAAATTTGATTGTATCGAAGAGTATGTACGCTCGTTCTTTTTGAACATATAATGAAATTTCGTTTGAAAAATGTCGTACGGTACAAAGAGTTATCGTAATTTGATAGTAATAATTTTTTCTTTTTTTTTTTTAGGTGCACACGTAAAGGACATACAAAAGTTGACTGTTTTTATTTTCTTTTTTTTATTTATTTATTTATTTTTTTTCTTATTGAAATCATATATCTTCCGATAGCGTTGGTCGACAATCTTCTTCATGGGAAGAAAAAAAAGGAAAAATTAATCGTACGTCAAAAAAATATTTTCATTGGTTTAAAAGATATTTCAATTTAAATATCGCTAAGAAATCGTACTTAGATACTGCTAATAAGACGTAGTAAGAGTAGTAGTAGTAATAGTAGTAAATAAATGCTAATAATAAGTTCGGTCATAGTTTCTTCGCTTACCTTGCATCATTATTATGCGCTTACTTAGCCCTTACTCCGAGCTTATTTTGCACCTAAATTATAATATCAACGATGAAAGTTCTATTTGCATGAGTGCATAATTATTGATTGCGTTAAAAAAATAAATAAATATATATATATATATATATATATATATATATATATATATTTATCGTCACGCATATACGTAAGTTAGGAATTTATTCAAATAAAACGACACTACCGTATGATGAAAAATTCTCTCTTAGTTTCATTATCTCGCCAGTCTCAATTCGATTCAATCCCTTTGTTTTAATGAAATTCTTATTTAAAAAAAAAAAAAAAAAAAAAGAAGAAAGAAAAGAATTAATAAAAAAAAATAAACAAAAAAAGAAAAAATGAAAAGGAAAAGAGAGATAACGATCGTAGATAGGTTCTTCGCGATTGCGAATCAAGCAAGTGTATTTTACTTCGTTAATTACGATCGAAGATTAGAATTTATTACTGCGTGTCATCGCATTAACACCGATTAATCGATATTTCTAGTTGATGCGTGAAATGAAACAAAAAAGAAATAGAACAAAAAATAATCAAAATAAAAAATAAAAAATAAAGATAACTGTGCCTGTGATGCGTAGGACGCTACGGACCAACATCGCGTTCAATTTAAAACGATTCGTTCATCGCATGATTCATGGAATTTTTTTGCTTTCCATAATGACAGAATTGGAAATGCGCTTTCGAACTTACTGATTATTATTATTTCCGAGGTTTCGAAGAATACGGAGTATTCCTTTTGGAGTCAAAATTATTTTGGTAATATACAAACGACAGCCGTTCCTAAAGTACACCTGGGACGTAGCGCATCACAAGAGAGAACGCATAACTTGAAATTATATTTGAGTTGTGCACAACTGCGGGTTAAATTTCTCCCCACCCCCTCCACCGAAATGTCAATCGTTTCGAAGAATAAAATTGTTGGTTCCTTTCTATTATAGATCGGCAAGGATGAAATTTGTAAGTTATCAAGGAACCTTGCCTATCCCCTTACAAACTTCATCCTTGATGACCCGATATCTACGAATCTATCTAATTATCTATCCATCCATCTATCGGTATCAACCTTATTGCATATAACAAAGGGAAACATATTTTCTGGCGGTCGTCGACACGTAAGCTTTTCAAACTGCTACCGGCTACTTGTCGTCTTGCTTTCAAGGTCGAATTCATGGCTTGTCGAGCACGATCTCGTGTGTCGCGTCTAATATAGAAGAAGGTGACGTGGAAAGACGGAAAACGGTGAAAACGTCACGAATGAACAGGTCTCTCTCTCTCTCTCTCTCTCTCTCTCCCTCTCTCTCTCTGTCTATCTCTCTGTCTATCTATCTATCTATCTCCTTTTCTTCTCTCTCTCTTTTTTTATCTTCATCGAAGAAGCTAATTGGGTACGCGGTTTACGAGTCAAGGTACCTTGGACGTGTTCCAGAAGAGATCGACAAAAGGAAAGTATGTCTCGTACGAAAATGTGGCTCGCAGAGCAACCTTCGGATTCTCGATCCAAAGTGTTGGTTGTGCTAGAGTTGAAAGAGATAGAGAGGAAAGAAGTGGTGGAGGTAAAGGAGGTGGAGGTTGAGAGGTGGATGAGGTGGTGGAGGTAGAGGTAGAATTAGAGGTAGAGGTAGAGGAGATACAAGAGGAAGAGGTAAAGGAGGTAGAGGAGGAGGAGGAAGAGGAGGTTGCGCAATCTTCGAAGATGGAAAACACACTGCTGTGTGTTACGACGTAATCGCACGGGCGAGCGTGCCAAGAGTGCCATCGGCCACCTGGATGGTCGATGGAGAACGTCATCGTCGAGTAGGATCAACATTCGCGATACGATCCATACGCGATCGAAAGATCATACGTGAATTTTACTGCATATTGTAGATTGGGTACTCTCCGCGCGCACGCTTACACGCACGCTCATCGATCATTGCGTTGTTATCATAGTTTATCGATAAGTTTCCCCCTTTCTTTTTACATTTCTAACGGGGTCGACGAAACGAAAGAACAATAATATTGTTGTTTTACGCGAGCACGGTTCTTACGATGTTTCATCGTTTAACGTTATTATGCGTATAATAAAATCGTATCTAACACATATACATCGTTAATTTTCGTTAGATCGAGTTTATTGAGAGAGAGAAAGAGAGAAAACAAATAAAAGGAAAAATAAATAAATAAATAAATGAAATGAAATGAAATAAGAATAGAAACGGAAGAATAGGAGATAATACGTTGTTAATATATATAATAGCTATTAAGAATTCATTAACGATATTATAAACTTTGATCGATATGCATAAATCAAGATTATTGGAAAGAAGTAATAAAATAGAGAGAGAGAGAGAGAGAGAGAGAGAGAGAGAGAGAGAGAGAGAGAGAGAGAGAGACATAAAAAAGAATGATACACTGTCTATCAATATTTAATTAACTATCTTATTTCTATTATTATCTAATATTAAAATCTTCCTTCGCCTCGCCATATCTCGATGAGGAAGAAGGGAAGAAAAATACTAAAAAAAAAAAAAAGAAAATAAACAAAAACCCTCCCAAAAAAAACAAAACACGAAAAAGAAAAAAAGGAGAGAAGGAAGAAAAAAAGGAAAAGAAAAGACCTTTGAAATTTTTCTCCGATAAAAATACGACTCGTCCTTGTACAAATAATTGCATGCTAAATAAAACACAAAAAGGCTTTCGGCGGATCTAATATTCCATTTTAAGTATCTACAAGAACGATGAAAGGAAGGAAGGAAGAAAGAAAGAAAGAAAGAAAAAAAAAGAAAGAGAGAAGAAAAACAAAGAAAAGAAAGGAAAAAAAATAGAGAAGAAAATAAGAAATAGACTTAACTGTTGTTTCCAATTAGAATAGAGTATAGTTAGAAGAAATACACACGAGGGTTACGCTGTAGTATCTTTCGTGGTAACGTCACAGCTGGCTGTCTTATCGATCCGTACATGCTTTCTCGCGCTATGCCTATCTATTTGCGCTACTCTCTCTCTCTCTCTCTCTCTCTCTCTCTCTCTCTCTCTCTCGCTCTCTTTCTCTTTTTCTATCTTCCTCTCTGTCTCTTTGTGCTCACGGAGTCACGCACGGAACGAGTCACGCAATGACAACAGGCTTCCGTACCAAATTTCGAACGCGTAAGAACGACGACCTTCGATTCTTTCTTTTTTATAGTTTTTCCTTTTTTGTTTGTTTCTTTTATTTGTTTTTCATTTCTTTTCTTTTCCCGTCCTTCCCTTCCTTTACCTTTTTTTTTTATGTTACTCGTATTACACCAAAAATCTGTTCGACAAATATCTTTATATTTCTTTTTTTTTGCATCAATAAGTCGAAGTGTTATCAAGGTTCACCATCCAAGTTATCTCGATTACCTCTACGAATCTTAATTAGTTTGATAAATTTTGTAAAATGTAAAATTACATCGTTGATAAATTTAATACGGAAAATTACATTTATTTATTTATCTGTATTTTTATTAAGTATCATCCATCGAGTATTATTCATTATTAAGTATTAATGGTAAATAGGTCGATGGAATATTTTTTCCCCTTTTTCTTTTTCTTTTTTTTTTTGTTTTCTTTTTTTCTTTTTTTTTTCTTCGTTCGATCTGATAAACGCGTTCCTCCGTTCTAATTTTTTTTTCCCTCGTGTTCTATTCTCTTCATTCTCATCTGGAGTTTTTTTTTTTACATCGGTGTTATATCTTGTGCCTTTCATTTTTTCCAATATTTTTTTTTTTAGAGCCGATAGAAATTTCTCTTTTCTTTTGTTTTTTTTCCATAAAAATTTGAGATCATCGATCTCGAGTAAAGATCGATATTCTCTAGAAAAAAGGATTCACGGTCGCCGCCATGTATGATATCCACGATCATGGCCCATTTCCAAGTCGGCGTCGGAAAGCGATAATCCTCGAACATTAAACCGTATTACCAATAACAGAGCTTTCCACTTCGACGCGAGTATAGATAAAAGAATGGAAACAGCAGCTATGATTTTTTTTCTTTTTTATTTACTTTTGTTTTTTTTTTTTTTTTTTATCGAGGAACTCTTTTTCGGGGTATAGACTTTTCATATACCATATATTAAAATACATACGTATGTGTGAGTGATAGATAGCAAGATATACTGCTAAAGAAGAGAGAGAGAGAGAGAGAGAGAGAGAGAGAGAGAGAGAAAAGAAAGAAAAATTAGAAGAAAAATAGAATGACAAAAAGAAATGAGAGAGAGAGAGAAGGAATTAGCAAAAAAAAAGTTGTACTCCGAGACAATGTAATATTATTAAAGATCAAAAGAAAAGAGAATATTGTAATTGAAAAAAAAAGGAGGATGAGAGAGAAATAAAGAGAGAGAGAGAGAGAGAGAGAGAGAGAGAGAGAGAGAGAGAGAGAGCGAACGAGGATAAAGAGGGATTATATTTCGTAATATTATTAAGGATATAAAATATCGACAAGTAAGGGAGCTCGAATTCGTTCAACCACTTTTCGATCGGAAGAAAAAAAAATATGAAATAATTTTCACGAGGAAAGTGAAACAACCTCGTGAACACGCTCGCTATTAATCCTCACGTGGTATTGGAGAACTGAACGCACGTGGGCGCACGCGCAGGTGGTCGAGCGCGCAATAGCACACACGCACCCACGCACGCACGAACATTCCAACGTAATTATCGTCAACGTAATTAGCTCGGGGTTGACACGCACGAGTCAACCCGAAGTACAACGAGACCGAACAAGACGGGTGTCACGGTAATAATGTCGAATAAAATTTTACTACTGTACGTTGTGAATAAAAAATTATCTAATATATATATTAGATTTTATATATATATATATATATATATATATATATATATATATTATAACGACGATTTATAATGAGAAACGTTTGAATATAATTAGAATTTAATGTTTATTTAGGGCTTAAATTTATTGTAAATAACGTAAAGGAACGTAAAGAAAGATTGTGAAAATAAAGAGAAAGAAATAGAGAGACAGAGAGAGAGAGAGAGAGAGAGAGAGAGAGAGAGAGAAAGAGAGAGAGAGAGGGAGGAGAGAGAAATATGAATGACAAGGTGTTAACAATAACTGCAAAAGTCCTTTGAACGACCGACTTAATTATCAGCAACGAAGTAACCACGAGTGAAGTACCAGAGACGAGTACTCTCCCTTTGTTCTGACCTCATTAGGTCTTCCTTGTTTAACTTCCAGGTCATACAGAAGGGTCGCGAGGAATCCGAATGAAAAGAAAAAAGGATAGAAGATGAAGAAGGAGAAGAAAAAAAGAAGGGAAGGAAGGAATGACGTTAATTAAGACTATGCCGGTGGAATAGCTAGGGTGAATAGTCGAGTGGATAAGCAACTAATTCTAATCCATAAATTTCTTTTATACTACTCCAATAAACACAGTTAATAATAAAAAAAAAAGAAGAAAGTAAAAGAGAGAGAGAAAGAGAGAGTTATCTTTAATCCTAATAAGATCATTATAATATATACGATAATTCGTTTTTGTTTGAATATTTTGTTTCTTTGTTTGTTTGCATTTTTTTCGTATATCTTTAACATTTGCAACACAAGTATCCTAGAGGAGCCGGACGGGGGGTGGGAAAGAGAATCATGCAGTCACAAGTGCTCCTTGACGAACAAACGAATGTTGACCTCTCTTCGAAAGGGCCATACCGTTATATCGGTAGAGAAAAAAAAGGTAGTGGGAGAGTGTGAGAAAGTACAGTGTGTGTGTGTGTGTGTGTGTGTGTGTGTGTGTGTGTGTGTGTGTGTGTGTGTGTGTGTGTGTGTGTGTGTGTGTGTGTGTGTGTGTGTGTGTGTGTGTGTGTGTGTGTGTGGTTGTGTGTGTGTGGTTGTGTGTGTGTGTGTGTGTGTGGTTGTGTGTGTGGTTGTGTGTGTGTGGTTGTGTGTGTGTGTGGTTGTGTGTGTGAAGTAAGAGTGACAGAGAGAAATAGAGAGAGAGAGAGAGAGAGGAGACAAGTGGCAGACGTATCGGGGCAAATCGAAAAGAGACGCAAGAGTTGATGGTTCGCAAAATAGACGAGATGCCGTGGAATCTCGAGGACACTCGCTTTGTTTCAGTCGAGTGGTCTGAGTCTCGTTAGGTCCTTGTGCCCAGTGGCTCTCACTCTAGGCAAGTTCGGAAGCTCGAGAAAAAGTAGAGAAAAAAGAAAAGAGAGGAAGGAAGGAAGAGAAAGAGAGAGAGAGAGAGAGAGGGGTTGTGTAACCTTTGAGGGGGTTGGACGCGCCGATCTGACGGACCGTTCAGTGTGCATACTATCTCTCTCTCTCTCTCTCTCTCTCTCTCTCTCTCTCTCTCTCTCTCTCTCTCTCTCTCTCTCTCTCTCTCTCTCTCTCTATCTATCTATCTATCTATCTATCTATCTATCTCTCTCACTCTCTTTCTCATTCTCCAGTAAAAATAAGAAAAAAAGAAGCGCTTTCAAATGCACTCTCATATCGATCAACTCGGTCTCCAGAATTTCTTCAGCAATTTCTTCAACGGAAAGATTCGAGTAATCATCCTTTGGAAAGAAAAACTATCGTCTAACATTTCTCTCAAACTGTCTTACGTTGCTATTCCTAAAAATATTGATAAGGAGAGAAAGAGAGAGAGAGAGATAGAGAGAGAGATTTTGAAATAGAAAAAGAAATGAATTACTTTCAACTAATCTTTCGAATAAATTCAAGCTACGAATTTGAGTGGAATATCCCTGATAATTTTTACGAACGTTCAAATAATCGTACGAGATACTCCGTAAGTTAATATTATTCTTTAAGCAAACATTTTGCGTAAAATGACTACGTTCTTTCTTCGGCGAGCGAGAGAGATACATAGTCAGAAGGAGAAAGAGAGAGTGAGACTGAGAGAGAAAGTGAGAGGGAGAGAGAGAGAGAGAGAGAGAGAGAGAGAGAGAGAGAGATTCTAGTAGTCTGTGTCTATTTTGAGAATACGACGTGCAGACACCGATAAACTCGTCTTGATATTTCTAGAATCTCCGTTCTATATCTTCCTTTTTTTTCATTTTTACCATCTGTCTTGAAAGATACGAAAAGTACAAAGAGATAGTGAATCTTTTAGTATTTGAGAACGTATTTTTGTTATATGTATATCTACCTACCTAATTCGTTCTTGTAATAAGTTTCTCGCGTGATCAAAGGAAGAATAAAAGTTTTCTAATAAATCGCACGTGCTTCTAGTATTAGAGAAAGTAAGAGAGACATACAGAGAGAGAGAGAGAGAGAGAGAGAGAGAGAGAAGATAAAGAAAAGGAAAGAGAAAAATAGAAAGATAGAAAGAAGATAAACGAGCGAAGAAAAACGTCTGTGAAAACGAACAGTGGTAAAAACCGTTACGATCGATGAAAACATCGTTGAACGTCGTCGGCTATTATCAGTTACATACCTACGTATGTATATATAATACATATACATATGAGCTATGTGAGAATGACTAAAAGTAATAAAAAGTATAACAAAGTGTTAGAATGAATGTTTTATGACTGATAAACGTATGAAGGGGATGGATGCGTGTTGACTCCAACAAATAAACAAAAAACTACCTTTAATTTTTCTGATGTAACGTACAATTCGTATATCTACAATATGATGTAACGTGCAATATCGTATATATATATATATATATATATATATATATATATATATATATATATATATATATATATATATATACACATCTCTATAAAAATGATGTGTAATATGTAATAAAGTGTAGCTCGGATAAAGTGATATGGAAATTTTATGACTTGAAATAACAAACGTGTTAAGGAGGATTAAATATAATTAATATACATATCTAGTTTCGTATTACGTTTTTCCTATCTCTTTTTTTTTCTTTCTTTCTTTCTTTCTCTATGACATTATTATACGTAGATTCGGAAAATAAAGAAATTTCTTGATTTTTTAAATATTTCTGATTATTTTAATAATAATAATGTACATTATTATTATTATTATTATTATTATTATTATTATTATTATTATTATTATTATTATTATTATTATTATTATTATTGTTGTTGTTATTATTGTTATTATTATTATTATTATGAAATAAATTTTTACTTTCTCTCTCTCTTTCTTTTTTTCATATATTAAATTATTATAATTTTATCCATTACATTAAAGATTTCTAATAAACTTTTAATCCTTTAAAATTTAACACACACACACGCACACACACATATATACTTGTTTAAAACACAGATAAAAGTATTCAAAGTTGTATATGTAACGCGCGTGCGAAAAAAGAAGGACACGGAATTTGATAATACTCAAGGAGGCGAAGATAGCCAAATGAGTTTCTAAAATCGTCACACGTTAGGACGGAGCAGAGGCTATAAATAACCACCCCCATCGTGCTCTAAACGTATCCGAAAATACCATGAGTCTGCTAACACTAACACGTACGAGTCCGATTTACGCGTGGCCCTTCCTGATCCAGCCACTTTAGGTTACACAATGACCTTGTATACGACTCACCTGATTGACGAGCCAATGGCGTTCGTAGTCTCCTTTATCTTTTTTCTCTCCTTCTCTCTCTCTCTCTCTCTCTCTCTCTCTCTCTCTCTCTCTCTCTCTCTCTTTCTCTCTCTGTCTCTGTCTCTGTCATTCTTTCTATCTCCCTATCTCTTTCGATCTAAAGATTCATCTTTTCTAACAGTCACTGACCTACCTAACGTTTATCGAATATCTTCGAATTAATTTAACGATTACTATGGTTTCGCAATACTGGTTGAATAACAAATAGAGAGAAAAAGAGAGAGAAAGAGAGAGAGAATTTAGAAGTAGAAAAAAATATGTGTATATATATATATTGTTATTAATTTAAAAAAAAACAATTTAATATAAAAATATAGATACGAGAATATCTTGTATAATGTATCGCGAAATTTGTTAACACGTTGTCAGAAAATGTTCATTCACTGTTGGTAACCACGCTCAAGTTTACCTTTCATCATTTTTGCATGTTATTCCCGCTTCCTGCCTCCAAGCATCCCAACCCTTTAGGGAATACGAGCTCTTTTTTCTATCTCTCTCTTCCTCCCTCTCTCTCTCTCTCTCTCTCTCTCTCTCTCTCTTTCTATGTGAAATTGCCATCTCGCGTTCGTATGAAAGAAAATTAGTCCGGAACTTATTTTCCACGTTTACGAACGCATATCCGATTCGTACGAGCTACGTACATACGTTAAATATTTGTTCAGGAATAAATATGGAAGATTAAATTTTCAAAAGTATAGATCTCGTGACTTTCGATCATTGGTGAAAGTTGAGATAGGAAAGAGGAAGAGTCGGAAAAAGATAGAGAGAGAGAGAGAGAGAGAGAGAGAGAGAAGAAGAAAAAAAGAAAAAGAGAGAGAGAGAGAGAGAAAGAAGAAAGAAGGAAGAGAGAAAAGTCCTGGCATCACGTGAGACCGCAGCGATGTTCGGCGAGACGATTGGTGGATAGCGAGGAGGTCACGATACCGCAGTGGAACGAGCAGCCGACTGGTTAATGGGTTAACGACTTCCTCCAATTGGTCGATGACGCTGTGCCCTCGTGACGTCACCGAGTGCAATGCCCCTGTGACGTGGCAACGTGCGCTGCAGGCCAAGCGGTGCACAGAAATAGTTCTCCCTCTCGTCCTTGTCGCACCTTCTCTTTATCTCTCTCTCTCTCTCTCTCTCTCTCTCTCCTCTCTCTCTCTATCTCTATCTCTCTCTCTTTCTCTATCTGTCTTCCTCTTTCTCTCTTACTCTCTCTCTCTCTCTCTCTCTCTCTCTCTCTCTCTCTCTCTCTCTCTCTCTTTCTATCTGTCTTCCTCTTTCTCTCTTACTCTCTCTCTCTCTCTCTCTCTCTCTCTCTATCTGTCTTCCTCTTTCTCTCTTACTCTCTCTCTCTCTCTCTCTCTCTCTCTCTCTCTCTCTCTCTCTCTCTCTCTCTCTCTCTCTCTCTCTCTCTCTCTCTCTCTTTCTCTCTTGCTCACTCTCTCTCACTCTCTATCTCTCTATCTCTCTTTCTACTGAACCCATCTCATGTGCTCGCTCCCTTTTCAAAGCTGCGTGCTGCGTGTGCTCAGGCTTGGCCTAGCATAAAGCTTTCGAAAGCTTTTCGCGAATGTGACCGCTAGAACACAACAATTGGCAGAAACTACGACATCGTTTACTGTAACAAAAGTGTCCTATGATGTGGTGTCAAACGTTTTGAAAGACAAAAAGATAGGAGGAAGAAGATGCAACATAAATTACTACGAGAAATATATACACTCAACTCCTATATATCCCTATATATAACATATTTATATATATATATATATATAATGTTTATTATATATATTGTGTATTATATATATATGTGTATTTTATATATACATTAATATATATTAATATATATATATTAATATATATATATTAATATATATATATATATTAATATATATATATATTAATATATATTATATAATAGATAAATATATATATATATATATATATATATATATATATATATATATAATACCCAGACAGAAATGTATACATATATACACATATAGAGACTAACACGCTTGTGTGTGTATAGATACATACAGAACACACGCGCGTTTACCCGTACATATTATACGCACAAAGGACACATATGTACATGCGTACATATACGCACAAGACGCACGCACGTTTTGCGTATCCGCTTGTTGATATGTATATACATATGTACATGCATGGATACATACATGTCACTTATTCTCAATGATCCTAATTATAAGCAAGTTAATTAACTCGGACACATATCCGAAGCTTTTAACCGAATATCAACGGCTATAAAATATACGAGAGATCTCAAATACAATCGCTCATACCCTAATGCACGATTAATATATCATCGACTAATTTACCTTCCTACAATCGTCCTTGAGATCTCGAATTCTCGATTGAATTGTGAAAATATCGAGATTGATTTCAAACAACATTGTACTAATACGAAACCCATTCGAATTCGTAATATAAATTGGATAATTATCTTCATCGATTATATCAATTATAATTTACGAAACGATCGCTTTTGCTCCCGTATCGAACGTTAATTTCTTTTTCTTTCTTCTTCTTTGTTTTACAAATCTTTTGCAAAACTCACGGAATTTTTTGTCTCTCTTAATGCAAAAAAAAATTGAAATTAATGGCCGCGTTAGTCACCGATGTACCGTGCAATGAATTTTCCTATATTATACATATTATATATTTATATACTAAGAAAAATCCTGATTATTTTCTGTAATATGAAATACGAATGTGAATTGCTTCGTAATATCATCCGTGACATCAACCGATGCATAATTATCGTGTATAATGCAATTTTAATAACGTAAGCCTATA
>OU964961.1:18158673-18163673 GCA_918808275.2 Dolichovespula sylvestris
GATAAAGGGGGAAAGGGGAGATAAAGGGGTGAGGTGGAGGTGCGGGTGGTGGTGTGGGACGGAGGGAGAGGGAGGGGGAGAGGAGGTAGAGCACGAGCACGAGTACGAAAACGAGCGGGAGGACGAGCACAACTATTCTTGGCTGCTTCGGACGCTGTTCTCGTCTCCTCGCTCACCTCGCCGTTTCGCTTTTTCGTTGCGTAACATGCGAGAAAGCTTTTCTGGAGGAGTCGCTCGCGCGAAATGGCCACTCGAAAGAAGGAGAGAGAGAGAGAGAGAGAGAGAGAGAGAGAGAGAGAGAGAGAGAGAACTCCGCGCAGAATTACGAAAACAAAAAAAAAATGAAAAGTAAAATAGAAATGACTTGGACGATCCGTCCCAATTTATTTTTTTTTTCTTTTTTTTTTTTTTACGTCTTCAAATCTTGCTCTCGATTGTCCCCGAAATTTTTCCGCATAGCAAAGAAAAAACAAAAGAAACTAAAGAATATAAAAAAAGTAGAAATCATTTCAATTTTCAATATGATCATTTATTAGATTGCGTTAGTTGCTAATTATTCTTTAATTTTTTATGTTAAAAAATTGTCGCCAATTTTTTGTTTTTTATTTTGTTTCACAAATATTGCACGTACACCATGAGTATGCGAATTGAGATGATAAAGAGAAAAAGAGAGGGATAGATAGATAGAGAGAGAGAGAGAGAGAGAGAGAGAGAGAGAGAGAGAGAGAGAGAGAGTATACTACACTTATATTAGCGTATACATATGTATTAAGTTCCAAGTATATTATATATCATTTATCATGTTATCATCTATCTTTTTTAACGAGATAAGATTTTATGTTAGAAGATCGTAACTCGTAATATTGCTTTGTAAAAACTGTGCATTTAATAATTATGCAATGTTTTTAAGCAATAATTATTACACATACTTATCGTTGTCTCTCTCTCTCTCTCTCTCTCTCTCTCATTTTTTCTTTCATGGTAAACAAAAAATTACTGATCTAAATCGATGTCTCCGTTTCGTTCTTTGACAATGCTAAAAAAAGAAGAAGAAGAAAAAATAGAAAAGATCAAGAAAATCCTAAACGATATACGTACCACCACATAATAAATACAAATTCCAATGATTCAAGTGCACTCTTTATCGACGTTTCCATTCACTTGTAATCACTGTTCGAAAAAGAACAAAAAACAAAAGGAAAAAGAAAAGAAACGAATAGCGAAGGAAGAAAGTGTCACGAGAAAAAACACTTGACTTGAGGAACTCGCGCGAGAAACAAGGAAAGAACGAACAAAACGTTACGAAACGAATTGAAACGAAAAATTAAACAGAGAAGTGAGAAAAATAAAAGAAAACTCCATATATCAATATATATGTATATATGTATATATATATATATATATATATATATAATAAATAAATTTTCTTCTCATTCGTAAAGATCTGCTTGAAGAGTTATGCGAATAGTAGGCAATAGGAATACATTTATTGGCGCTCCGGGAAGCTCGATGTGCTTTACTTTGGAAAGTCAAGTGGCCATCAACGTCACGAGGAAGCAAGAGAGGGAGAGATAGAGAGAGAAAGAAAGAGAGAGAGAGAGAGAGAGAGAGAGAGAGAGACTTAGATTGAAAAAGAAAGAAAGAGAGAGAGAGAGAGAGAGAGAGAGAGAGAGACAGAGAGTGACTTAGAGAGAAAGAGAGAGAGAGAGAGAGAAAATGAAAGAAAATGATAGAGACCGTAAGAGTAAAAGAGAGAGAAGAGGAAGGCACGGAGAATGAGTTTGTTGTTTTAAGAGAAGGCGCCATCGACTTAACACGCGCTCCGCATCGTTTTGATGTTACCGCCCGAAGGTGCCTGCAGGTGGTCGGGAATGAAGAGTAGTAGTAGTTCGTTTAACGCCTTTCAATCAGCTCGTTTCGCACGTTCAGCCCCTTTCGAACTCATTGGATGCCTCTCTCTCTTTCTCTCTCTCTCTCTCTCTCTCTCTCTCTCTTTTCTCTTCTCTTTCCTTTTACTGGATACCACACTCGAGCCACATTTCTCTGTCCTTTTTCCTATGTTTCTATGTGTCTATGTCTCTCTTTCTCTCTCTCTCTCCCCGCCCCTCTCTCTCTCTCTCTTTCTCTCTCACTCTATGCGTGTCTTTCTATTTCCTTCTCTTTCTCTATTATGCGATCAAAGATTACGCGTCGATAACTAAAAGCCGATGAAACGAGTTTCCTCGTCGTTACTCTTTTTCTATTTCTATCTCCATCATCCCTATATCTATCTCCCTTTCTCTTTTTTTCTTTCTTTGCTTTGTCTCTTTTTTTTCTTTCTTTCTTTCTTTCTTTCTTTCTTTCTTTCTTTCTTTCTTTCTTTTTTTCTTTCTATGTACTGAATGCAACATGAAACACGCTCTGTGTCCTTTGTGTCTAATACCTAGATAGATATCTATGTTCTCTATTGTGTGTGTACAGTGAGTCGCAAAAATATTCGGATATTGGTAACGTTTGAAATAAAATAAGTGAAATTTAATACAGACGATTTGTGTTTCGGAGAAGTTTTTTGGAATTTTTGTAGAAAAATTTTCCCGTCCGCATTCATTCGGACTTTGATCAATCGATAAATCATCGACGAATAATTCTTACGTTATGATTTCTCGTTGATTCGATTTGTTATTGTACATATGCATATACGTAAGGCCGTCTCATTGTTCCTAACCGCTGAACTACGTTATTCTCGTCCGTATCCCTCGTCGTCGTTTCATACATAATTTTTTTTTCCCATTTATATTTTTTTTAATCGACTCGGTCGAAACGGATCGATGTAATATGCCGATGGTTGTAAGCAACGAGATGAAGAATGCACTGGGATCGTGTGCCGGACATCCTTTTCTCTTTAACCGAGTCAACTTCAACTATCCATCGTGACGATACAAAACTAACGAAGGGTATTTCTTTCCAATTATTTCTTTTAACGATTCGATCGATAATTGGCAAATAAAATCGACAAAAACGAAGCCACCTCCGATTCGTACAGACGCACGCGGACAAGAATTACAACAAACATTTTTTTTTAATACCTTTAAATACTTTTAAATTAACTTCCTCGAAAGTGCGAATCAAAATTATAATTAATTTATCGAGCGATACGATTGAATGATAATTGAAAATAAATTAAAAAAAAAAAAACAACAAAAGGAAGAAAGAAAATAATTTATACGAGAAGTAAACTAAAGAATAGAAAATAAAAAAAAAGAAGGAGGAGATAAATGAAAAAAAATAATTAAATAATATTTAAACGTTAATCGAAAGGAAAAATAAATTAATGTAAGAACGAAAATTGAGAGAGAAGGGAAAAAGATTATGTAAAAGATAAATTAAAGAATATTCGAATAAACGATACCGACACAAGTTCCTTAGGTTTTAGCTGAGGTCAGAGAAGTCGAATCAAGTGAGTTAAGGAAAGGCAAAAGGCCGTTTCCCTCCCTCCCTCCTACCCTCTCTCTCACTCTCTCTCTCTCTTTTGAACTATGACTATGATAAATTATACAGTAGTGACTATCGATCTCACCGCGCCTAAGGTCAGACACTACGGCAAAATCGAAACCAAGCCGACCGCTGCTGAGAGTGTGTCGAAGTCGAAGTGAATAAATTCAATTTTCCCGCTCTAAACAAAAGAGAAGCATTCCTACCTTGGCGAACGGGGAAAGGAGAGAATGGACGAGAATGATCGAGGGTTAACTCGATCATCCTGTCCTCCCATTGAAAATATTCTCTTGGCTTGCCGTTATTACGATAGAAAATTGGATTCCGACCATTGGATTGGATTCCACAAATATTATTCACCGATCCGATTGTTCTAATCACAAATTTACGACAAACTCAAAGTTCGGTCGATTAAATTATGATATATATATATATATATATATATATATATATATATATTAATGAATTAATAATATATACATTTATTATTATTATTATTATTATTATTATTATTATTATTATTATATTTATTATCTAAGTATTATATGACTCAAAATGATATATTAATATTAATAATATATGCATATAGATTCATACCTACATACATACATATATATTATCATATTAATTTTTAAAAATATTTTATGCAATATAAATACTATATATGTAAACTCGTTTATAATTATCAATGAAATTTTATATATATATATATATATTAAATTAATAAATTACTATTAATAAATTATTATTACTATTAATTAATTACTATTACTATTAAATAAATAAATTATAAAATAAATATATTAATAGTGCCAGAGGCTTTGGTGAAACGTGACCGATCTCCAAGATGTCTATAGCTAACAAATGAAACGTTTCTCTTTCGTTTCGTTTGTTTATATACTACCTGCTCGCTTAGCCTACTAGATCACGTAGTACACTGACTTACGTACTACACTAATATTCTTCAAATGTGAGAACATTGATAATGTCGAGTTCTAATCGACAAATATACCTAACTACACGACTGCCACGTTTAATTCACATACATACGTACGTACGTACGTACCGTGCATACATACATACATACGTACGTACACACATATGCATTTATATAAAATTTACATAGAATTGGCATGACATCGTCCTTAGAAAATGGCAAAATGTTTTGCCAAAAAGCGAATGAACCGATTCGTCGTATTGCTTAGTAATACTGTACGTCCGGTTTTCGATCTCGCGGAACAACGCTTGCCGGTAGATGTTCTCAAGGAGTGTGGAACGGCGCCACCGACATTTTTGGCTCCCGATCGTGAAAATAAATCATACGAGTTAAGCGTGAAAGCAAGTCCCTCCTCCTCCTCCTCCTCCTCCTCCTTCTCCTCCTCCTTCTTCCGCCTCGTTATTATTTCGAAGAAATATTGAGGATTCCACCGATCGAATCGTTAAGTGCGCTGTACAAATCCAGGTTGTTCCTATTACGTTTAAGAAAATTCTCATGCCTACGAGTGCACTTGCCTCTTAATGTCTTATCT
>OU964961.1:18168673-18181173 GCA_918808275.2 Dolichovespula sylvestris
GGGCGTTACACGAAAGCCCAATCCTCCCACAAGCCAACCACCGGCCATCTCCTTACCCCACCCCCATCACAATCCCGACCCCAAACCCATCCAATAGAAACCCCCCTTCAGTTCTATTTCGTCCCTCTCTTCTCGTTAGACAAACATTCCAGACGGGAATATCGAATTTGCTTATTCGAGAGATTCTTCTCTCTCTCTCTCTCTCTCTCTCTCTCTCTCTCTCTCTCTCTCTCTCTCTCTCTCTCTCTCTCTCACACACACACACACACACACACATTCTCTCTCTTTCTCTCTCTATCTCTCTGTGTCCTCCCTTTCTCTCTCTTTCCCTGTATTTCTCTCTTTCTTTCTGTTCTCTCATTTCCCATAAAAGTCAACGGATAAATTGTATTGTAACAAAGCAGTATTACGATAACAAGATGGCTTGATTTAATACTTGTAAAAATAAATCGAAATCGTTGAATAACATTTCTTTACGTAAGACCTTATTTTCTTAGAAAATGGACAGGAATTAATAATCATATGTAAACTATTAACTATCTGTAAACAAGAATAATGTAATATATATATTTACTATTGATTCAGCGACGATTGGACATTGCCTTAGGTATGCCCTTTATTCACAATCAATTTTAACACGATCGACAAAACTTTTATATATTGACATGTTATTCCACAATTTTATCCTGTATACATATATATATATATATATATATATATATATATATATATATATATACACATATATATTTATACATTAGGAATATTATAAATTTCAATCCATCGATTTAATTCTATGTAATATTATAACCTAACCTGTCATTTGTGGCCACACTAAAATTATAGAACACAAAGAATCGCAATATTAATTATTTTAGATATAATTTTTATGTCATACTTAGCGTTACAATTTGATATTCCAGTTTAATGATCTTAACAAGCTTTATAGTACAGCGTTATAATTTAATATTTGTCATTATACTTACAATTATACAATTGTATAATTATATAATTACATCACTTTTTTTCCTATAGTACTTAATACGACACAATCGATAAAAATAATAATTAAAAAACTGCAAAGTAATAATATAATTATCCGTATTAAATTAACAAAAGTGATCGTAATGACGCTTAAATTTATGTTTAAATGACGACGCTTCGAAAACGTTACTCTTGTCGTGTAAGAAAAATTATTATTATTATGAAACCCGTTATATTATAATATGTAATTACGGTAACTGATAAAAAAAAAAAAAAAAGAAATTTCAAAATACGAAATAACTTAATTTTCTAACAATAAATTGTAAAAAATGTTCAAATGGAAAAGATCGTCTCGTACCAGTGATTTCTCTCGGGGATGATGTAGCAAAAGGAGAGAGAAAAAAAGAGTGACAGACAGACAGACAGACAGACAGACAGACAGACAGACAGACAGAGAGAGAGAGAGAGAGAGAGAGAGAGAGAGAGAGAGAGAGAGAGAGAGAGAGAAAGAGAACCAAAGAGAGAGAAAGAGAAAGAGAGCAAGAGAGAGAAAGAGAGAGAGAGAGAGAGAGAGAAAAAAGAGATTCTTGTGCACGTAGAATTCGCAAAGACGAATACATAGTAGAAGAGAGACCACCTAGGCAGGCCTCCTTTTTACGAACTCGGCCCGTCGCGACGCGTCGCGTCGCATCGCGTCTCTCGGCTCGAGTTTATCGGCCGCACTAGAAATAGATTTTGCCGACTTCACACAACGTAGCGACGCTTTAGACTTGGCAGAGCCTACGACCCTTAGCCCCAAGGATGTCACTTGCCCCGAGAGAGATTCAACTTCTCTCCTTCTTTTATTTATTTATTTATTTATTTATTATTATTATTATTATTATTATTATTATTATTATTATTATTATTGTTGTTATTGTTATTGTTATTGTTATTGTTATTGTTATTGTTATTGTTATTGTTATTGTTATTATTATTATTATTATTATTATTATTATTATTATTATTATTATTATTGGTATTATTATTGGTATTATTATTATTATTATTATTGTTATTATTATTGTTATTATTATTGTTATTATTATTGTTATTATTATTATTATTATTATTATTATTATTATTATTATTATTATTATTATTATTATTCGTTATCTCTTTGGATTACGTCAAATACGTCTCGATGATCATTAACGTGTACATGTTCCATCGTTCTCCTTTCTATACCAATCGTGTTTAATATATTCTATTAAAATATTTGATATTTCGATCGACTATTAAAATTATATCAATATATAATGTATTGTATATATCATTTATATATTGGATCGTCTTGATAAATAATTTTTCCAATAAGTAATTTTTTTCTTTATTTTATTATTTCTTTTTTTTTCTAATTGATTTCGTTCAATATCCAATTGCGGATATTTTAATATTTCATAAATTGTAAATTCTTATTTGGAAAGTAATTATATTTATTAGGTTGTTTTATTGTGACAATATATTTTTTTTATCTTCTCATATGCTACGCATATATAATATTTTGGATCGGAGTAATCTCATTCTTCTATTCAAATTATTTCAATATGCATTATCGATAAGATCGATTTAGTAATCTTAGTTTTTGTAAACATTTTTTTTTCAATTAATTTAATTTAATACGTAGATATGAAGAGTTTTGTAAATTAGGAATTCCAATTAGAAAATAATCATATTAATAAGTTCGTTTTATTGTAAAAAAAAAAAAGAAAAATGTAAAAGAAGAAAAAACTTTTCACTTATACGCGGATAAGAATTGAATTTTTAAGCTAATCTCACGTACCATTCAAATTCCATTATATGTTTTATGTTAGGAGTATAAATAAAAAATTATTTATCGAGTCTCATATCGTGGAACATAAATAAGAATTTTTTATTTTGATGCGTAATCTTGAAAAGTGTTAAAATTGGAAACATTGATTGTAAAATATTTGATTAATATACAAATAAGTATCCTTTTGTCATACAAAAGTTTTTAATAAATGATTCAATAAATAAGTACTCGACATACTTTGGTTAAATTGCACTAGAATACACTTAAGCCGATTTATAAATAAATACCGTTTCATCGTACCATTATTCTTATCATATACTTATTTCCGAATCAACTCATTGTAATGTCTACGTGTACTTCTATTTTCATTTTTTATTATTATTCTTTTCTTGTTCGTAATAACGGACGTGACGCATCAATACGTTTTCTCTTTTTCCAAATAAGATTAGTATAAAAACATTTTATTTTCTCGTAACTCTTGACAAATCGCATTCTCTTTGTAGACGTTTTTTATATCTTTCGAAGCAAAAATATGGTTTGAAAAGAAGCTTACATTATGCTGCTACATCGGTTTACGTATATATGTATCTATGTATCTAAAATACATATATACATATATATATGTGTATATGTATATATATATATGTGGGTGTACATATACCTGGATAGACTAGTAGCACGCGCAAGTCCCTCCGGCGTAATCGTTTTCAAAAGAAATCCGAAAATCGATAACCCATTTGTTCCGGCACATTCTAAAGCTTTACTCCGACGAACGATCCAATCGTGTGTCTGTTTCTTTTTGACCGATCCGCAAGAGTCCTTCTTCCCAATCGGAAGTAAAAAAAAAAAAAAACCAATCGGAAATAAAGAAATGAATTATGCGGAACGATCCGAAATTGATTTCGATTGTCTTATATATTAATCAAATCGATCGATAAGGGATTGATCGAAGGAAAATAAAATTCACCGAGTCACAAAAAATTCTTAATGTAACTTTCCATTATTATTACATAATTCGTGTGCCAGCATTCGATTTAAGTTTTATTTCATTGATTGATAGTTGATTATTTATTATTATTTTGTTTTTTTTTCATTACATCAGATCATATGTTTCACATTATATTTTCTATGTTTATGTCTTGCAAGGGAACAAATTGATTCGTGCGCATTTTTAGTTAGAAAAACGAGATGTTTTTTTTTTTTTAATATACAAAATGGAATTGTGTTTTAAAAAGTTAGATATATATATATATATTTTTTTTCATCAGATAATTTTCGCTAAAACGGAGTAACCGATACTTAATATCCGTAAACTAATTTTATTTTCAATTTAAAAGAAATGATCGGAATTATAAAAATAAAATTCATGATCCCCTTTTTCTCCTTCCTTGTCGTGATTTTGGAATTGGCGATATTAACGCGCGAAGAAATAATGACCGTTTACGATCGTAGGTCGAGTATGTGCATTCATCCGAAAGATATAAAAGGGAGGAAGAAAAGAAACGAAAGACAAAGAAAAAAAACGAACGAACAAACGAGGAGAAAGGGGAAAAAAGCAAATCGAAGAGAAGAAGACATCATCATATGGGGAAAACAACTATCTTAAGAGGGGTAATAGCTGAAGGGTGGTTGATAACACGTAAAGCCACGTTAGTCCGAGGTATAATGTTGCGACAAGCTGGAGACGACCTTGTCGTCACGTTAGAGTTAAATCCGCTCACGCTGTTCGATTTAAACACCCTATATATAAACGTAGGAACTGACCCGTTGATCCGGTTGTGTGACCCAGGTTGTTCAAGAGGTTCGCCATTGAAAGGAAAAGAAGAAAAAAGATAGAGAGAACGAGAGATAATTAGAGAGAGAGAGAGAGAGAGAGAGAGAGTAAAAAAAGAAAAAAAACATGAGACTCGCGTTCGTCGTCACTACGAGTAAATAAAAGATAAGAAAAAAATATACGAGGACTATCGTCGAGTATGCTAATTTTCATTCATGGAAACAAATTTTATTTAGGTTCCTGGGTGAATAAGAAAAACAAAAAAAAAAAGAAAAAAAATGAGAAAATGAAAGATTGTTTCGACTGGCCGATGAATTAGTGTTAAAATCTTATAGACCAATTGACAAATATTTCCATAAAACTCGATATTTTTCGAAGTTCGTAGCGTATCGTTAACCGAGAGAGAAAGAGAGAGAGAGAGAGAGAGAGAGAGAGAGAGAGAAAATAGAGTAAAAGAAAAAGGCAACAAAAAATGGAGCTCGTATTCGTCGATACTACGAGTAAATAAAAGATGAGGAAAAAATGTACGGGGATTCTCATCGAGTATGCAAATTTTCATTCATGGAAAAAGTTTTATTTAAGTACCTGGATAAATAGAAAACAAAAAAAAAGAGAGAGAGATGAATGAAAAGAGAAAAAGGAAAAAGAAAGGAAAGAAATTTGTTTTGGTTCGCCAAGTGCATTGTACTTTAAACTGTACGGACCAAATTGAAAATTGCTTTCAAAAAAAAAAACTTCTCGATACTTTTCAAAGTTCGTGGCATATCGTTAACCGCGTTCGTGACGGAGGGAGAGAGAGAGAGAGAGAGAGAGAGAGAGAGAGAGAGAGAGAGAGAGAGAGAGAGAGAGAGAGAGAGGAGAAAAACGGAGTTTGCCAAGAATGCACATCTTCCTTGACTTCGATGTCCACCAGCACAGAATAAGAAAATAGAAATTCGACGAAATAACGGGACGACTTTGACATCGATCAAATGAAAATACTTAGATCTGTCAGGACGTTCGTGGAGATCGTTTAAATAGACATAAGGTAACAAAAAATAAGCGATATTTCAAAACGTCAATTCAAAATCCTTCCGTTCGATTGATTTCTATTTCTTTCTTTTTTTTTTCTTATTTCAACTTTCTTGGAAATTCAAAAGGAAATCGGGGAAAGCGAAAGAAAAGAAATAAAAAAAAAAGAAACGGGGAAAAGGAATGGAGGTGGGGAACAGAAAAAATAAAAGAAATTCATAGAAATACTTTAGGATCGTTTGCTTTGATTATCGAGAAAAAAAACGGCTGCGTAGTCCCTGCTAAGTTTAAAGAAAAATAATCGTGACCCGAGAGATAGAGATAGAGAGAGAGAGAGAGAGAGAGAGAGAGAGAGAGAGAGAGACAGACAGACAGACAGACAGACAGACAGAGAGAGACAGAGAGAGGTAGAACATGTCCAACGTTTTCCCTTGAAATCGGTTGGTTGCACCGGATTTTATGTTCGTGTGGTTGTGTGTGTGCGTGTGTGTTCGAGCACAAGTGCGAAAGTTTGAAACGCTGAAGAAAGTGGCAAGGAGAGGTTGCAACGAAAAGCTGCCATCTTCAAAGAGGGATCCAGAGTCGATGGTCAGGATCATGCACGGAAGAATAATAAACTTTTCGTAAGGTAACGTGCCTCTTCAAAGAGTCCAAGATCTGGAACGATAATCGAGAGTTTTCGATCATTTCGACACGTGATTTTGATTACGATTTAACCGGATTTCCTGCTAATCCTACTTTTTATTATTTTTCTTGTTCTTTTTCCATTTCTTTTTCTTCTTCTACTTCTTCTTCTCCTAAGTTCTTGCAATATTTTTTTTTCCTTTTTCTATTTCTTCTTCTCCCAAGTTCTTCTTTTATTATATTGTTTTGTTTCTTTTTTTCTTTCTCTTCGAGTTCCATTTCTAGAATGAGGATCCTTGATTTTTGTCGATCCTCGAAATCGCCGGATTATCTCGACTTAGTTAAAACATTCCGAAATTAATGATCTCTCTCTCTCTCTCTCTCTCTCTCTCTCTCTCTCTCTCTCTATTTATCTCTCTCTCTTTCTCTCTCTCTCTCTCTCTCTCTCTCTCTTTCTGTCTCAATCTCTCTCTATCTATCTATCTATCTATCTCTCGTTCTCTCTCCATCTCTGTATTCGTGTAATCCGATGAAACAAACGAACGATCCGTCGTCGTCAGTACTGTAACGCAGTAATGTTCAATTGTTTTGAGAAAAAGTAAGAAGATCTGTGTGCTCCTGTTGCGATTCTAAATCCTACGTTGAATAATCCTTTGCGATTTTTCTTACTTTGGATTTTCGTCTCAGGAACTGTCATTACACAGAGAGTGCCCCTCCGTCCGTCCGTCCGTCCGTTCGTTCGCTCGCCCATCCGTAGACGTCCGTACAAATAACTCGCAATTTTTTGAACTTGCAAGAAAGTTTAGAAAAAAATTCAAAAAGAAAGAAAAAAATTTACATCGTTCTGAAGTCGATGCTACAAAGTGCATGTAAACGTGTAAACATCTTTTTGTTTCATTTTTTTTTCTTTTATTTTTTACTCGCGACCTATTCCAGTTATGAAGGTCGACGAAGTTTGTCTTAAACGGGTACATATTGTTTTTGTATCTTATTTTTTCTTTTTTTCTTTTTTTTAATCTGTTATACACAATAGCGATCGTTCCTCATCAACTTTATAATACCGAGTAAAAAATCACTCTGTATAAATCTTTCACGAGATAATCAGCATCTTACGCATTAAAGTGCTTTTTCACGTCACGATTTGAAAAAAAAAAAAAAAGAAAAGAGAGATCGTCGGACCGCTAATAATATTCTCGCAACTTGTCAAAATATACAACTGCTTCATTCGCAAATAATTTATTTCTATGACCGCGGCTGTATAAATATGCAAAAAAAGATTATAGATATCCATTTGAAAGAAAAAAAAAAAAATAAAAGAACTACATCGACCTTCGTAACTCGAAAAGGTCAGGAGTAAATCAAAAAAAGAAAGAAGGAAAGAAAAGAAAAAAGAAAATCTTCATGTGCATTTTGTAGCCGATTCGGAAGAGCGAAGGAGTGCAAATTTTTTTCTATATGAACTTTCTTGCAACCTCAAATAGTTGGGAGATATTTCCTCGGATGTCTCTATGAGGAGTACAACCTGTTATACAGTTTATTCGCGTAAAGCATGATTTTTCGGACACTTTCGGCGAAATAAATGTTTCCTTTCCTTTTTTTTCTTTTGTCATTGATCGATACTTGATCGTCGATAAATTAGAATACAACATTGCGAATTTCGAAAAAAAGTTCTTTTTTTCTTTTGATTGGTACTCGATCGTCAACAAATTATAATACAAAACTTTGAATTGAGAAAATAATTTTTTTTTCTTTTTTTTTAATCGAGATCACCTTTTTCTTCTTAAAATGCCAGCGCTGAACTTCTTTTCTACGGGATATCGTGAACGACATTGAGAAAAAAAGTTCAATGATATAGAACGCAAATAGATACTTGGATTCATTCAATAATTTCTTGAGAAAATTATTTTCTTCGTTCAACGAGAGGATCCACGTCGTGAATGCGAGCTGGCCGTGTCGTTTTCGAGCACCACGTTCTCCAGTCTTATTTCCCCATAGGATTCTTTCTTCAGAATTTTTTATTTTATATGAGAATAACGATTTTCTCAATAACTCATTGAACGACATGTACCGTCATCCTCATAACCGCATAAACGAAATTATATGGTACCATTGAAGAAAAAAAAAGGAACGATGATGACGCCATTTTTTATATTAAAACAAAAAAAAAAGAAGGAAAAGAAAATATTTATTTTCTGTCACATTACCTGTAGTACCCGAAGTAAACATAGCGAACACCCTGTATACTTGCACATAATATACATATTGAACATATATATATTAATATACATCTTTGAATTATTTAACACCAATGATCTTTCTTTCTCACTCTATCACTCTCTCTCTCTCTCTATTCTTCTCTTATCTATTATTCTATTATCTCTCTTTCTATCTATCTATCTCACTATCTCTCTCTATTACTCTATCTCTCTCGCTCTTATTAGCCACGGTCATCGACTCTCTCTCTCTCTCCCTCTCTCTCTCTCTCTCTCTCTCTCTCTCACTTTTTCGAAATATACGAAATACCTATCCCCGATCGAGAAACAAAATAAATCGAATTATCGAATATAGAATACTCGAAATGTTGAAATAACAAGAAATCGATAGGAACTGAAAATTGAGGCCATAATCGTTCGTCACGGTCGAATTGTTTTCCGAATAGTCCCGATCGATCGTCGTGTTCGTCGTGACAGGCCTCTCTCCTTTTCTCTCTCTCTCTCTCTCTCTTTTTCTCTTTATATCTCTCCCTCCCTCTCTCTCTCTCTCTCTCTCTCTCTCTCTTTGTCTATCGGATCTATAGATCTAACAAAGCGAAATGACGGAGAACGCGGACGCGTTAACGAGTTCAAGAGAGACAGAGAGAGAGAAAGAAATATATATATATATATATATATATATATATATATATATATATATATATTGTGTGTGTGTGTGTGTGTGTGTGTGTGTGTGTGTGTGTGTGTGTGTGTGTGTGTGTGTGTGTGTGTGTGTGTGTGTGTGTGTGTGTGTGTGTGTGTGTGTGTGTGTGTGTGTGTGTGTGTGTGTGTGTGTGTGTGTGTGTGTGTGTGTGTAGAGAGAGAGAGAGAGAGAGAGAGAGAGAGAGAGAGAGAGTGAGGGAGAAGTAAGTGAGAGGGGGAAGGAAGGAAGGAAGGAAGGAAGAAAAAAGAGCGTAGGTTCGCGGAGGACCGTGGGGAATTTTAAATATCCATACTGGCAAAGATCCAAAGTTTCTGGACGAATTTATCGTCGGAACGCACGCGTTCGATCGTGACCATGTTCTCCACGTACGTCACATAAGCTACGCGAGAGCGAGATCGAAAGGTGTGTGTCTCTCTCTCTCTCTTCTTTTTTCTTTTTTTTTTTTTTTTTTGTATAAAGGAAAGGTCGACGGGCGGATGTATAGAGTTGGAAAGATTATCACTTTATTGTGATTTCCGTCTACGTCACGAGTATCATTGTCATCAAACAAGACAGTTTATTGTTACTTTCATTCAATTATGAATACTTCAATCTCTCACTCTCCTCTCTCTCTCTCTCTCTCTCTCTCTCTCACACACACACACACACACACACACATGCATACACCCTCATATTAATGGATTTTTTTGCTTTTATTTAGCTTCTATTGTTTCGTACTATCATAGTAACGATGCAACGTACTATATATTTATGTAATATATTTCATTATATTTTTGGCTATCTTGTATTTTTTCTTACTAAGCTAACATCCATAAAAATAAATATTATGTCTCTGTCTGTCTCTTTCTCTCTCTCTCTCTCTCTCTCTCTCTCTCTCTCTCTCTCTCTCTCTCTTCCTCCTTCTCATATCCTGTCTGTCTATCTATCTATCTATCTATCTATCTATCTATCTATCTATCTATCTCTATCTATCTGTCTGTCTGTCTGTCTATCTATCTATCTGTCTGTTTATCCATCAATAATTATATATATATATATATATATATATATATATATATATATATATGTCTTATACAGGGTGAACTAAAAGTTCGTAGACTTGTAATTTTACAATCTGAAAAAAAAGAAATTATCCTAAAAAGTCTCAAAAAGGAATAATCAATTTATATAATATCTCCTTGGAACTTTCGATCCACCCTATACGTATAATCATTATTTCACTACGTACTATATATTTCATGTACATTATTTTTAGTTATCCTGTAACTGTTTCTTCGTATTTTTCTTACTATGGCAAAATCTATAAAAATAAATTATGTTCCCCTCTCTCTCTCCCTATCTATCTCTCTATACTTATCTATCTACCTATCTATCCATCTATCCATAAGTTTTACTGCGTACAATATTTCTCTCATTTTTCACTATCTTTGAACATTTATTTTATCCCTTTACTCGAATATGATAAATCATATTTCTTTCTCCTTCTATCCCTTTGTCTTTGAACAGGACGAATCACATGATGAAAATCGTATATATGCAAAGCGATACTTTATTCTCCTCTTATCCTTTTCTCTTTTTTTGCGTTTCTTCTTTATTGTATATTTTTTCTTTTTTTTTTTATTTCTTTCTCTCCGTTTTCTTTTTTCCTTTGTTACGCTTTGAAAAACTTTTCAAAGCGAGCGAGCGAGCTGGCGGCGACCGACCGACCGACCGACCGACTAACCGGACTATCTCGAGTTATGAATAAATAATAAAAACCACGAGTATCTCGAGAAAAAAATAATTGAAAGCAATCAAAGGTTACGGAATGTTACACGATCGTCGACGTTTAATAGTTTTGAGACACGAGAACGAAAGGTAGTGCCAGGTTTCGTGTTTCTTTATTTCTTTATTTCTTTATTTCTTTATTTCTTTCTCTCTCTCTCTCTCTCTCTCTCTCTCTCTCTCTCTCTCTCTCTCTCTTTGTCTCTTTCTCTCTCCCTCTTTCCCTATCCCTATTTATCTCTCTTTTTCTTCGTTACTAGTTGTGTCTTTCGGATAAGTGAGAAAACATTATTCTAGGATGGACTTAAAGTTTGTTACCTGGACACCAATCTCTTAATAGACAACAGCAATAATTGGCATAATCTCCGAAAACTCCTCAACTTTCATCGTGCAATTCGAAACTTTCTTTTGTGATCAAACGAATAATCGTAAAGTTGAATAATTCTTTTTTCTTTTTTTTTTTTTCGTCGACAACTCGAACTGTGGAGGCAAAAGAAAAAGAGGAAGAAGAAGAAAAAATGAATGAAAATAAACAAAAAAAATAAAAAGATAATCCCGACAAGAGTTTTATAAGATTATATCGAAACATGGAACTGTTTGTTAATTTCTGGTAAGATATGAAAATGGGGGAGAGTTATCCTTACATCGATCATCTAAATTGGACCTCATCAATTACTTTCTTTTTCTTCTTTTTATTTTTTTTTCTTTTTTTTTTTCTTTATGGCTGAACTATAAATGACATTTGATATGAGAAAAATATATCAAGTTAATGAGTTATTTATGTTATTAAGTTAATAAGAGAGAGAAATGAGACGTAAAAATTTATGAAATCAATTTTAAGAATCAGATATAAGGATTGATATCACATTTTAGTCCAATTCATGTACTTGACAATAATTCTAATATACGGTTATCAATCTACATTTTTTGTATTTCCATAAATGCAAATTTATTTCGAACGTTTATGTCAAGATTGGAATAAAAAAAAATGAAAAAGAGAGAGAAGAAAAAAGAACATGTTTTAAAATTAACATATAATGACAATAACAATAATAATAATAATAATGATAATAATAATAAGCAGAAGAAAAAGAAGAAGAATAACAATTATTATTATTAATATTATTATTATTATAAGTCGAATATTTTTCTTATATCCCACATAACTTTTATACATTAGCATGATACATTTAAATAAATAAATTGATAAGAAGAATCCGATTTGGATTATACAATATGAGTACTTATGTTTTACTTGACATAATAATTATCATATATTAAATATTTTTTTTTTACATCCTTACTACGACGTATCGCACTCATTAAAACAAACCATTTCAAATAAATAAACTAATGAGCTCAATTGGAATAATCTTATAGAAGAAAAAAAGAATGAAAGAAAAGAAAAAAAAAGAAATCCCTTCAGACAAATTAATTCATTCTAAAAAAAAAAAAAAAGGAATTAAAGAAAAAATAAAAGGAAAGAAAGAAAAATTATAAAAATAACAAAAAAAAAGAAAAACCAAAACAAGAAATAACCCATACAAATATCCAATAAATAGAAATTCTAAACTATGATATATATTTCAAATGATCCAATAATTTTAAGTTACT
>OU964961.1:18186173-18201173 GCA_918808275.2 Dolichovespula sylvestris
TCTCTCTGTTATTTTTTTTCTGTTACATTTCTTTTTTTTGTCTCCCTTTTTTTTGTTGCAATCAATCCGACTCACTCGCATCATCCCGCCAACTGTCTCTCTCTCTAACTGTCTCTCTCTCTCTCTCTCCCTCTCTCTCTCTCTCTCTCTCTCTCTCTCTCTCTCTCTCTCTCTCTCTCTCTCTCTCTCTCTCTCTCTCTCAAGCAAGGACTTGATGCATTACTCGAGCGATATTGCCAGTGACGTGCATTGTCCCATTGTCGAGACAGAACTACCCCTTCCTTCCATTTAACTATAACCACCCACCGATCCATCCCCACCACATCAACTTACCTACCTACCTATCTACCTACCTACCTACCTACCTACCTACCTACCTACCTACCTACCTACCTATCTAACAAACGAGCAAGTGGTTCTGGAGAAAAACAGTCCTACGATCCACTGGATATGTTAAATAATATTGGAAATGGATGTCTGGCTCGATGCCGGGAATCTTTCTTCTTTATTTCCTTCCTTCCTTCCTTCCTTCTCTATTAATTTTGTTCTCTCTCTCTCTCTTTCTCATTCCTTCTTACCGTCCTTTCCTTAAAAGTAAAACTCGGATAACTCTTGGACCTGCCTTCGTTCCTCGTCTCTCTTTTATTCAAGATAAGAAAACATTTATCCATTTTCAAACGAATTCCATCGCAAGAGACATTGTATAGAATCAAACGATTTTGCTAAAACGGATGTTGAGAAAAAATTGAAATAACTTTTAACCGTCGAAAACGAAGTTCTCGATAACTTATTTTCTCTCTCTCTCTCTTTCTCTATTTCTTTTTTTTCTTCTTCGTCTTCCTCTTCTTCTTATTTAATAAAAAGGGAAATGGGTTTCGATGCGCGACAACGAACGAAATATAACAAAAGATTCAATTTAAAATATCTACGTATATACATGCTTATATACATACATACATACTTTCATTACGAGACTCTAGGACGTCGTGTTATTTTCACGTGACTAAACGTCCAGGCAGCTTGGCCCACAGATGGATAAGTCACGTTATCGCGTTCATTGTAAACACGCTCACGAAACGTAAGTTGTGATAATTATGAGATCACAACACACAGGAGAAAGAAAAAAAATAAAATAAAATAAAATAAAAAGGAGAACAAAAAATAATTAATGAACTGAAAAAGGTGTGACGTATATCTAATATGTGTCATATAAATGGGGAAAAAAAAATAAATATAAATATAATTATTATTAATTCTTTTTATTCTTCAGCCTGCATACCAACTCGAATTTCTCATAGGTTTAATATACCGTATAGCGATAAATGATCATTGTTGAGAATGTCCAATGGATCGTCAAGGGTATCCACGCCAAATTTTCCAATATCGAGCGATATAAACCGTCTCATTCTATATTTTGGAATAAGACGACCGATTGATACGATTTTTCTTTTTTTTTACGCAGCTTTATTTTTGTTATTTGTATCTTGTTGAGATGATTTCATACGATTGTCGCGGAACGTAGCAAAATATATAGCGTCCCCCATGATTGTTATAAAATCTAGTGATTTTTTTTTTTTCTGAAAAACGCCCGGGACAGATCAATTTTGTTTTCGACGGGGGATGGAGGTGGGACAGGGGGACAGGTCCTCGTCGTATAATCACTCGCTTTGAGCTAATAAATCAATTTCTATCTTTTTTTTAACTCCAAAAAAAGGAAAGAAAAAAGAGAAACAAATATTACCCTCATGGGATGAATGAATTATAATTATCATCGAGATATTATATTTGAGTAAATAAATGAAAAAATAGAGATCGCACTTTTAAGATTTTACTCCGTACGTGGAGAAAAAAAAAGCACATAAATTATAATAATCTCTTTTCCTTTTTTATCTTTTTTTCTTTTTTAATTAGAAAAAATAAATAACGAAAGAACAAATAAGTATTATCTCCAAATTATGACCTCTATATTCAGAACGTTTAAATGGCATGTGTTACTGTACCTTAAACAAAACAAAAAAGAAAGAAAGAAAGAAAAGAGAAAAAAAAAGAAAAAGGGTCGCTTTTAATTGCATTAGGTACTTTTCATTAATTAATACTCTAATGAAAACTTTGAAATGGATTTTCTCGAAAGAACACTATCGCTTATTTACCTTTCCCCATTTGATAACTTACTTAATTGAGGATATTATGAAACATTTCGTGATCACGTTTCATTTCACATCAAATAATTACAACGGCCCGAACGGAGAGTAAAACGCGGGCGGGCGGGGGGTTGGGGGAAGGGTGGTCACTGGTGACCCCGTGCGCGACATTATTCCTGTTAATAAATTTTTGTTGCAAATGTATGTACATATGTCCGACGGAAGCTTTTGTCCTTGCACGAATCGTCTCATTTTCACTTTTTCTCTTTATTTTTTTCTTTTTTTTTTTTTTTTTATTTTTTTCTCTCCTCTTTTTTTTTCAATGTTAATACCGATATTTGCATAGGAAACTGGGAAACGATTGCGATTGCGTGCATATACCTCACCGCATATCCATTTACACATTTTTAATATTATCCTTGCTTCGATTTCCTTTTCTCTTTCGATTCGTTTAAGATTCAGGATAAAGCTCAACATATATATATATATATATATATATATATATATATATATATATATATACACACACAGACGTGCGCGCGCATTGATCTATCTATTCAAGGTTTCAAAATACGTATATAGTATTTTTTAATCTCTGAAAAAAGAGAAAAGAAAAGATAATAATTTCTACCTTTTAACTTCCCCTTTAGAAAAGTATCCATCTCTAATATTTTGAATCTCTTCACCAAAAAAAAAAATATTGAAAACAAAGTAAAAATACGTTTGTCTTCATTCATTCGTCTTTTCTAATTGCGAGTTTGTCAACGTTTTGTTATTCGGTCATTTGTGTTTTCTTTTCTTTTTTTTTTTTTTTTTTAAAGAAAAGCAACAAAGAAGAAAAAAGAGGAAGAAAAGAAAAACGTAGGAAATTCGCAACAAAAGAAAATTTTATTCCAAGTAGCATTATGAAAATTTAGTGCTCAAACGGTTAATGAGAATGTTAAAATACGCATGAAAGGGGGATTACAATGGAAATGAATGTGTATGTATGTACGTATGTGTGTGTGTGCGTGTGTATATGTATATATATATATATATACATATATAAGTTCCGAATAGAAACGCAAGAATAGGAGTATGAGAAGACGGACATGAAAATTTTGGCTCCGTTCTCTCGTTTACGAGTCGTTACAAGCCATTCGACTAATGTCTTACGTATGAGAACTTTCGACATGTGTTTTACCTAATTCTACGAATCGATTATCAACTACGAAAGCCTTCTTCGACCAATTAACACTTAGGGGCTTTCCTTCTTAATCGTCCGACAATCGAAACGCTCGACATTTCGTTGATCAACGCAATGAAAATTCAATCGTGCCAATTAATGCTTCAATTAATGATAACGTCCTTGATAGATAAACCAAACTAAACCAAATCGAACTAAACTAAACTAAACTAAACTAAGTTGAATGGATAAATGAAACGATCGATAGGAAAAGCAGAAATTTAATTTTTATTCATCGCAAATCATCGTTGATCGCGATTTTATTTTTTTTACTCGAAAAAATACATTTACCCTTTGTTAATTAGAATTGATTTTCAAATGTTGTTTACGATTCTGTCAAGTTTTCTCTCTCTCTCTTTTTTTCTCTCTTTTTTTTTTTTTATCACCTACAATTACAGTATCTATATATATAATTAATTCTGAGAACGATCTCCGAGGTTCAAAGAAAAAAAAATATTTGCTCCTCCGACATACATACGTACTTACACAGGGAAGCGCGCGAGCGCGAGCCCGCCCGCTCGCACGCAGAACGATTATCTTCAATTTGTTATTATTATTCGCGAGTAACTATAGCGACAGGACAAAAAAAAAGAAAGAAATAACTGACATCTTCGATGCTCACTTGCCAAAAATGATTTCTTTCACACGCTCGTCTAACGAGACAAGGAAAGAAACAGCACGATGAGATAAATTTGATTGTAACAAATAAATAAATTAATTAATTAATTAAAAAAAAAAAAATAAAAAAAAGATCTATCGTTTCGTCATCAAAAAGTTGTTATTTTTATTCGGTAATATTGTAAAGTATAAATAATTCCCAAAGGAATATATTATACTAGTAATTAAAAAAAATAAGACGATACTTACCGTGAGTATCAAACTTCCTAATGATGGTCTCGATGATCGTTGTCCTGGGCGCCACGTGACCTCGTCTAACAGGCATCTCAGGATGATTCCCAGATATCTGGGTAGACGTAAACGTGTCGGCGTTCTTTTCTCGGAGAGAGACTAATCAGGCCTCTTGTATCGATAATTAATATCTATCGTTTATGTATATATATATATATATATATACATATATATATATACATATATATATATATACACACATACACACACATATATATATTTTTTTTCTTTTCTGTGTAGCAATAGTAATAAACAGCTTCTGTGGACACTATTGTATCACTAAAGAAAAACGAAAAAAAAAATGAAGTGAACACACCCGCGCAGAATCTTGCATAGAAGAAGAAGAAGAAGAAGAAGAAGAAGAAGAAGAAGAAGGAGACGAAAAAAAGAAGTAAAAGAAGAAGGAATAGTAGAATTTGATGCTAAAGGGAGAAGAACCAAAAAAAGAAAGAAGAAAAAGAACTTTCACAAAAGAAACGACAAGAAGCAAGTACCGATCGAATCGATTAAAATCGAAGAACGTTCATAGGCTCTTTCGAATTTTCTTCGTTTTATGTATCGTTGTACTTGTAAAATAAAGATTTAAAGGAAGAAGCGAGAGAGGGGTTGGGAGGAAATTGTTGGAAAAAAAAGAGAAAAAGAAGTAGAAAAAGAGTCACCGAAAGAGTTGTAAGTTTCACTCGAGTCTCTCTCTCTCTCTCTCTTTCTCTCTCTCTCTCCTTCTGTCACTCTAGCTCCCTGACCGTTGAGAGAACGTTTTCTTGGTCTTCAACACTTGCTTGCACTCCAAGAAGACTCGATCGCTCGACCCAACTTCGATCCGATTCGCTTCCGCTATTTCTGTTGTTTAGATATACCAAAGGTCGCACCACCTTGCTGCCCGTCTTTTCTGTTGACTTATGATCCTTCGTCCGAAGCAAGGACACTCGGACAAGGTCGCGTTCGTCGCCGTGCGTGTATTTTCTTAGAAGTATTCTCTATCTTTCTAAACTCACTCTTTCTCTCTATCTGTCTGTCTATCTCTATCTCTCTCTCTCTCCCTCTCTCTTTCTCTCTCCTTCTTTCTTTAACTTTTAAGACTGATCCTCTAAGCGAGAAAACATCTATTTATAGTTGTATACTCTCTCTCTCTCTCTCTCTCTCTCTCTCTCTCTCTCTCTCTCTCTCTCTCTCTCTCTCTCTCTCTCTCTCTCTCTCTCTCTCTTCTATCTCTCTCTATCTATGTTCGTTCCGCTCTCACCGTTAACGATCCACTGATCTCGATTACTTATGATACCTTTCTCTTCTTTTTTTTTTTTACATACGAGATTACCAATAAAGATTAGGTAAGAATTTTCTTTCTAATCGAGTCCACGCACGACACGACGAAATATTTGAATACATCGCCGAATTACTCATCATTATCGAACAAACGTTTAATTCTTCTTCCATTTAAAAAAAAAATCGTTATATTTCGATAAGATAATTAAATTTAATCGATGAATTAATATTAAAGAAGCCGTAAGAAACTAGGGGAACCAAGCGAACGGATCGTCATATACGGCAATTGATTATTTCCCCTTCTATGAGACTTTGATATTCGTGGGAAAAATATTCGATTGGTATTCGACTTCGTCGGTTCGACCACGTCGTCAGTCTTTAGCCGATCCGAAGTATTTACACGCTGTTGTAATAGCCTCGAAAAAGAACGGCATGATTCCGGCATTTCCACGTGATTAACGCGATACTTTTATAACGGCCAACTTTTTTTAATTTTAAACAAACACGTACGCGTATTTTACGATTTATCTGTTTTTCTTTTGTGTCTTGTTCTTTTTTTCGGTCCTTAACGATTACGATGAACTGTTTATCCTTGTCGTGTCGTTGCTGTTTCCGTTGTTACCGCTGTGTTGTTGTTGTTGTTGTTGTTGTTGTTGTTGTTGCTTTCGTTGCGTCGTAGTTCACTTCCTCTTCTCTTTTGCTTTGTTTTCGCGTGTCCGTTCTTGCTTTCTTTCTAATTATTATTATTATTACTATAATTATTATTATTACTATTATTATTATTTTCTTCTTCTTTTTTATCGATAACGCTCAAAGAGTCTTATTCCTTTCGTCATCTAATATGTAATGAAAAATCCTTAGGAGCGATCAAATGATATTCTTTGTAAGAAAAAGGGAGGGTAACGACTCGATGGTCCAGGTTAACGTCCACGATTACGACGAGAAAGGCACGTGGTGATTGGTTGGATGCGCGCGATGTCTCTTCTATACGTATGTACATGCGTATATTCTTGCCCTTTTCGTTCTTCTTCTTCTTCTTCTTATCGTTGTCGTTGTTATTGTTGTTATTGTTGTCGTCGTCTTTCTATGTATACCTCGCGATACAAAGTCAAGACCGATTGAGGAGTATCGAAACGCGACGATATCGCTACGACGAAGGAAGAACTGTCCCGTTTCACGGGGTGAGCCGGTCAGCTGTGCATTTCTGCTCATCCTCTCTCAGGGACAGTTATTTTTATACTTCTTCTTCATCCTCTGTGGCAGTCGCGCTACGCCACGAACACGTCCGACCACCGGGCGGCGATCCCACGTTTCACCGACTCTACTACTACTTCGTTGATTCTTGTCGAAATCCACATCGGTTCGAACCACCACCCCCCCACCCCCCTTACCACGGTCTGGGTTGATCGAAACACTTCCGATACAGACCGGCCAAACCCTATCACTTGACTAACAGTGAACGAATTCGATGATTTTCCTTCTTTATCATTCTCTCTTTTCTCTTTCTCTCTCTCTCTCTCTCTCTCTCTCTCTCTCTCTCTCTCTCTCGTCTATCTTCTTTTTGTTTTTTTGCTTCAAATCAACGTCCACTCAGTCCACACTTTAATTTTAACTTTATGAAAACACCTCTTTCTCTTTCTCTATCTAACCGTCTATGTATCTCTCTCTCTCTCTCTCTTTCTCTCTCTATCCGTACCTCCCCTCGAAAGCACGAAGCACCACACCTCGTCAACCCGGACAACTACTAAAAAGCAGCAAAATGTACAATCCTCTTTCTCTCTCTCCTCCTCTCTCTCTCTCTCTCTCTCTCTCTCTCTCTCTCTCTCTTCCTGTCCTTGCTTCCTCTGCTTCTTTCTTCCTCTTTTCCCTTATCTTTATCCTTTCTATCTGTCTCGATATTACGGTAAAGACTGCACTCCTCGGAACGAACGATGCTTCCACGGGAAAGGTCGTTGGACACTGTTGCGCTACCGCGTGCTCTCTCTTTCCCACTCCTCGGTCGACCTGAAAAACCGTCACTTCGCCAATGCCGAAGGAGTCGACGCAGGAGGAACTTTTGTTCTAGGGCACGCGCGTTTTCTTCTATCTTTATTCTTTCTTTTTTTTTTTCTTTCCTTCCTCCTTCCTTCCTTCCTTCCTTCCTTCCTTCCTTTCTCCCTTCCTTATTTCTTTCCTTTTCTCCCCCTTTATTTCTTTCTTTTTTTTTTCTTTTTACCCTGTTTCCCCAGGGTTACCCGTTAGACCAGTCCCCGCCGGCGCGTTCGGTCGGAACTGAAAATACGACGGGAGGAGGCGCGACAGGCCGACGTCTCTCTCGACGACGACGAGGACGACGACGACGACGGCGACGACGACGACGACGACGACGACGACGACGACGACGGCGACGACGACGGCGACGACAACGACGACGGCGCCGGCGGTGGCGGCGGCGGCGGCAACCCAGGCGACGGCACGTACGGGGTGTCGTACACGGCGCCTGCGTCCTCCTTTCCATCCCCCCACCAAAAGCACGCTCACCATCCGATTATACTGTCCCGTTACCTCCCTCCAACTTGCCACTGATAATATTGATAAGGCTTTCCTCTCCACTCCACTCCACTCCACTCCTCCCTTCTCTTCATTTCGCTTCTTTTACCATTCCTCTTCTTTACCACTTTGTACTTTTCCTTCCTAGAGGGTGCTATCCCAAACGACGAATTCATTACTAACACAGCGTTACCTTCTCAATCACATTCTCTGAAATAAAACATATATCTCCAATCGTACCTGCTCGCTTGACTACTCCAAAATATTTATAAATTATCTTTCGGATATTATTTTTCTCGTTTAATTTTATATTCCATTACGAGACACTATTTCTTTTCTTCACCCTTGAAATTGCGATTGCATTGATTTTTCGTTGGGACAAAAAAACTTCGCACGTTGTACCGTTGTATTGTACGATCAATGTAATTTCACTTATGTTTAATGTATTATTAAGAATAATTTAGTTAAAAATTTCGTCGATCGATATATTTACGAAGTACGTTAATCAAATTGAAACGTATCGCTTCGTTACTTTACTCGGTAGATGTCACTTCCTTGATATTCCGTAAAATATCCACTTTCGTCGATAATTAGTTATTACCGACCGTCTTTAGTTAGAACGATCTTGTTCTCAGCGTCATCTTACAATTTCGCTTTACGTTACATTTCAAATGAGTTATTTATCTATATTAATTCATTCGAACGGTGTACTTCAAATTACGCGTTTAACAACGCGCGCTTACCGACCGCGTGTACGGTCGATCAAGATTAACAATTTCTTTCGATCGAGTCAATGGAAAGAGAGAAATATGAATTTGTGCGTTGTCGACACGATTCGTACGACATGCCAAAATTTCTAATTAAAAATAAATAACAAGCTCGTAATATAGACAAGGAGATATATATATACGATTGAAAGAGAAAGGAAAGATAGAGAAAATATTACAAAGGATCAAACTCTAATTATGCGAACAAAGTAGATTGCTTCGAAGATGGCGGTCGATGCGTACGACAGGCAGCGCCACGAGAGAGTTCGGGTATCTTCGGGAACCGGCGGATTCGGGGTTCACGAGAGTTTAGACAGGGAGCCCCGCCCTGCTGCCCGCTACTAGAGCCATCATACAGAACAGTGGTAATAGCAGTAGGCAGTAGCAGCAGCTTCGCTCGCTTCCGCAAAAAGGCAGAGAGTCGCCGACGTCGCCCCTCGTCCTCTCCTCCTCCGATGAAAACGATCGTCGACGCCCGTGCGCCGCGCTGCTCGCCCTTTTGAAAACGATATATACGTGTCGTATCGCGTGCGCTACCTGTACGTGTGTTTGTATATTCTGTCGGTGTTCCTCTGTGTGTGCGCGTGCGTGCGTGCGTGTGTGTACATCGCGCGTGTGTGGTCAGTTTGTACGTGTGTGTGTATATACATACATACATACATACATACATACATACATACATACTATACATATATATATATATATATATATGCGTTAAAGAGAGAGAGCGCGCGCGCGCGCCTTCTCGCTCGCTCGCTCGTCGTCGTCGTCGTCGTCGTCGTAGTGTCGTCGTTTCGTTTCGTTTCGTTTCGTCGTTCGCGAGCGTTCGGCTTCTCGCCACGGCCCATCTCACCGAGTCATTCTCTTCTCGCGTGGACGCCTCGAGTTTTATAACCTTAAAGGAGTATAAGTGACGGTTTCTAATATATCTCGTCTCTTGGTGTTTATTATACATTCGTTAGACGTGTTAAACGGTTAAGAACTACTAAAATCGATTTTTAAATAGATACTTTCTAATTCGCGTGGTGTTTCTTCATCTTACGTCGATCAAGTGCGCTCGACATTGCGAGCCTGTGGGGAAGAAAAAAAAGAAGGAAAGTGCGTAGTAATCGATGTGAGGAAAGTCGAAGTCGACGAATCCCCCGAGGCACCTCGCCGACGTTGCGTGAGAGAGAGAGAGAGAGAGAGAGAGAGAGAGAGAGAGAGAGAGAGAGAGAGAGAGAGAGAGAATAGATAGGGAGGGAGAAGGAAGAGGAGAGAAAGAGAGAGAGAGACGGAGCGAAGCACGGAACCGTAGGTGGGACAGAGAGGCCAACGCACCGACGACGAGCCGGGAATTCGATCGTGTTCAAAGCTCCATCAGGGAGCTCCAGGTACGTTTAATCATTACTATCGAATAAGAAACTTCTTCGACGTATTAACATCGAAAAACAATCTCTCGTTTCTTCTTTCCGATAATACTGGAACGTCATTTTCGTTCGCTACGCGATACAACGAGCGGCACAAACGGCGGCGGCAGGCCAATATGGCCGCTGCCTAGGCCTGTGCTGTCAAAATTTACGCTCGTTTCTTCCCACCGAAACTATCGACGTTATGAATCTACGATACCCTTCCTTCCTTCCTTCCTTTCTTTATTCATTGCCTGTTCTCTTTCTTTTTTACTTTGTTCTCATATCGTAATATTATTCTTCTTTTCCTTTTTTTTTCCTTGTTATTTATCCTTCTTCTCCTTTTTTCATAGGTTATAACGAACTAATTCTTTTTGTATTGTCGACTTTTTGGAATGAGTCAGTACCGGGTACTGCTATAACAAGCTTCTTCCTCCTCGTATTTCAAGTTTCGTACTTGGAGGTATTCTTTTTATAGTTGATAGTACTGTGTCTTTATGTTAAAAAGTTCCTTAGCAAGATGCCCTCTTTGATATTCCTTATAAATAACAAAAAGATCATTGGATTGTTTTAGTGCAGTTATTTCTGACATTCACAAAGGCATTACCACCAAATGTGTCCTCCTTCATTGTACTTGGATCTAATAAATGCGATAAGTGACATGGAATGTTGTCTCTCGTGGAATTATACAAATATTGTGCGGTCTTGCGTTCAGCTGATACTTTTGAATGTCACCTCTACAAAAAAAAATCATTAAGTGGAAGGTAGACTATCGTAGAATTGGACAAGTCCATAAAACAGGAATTATGAAATATTATCGATACAAAATAATGGAAAAAAAATGTTTAAACGAATATTAGCGTACAGTGACTTTTTCCTTTTAGCGTCTTTTGCATTGGTATCTCATTCCGTTCTTTTCCTATCAAAGTTACTCAGAAAGCAAAGAACAAATTGACAATATTTGTACAGAAGACGATGGTCGTACGTATTATTTTCTTTACAAATTTTTCTCTTTTTCAACCTTCGTAGTAGGACTTTAACCCGCTGTGTATACATGTCACTACAAATAAATCTTATCGACTTTAAACGTAGAAGGTTCTTAAGAACATTCGGTTAAAGAACGTTATATATCATTCTTTGTGCAATCGTAGTTGACACGCGTTGGATCTTGAAAACACAAAGGGATTATATTATTATCTCTGTTTTACGTGTACTTTTTCGCATCCCATGAATGCTCGCTTTCTAGAGAAACACTTATTTCATAAGTTACAACAACAGGCGTTATCCGCCTACTATTCGTAATTCTGGAAAATTAACACGTGACCTGCGTCACGAGCATTACTCAACGTAATGTCCGTTAATTCCGAACACCGGTGGAACAGCACGGATCAACCGCAATATTCTAGTACTCGATTAAGGACATTTAACCTCTGAAATTGAGCGGAAAATGACTCTCTCTCTCTCTCTCGCTCTCTCTCTCGCTCTCTCTCTCTCGCTCTCTCTCTCTCTCTCTCTCTCTCACTCTCTCTCTCTTTCTTTATCTTTATCTTTTTCTTTTTTTCTCCACTTCTATCAAGATAACTAAACGATTTAATCTACGACTAGATTTGAATTTACATGAAAGCTGCCTACGTAAGGCGGGTTTCATGTTAATCGACATAATTTCGTACATTTTTGCAGGAACTTTTGCAAGTGACATGACACGTGCGAGAAGAAACGATTTCCAGCCTTCTACTTCTTATTTTTGGCTTTGGAAAAGCAATATTGTTTATTCGTTCGTTCGTTCTTTAGTTCTTTCATTTGTCGTGGCGTCGAGAAGCGATCTGGAAAATTTTTTTACTTGCGGTGCAACACGCCTGTGTGACGTTTATTTAACGAGGCTTCGGCTCGGCTCGGCTCGGTTATCTCGCTACACGCAATTAGAGTAACGGGGACTTGCATAATACCATCTTGTCGACACGAGACTCTCGCGCGAAAACAAACTTGCTTTATTTTTCTTTCTTTATTTTCTTTTTTCTTTTTTCTTTCTTGTTTTGTTTTTTTTTTTTTTTTCGTCGTCGGTAACGTCTGGGCGTTGTTGTAGCTGCTCAATGAGATGAGAATTGAAAACAAAATGAAAAAAAAATATAATAATAATGATGATGATGATGATGATGATAATAAAAGGAACAGATGTAAGAGATCGTAAGCCGTACAAAAGTAAAACGAAATATAACGTTGTTTCGTTTTACTTTCGTTGAATTCAGTTTTACGGGTAACAGTGGAACTTTCTCGTTTCGTGGGTTAAAACGATTTATCATGGAAATAATCGGCCATTTCTCGCTAAATTTTCTCTCTTTTCACTATCGACACATGTATGCGTAAATTTTATCACGGCTTTACCAATGTTTACGTATATATGTGTGTGTGTGTGACAACATATATTCAATAACTCTGTATCGTGGGATACGAATAAACAAGTTAAGAAAAATGGCTGCCAATGCCGGTGATTTGAATTCTGATTATCTGTTAAAAGGAGGCAACGCTAATAAATCTCTCTTTTTTTTTTCTTTTTCTTTTTTATTACAGTACAAAAGGAGTTTATCAGACGGATTTGTATTTTAATCGGCATAATTGAGGAAAACCTGGTGTATAAATGAGACTTCGATTTTTCTTGGAAAATAATGTTGTTTGAGGATAAAACAAAATAAATAGAGAGAGAGAGAGAGAGAGAGAGAGAGAGAGAGAGAGAGAGAGAGAGAGAGAGAGAGAGAGAGAGAGAGAGAGAGAGAGAGAGAGAGAGAGAGAGAGAGAGAGAGGAGAGACGATTAAGTCCTCGCATTCTCGGCAACGCCATTGGTCGTCGGCACAATTGCTGGTGCAGCTGTCTTAAACGACTTTAATTGCTTTGGAATATAAAGTCGTCGTCATTGTCTAACCTCATATAAGCGACTGGACTCTGTTGTATATGCCTTCATGCCTTCGACTCGATAATAGAACGAAGAAATTCGTAATGTTCCACGACGAATGATTCATGAGATTTCTCTCTCTCTCTCTCTCTCTCTCTCTCTCTCTCTCTCTCTCTCTCTCTCTCTTCCCCGCCCGACATTTACGCTCTTATTCGAAATCGTATTCGGGACGACACCGTGCATGTGACGTAAAGTCGATCGTGAAGTGGTCGTTCGATCTTCGCTTTTATTGATCGATTTCTCCTCCATTACATATTAATTATAAATATATAATATATATATATAAATTATAAATATATTATAAATATATAATATATATATTACGTAGAAAGAAAAACGATATGTATATATATATATATAACATATTATGTCTGACTATTATATATATATATACACAACATACATACATACATACATACATACATACATACATACATATACACGTTAAACAAGTAATACGTCATAGAGAGAGATGACGTAGAGTCGATTGATGGGATTGATTGACAAAACCTACAGTTTAGGTTAGATTCGAAGGATCAGTAAGAAAAAAAAAAAGAAAAAGAAAACGGTAGTAAACGTTTCATAGGACAAATAGTAGGTCGCGCTACTTGACCACCGCAAAGGGTCAACGTATGTGAGTTGTATAGTATAGACGAGCTTCCCTTCTACACACACACCCCCTTCTCCTCTACCCATCCGGTCCAGCAGCCCTCCTTCCGCCCACGGGGTCACGTCCTGCCGCCAGCTCTCTTTCTCTCTCTCTCTCTCTCTCTCTCTCTCTCTCTCTCTCTCTCTTTCTCTCTTTTTATCTTCTTCTAATTCTATCGGTATTAGTTATTTTTTCTTATTTGGGTGACTCCAAATGATGGTGTAGACGGAAGAATCTTTTGCAAAAAAAAAAAAAAGAATCCATTGAAACGAGACTAGTAGTGCGTAGAATCTTTCCTTTTCTTTCTTCTTTTTTTTTTTTTATTCCTTTTTTTTCCACGAATTTTTTACCAAGACGAAAGAGAAATATGGACGACGACCACGTGATTCTTGTTCTTTTATCTCTTTTGGAAATATAAATTCGACAACGAAATGGGATTCGACAAAAAGGAAATCATCTTTGGTTTATTCTGAAACGCTGTTCCATTCTGTTACCATCGAAACGATCTGAAGATTCTTTTTAATCTGCAGGCAAACCGATATTATTCCTTGCGAGCGTTCTAGATTCTTAAGTAATCCAAACATTCGACTGCCATTTTCGCTCCCTTCTTTTGACGTCACACTGTGGCTCGTAAAAATAGCGAAACGATCTCTCTTTCTCTCTCTCTCTCTCTCTCTCTCTCTCTCTCTCTCTCTCTCTCTCTTTCTATTCGTGATCTTAATTTCTTAACGGTCTTAATCGCGGTCTTGTAAACGCGCTATGGAACGCATTTCCTCCGCAGATCGAAGATGCGCCTTTCTCCTTTACCTCCCCCCTCTCTATCTATCTATCTATCTATCTATCTATCTATCTATCTATCTTTATCTCTATCCTATCTCTATCTTTTTTTCACATTATCGATTCCGCTCAGATTCCGCGGATACATTCGTCGAGGGAGATTCAAAAGAGGAACTAAACATGTTTTATATTTTTTATAATAATAATAATAATTATTATTATTATTATTATTTTTATATTTGTTGTTATTATTATTATTATTATTATTATTATTATTATTATTATTATTATTATTATTATCATTATTATTATTATCATTATATTAATAATTATTATTACCGTCGTCGTTGTTGTTCTCGTTGTTATCGTTTTCGTTGTTGTTATTGTCAATTCCATCTCAAATTTCG
>OU964961.1:18203518-18216018 GCA_918808275.2 Dolichovespula sylvestris
AAAAAAAAAACGCGGAGAAGGAGGGAGTAGGAGTAGGAAAAGTAGGAGGAGTAGTAGCAGAGTAGTACTTCTCGCGCAAGGAACACTTCCTCCTCTCTTTGCTTCCGTGACTCCTTCGGATGATAGAGAGCGCAACCTGGCGACGAACGACGTAAATATTTTCCACGGTATCGCTTCTCGCTCCTCTTCTTCCTTTTCCTTCTCCACCCTCACACCCCTTCCTTCTCTCCTTCATCCCATTCCCCCTCCTCCTTCTCCTTCTCCTCTTGCTCTTCTTCTTCCGCTTCATCCTCCTTCGACGGTTTCGTACGTCGCACTCGTCGCGGAGGTTATGTTCGTGCTAGCTCGATGACGCTCTGACAGGACTGAATGAGGGAAGACGAGTGTAAGTTCGATAAGTCACCACATCCTCTCTTTTCGGCCATTTCGTTTTTTTCCTTCTTCTTTTCTCCCCTTTTCCTTTCCTTTCTTTTCTTTTTTTTTGCTTCCTCGTTCCTCTCTCTCTCTCTCTCTCTCTCTCTCTCTCTCTCTCTCTCTCTCTCTCTCTCTCTCTCTCTCGTTCGTTCTCTTCCTTCCGACTTTCTTTCTTTTTTTTTTTTTTTTCAATTTAGTGACACAAGAAGGATATAACATTATACGAATTGGTCAAGTACGCTATCGTGGTCTCTTCAAATCGGCCGATTAATCGATTGATTTGGTATTTTCGTCGTGAAAATAAATTTTGTTGGTGCACAAAAAAGCGTGCGATGAAAAGGATTCATTGTGTAACAAAGTGTGAATCCAAGAAAGAGATATAGTGCCTTTTCTTTTTTATTTTTATTATTATTTTTTTTTTATTTCTTTTCTTTTTTTCTCCTATTTTTTCTGCGAATATCTGTGACGTTTAAATATGGGAGTTCTCTGTTGTGTTGTTCGTCGAGAATACGTCGGGAGAAGAAGATGGGAATATCGATAATCGATGATATTGTGCCGGCCAACTAATTTACTTGAATTAAGATCGAACCGGCTATATTTCTTCTCTCTCTCTCTCTCTCTCTCTCTCTCTCTCTCCCCCTCTCCCTCCCTCTCTTCCTCTTTCTTTTCAGTTGTCGCCAATTGGTCGATCGATTTAAACAGATTTATACGTGCTCATTTTTGACCATTATTCTGAACTATCTTCACACGAAAATCGAACGAGATGTTCAATTTCTTTTGTCTTTATCTTTACCTCTTTCTTTCTTCCGTCTGAAGTGAAAAAAAAAGAAATCAACCGAGACGTTGAATCTTTTATTTTTTTTATTTATTTAAATTTTTCCTCTCCCTCCAGCCCATTTAAAGCGAATGGGAAAAAAGAGATGAAACTGTGCCTACTTTCCGTTCTTTCCTACAGTTTTATTCCTTCTGATCCGAAGAGATATTGATGTTAGAGAAAAAAGAAAATGTGGTAATACGATCAGGCGAATGACGAGCGGCATGAGAGAGAGGAGGGATGGGCTGGTGGGGGTCGAAGGAGAGTAATTTCGTTTCGAAATACGAGGAAGATAGATAGAAATTCTTCCCGTCGAAAGAAATCGCTCGGTTTTCATCTTCATTTCCGCAAGGATGTTTAGGGCGCATGCGCGAAACTATTTCGCCGGCTACGGAAAATGAGAACACCTTGCGTTGGATCGACAACCCCCGGTTTCCCCGGGTTGCGAGACCTTTTGGAGGTGAAGGACGCTCGTTGTCATCGCTCTCCTCTCCTTCCCTTCGTTCGTCGCCCAAAGACACGAAATTTTCTTGAAAATTCTATTCGTGTTCGAGTTGCTTTTGTCTTTTCGTGAAATTTTTTTTCCTCCATTGGTATTTGTTTTGTTTTGTTTTGTTTTCTTTTTCTCTCTCTCGTTTTCGTTCTTCACGGTTCGAGCTGTTTCATTCGTATTGTCTTAATCCCGTGTTCCCCGTCACAACTTTTTTACGTACGAACGTTGAAAGAGATTCTTATCGATTTTAAGAAACTCTCCCGTTGTCCTTCATAGGGGGAGGGGGTGGCGGAAGTGGGGTGAGTGGGGATGGCGGATGATTGTTGTAATAATAATAATAATAATAATAATAATAATAATAATAATAATAATAATAATAATAATAATAAAAGAATTATGTCCACGAAAAAAAAATAAGAAAAAGCGTGTAACGGATTACCCCGATAAAATTGTAGTTTCATCATTCATTTCTTTCTTATCAAGAAGAAGAATCGTGGAGAGATGCAAAGTGAAGTGAAGAAAACAAAAATAACAAACGACAAGAAAGGAATAACAATTCGTAAAAATGGTATAAGAAAAAATATCGAACACTGGCGTGTGATACGTAAAATTCGTATAATTCGTAGGATTTGATTTTTTTTTTTTTTTTTTTTTTTTTTTTTTTTTACATAAATTTTCTTCGATGACGGCGAGTCAAAACTACGGTAAAATTCATATCCGTTTATTTTCTTTCTTTTTCCATAAAGTAAAATTCGAATAATGAAAAATTGGGATCCAGTGGATGATATCTCACCGATCGAATTCGAACGTCGTCGAAAGAAAAGAAAAGAAAAGAAAAGAAAAGAGAAGAGATAAACGATAATCAAAGGTTTGTAAGCGGAAGGAAGAAGAAGAAAAAGAAGAGGTTGAGGTAGGGTTGGGTAGGTGGAAGTGTAGGTATCGGTGGAAAAAGCCGCGATAAAAAGAAAAAAAAAGAAGAAAGCCGGCTTTTATCTCGAGTAAGAACATTTATATATCTGGTATTTGCGAAAGACGTCACTCTTATCGTGCGATTTCTAACTAGTTCCTAAGTTCGCCAATGTACGCGCTCTCGTATAAAAAAAAAAAAAAAACGATGGGAAAGACATTAAGTGGACAGGAATTGCATTGTGTCGTAAGCGCGTAGACGGTATACGTCGCTGCGTCACGATGATATATTAAAGTTTAAAGAGAGAAAGCGAGAGAGAGTGTGTGTGTGTGTGAGAGAGAGAGAGAGAGAGAGAGAGAGAGAGAGAGAGAGAGAGAGAGAGAGAGAGAAGGAGCGAGATAGGAAAGCTTGGCGTGGACACAATGAATAAGCAATACGATCCATTTTCAGGGGTGGCAACGGTCTCGCTCGGAAGCGTCGAAGGTGGCGCGAGGGGTGGACGAGTCGGCGTTGGCCTGGCTCTGGTTCCGGTGGTAGCAGTGAAAGCAGCAAGACCGGAAGCCGCGTTACTAGACGAGGGAAAAACTGTAGCAGAAAGCTATTCTCGGTCAGAGATAGCAACAGCAGTAACAGCAGTAACTGTAACGGTAGCAGCAGTAGCAGTAGTAACAGGAGTATCACTCGTGGAAAGGCTGGTGATAGGAGGAGCCGGTGGACTGGGAGTGCTGAACATTCAAGAAGAAGAAGAAGAAGAAGAAGACGAAGAGGAGGAGGACGATAGTCGCAAGAAGAAGGGACCTTCCTCCTCGACTCTTTCCTTTTCCTCTCTTATTTTCCTCGCCCTTGCCTTCTTACTTCTTCACCTACTACCACCACCTCCATTTTCTCCCCCAACGTCGCATCCACCTGCTTCTACGCCTCCTCCCCCAACGCCGCCTACTCCTCCAATTTCCGTAACACCACCACCACCACCACCACCTCCTCGCACGTCCAACGTTCAACGTAAGAAACTTCACGGCGAGTTTCGTACCTACTCGGAAGACGAACCAACACCGACAACGTGACACCGGCGTAAAATCGGGCCAACGAGGGCCCCCTCGTCGTCGCCGCCGCCGCCGCCATCGCCCCGCCTCCCCTCCCTCCCTCCCACACCTCCCCTCTACCAACCACCTCGTCGGAAAACAAGCAAACTCGCGCGCGCCGAACGAGAGACAGTCATTAACAACTATCTGCTCTCGCTTATTGTACATCCATCTTGCAAATAGAAAGGGGCCGTATTCTCTGACCCTTTCTCAAGAACGGACTATCGAGAAGTAAAGAAAGTCGCAAACACGACGGGCACGATGAACGAACTCGACAGCCTTCGCCAGGAGGCGGAGACCCTCAAGAATGCTATTCGAGTAAGTTTCCCCGGACATGTTGTTTCCTGATCTTGTTTGTTTGCTTTTTTTTTTTCTTTCTTTTTCATTTCTCTATTTCTTATTTTCCTCCCTCTCCCCCTCCCCATTCTCTTCCTTTTTAACTAACGATACTCCATTTCCATCCTCGAATGACGTCTAATGCTATTGACGACGCTGACGATCATGCTGGGAGAAGATTGCAGACCTAAAGTTGGGATGCTCCTATCAATCAAATTCAAATCCTCCTAAAGCTTGTTTGTTATCTTCGGTATTATTACCAAAGTAAGTTTTATCCCCTTCGAATTGTTTCTCGATATATTTTTAGATAATATCATCAAAATTATGTTCCTCCATCTCTCTCTCTCTCTCTCTCTCTCTCTCTCTCTCTCTCTCTCTCTCTCTCTCTCTCTCTTATTTTGATCTTTAATTGGAGATTATCTAGAAAGAAGAATAAAACGTGTATTCGGCGGAAGAAGAAGAAAAGGAGGAAGAAGAAAATGAAAAAAAAAGGAGAAGAAGAAACATCGAAAAATTTACGAGACTTTTACGCTAATAAAACGGGGAAGAAGGAATGTTTTCCATTCTATAACGAAACTGTCAATGTTTTTCAAATTTATCGGCAAGAATTCGTGCAAATTTATTCTACCCCTTACTTCTTCTTCTTTTTTTTTTTTTTCGTTTTACTCTCGTCGTCGTCGTTGTCGTCGTCGTCGTCGTCGTCGTCGGATCGCATGGACTCTCTTGCTGCTCTGCTCTGCTCTGTTCTGTTCTGTTCTGTTCTGTTCTGTTCTGTTTGACTCTGATTCGATTCTACTCAGCTTCCCGACGACGAAGACAAAGCAACAGTTCTACGTGCAACAGCGCTGCATTGTTTTAAAAGATAAAAGTCGTCTCGGGCATCTCTCGGGCGAAGTGCACTTGCCCCACTGAATACGGTCTCTCCCCCCCCCTCTCCCCCCTCTATTCATCTCGTAACGAGTCACCAACTCCTTTTTTTTTTTTTATTATTATTTTTTTCCTCGCTCCCAACCTTTTCAATCGTGTAAATACATATTTATTTATTTGCCCTTGTCTACTCCATCCCAACGTCATTTGCATGATAATTGTTAAGGTTAAAGATTAAAACGAGACTCCTCGAAGGGAGATCTCTCTAAATTTTATTTTCCACTGATAATATTTTTATTTTTTGTATCGAACGTCTTGCGCCTTCGTTTCTATTTATGCAATCTTACTGGCGTATTCGTTGATTAGAATAACCAGAGACGGAGAAAAAGGGGTAGAGGTGTGTGTGTGTGTGTGTGTGTATTTGTAGAGGGTAGTTTAGATAGGGGGTGGTGGAAGTAGCGTAATAACGGAAGCACGGTTCCTAAGCGGAGAAAATCCTAAGGCATAGCGTGCACTGTGGAGCTTTCTATATATGGTGGTGGCAGTAGTAGTAGTAGTAGTAGTAGTATAGTAGTAGTAGTAGTGGTGGTGGTAGGGGTGGTGGTGGTATAATGGTGGTGTGGTAGTGGTGGAGACATGCTAGTCACTAGCCGGTAGAGCCGTGTGGGGTGGTGGTGGTAGGGCGCGGCATGGCCATCGCTTCTCTGATCAATACGCCACCACCATCCCTCTCCTCTCCTCTCCCTCCCTTCCTCTCTCTCTCTCTCTCTCTCTCTCTCTCTCTCTCTCTCTCTCTCTCTATCTATCTATCTATCTATCTATCTATCTATCTATCTATCTATCTATCTATCTATCTATCTCTATGTATTTTCTATCTTCTTCGCTCGTTCTTCGTCTTTCATCATTTTTTGATCAGGAATATATATATATATATATATATATATATATATATATATATATCGATTCGTTCATTAAAAATCATTACAACATCGAGGGATTACCCTTATTTTCTCTCCTTTCTTTCCTGTATCGAAAACACTGTGTACGTTTTCTCAAATGAGTACATTCATCATAATGAATTTTGAATTCGTTCCAAATTTAATTGTCTCTCCTCTATTTTTTTCTTTCCTTTTTTTTTTCTTCTTTTTCGTAGGATGCAAGAAAAGCTGCATGCGACACGAGCTTGGACCAAGCGACGGCCGGCTTGGAACCCATCGGTCGAATACAAATGCGTACGAGACGTACTTTGCGAGGTCACTTGGCCAAAATCTATGCCATGCATTGGGGAAGTGATTCCAGGTATGGTCAGATTGATCGACCTCGTCTCTTCCGATCGAAGAAATTCGTTTTGTTGTTGTTCTTGTCGTTGTTATTGATGTTGTTGCTGTCTTTTTTTTTTGTTTCCCCTCTCCCGTTTCTTTCCTTTCCCTCTTTGGTTCATTTCTAAATCGAGGTGTTTTGTTTGACACGTAGGAACCTAGTATCCGCCTCGCAAGACGGCAAGCTGATCGTTTGGGACAGTTACACGACCAACAAGGTACACGCTATACCTCTACGTTCCTCGTGGGTTATGACCTGCGCTTATGCACCGTCGGGTAGTTACGTGGCTTGCGGTGGACTGGACAACATATGTTCCATTTATAGCCTTAAAACAAGAGAAGGAAATGTACGGGTCAGCAGAGAATTACCAGGACATACCGGATACTTGTCCTGTTGTCGATTTTACGACGACAACCAAATCGTCACTAGCTCCGGCGACATGACCTGGTAAGAGATCGGAGTTTAAAACTCTGATACCGATAGTAATCAGAATATAATAAGAATATAATGTTCAGATTTTTTTTCTATGTTGTGGGATCGTTCGAACGAGTTTGTTGGATATATATATATATATAAATTTGAATATGAAACTTGAATCGAATTTGTAATGTAATGTAATGTAATGTAATGTCCTAAGTCGGCGAATTTGAGCGGGCGTTCTTGAAATTTTGATTCAGTGCTCTATGGGACATCGAGACCGGTCAACAATGCACTTCGTTCATCGGTCACACAGGAGACGTAATGTCCCTCTCGCTGGCCCCCGATACGCGTACCTTCGTTTCTGGTGCGTGCGACGCCAGCGCTAAACTTTGGGACATTCGTGAGGGGTCTTGCAAGCAGACTTTCCCTGGACACGAGAGTGATATAAATGCCGTTACGGTAAAACACACATACACACACACACACCTCTTTTTTGTCGTTCTTGTTGGAAAACCAATAAGTCTTATCAATGTTAAAACATTGTCGAGGGTTTAAGGATTTCTTCGGAAAACAAAAAAGAAAGGAAAACAAAAATCAACGACAAGGTCGACGATCGACATTGTTATTATACTTTATGCACTGTCATTCGTTAAAACATTCATATTTCTATACAGTTCTTTCCCAACGGGTATGCTTTCGCGACGGGTTCGGATGACGCCACTTGCAGACTCTTCGACATTAGAGCGGATCAAGAACTGGCGATGTATAGCCACGACAATATTATTTGCGGTATTACGAGTGTAGCCTTCAGCAAGAGCGGTAGATTGTTGTTAGCTGGCTACGACGACTTTAATTGCAACGTTTGGGATTCCATGAAAGCCGAGCGAGCCGGTACGTGTGTATATATATATATTCCTCCTATTATCATTTTTCTCATATAGAACAACAAATTTCAATCTAAATTTATTATAAATGGGAGAGAAGAAATTTTTGATTAGGGCCTTCTCTCTTTTATATCTTCTCTTCTCTCAGATAGTTTTACCACCTATCCCCGCCAATGTTCTCTTTCGTTCTATCGGATACTAATATTATTGATAATTGTCGTACATACGTATTAGCCCACCCCACCCCCTCCCATTATTATTGTCTTTAAAGTTAACGAACACAATGAATAATGACGTATTGATGAAAAATCCAAATGATTTATTTAGGTATACTTGCCGGGCATGACAATCGCGTGTCTTGCCTTGGTGTTACGGAAGACGGTATGGCAGTAGCAACGGGCTCTTGGGATTCGTTCCTTCGCATTTGGAACTAACTTGGGGCTCACCCCAAGACGTTCCTCCAAAGAACCAACTGCAGCCAGTCCGCGTACAATATAAGCATCAGATATCACCATCTTATCACGGAGCAGCAGCAAGCCGGCGTGCCAGCAGTCGCGACATCATCGGTCAACGAACCACCGGGTACACCGGAGGTAAAGCTGATCAGAAATTTTGGATATCCGATGAGCAGCGGTAACGGAACCAAATGTAGTAAAAACAACAACAACAATAATAATAATAACAACAACAACAGCAGCAGAAGCAGCAGCAGCAACAACAACCACAGTAACAGTAATAATGGCACAAAGAAGAAGCACAAGAATTGCAGCAATAGCAACAACAACAACGGCAACAGTAGTAGCAGCAGCAGCAGCAGCAGCAGCGACTCTAAGAACGTTTTGGGTTGTGGTGGTAAAAAAGACTACCGTAGGCGCATAGTCGTCGACTTAACCTGGCGACGCGGCAAAGTCGGCGACAAGGTTACCCGCGAGTATCAACGCTTCTAAGTCAAACAATTACCATCGTTCGGATGCCGAATTTGAGATATATATGAAAAGATAAAAGAAGAAGCAGAAGAAGAAAAAGAGAAGATGAAGATGAAGAAATAGAAGAAGAAGAAGAAGAAGAGGAGGAGAAGGAGGAGGAGGAAAAGAGGAACAAAAGAGAAGAAAAAAGATGAGAAGAGAAATGAAGAAGAGAAGAAAATGAGGAGGAGGAGGAGGAGGAGGAGGGGAAGGAGGAGGAGGATGAAGGAGTTTGAAGAAATAGAAAAGAAGGGGGAGAACGGTGTGAGATAATGAGTTTATATAAATTAAGAGAGCTTTGCGAACGGTAGTACCGAAAGAACCAAACACAAACTAATAATAAATAAATAAATAAATAAATAAATAAAATAAATAAATAAATGAATGGATGGATGAATAAAGAATGAAAAGAAAACAAAGAAGAATATTAAAGGACGGCCCCCTCGCGTCGTCTCGAGTCCGTCGTGTCGTCGTCGTCGTCGTCGTCGTTCGAAACTACTAATCTCGCCCTCGCTCGCGAGAACGCGTTGCTTCCTTGTTTCTTGGTTTCTTCCTTCTCAAGGACATTGCGTGATCTCAACGAGATGATGCAAACCTTTGATACGAGGAGGAGGAGGAAGAGGAGGAGAAGTAGGAGGAGGAGGAAGAGGAAAAGTAGGAGGAGGAGGAAGAGGATAAGTAGGAGGAGGAGGAAGAAGAGAGGTTTGCTCGAAAGGAAGCAGCATCTCAGCGGTTGACTCTCTCGGCTTGGCGATCCTTTCGAAACAAGATTATGAAAGAATAATAAGAAGAAGAAGAAGAAAAAACAAAAGTTATGGATCGTCGACGAGATCTAGACATTGATGGTCGTCTAACGAAAGCTAATATCGATAGAAGAGAAAAAGAAGCAGACAGAAGATATATAGAGAAAGGAAAGGGATGAAAAAAACATGGAAGAAGATGAAGGAGAAAGAGGATGAAGAAGAGATGAAAATAATAATAATAATAATAATAATAATAATAATAATAATAATAATAATAATAATAATAATAATTATAATAATTATAATATTAATAATTAATAATAATAATAATAATAATAATAATAATAATTAAAAAAAAGAACTTTTAAATAACCCGACCCGAACGTTTAGGTTCTGAGCGTGTACACTGCCGACAAAAGACGCCGACGCGAGGCGCGACGAGCGAAGTAAATAAATAAATAAATAAATAAATAAACGAATGAATGAATAAATGAATGAATCGTCGCACTCTTGCGTGATCATTCGAACGATAAAGAGGAGGAGAAGAACGAGGAGGAGGAGGAGGAGGAAGAAGAAGAAGAAGAAGAAGAAGAAGAAGAAGAAGAAGAAGAAAAGGAGAGGAAGAAGAAGAAGAAGAAAAGGAGAGGAAGAAGAAGAAGAAGAAGAAAAAGAAATGGAATAGGATAAAGGTACTGGAATGTGGGGGACAAAAGGTCAATGTACGAGGAGAAAGAGAGAAAGAAAGAAGAAGCGGTTATGTTGGAATGGGGACAGCGGCAGAAGCGAGTGCAAAAGCGAAAACAAATGCAAAAGTAGTAGCAACAGAAGCAGCAGCAGCAGCAGCAGCAGCAGCTAGCAGTAAGCAAGAGTCAGCCAAGGTCACGATAATCTCGCACGTTGCGTTTTCAACGTATAAACGCACACCGTCAAACGCGCACGTGGTATTTAATTAAATTCCAGTAAAATGAATTAACGGGAGAGGTAAAAAAAAGAAATACAATACAAAGAAAAAAAAAATAACTAAGAAGGAACTGAGAGATACTCGCGCACGGACGTCTGGAGAAAAACAAAGTATAAGAACACACACGTACAGAGAGAGAGAAAAAATAAAGAATAATAATGATGATGATGATGATGATGATGATGATGATGATGATGATGATGATGATGATAAAAATAATAAAAATACCACACGCAACGTCAGCGAAAGAATAATAATAATGATAAATAATAATAAATAATAAATAATATTAATGAAATAATATAATAATAATAATAATAATAATAATAATAATAATAATAATTATTATAATAATAAAACAAAAAAAAAACAAGAAAAAAGGAAAAAGTAACAACAAAAGAGAACATCACGCGAGAGTCCCTTCCTCCCCCCCAACGAGAGAAAAAAAAAGCGAGACGGATGCGGTGGCGGCTCGCGCCGCGTGGACCACGCGCTTTGTAATTTTTCGTTTTTCCTGTACAACGCCACCATCACCACCATCACCACCACCACCAACACCAACACCAACACTATCACCACCACCATCATCATCACCATCATCACTATCATCATCACTCATCATCATGAGCCATCCTTCTTCCTCTGCATTGCGAACGTTCTTTGACAAGGATAATAATGATAATAATAATTATAATAATAATAATGATAATAATGATAATAATAATAATAATAATAATAATAATAATAATAATAATAATAATAATAATAATCATGGCCCTGGTGCGGGATGTGAACAACAATTACAACAAAAACAACTATAACAACAACAAGAGCAGCAACAGCGGGCGAGCGAGCGAGCGAGTGAACGAGTGAACGAGTGAACGAGTGAACGAGAACAAGTCGAGCAGAGAAGGCCAATTGATAATCAATTCATACACCATCAACCCAACCTCTTTCATTCTTTCTTCCTCCTTCTCGTATCCTTCTCTTCTAATCTATCATCGTCATCACGATCACGATCACGATCACGATCACGATCACGATCATTGCCTCATTATCATCATAGTTATCATCCTCGAAAAGTTAATTTCTTCTCGTCTCTTGAACAACAACAATGGGCCCACGTGCGCCGACTTTGGACCCGTCATTTTTGATTTTACTTTGATAGACTTAATGTTATTTATTTTGTATAGAATTCTCTCTCTCTATCTCTCTCTCATTCTTTCTTTCTCTTTTTCTCTATATCTCTCTATCTCTCTCTATCTCTTTTTTATAGAACAGACATAAACCATTATCTCCTCACTATTTCGCTTTAGGAGAGAAATAGCACGCGAACGAATGGAACGTATATGATTAATATTATAATAATAACTTGGGAGGTTTGTGGGTGAGTTGAGGAGAGGGGATTAGATGGGAGAGGAGAGACAAGAGGAGATGAGGAAGAGAAGGAGATAAAAGATTACAACAACGACGACGATTCTTTCCTCTCGTTAGTAATTTCTTCGTTCGATCATTAGCATAACCCTTTATCTCTCTCTTTCTTTCTCTCTCTCTCTCTCTCTCTCTCTCTCTCTCTCTCTCTCTCTCTCTCTCTCTCTCTCTCTCTCTCTCTCTGTGTTTCAAGATTTATCGACGAGTGTGTGCTCTCGTGTTCGAAATAAAACCTTGAAGAATAAAAATGGCGGGGATAGAGGAGTGAAAGAGTAAGATGGTAGGGAAAGATGGAGGAGAAGGAGGAGTAGGAGTAGGAGTAGGAGTGGGAGGAGGAGGAGGAGGAAGAGGAAGAAGATCGTTTTGACGTGTCATATTTACATTTAGTTCCGTAATCATCTTTCATTTCTCAGCGTATCGCCTCATTTATTTTCCTGTCTCCTTTTCTCTTTTTATTTCATTTCATATCATTCCGTATCATATCATATCATTACATCTATCCTAGAATACTCCTTCGATCGAATATCGGTGGGATCGATGAAAGGCCGGGCACTTCCGGGTTTTAGGATACGAACGATGTCCTTTTTTTTATTTATTTATTTATTTATTTATTTTTTTATTTTTTTATTTTTTTTTTTAATATATTTCGTCGTTCCAACGAGAGAAAGAATTAATTACTGCGCTCCTCTCGCATATAGGGATATTGGTCGTCTTGAAATCATTTCAAAGAAGTTTGAAGAAAATAATTGTGGGTAATCGAGAACAGTCTCTCCTTCTCTCGCTCTCCTCTCTTCTCTTTTCCTTCTTCTTTCTCCCTCCCTCTCTCTCTCTTTTTCTCTCTTTCTCTCTTTCTCTCTCGTCGT
>OU964961.1:18218518-18236018 GCA_918808275.2 Dolichovespula sylvestris
TACGTAACAATTCGTTTTTATAATTTCATTAACCAATCGTTAGAAAAATTCTCTATTTCAATTTATTTTTTCCTTTTTTTTCGATGCAAAACTTTTCCCTCTCGATTATCGATTTATTTGTTTTGCATGAGGGTAACGATAACGATAACGATTCGGTCGATGAAAAGTGAAAAGAGAGAAAAGATAATAATTATAGTAACAATAATAATAATAATAATAATAATAATAATAATAATAATAATAATAATAATAATAAACAATATTAAAAGAAAAAAATAACTAAAACGAGGAATCGCGAAGGAACAAGGTGAAAAACGTATAGTAGCAAAAAAACCGATCGGTACGGATAACCCCGTGCTCTTTTGTATATTTCGCGAGTTAAACATATATATATATATATAATATATAATATATATATATACACACACGGACACACACAGGCATCCACACGTAAACAAACAAAGTCTTATAGATGGATATGCAGTACGAAAGATGCGGGCTTTGTACCCTTTTTTGTACCCTTTTGAAAGCCCGACGAGTTGAACACGTGATAATATGCCCAACGGCACGGAAATGTGCGCGAATCTGTTTTCTTATTCTTTATACGAGTACGAAAGAAATAATAACGGGGGATGTGTCGGTGAATTAATTAACGTTAAATCTGAACGAGTTAATTGACTCTATCTCTAGTCATGGTGAACTTGCACGTGTGCGAACAAAGAAGAAAAAGAAGAAGAAGATGTCGAGGAGGATGATGATACAACAAGGAAGAAATAAATAAATAAACTAAATAAATAAATAAATAAATAAATAAATAAATGGGAGTACACGCGCAAACGGAACACGCAAAACAAATATATTACACTTACATAAAGTACATAAAGGGACACACGCGCACACGCAGAATAACACACGCGATGCGGATGAACAATTGTGTGAGCGGAAAGTTTTAGAAATAACCTATCGTTGTCCATATAAATTAAAGAAAAAAAGAAAAGAAAAAAAAATGAAAAAAGAGGGAAAAAAGGAAAAAAAAGAATATATAAAATAATATACAATACGTATGCGAAACTTGCTAATCATTCGTTCGTTCTTTTCTATAAGAGTATGGAACAGTATCGGCGTATCGACGGTTACACACCATTATGGCGTGGAGATGATGTATGTGATGACAGTTGCGAGGAAAAAGAAAAAAAAAATGAAAAAAAAAAACAACACGAGACAAGGAATCAGTCCTTATTTTCTTTCTTTTCCCTTATTATTATTATTATTGTTATTATTATTATTATTTTATATATATATATATATATATATATATATATATATATATATATATATATATATATATATATGTATATCATGCCTTCTTTTTTAATCATATGAAACACGAATAAAAGTATGTACTTCATGAAATCAAAAGGAAAAAGAAAAATTCAGCAGGAAAAAATCTTATTCACATTTTTTTTTTCATTTCGTTTCTTTTTTTCTGTTAATATATATTTTTTCCTATCTCTTTATAACATTATGTAATCTTTTTTACGTCATACGTTCATATATGTATGTATATATTTGATTCAATCATTTTCTTTTTGTTTTTTTTTCTTTTTTAATTGCACAAAATTAACTTTTAATTGACATTCGACAAGTACGTAATTTGTTATTATATAAATATTGTCCGGAGAAACAATTTAAATTCATAATTCGTTAAGTATAAATTTTGTAATTATACGAAGATCGTTTTATATTTCGCTAATTATAAAAAGTTTCAAAATAATATAAATTCTGTTCGATCGTCTGAATAAATTTAAACCTCGCCGAGTATAATTTCGTAATGATATAACTTTTTGTTTGAACAAAGTTTAAACGTATACGTCGTCGAGTATACACTTGAAATGAAATAAATTTTGTTTATAGAACGAAAAGTATATATTAAGTTGTAGAGGTTTGGTCAATCGTTTACTATTTTTATTTTTTCATTATGATCTCGTTCGTTCTTTTTTCCATTCATTCATTCATTCATTCTCACGAATCTTTTGTCTCTCTCTCTCTCTCTCTCTCTCTCTCTCTCTCTCTCTCTCTCTCTCCTATTCGTTATTCATTCGATTGTCATCGTCGATTCGTAGAATCTTCCGTATTCTTATCGAGATCCACTTTATTCCACCCCCGTCCCTCCTCAAAATTTGATCGATGAAATTATTTTCAAATTCCCGTCGGACTATCTCGCGGATGAAAAAATTTTTCATTCGAAAGTTCGATGGTTCATGGGAGGGGGAGAGGGGTCGGTGCAGGTAAAAAGAGTCACGACGAGACGTAAGGGTAAGGAGGATAAAACGGAAAGAAGAGGATGAAGAAGAAATCGTAAGCAAAATGGTGGGCGATGAAGGGTTAAGGTGTTGTTGAAGGAGGAAGAGGAGGAGAAAGTGGTGAGAGGGAAGGAGGGGTTGATGCAAGGGAGCGCGATATTAACGTTTTCACGAATCGATTTAACGACGAAAAGACGAGAATTTGCCGGGATTGATGTCTATTTCAAATAATGTCTATATCTATCTCAACGAGACCCGATGAGACTTAATATTCGACGACGAATAGTAACAAAAAAAGAAAGAAAAGAAAAAAAAATTGTAGTGGTACGTTAACTACTTACATATATATAAGTACATACATAAGATATCGACTTTTGCGGTTATATACGTACTTATTTAACGCCGGATACGTGTTACTCAATTTGGCGAAGAACTATTCGTGGACTGATTACTTTTCATTAACAGTCGAACACGATCTCCGTACTTGTCCCCCAATATTGAATCTCTTTAACAATTTATTCGATGATATATATATAACGGTATAATAATGGTTATAATTAGTTAGCTTTATTTACCGGACAATTGGTTAATTAATTCTGCTCGTTTATTTTGTTATTTATATACATATATATATATATATATATATATATATATATATATATACATATATATATTATATATTTGATGAATTTCTAGCGAATGTTTTACAAACGCCGCGTTCAGATGGGCTTTGAATTGATCAACGGTACCTCCCCCTACACCTCTTCAACCCTCCCTCGACTTCACCCTCTCTCTACACTCACCACCGAGTGAACACCAGTTCGCTGATTGCAGGACGATCATCGTTCGCTAAAGTATATATTTATTTATTTATTTACTTATTTATTTATTTATTTATTTATTTATTTATTTATTTATTTATGCTACCGGCGAAAAATATTGTAGTTGGCGAACAGTTGGTGCGTGTGTGTGTGTTCGTTGTTAAATCTGGTGCAGTGGAAGATAAGAGAGAAAGAGAGCGGAAGAAGATTAAGAAGAAGAATAGGTGGAAGAGGAAGAGGACGATGAAGATGAAGATGAAGAAGAAGAAGAAAATAAAAGAGAGAAATCGTAAAAATGTAAGAACGCCATATGAAAAATTAAAAAAAAAAAGAAATTCGTAATCTAACAATGATGTTCGCGTTCTTGCTATTAATCTATAGATAGCTATAAAGATTTCATCACTTTTTTATATATACGGTGCATATACATGTGTGTGTGTGTGTGTGTGTGTGTGTGTGTGTGTGATTGTGTAATAATGTATTAAAATAGAATATAACTATAACGATAATGGTAATTGTTATTATTATTAACGATAATAATCGATAATGATTAATTATAATATTATAATATTAACGATATATAAGGATATAAAAATCGATCGGATTAACTGAAATAATCCGATTTAAATACCGGAAAATAAAAAAAAAAAGAGAACAAAGAAAAATGTCATCGTTTTGTCTCAAACTCGTGTCTTTTCTTCCCTTTCTCTCTCTCTCTCCCTTTGTCATTTTTTCTTTCTTTATTTATTTTTATCCTTACCTCTGCTTTGTCTCGTGTTAGAATAAAGACACGCATCTCATATTTTCTTCTCTCTCTAATCTCATAAATCTTCTTACATGCAAATTATTCCAACGTGTGTGCCACCGAAGAAAATGATCTTTTCCATTTATCCTTCGACATCTCTTTCTCTCTCTCTCTCTCTCTCTCTCGTTCGAGATTCTCTTTGTTCGTTCGACTCTCTCATTATCATTCGTTCTCCGTTCGGTAAAAAAAAAAAGAAAGACGAAGAAAAAGGGAAAGAAAAAAAGATAAAGAATCGACTCGACTTGTTGGAATATTAAAGTGTGGAATTGTGATATTATCGAAAGAGAATCAATTGAATTATACCGCACTAGTCTGACATAAGTGCAAATTGGCGAAATGCAAATTACCTACTATAAAAACAAAGATAGAAAGAGAGAGAGAGAGAGATGGTTTTCATAATCGAGCTTTGTTAGGTTTATTTTTAGATAAATCTTTCGATCGCAAGCGTTCAATAATTTCGTGTTCATATTCCTCGTAGTAAAAGTCCATTACGCACATCTTGCGTATTACCGAAACGCAAATCTTGCGAGTGAGAAAGAAGGGCGGTGCGGGTTGGGAGGGGACAAAAGGAACTACCAATATCGAGAAAATTTCAATCGGTTGTCGTGAAAGTCGTGAGGTTGATTCGAGATAAACAAAAATTTCACGCGAACGTTTTCCTTCTTTTGTCGCGATCGTTATTATATGTATACCACGATTTTGAAATCGTATAAAAGAATTATTTTTTTCACGAATATCCCCAAGTACTCACTTTTTTAATCCGTGTTCGTCATAATAGACAATTTATTTCTAAATAATTCAATACTCATGCCATCGTAATAATTTTTCTAATTAGTCGGAAAATTATTTTTTTTTTCGCAAATAAATATTATATTCACTTCTTAATTTGTGCTTGTAATAGAAAAATTATTTTTCAAGAAGAAATATATATATATATATATATATGTATGTATATATATATTTATTTGTTTCTGCGTTCGTCGTGATAAAAAAATAATTTATAAATAATTCAAATCCAAAATGTCGAAAATTTCTTCAAAACGAGAAATATACCTTTCATCTGCAATAGAACGCATTTGCAACGTGAATCCTACGGAGCTAATCGTGAAACTGTGAGAACACACGAAAAAACTCATCGTTGTTTGGATCGATTAGAAATATATCTTACGTTTCAACGTTAATGAATTTGAAGGTAAAGGGGATACGGAGGAAAGAAGAAGAAGAAGAAGAAGAAGATACAAAAGGAGAAAAATATTTTCTTATTTTGTTTGTAAATATAATTGAATGGTGATGTTAATGGGTATTAAAAATGATAGTACGAAATTACTCGTTATTGGAGAAATGAAATGATAAGTAACGTTAAAACACGGTATGTATACGAAGTATATCGATCATCGATTTATCTCTAAAACATATTGGGTTACGAACTATTTCATCTTCACGAAGAATCGAATGCCTGTTCGAAAAACGTTTGAAAAAAATGTTGACAGTGACGTATGATCTATCGTATGTACATGTTGGGATATGTATTATAATGATTTTACAAAAAAATGGAACATACATAACGTATGAATGTGTGTGTGCGGGGGAGGGGGGTAGGTAGGTAGGTATGTATGTATGTATGTATGTACATATACATATAAACATGTGCGAACTAATTATCGTTTGTTTTTAGACGATTAACACTAAACATAATAATTAATGAATTATTACAATCGAGTATAAACATCCGTCTCTTTGGTCATCGTTATTGTTATTATTATCGACATATTATTATTTATTTAATTTTATCATCATCATCATCATTATTCTCATCGTTATGTCATCGATGTGAGTGCGGACAACAAAAAAACAAAGCAAAAAAAGAAAAAAAACCCCCAAAAAAGATAAAAAAGAATAAACTGTGCGTAGTAGTAGGAGACCTGTCTTCTTGGATACTACCTGAAATATTGTTAAATTTGTTATAATTTGAAAAAAAAACAAAAAATTTCAAACGTCTTTATGTCACGAAGTCTATATATATATATATATATATATATATATATATATATATATATATATATATGCTATATATTTATTATTTTAAAAAAGACAATGATCATACAAACTAAAAACTAATAATAGAATTAATCGATTAAAACAAAAAAAAGGCAAAACAAAAAAGAAAAAGAAACGCGAAATTATTCGTAAACAAAATTGTTCACGTCTCTTCAAAATTCTTTTTTTTCCTCGAGCTCGGATAAATTCGTCGACTCCTCCGTAATATCCTCGATCAGTGGTGCCCTTTTATCGTTCGAATTTTCGCTCGTTCGTTCGCCAGTTAGCACGTGTCTCTTATCGTCGTCCTCCCTTTTGTTCTTCAAAAAGTCCGGTATTATGGCATACTTTTGTTTACTCTGCAATTCCTCGAAATGCTCGCAAAATTCTTTGTAGAGATCCGCGTGGTCGTACGTCTTCCTTTCCTCGTCGGATCTTTTCACGAGATCACTGATTGCACATAGATCGGATTTTGTCGTATCACCGGAAACGTCTCTGTAATGCGATCGTCGTCGTATGCTCGTGTCAACGTTAACGCCGATATTTTGACGAGTCGTTGATCTCCCTTTATAAAAATCCTCGAAAGCTTCGGTGAAAACTGATCTCGGATTGGTAAGGGAATCGTTGTACCAAGAATTCCATCGTTTTTTACCATTATTATCGTTCTCGTTCTCGTTCTCGTTAATCAATTTATTGATACATTCCTCGAGCAACGGTGATTTTTTTTGAGTAAACGTCATAGCTTGTTTCGTCAAATATTCCTTACACTTTACGGCCAAATTAACGTTGTTGGATTTTTCTAACATCGAATCGTCCTTCCCTTCGATCGAAATGGTATCATCGTTTCCCGTGGAGTTCGATTTCTCGCAATAACTCTCGTTATCGTCCTCGTTTATCGCGTCTTTGGACGATTTCATCGTATCGGTGTTTAACAGGATTTTAGGGGAAACCTTTAAAGTCAATAAATCGTATACACCCTCGGATCCCGACGGATCGTTTTTATCGTCACTTTTATCGTCATTTTTATTTTCATTATCTCGTACGTCATCGATATTTATTAATTCAACAATCTTTCGATCATCTTGTTCGTTAATTAATTCTTCCTCGGACGATGTCCCGTTGACTTTCGTATCGTTTTTCTCGTCAATCGATCGTTCGAATATTATTTCTTGATTAGAATCATTCTTTTTATCGGTGTGATTTTGTACACCATCGGACGTATTATCGTCGTTTTTATTAATACCATCATGGTCTTTCCAAAATCCTTCCACGTTTCCATTTTTTATCACGATATTGTTCTCCTCGACGAATTTATCGACGTTAGTGCAAAACTCTTTCATACCTTGACGTATGCTACTTAATTTAGCCGTCAACGGATTCTTAGTATTTTTTCTTTGATAATTTCCTACATCGGAATATTTCGATGCATCGTAGGAGGATGCTTTAAGTGTGACAGTAGCAGGTAACGTGTCACGAATATTTTCATTTTCTAAAATAATAATAATAATACCTCGTTAAATAAACAATCAAGATCGGATATTTGTGCAAATAATAATCGATGCTGTCACTTTACTGTGAAAAAAAACAAAAAATACGAAAGAAAAACTAAACAATTTTACACTATTCGCGAACAATTATACGCTGCTTATTTATTGGGTATCAGTATTTGGAAACATTTCTAATCGATGTTTTAAATGAATGATTAATATTTATAATAAAATATCAGTACGTAATTTAAAAAAAAAATCGCTACAAATATCAATAAATGTAATAATTTGTCAATGTTTTATGTAAATAGATGGTCAGTATTAATAATAAATCCAAACGCAATCCCGACACTATCATTTGTATTGATCAGCGATATATATATATATATATATATATATATATATATATATATCACGTACCGATATTTTATCACAAGTATCGACCCAAAAATATTTCCGTATATTGAAAATTTATTTTACAAAATATTTCTCAACAATCAATGAGAATACTGATCAATTAAATGGGTGATAATTAAATATATTGACGAGATATTTTGAAACAAATGTGTAACAGATATGTAGAAAACGAAATAGGAACAAACAGATAGATTGCCCAAATATATAAACGACGTTATAATAATTAATTTATATAAAGAAAAAAAAAAAGAAAAAATAATATGTATATTCGCATAATGTACGCATAAATACAGTTCGGTAATAACTTACCATCAATGAGTGTAGGTTCCTTCTCGTCAGAAATACAAGGCCGTTGCTCGGTCGCTTTATCCACCGTTGTTTTCACTATAATTTTCGCATAATCCGTGACCTCATTGCCCAAAGCGTAACCACCTAAAGGATCCTCGAGACTTTTACGTTCATTAAAAACTCGTTCCCCTAATCTCTCTTTCTCAGCGTCACCAGCAACGTAATCCTTCGATCGCGAAGTTTCTTCCTTCTCGCGATTCTTCACTTCTCGATCCTGATCGTTCTCGACGATCTTCGAAGAGAATATTCGTGGGAAAAGAAAAAGAGAGAGAATAAAAAAAAAAAAAATAAATAAATATCGTTCCCAATGAAAATATACGAGGGTGGGTCAAAAGTTTCTAAGCGATCTTATAAATCAATTTACTCCTCTTCGATCATTTTTAGATCGACTTATTTTCGTTTCGTTTTGTTTTTCTTTGCTTTCATTGTGTGCTTTTGTCAATGATCGTGAAAAGAGTTCGTGACTTTACGATCTGCAACCAAAAAGAAAAAAAAGAGCCCCAGCGAAAAAAAAAAAGAAGAAAAAAGAAGTCAGCCCGAAAAGGAGTTAATTAATTTATTCAAAATCTTGACGGGGTTTAAAGAAACTTTCGATCGCGCGCGAGGGTCTCGATTCCCCCTTCTCGTCTATTATCGAAGGGACGTTTGTTTTGGATTCGTCGAAAGTAGAAAAAGAAAAACGAAAAAAAAAAAACAAACAAAACAAAAAGAATTATAGAAAGGAAGAAGAAAGAAGAAGAAGAAGAAGAAGAAGAAGAAGGAAGAGGTCCAAATTACTCGAGTAGTTTTCCAGGGTACGATGAGATTACGTTGTGCATTTTTCTCTTCCTCCGCCAATGGCTTGTTTCCGTCACTTTCCTCGATTACTTTTTGCCGGGCGTTTTTATTTTCTTCGTCGTTTTCCAGCTCGGCATCGGAATAAGTGGGAGATGATGAGGACGACGAAGACGAAGACGAAGACGAAGACGAAGACGAGGATGATGAGACGCTCAACTTTTTCTTCCCTTCCAGCTTAAGCTTCGTCAGAAAGAGAGAAAGAGAGAACGAGTGAGTGAGTGAGTGAGTGAGTGAGTGAGAGAGAGAGAGAGAGAGAGAGAGAGAGAGAGAGAGAGAGAGAGAGAGAGAGAGAGAGAGAGAGTGAGTGAACAGGGCAGAGCAACAGGGCATACAAGCAACAAGATTCACGCAACGTGAATGATCAAATAGTCCGCGATGTGTGGACCGCGAGGATGATCTTATTCGAAGCACGAATTCTGTATCAGACCTTGACGAAACTAGTTCTTACCAGTTCCTTGCTCGTACGCATCGGCGACTTCTCCCTGTCGACTTCTTCGCCGTCCTGTTGGTTCGTTTTCTTCTTCTTATTAGTTACCTCCGCTTCCCTTTCGGGCCTACCGACCGGTTTGCGAAGCTTTCTTTTGTTTATCAACTCTTTCGAGGGCGGATCGTGTGCATGTCGGGAGGTAAACAAAGATCAATACAAGTTAAATGAGTGAAAGCAGTTCGACAACTTATCGTCATTAAATGGGAAATGATTTTCATTCTTTTTTTTCTGTTTCTTTTTTGTCTTGATTTTTTATTTTCTTTCTTTTCTTTTCTTTTCTTTTCTTTTCTTTTCCCTTCAAAACGGTCTTACGGTCGATTCGTAAAATAAGTGCCGTTTTTATAAGCGAAGAAATTTGGTGCGATTAAATGATGTAAAAAGTAAGCGCGCAAAAATGATGCGAACATAATGTGGTGTGCGTTTTCTTTTTTCTTTTTTTTTTTTTATTTCTTTCATTTTTTCTTTTTTCTCCTTTTGGAATAAAACGATATAAACTAAGTATGCAAAACGATGGAAAATATATGTATTTATATGCTAGAAATACAGCGAGCGTAAGAAGTATTCGTAGATTAGTGAATTTGAACAGAAACTTTGTAGAACTTCGTTTATTATAAAAAAATGTTAACAAAAAAAAATATATATATATATACATATTCTTAGGAATCTCTGAAACGAATGTTATTAAAAAATAATTATTTATTTATATTTGTTATCTAAATATTCAACTGATTAGCAGAAAATTTGCGTGCTATAAGTATTCCGATACTTCTACGTTTGCAACAATGCCTATACATTTTTAATAAACGTAACAATGAAAAAAAAGCTATTTATTTGCAATTTTAGTATCTAATGGGATTCCCTTTAGACTGTATAATCGCTTTGAGCTTTTGTGACATCGAATTTACTACATTTCTGTCTTTGATACTAGAAATATTATTCCACTTTTCTAAGTGTTCATTTTTTCAAATCTTTCTTCAAAGAAACGCGATGATCACGAATTTTTTCTTCGAGATAACCCCATAAGTGTTCTATAGCGTTCAAGTCAGGACACTGTGGGGGGAAGGGTATTTTTAATTGATTCGATACATTATACAGGATCCATTTATAAGCATTATGCTTTGGATCATTATCTTGCAAGAACACGTAATCGTTCTGTGTAATCCTATTTTATTTCCACTAGCTTGAAGACGTTGCATTATTGACGTCAATATACAATTTATGGTTCGTGATATCATCGATAAAATAGAAAGATCCAACCCCTTTTGCATTCGTGCAACCCCAAAGTCATCTCCCATGCTTTACGGACGTCTGCAAATTGTTTTTCTCATATTCGGTATATCTTTTCTCTCTCTCTCTCTCTCTCTCTCTCTCTTTCTCTCTCCATAAAGTACGTCCTCCAATAACCAATCTTCTAATAACGTTCGCTTTAGAGATTTCTAAGAGTATGTATATATATTTTTTGTTAACTTTTGTTTTGTGATAAACGAAGTTCTACAAAGTTTTTGTTCAAATCGACTGCTGTACGAATACTTTCTACACTTGCTGTATATATATTATTTTGTTATAATATCTTTCTATTGTGTATGCTATATATATATACATTTTTTTTTCTTTTCATAGCAAAATGACAGTAAGATTAAATATATATATATATATATATATATATATATATATATATATATTGCTTTGTTATAATACAATTACATAAAAAAAAAAAATATGCAAAATTGTCAACCTAGGTATTCCAATTATAACCCATAATAATTATTTATTAGGCATCTTCACTTATAACCAATACTTATTTATAAAGCAATATAATATTTCTAATACCTTAATTATTTTCTAATACAAACCCATAACACTGTCGTTGATCTTCTTCTGTTCTGCTTCAATCCATCGTCGTCTTTCTGCAGCCTCTTCTTCTGGACCACCTCGCATCCTAAAGGAAAGAAAGATAAATAAATAAAAAATGAAAAAAAAGAAAGAAAGAGAAAAGAGAAAAATATTATAATACTCGTCAGTTCTCAATTTGCGTCAATTAATCGTTTTTTATAATTTTACCATGCTTCGGCACAAGCACGATCTCGTGGAAACACCGGCCTGTCGTCCAGATAATGAAGATTCTTACACTTCAATATCATCGTCTTTCGATACATTTTGATATTCTTTATGATCGGATTACCGATTAATGTAATTACTCTTATAGATTTCATATCACCGAGAATCTGAAATAAATCCTCTGAACGTTATACTTAAGTATTTTTATTTTATAAAATTATCGTAAAAAAAAAAAGAAGCTGTTCGGATCGAACGGTCCAACGTACGTCGACGATATCGATTGTATCTATTCGATTGTGAGATACATCCAAAATCGATAGATATTCCAATAATCGGAGATGCTCGATGTCTGTACTACTTTGCAGATAATTATAAGACAAATTCAACGTATTTAAGAACTTCAGACTGTCTGAAAACATTGTGTAAGTATTAAGGAATAACGTTATCGATGTGAGCAACGAGTTTATGAATTACCAAGATTCTCGATCTTTCTTATCATGTTGTGGGACAAGTTTAAAGTGTCCAACTTCGTCAAGTGTTCCAAATTTTCAATTTTACTGATTATGTTGTGATGAAGATACAGGCATCTCAGTTCACTTTGATTCTCCAAATTCGCAATCTCACGAATCCCGTTGTTCTCCAACCAAAGCGTCTTCAAACCCGTGTACTTTTCCAGATTTTCGATAAACGAGAAGCCTTACGTACGAATGAATGATTAAAAAGAAAAACGAAAAACAAAAACAAAAAAAAAGAAGATCAAATTCAAGCTCATCATAATTATAATCTACCTTTGTAATGTAGATATAGGACATCGTTCAACCAAGGGGTTTGATAAAGCTTATTCTCTCTACAATGTTTCTTGATAAATTGCTCCGTCATTCTAGTAATTATTAATTTGATATATCGAATACGAACAAAAACTAATGATCCTTCGTTGTGGTATAACAAATACTTTTTTTTTTTACCTTACGCCATGTTTCTTTTCATCGTAATCATAAACCTTGCCCTTGATGTACGGCCTGTTCTCTTTTTCCTTTAAGTAGGCGAATAGTGATTCGTTGGAATCGACTTTCTCTATGGCGTTCTCGTCCGTCGGAACTTGTGAAATTTCATTCGACGATAATGATAAATCGTCGATGATTTCCAATTGAACAATCCCCTCCGATTCTGTATTACACGTTATGTTTGTCGTCGTAATGATACCATCGTTGTTACCAATAACATTTCGATTTGCACCTATCGATTCTTCGTTACTTTCACGATCCACGGTCGATCCTTTCGCTAAATCGGTATCACGACCAGTGACGTCATTGTCGGGTTTGGTCTCTTCATTTTTAATTATTAACGTGTTATCGTTATCGATAAAATCGACGTTTGATTTCGACGTATCGCTCGAAACATCCAACAACGAAGCTTTCTCGTTGATCGTAGAATCGATTTTGCGATCGATAATGTCACCGATCAAATTTTCATTAATAAATTCGATCAACGACTTTTCCTCGCTTTCGTTAACAGTCATTTTCTGAATGTCGATCTTAACACCTTCCGAAACGATCCCTTCATCCACCATTTCTGTTTCAAGATTCACGTTATGAGATACACCATCCCCTTCATTTAAAATCTCCGAGGTTTCGGGCGGCCTGTTTTTCAGGTCTATCATCCTATCTTTAAAATCTTTCTCCATCACCCTTATCCTGTAATTTTCCGTGACCTCGTTTTTCGTCAATGGCATCTCGATGAACGGCGATAAAGATCCTCGATTTTCGATGATACCCTCCTCCTCCTCGAATTCGTCTACGTCCAATTTCGAACTTACGCCAATCAATTCGTAATCCTCCATTTCAGCGATCGCCTTTTGCTCGGTCAACAATTCATCAAAATGACTAAATTCTATGGCTAAATCCTTCAATGACTCGTTCTTCAAATCCTCTATCTTCGTCTTTTGTTCATCGATCTTTTTCAAAATTTCGTTAACCTCCACCTCGGATTTGTAACGGCTGGAATCTAACAATTTGGCCAAAGTTTTAGCGTGCTCCTCCGTCATGTCTCTTGAAATATTATCGTTGTTTAATTCAACGGATTTTTCTTCTATCCTTTTGACGTTCCGATCGTCGACGTTGGATTCGTCGACGTCCAAAGCATCGAAATACTCCAATAATTCTTCACGTTCGTCGTTCCTCGTGTTTTCCACGTCGAGACGTTCGATCGATAAATCCGAATAGAAATCTTTTCCGATCTTTTCCGTGAACTTATCGCTACCGGAAGAACCTTTCCTTTCCATATTCATTATGTTTATAGCGTCTTCCGTGTTGAGGTAGTACAGCATATCTTCGAAGCTTTCGAGGCGTGACTCGTTAGAATCTTCGAAAAGTATCGAGGCCAGTTTGTCCAATCGTTTCCCAACTTCTACGAGGTCGTTTTGTCCTTTCAAATTGCTGTCTCCTTCCTCTTCCTTTTCCTTTTTCTCTTCCTCTTCCTCTTCCTTTTCCTCTTCCTCTTCCTCTTCCTCCATAACCATTTTATCCAACTCCGAATCAAACGAAATATCTATCGGCGTACCTTCCTCGTTGACCCGTAGAACGTCCAATGATTTTTCTAATTCATCGAAATCTATGCTGGCACAACTGTCGTCCTTAATGTGATCGTTCGAACGATTCTCAAAACTATCGCGGCGATTAATTACGTTCGAGTCATTTTCAAGTAATATTACGTCGTTGAGAGTTGCGCTCGACGAGATAGGATCATCATTCGTGGGATCATTCATCTCGACGATTCTCGCCACGTCCGAGATCATTTTTCTTCGATCGTCATCGGCATTTTCACGAGCCGTTAGAGAACTCGACTTATCCTCGATGATACCCTCCTGATTGATGACCGTTTGTACGTCCGATCCACTGTCGTAGAATACCAATGCATATTCCTCCGAATCACTATCGTTCTCGCTTCCCTCCGTCGTAATTTTTTTATTAGATTCACCACCGCTCGAATCGGGTGTCGCGTTGGCATCCTCGTGATAGGTTTTCGATTCGTTCGTATCAAAACGATTTTCTTCGTCTCCAACGATCTAAATCGATTAAATGACAAAGATCAAAAAATACATTGACAATGATTAAACGAACTGATCGTATTAATGATCTCGAACATTCACATACGTACCTTTACGCGTTTTAACACTTTCGTCGACTCATCCTTCTCCGAGCATTTTAATTCGTCCTCGACGATCATCGAACTTTCGCGATCCTCGATTACAATCGTTTCTGAATTGCTCATGACTCTGATTTATTCTTCGTTCAAAATATTCGAAGAAACACGAACGAGCCAACGCGCACTGATTACACAGAAAAAGGGACGGGGAGAGAAAGGGCGAGAGTAAGGGAAGAAGGGTGGGAGTCTGTGAGAGAGAGAGAGAGAGAGAGAGAGAGAGAGAGAGAGGGACGTAAAGAGGAATTTTATTCCAAGTCTGTCGATACGACAACGCAACGTTCCGCATATACGTTCAAAATAAACGTGGTCATAGAAACAGATGTTAGCCACTTGTTTGATCGATTGCAACCACGATTTCAATTCCTCGCGTTTTGAATTTTCCCTCCTCCTCGTCCGTCCATTCCGCCGACCGTATTAGAAAAAAAAAACGACATCGTCTTTTCGTTTCACGCGTGCGATGGAATGGAAAAATAAACGAAAAAAAGAAAAAACAAAAGAAAGGAAAAAGAAAGTATTCTTCCATTTTTCTCGATGCACAATATCTACACCGATCGGGAGAAAGGTGGAAATCGTTGCGCGTATGTATTCTCCACAAAACGTTTGCGTATGTATTATGTTAGGGAAGGCGGGAGGGGGATGGGAGAGAAAGAGAGAGAGAGAGCAAGAGAGAGAGAGAGAGAGAGAGAGAGAGAGAGAGAGAGAGACGAATTTACTTGATGTATTTACACCTGTTTAACTTTGACACTGTTTATAGGCTATATCTTGTTTGATATCTATTCTAGCGAATACATACGTCGAGTTTCCTTTGTTCGAGTTGACCGTCTGGATGCTCCCTTCCCTCCCCCCTCCCTTACCCCCTATCACTCTCTTTCCCTCCCTCCCTCCCTCCCTCCCCCTTCTCCTCCTCCTCCCGTTTGGTTCACATCGCTTGTTTTTCCTCTCGACTCGCGATTCTCTCGTCGTCCGTCTCGAGCGAAGCCACCGTCCAGGCCATCTTTGGATTGTGAATGATTCGCGAATGAATGCTATCAACATAATCTTCTGGCAAAAGATACGAGGCAACGTCGACGATTCGCAAATGTCGCGACGAATCCGATCGAGACAGGAAATCGTCGGCTTCTTCTGAAGAGAGAAAAAAAAGGGGAAAAAAAAAAAAGAACCGACGATTACCAACCCGATCTAGCAGAATCTTTTTTGTTTTCTCTATATTTCTCTTTTATTCCCCTTTTGTCCCTAGTCCTCATCTTATTCTACTTCTTCTTCTTCTTCTTCTTCTTCTTCTTTTTCCTCCTCCTCCTCCTCTTCTTCCTCTTCTCCTTCATCTTCATCTTCTTCTTCTTCTTCATCTTCCCCTCTATGTCTTTTTGTCTTTTCCTCGTCTATTTTCCTAGTCATGAAATTCTGTTTTTCCTCTGTTTGTCGATTCGATCGATCGATAGTTCGATAAACTCTCCTACGAAGTTTTATTCTCTTTTCTTTTCTTTTCTTTTCTCTCTCTATCTCTCTCTCACTCTCCTCTCTCTCTCTCTCTCTCTCTCTCTCTCTCTCTCTCTCTCTCTATCTCTCTCTCTTTCCTCATCTCTCTCTATCGTTTTTTTTCCTCTTTCTTCACATTTCTTTTCTTTTCTCTTTTCTCTTTTTTTTTCGTTTCTTTATTCTCTTCTTTTTCATTCCCATTTCTTTTTCCCTCCTTTTTTTTTATTCTTTCCCTTTTCCCTTTTTATTCGCCTTCCACGATACTCTTGTTTTCTATTTCTTTTCTTTTTCCTTTTTTTTACCTCTCTCTCTCCCTCTCTCTCTTTTTCTTTCTCTGTTGTTGTCGTAGACGACGACCTTTTGTTCCTCGCTATATCTATATTCTTCTCGCTCGCTTTGCTTCTCCGTCGAGTCTGAATATAATTGATCTGTACTACTGCTATTTCGAAACACAAACTCTCTCTCTCTCTCTCTCTCTCTCTCTCCCCTCCTTTCTCTCCCTCTTTCTCTCTCTCTCTCTCTCTATTTCTTGTTATGTATATTTATATGTAAATTGTGAATTTTCTTAAGGAGAAAATATAAAAAAAAAGTGTTATATATTATATATATATCTCTCATTTATTTTTAAATATTCTCTCTTTTTAAAGATTCAATTAATCTCTCGAAAATATTCCGATATTTTTACGATAAAAGGCTTATTCTTTTTTTTTCTATTTTATTTTATTTTGTATTATATATCTTTTCTCTTCTCTTTATATGTATATATATATATATATTCTTTTTTTTTAACTAATTGATAATATGGCATTCGAATTCCATGATGTCAACTCGTTTGACACTATATCGTATTTAAGCTGGGCTGCTCATATGCGCATACATTATTTCCTCAAAACGTCATACGTGTGCTGATGTAGGAAGAGAAGAAAGCTTACACGGAAGTACAAGCGACTAGTGACGACACGTAATATAATACATCAGTTTCCAATGACAGGCCTCGAATATCTAACATTATTTTTCTATACGTTGACTATATCTATCTTTCTCTTTGATTCTCTCTCTCTCTCTCTCGCTCTCTCGCTCTTTCTCTCTCTCGCTCTCTCTCTCTTTCTCTCTCTCTCTCTCTCTCTCTCGCTCTCGCTCGATCCGATAACGTGTTCATTTGATATGAGAAGATATCGAATTATGATACGCTTTTGTTTATACCATTTTTTCCTTTCGAA
>OU964961.1:18241018-18243518 GCA_918808275.2 Dolichovespula sylvestris
ATAAACGTTCGTAAGAATTCGCGCTACTTTTTTTTATCTTCGCCCGTACACACGATTCTCACACGAGTCGGGCCAATGTCTGCCGTTTCCCCTCTCCCCTCTCGCCCCCACCACCCTCCTCCCCTTCTAACGTCCTCCCTCTCACCGGCCCCCCCGAGCCCCCTCCCGCAGTTTAGATCGATCACTTTCTAACGATAAACTCTCGTCAAGGATCTTTCTCTGCTTTTTCTCTTTTTTAATCTTTTGCACATTTCTTTTTCCTATTTTTTCTCTTTCTTTTTTTTTTGTCTTTGTTTTTGTTTTTGTTTGTCCACCTCTCTCTTTCTCTCTCTCTCTCTCTCTCTCTCTCTCTCTCTCTCAGACGACAGACATCCCGTTCAATTACGAAACGCCACTTGATGCGCGATTTTCGTCTTTATGTTATCTTAAGGAAGGAAGGAAGGAGAGGAAAGGAAAGGAAGGGAAGGGAAAGGAAGGGAAGGGAAAGGAAGGGAAAGGATGCTTGTTTCTTCGAGGAATTTTTAGAGACTGTCCGCGTCCGTGGCGTCCGCGGCGTCTTGTCAAGGGCCGAGACCGAAGTAAAATTTTGGATACACCTGTACGCGCGGAGTAAGGCCAACTACTTTTTTGCCTTCGCGGTGGCTTCATCAACTATTGGACTCATCGGCAAGCTTCGTTTGAATCTATATATCAGGCAGGCCGATTCGTTAGCGGTATATGAAAAATTTATCATCCCCATTCTCTCTGTCTCTCTCTCTCTCTCTCTCTCTGTCTCTATCTATCTATCTATCTTTTTTTTTCTTTCCTTGTCTTTTCTTTGCTTTACCTTATCTTTTTTGAACAACTTTTTCCTCCCCCCCCCTCTTACCCCTCCTCCTCCTCCTCCTCCTCCTCCTCTTCTTCTTCTTCTTCTTCTTCTTCTTTTACTTCCTCAACCTCTTCTAATTCTTGATTAATTTTCTCGATCGTTGGCCGTCATTCTGAAACGACCATGACGATGATCATGATTATGACGACGGAGGACGCGGAGGATCTTTCGAAGAGCAAACAAAAAATGAAAGAAAGAAAGAAAGAAAGAAAAAAAAAAGTAGAAAACAAAAAAGAGAAAAAAGAACGATCGAGAAATTGTTTCGAAAGTTTCGAAATCGATAAGTAAGTTCGAAAAGTAAAATCCGTGTCAGGAAATTCCTGAAATCTCGCGCGTTTGTTTATCTCGAATGTTTTTGATGTTTTGACTGGGGTAGCGGATCCTATGTAAATAAAGGAGGAATTAAATGGCACGCGGTTCGTGGAACGAAATCAAAAAAAATCTGTCGCAATCCACGCGTGTCCTGCATGTATGTACGACGGGCAAGCTTCAGAGAAACAAAAGGAAAGTACCGCTATTCTTCCGCGCGATCCTTATCACATTCGGCTACTTTTGTATTCCGTATCTTTTCTTCTTCTTCTTCTTCCTCTTCTTCTTCTTCCCTCTTCTTTCTCTTCTTTTGACCTCTCTCTCTCTCTCTCTCTCTCTCTCTCTCTCTCTCTCTCTCTCTCTCTCTCTCTTTGTTTCTTTACACGACTATACGTATCTGTCATTTATTTTTAATAACGTTTCACATCCCGACACGATTTTCTCTCTGCGTTATATCGTAAAATTTATTACTTACCAGTAAAACAAAAAAAAAAGGAAAGAAAGGAGGAAGGAAGGAAGGAAGGAAAGAAAGAGAAACGAAAAAGAAGGAAGAAAAAAGACCAATCTTTCTCCACGTCGACGTCGACATACCTCTCTCGCAATTATATTCGATCGTTCCAGTAAAAAAGATCGTATTGCCGACCCATTTCGTGAAAAACCGATCTAGATCCTTAGATCTCGATAGCGTCTCGAGCGTTGGTTATATCCAAGAGATTTTTTTGTCCTGAAAATTCTACAATCACCATGAGATAAGCCGTATTATCGTTGCGAGAAAGCGGACGCTAATGCGGCCCCTTTTGGTATTAAACGGCGTTCATTACGCCATTGATGACATAATATTGTTCTCGTTTCTTCTCGACGGCGCGAATGGATTATATTGACAGAGCCACCGTTTGTCACCTCGATGCACATCGACAATTCGATCGTCCTACTTTTACATAAGTAGATATAAATCTTACGATTGGCGCATTAAGATCGAGGAAATACAATTAATTATGTCTCGAGTATACATTGATGAGACATATCTAATTATATTGGTCATTTAACAATATTATTTGGCGTTTGATAAAACGGGAAGGAGAATTACAAAAGGAAAGAAAACAATTATTATAACGGGAAGGGGAGAAGATAGAGAGAGAGAGAGAGAGAGAAAGCGAGAAAGAGAGAAAAAAAGAGAGAGAGAGAGAGAGAGAGAGAGAGACACAAAGAAGAAGAAGAAGAAGAAAAGAGAAAAAAAAGAGAATTGATAGGTCAAGCGAAAAAAGAAAGGCGAGATGCGTGGTTTCGAATCAGCTGATGCGAAGTCGAAAGGAGCAGCAGCAC
>OU964961.1:18246018-18281018 GCA_918808275.2 Dolichovespula sylvestris
CTCTCTTTCTCTCTTTCTCTTTCTCTATCTCTATCTCTAACTCTATCTCTATCTCTATCTCTATCTCTATCTACCTATTCGTCTCTCTTTTACTCACCTTATTTCGAATAAGACGTTCTCCAATGACGCGATCGCCCCATTTTAAACGCGAAATCGGACGGACAGATTTGAAACGTACGAAATGACGGATTATCTCAATCAAAAATAATTTTTCCGCGAAAGGTGATAACGCCGACGACGAAATTTCCGTCGACGTTTACCGTCTCGTTCTCTCCCTCTCCCTCGCCCCTCCCTCTCAACCCCTGTCTCACCACCTGCCATGTAACTTTCACCCGATTTAACGCGTCCACCAATGACGCATACAGTGGCTTGCCTCGTTATGTGCGAAACAGAGATCCCAAGACCCAGATTAGAAGCCAGTTAAATAGTTCGCTACGTAAGCTACTATTATTTCATGAATAATTTTAACCATGAAAGAATGAAAAAAGATATATATATATATATACCTGACTTAAAGATATATATATAAGAATTAAATAAAACTATATATCTTCATTGAATTATTAAACGTACAAATCATACCACATGCAATATTTCAATTATTTCATAATTAATATTTATTTTTCGATTGTATATAACATTAATTGAATCGCATTAACATTAAATGGAATAATAATTTTTTGGAAAATCATTCGATCCGAGTAAAAATTCATATTAAATTATTCATATGTGTAATTATTCTCCTCTTACGATCGCATCTTATGTATGCACATCGATCCGATCGACAGATCGATCTATCGATCGATCGATCGATCGACCGACCGAATTAAATGGTGATCGAAACTGACCTGACGGAAAATTTTTACGACAGATAGAAATAGATAAATATACGATCGACACTCGTGTTATTTCTCGAATGCAACATAGTATTCGAGATCGGTAAGACTATTGAATATTTGAATATTCAAGGGACTATAGGTCAAGGGTTTGAGGACGAGGAGGGAAGGCAGGAAAACGAGAGAGAGAGAGAGAGAGAGAGAGAGAGAGAGAGAGAGAGAAGGAGAGAGAAAGTGAAAGAGAGAGAGAAAACTTAGCTATCGTTTCGAAGGTCTGACGAAGAAGGTCTGAAGAAAAGAAAGAGAGATAGAGATAGAAAGAGAGAAAGAGAGAGAGAGAGAGAGAGAGAGAGAGAAACTATCCCGTGTGCATCACCCTTGAAATCCGTCTGGCCACTGGGAGCACGATACTCGTAATATAGCGATTAAGACTGATCAAAATGCAGACGGCCGAGAGACGACCGATTCTTCGAGATCGCAACGAAGTAACAGACGCTAGGGTTTCCGTCATTTAATATTCAAGGACGGGTAAGCTAAAACCGCGATCGGAGTGTAGTCGAGTTAAAATCGATCGATGATGTAGAGTCGCGTATGTTAGGCTAATTTCGCGAGTAATTCTTTTTTTCGAGAGTAGGAATGATAAAGGAGGAAACGAAGAAAAAAAAAGGAAGAAAAAAAGGAAAGAAAAGAAGAAGAAACGAAAAAGAAGACGAAAGAAAAAGAAAGTAAGAAAAGAGGAAGAAACAACAACAACAAAAAAAGAAAAACGTAAACAAAAAAGAATGAAAAAAATCGGAAGATGACAAAAATTTCATTGACTTTCGATCTCATTTCAGATTTTCCACGGATCGAGCAAATTACAATGTCTTTTTTCCCCTTTTTTTCCTCTTTATTTTCTTTTTCTTTTTTTGCCTCAGAACGAACGTCTCGTTTAAAACGAGCTTTTAAAGAACTTATTGATAAGGAGGTAATAATCTATCGCGAATCTCTCGTCGGTATCGATGCATGTGTACCTGCCCCGAATACGCTTTGATTTCTTCGCGTGTGCTTCACCAGACGGATACGTATGCAAGTCAGAATTTCATTATGCATGGTTTGACCCCGGCTCATGCTACAACGATACATCAGCATAGATTGGGATCGAATCGGGCTTTTTTGGATGACTCCTTTTTTTCTTCTTCTTCTTCTTCTTCTTCTTCTTCTTCTCCTTCTTCCTCTTTTACTATTATAATCGACATTAATCGATTGCTGATACCACATCAAATTGCACCACTCTTTTTTTGTTTTTATATGTATATATATATATATATATATATATATATATATATATATATATATATATATATATATATACACACCTCTCTAATTCTCACCTTCGTTGTCTTCCATTATCATTATTATTTCATCATCATTCTTTTTCTCTCTCGTTTCTTTTTTTCCTTTTTTTTTTTTTTTAATGGACAACCTACTACATATTGAAATTTTTTTAGCATTGTATTTGTAAATATCCTAATATCTTCTTCACTCTCTCTCTCTCTCTCTCTCTCTCTCTCTCTCTCTCTCTCTCTCTCTTTCTCTCACTTTTTTCTTTCTTTCTTTTTTTTTTTTTAATGGACAACCAATTACTTATTTACTTTCTCTAAGCATCATATTTTTAAATATCTCAACATCTTCTATCCTCTCTCTCTCTCTCTCTCTCTCTCTCTCTCTCTCTCTCTCACGTTCTTTCTCTTTTTTTCCTCTCTAACAGATCACAAATATTCACAATATTTCACAGATAATACAATATATTCAAAATATTTCACAGATACAATTTTTAAATGTCTCCTAAAGGATTTGTAAAGCAAATGTTAAATAAGGTCAGCATCATAAAATTCAAGAAGCAATGACGTGTTTTTCCCGTTAAATGTATAACCATAGAAAAACACCTTGCTTATTCTTATTCTTTCAATTCTTATTCTTTTACTTTTGTGACGATCGTGTATAATTTCTGACAGTACACGGACGGACGGACGGACGGACGGACGCACGCACGCACCGACGCACGCACGCACGACTTACGATAGGAGGATGTGTTCTCCATATTATGCGAATATCGTCATCAAGAGCGTTGGTGTCTGGGTTGCTCTCGATATCTGCCTTCGGCGGGACGAAAAGAAACAACAAGGAGATTGAAGAAGGTTAGCGGATGTTATCGTACAAACGGTATATCGATCTTTGATTCTTCCTTTTTTTTTTTCTTTTACATTTCTTTTCTTTTCTTTTCTCTTTTCTTTTCTTTTCTTTTTTCTTTCTTTTTTTTTTCGTTCTTATGCTTCTTATTCGTCGATATAACAGGCCACATACCAACTTTGATGTATCCATGCTATATGTGGACATTATTCGACCGGTACTCACTATTAAAATGACTTTTAAATGATTGCCCTCTCTCATCATCTTCGTGCTTCCTCGTTTTTTCTTTCTTTTTTCTTTTTTTTTTTTTTTGTTGTTGTTGATTTATTATTAACATCGACGGGAAACGATTAATCATAGGAACTGTTGAGAATAACACACACACACACACACACACACACACACACACACACACACACACACACACACACACACACACACACACACACACACACACACACACACACACACACACACACACACACACACACACACACATTTATCTACGAGTTAATATGGAAAAATTAAATATGAAATATTTTGATCTTTCTTACTTTGTTTTTCTTTTTTTCTTTTTCCCTTACATATGTGAATTTACAGATGCAATATTAAGCCCGTTGAAAAGTATCCGTTATACGATAATGTTTTCATAAAAATTTATCTATCATGTACATATGTATATATATATATATATTTAAGTACGTACTCGTAATAATTGATTTTATGAAATGATTTATGATCATCGGTTTGAATTTTTGTTTTGCAATATTTCCTTCCTTTTTTTTATTTATCTTTTTCCACGACAACGTAACAACGTGCATTTGAAAAATGTAACGGATGTAACGGTATCAACTGCTGTTTCATTGAAATTGCATCTAATCTAATCTAATCGGCTTTTTCTCTGTGGTTTGGGATTAACGAGGATTAAGTTACTTGTGGTTTTGATTGGACGATGAAATTAAAAAGAGATGCTTTTGAGATTTCATGGAAAGTTACCGCTTGAGAAAAGATTTCGAAAAAAGGGAAAAGAAACAGAAAAAAAAGGAATGAAGATGAGAGAGATCAACCGAGTCGTCGTGGATATTTAAGAGCGAGCGAGTAAGGGAGAGAGAGACAGAGAGAGAGAGAGAGAGAGAGAGAGAGAGAGAGAGAGAGAGAGAGAGAGAGTCGGTCTGACGTCATTTGACGTAACAGTAATAGTAGAGAGGAAAACGTGATCGACGTATCCTTCGTTGAGATCGCTAAAGCGTCTTCACTAACACGCATACAGGTGTTCTCGCAATCTAACCGGTGATAGACGTTTCTGGACTCGTACATATATCAATTACAATATCAAATTCCTTATGGAAAGAACGTCTCGCTGAATTAGTTTTTGTTAAAAGAAAAAAAAGAGAAAAAGATAAAAAAAAAAGGAAAAAAAATTGACGATGACGATGACAATAGTGATAATAACGATAATGATAATGATAATGATAATGACAATAATAATTTATTCTTTCGGACACCATCGTCGAAATGAAAAAAAAAAAAACCTAACGCGCAAATTTACGCGCGCACGATTAGAAAACAAAATGATCACACAATGTCGTGTTAGAGTATCGATGAAAATCAAATATATCCAAATGGGAATATATGAAAATATATTCGAGCACTGATGAGATTAACAATCTCAACGGGACCGATTGATTTCGTCGTAATCGCGTAAACAAATAAATAATATACAATGCATCCAGGTGAAGAGTACAAAGATAAGACAAAGAAGAAAGATGGACGATGGTCTTAACCAATTGTGTGTGGTTTGAAGGTAAGGGTTTAAAAACTAAACCGAACCAAAACAAAGCGAAGCAAAACAAAACGAAGGAAGGAAGGAACGTGCAAACGTGAGAAAAGAAACCAAAAAAAAAAAGATAATAAAAAAAACGAACGAACGAAAAAGAAACATCCCACCCCCCCTTCCACCTCGTTATCACCCTCGTCCCACCCCACGCTACTCCCCTCACCTCTCGAAAAGAAAAAAAGAAAAAAACCCCGAGAAAGGAAGAAAAAAGCAAAACAAAAAAAAGATAAAGGAAGAAGACGATGTCGCAAGAGAAAATATCAATCGTCGTTGAGATGCTAATTCGAGAAGCAAAAGTCAACGAACGAAATCCCCCCCGATGGAGGTGGATGCCAAGAACGATGGCATTTAGTAGTAGTAGTAGTAGTAGTAAACTCGTCTCATCGTTGCTGGCATAACAGGTTTCGGTGAAATTCGAGAGAATGCGTTCGCGTTCGCGAGGGAACTCTCCTCTCTCGAGCTAAGAGTCCCCGGCAAGCGCGAGCGAGCACGCGCACTCTCTCGACGAAGGAAATCCACCCGTGGACGACCTGGAAGCGAATTACGTCAGACGACCTGGGGTCCAACGAACCCAGATTCCATACATTTACTGCCTCTCTTTCCGGCAGATCCATGCGAGAGAAGAAGAAAGTAATGGCCAGGTAAGTATAACTACGTTGCCAAGAAGAAAGTAATAAACCGAACCGTGGACCGAGACAAGATTACAGATGTAGAAATTTTGCTTTTATAAAACGTATTGTTGAATCGCGATTACTTCTCTCTCTCTCCCTCTCTCTCTCTCTCTCTCTCTCTCTCTCTCTCTCTCTCTCTCTCGCTTTAAAGTTCGTAAGAAATCCGATAATAAATCCTCTCAGGTTTATATACGTCGAGTCGTGTAAAAAAGGTCAATCGAGTATATCTCGGTAAAAAAAAATAAATAAATAAATAAACAAATAAACAAAAGAGTAAACGTGGTATATTGTCTTTGATACATCATATTTAGTTAGATCATCGAATAAGGAAGATACCTTTCGAACGTTAAACCACGTTCGAAGTACTCGCTCTCTTTTCTTTTCCTTTCTTCTCTTTTCTTTTCCTTTCTTCTCTTTTCTTCCCTTTTCTTCTTTTTTTTTCTTTTTTCTCTCCTTCATTTTTTCTCTCTCTCTCTCTCTCCTCTTTTTCTTCCTCTTTTCTTTCCTTTAGGTTCAAGGGCCTGGAAAGTCCGGTTCGTTGTTCCAAATTCCAAGTTGACAGTAATACTACTACTACTACTACTACTAATACTACTACTACTACTACTACTACTCGTCGAATTAAAGATGTAATCTTTTAGGGTAAGGTATGATTTATTTACGTTGAAAAAAGAAGGTGGTACGGATCTCTCTCTCTCTCTCTCTCTCTCTCTCTCATTCTTTCTCTTTCTTTCTCTCTGTCCATCACGATCGCATCTTCCGAACGGTTTCCAATGATTTTCCCTTACGTTCTCCGCCATCGCGAGATGGTGCTTTGAAAACGTTGACAGATATAATACGGCCGTTTTATATGATACCATTACTTCCTCGAAACGAGAACATGATCTTTTTCTTCGATCGGATCTCCCAACGTAGGTAAGTTTAATATGCGAATAAACAATTGTAAGAGCGTACGAACGACACGCGTCCAGAGATCTCGCTCTAACTGTTACCCATACCCTCTCCATCCTTTTTTCCATGTTCCACTTTAACTGGCGCCACTCTGCAAATGACACGTAGTCGATTCTACGTATAAACCGACTCGGATCTGATGACACATCGATATCTCGTTACCATATTTCTCTTCTCTTTCTCCGAAAAAAAAGGAAGGAAGAAGCGAGAAAAGAATAGAAAAGAATAAGAAAAAAGAAGAGGAAGAAGGAAGGAAAGAAAGAGGAGAAGGGAAACGTCACCCCTTAAAAGGTATGCACCTTCGCAAATGCAAAATCAAACGCTGTTTCCTCGAATTTTGCCTAGACGATAGGGTCGTCGGAGAATTTTCTTCTTCCTCGGGTAAGCTGTTCTTTGCTCTTTTCTTCTTGTTTATTTATTTATTTATTTATTTATTTATTTATTTATTTTTCTTTTTTCTTCTTCTTCTTTCTTTTTCGTTTCTTTTCATTTATATTCCTTTCGAAAGCTAAGATAAATATAAACATAAATAATAAGAAAAAAAAGAAATAAAGAAAAAGAGAAAGAAAAAGAAAAAAAAAACTTTAAACAAAAGTTTAAGAAGGATATATAATGGCAAAGGAGGCGAAGGCACAACCTGACCCAGACGATCGGGACTCGTTCATCCCTTCCCTTCCTTCCTGGTCGGTCAAGGCCAACATCGTCTCCCGCATCTCCTTAGTTCGTTTTATATACTCTCCTTCATTCACTTATCACGCAAAAAGGCTGTGTCAGCTTGAACGAGTGGCCTCTTCCTTCGAAAGTCTTTTAACGAGCCACAACGACTCGCACACAATTTCACCTAACGCATATTTAAAACCCGTGTATCTACGAAAGGCGGAGAGGATCGACCTTTTTTTCTTTTTTTTGTTTGCTTTTTTTTCTTTTTTTTCTTTTTTGTTGAAATAGGAAGTCGTACGAATTCTTTTCGTAATATTGCTTAACCATTCGAAATCGATAATGACAAATATATCGCCGTTGAATTTTTCCGTAGGCTCGACTAACGAAACGCTCGTACCTACACTTTTTGCTTGTGTTGTTTGTTAGATTCAAAAAAAAAGAAGAAAAAGAAAAGAAGAGAGAGAAAGAGTGAGAGAGAGAGAGAGAGAGAGAGAGAGAGAAACAAAGGAAAAAGAAAGAATAAAGAAAGAGGAGAGAAAAGGAATAAAGAATTAAAAATTGTTAAATATGTAATTGAGAAACAAAAGGAAAAGGAAAGAGGAAGAAAAGGAAGACGAAGGAAAAAAAAAGAAAAAAAAAGACACGAGAAAAAGGAGAACGAATGCTTTTCATTTTTATGAAATTCTTCGGTAACTTTCGTAATCAACGATTCCTCACGTTCGGTAAGCGGATCGTTTCGTTATATCTCTTCGTATTTCTCGATTCTCTCTCTCTCTCTCTCTCTCTCTCTCTCTCTCTCTCTCTCTCTTTCCGAAGCCGGTGAATGTCAAGGCCAGTCATCCTCGTTCCTATTGGTCGACGGCCATTACCCCGGAAGAGTTCTCTCTCGCGGGTCCGGAACGTCGCGCCATCGACCGTGGAGAATATCGATCTCGGTCGTTTCGAATAAGAGACGTTCCAAAGAGAAACTCTGCGAGTAATCGAGCTGAGAGAAAATCGATTCTTCGAGAGGATAAACAAGAAAAGAAAAAAAAATGGAAGACAGAAATCGAATCGTTCGTTCGTACGTTCATACGTACGTACGTATGTACGTTCGTTCGTTCGTTCGTTCGTTCGTTCGTTCGTTCGTTCGTACGTACGTACGTTCGTCCGTCCGTCCATTCGTTAGTTCGTTCTTTTTTCTTTTCGAGTTTGTTCATTCGAGTCGACATTCCGATGCAATCCGATTGGAAAAGAAAGTCTTCTTACGAGAATCGAGAGGATCGAGTGGAATGTTCCGGGTGGGTCCGGATGGGGAATTCCGCCGATGATTCATCTCTTTCTCTCCTAACGAGTGACGTAAGATCGATAAAGGATCGTTATGTAATTATTATACATTCCTTCGTTCGTAATGTACCATACGTTTTCCTATTTAACGGGCTAACTGACAAAAACAACACTCAAATGGTTCGTTTTAAATCAACTTTGTATATGTTTATAATTTTCTCAATGATTTCATTATTTTATATTTGTATATCTTATTTTGTGTGAATTTTATTTATTAAAATTAATATTAAAAATCGATATATATATATTTATATATATGAATATATACATGTATATATGAACAAAAATATGTATATATATATATATATATATATACATTTATGTAAGGGAGAGCTGCCAAAATTGTATCAAGTACGATATTTTACACTTTTTTACATTTTTTTACGATATTTTACACATTTACTATTTTACACAAGATATTTTACATATATATATATATATATATATATATATATATATATATAACATTTTTAATTATCAAAATTAATATTACACATTTTCATTTTTACAATAATTCTAACACATATATAAAACGATTTTCAATCAATCTATAATACTTTTGCAGAGCATGATATAAAAAAGAAAAATAAATATATAATAAAATTAAAATTTAAAATAAAATCTTATGATTAGATTAAAATCTTATGATAGATTATCCGATCGTACCTAATTCGTAAAACGTATTTCATAAATTTTAATCCACATCTACGCGTCCATAGATTTTTCCTTATTTACTTAACCTATCAATCTAATGTTACTTGATCTATCAACCTTGTGTACTTGACCTATCAATCGAATGTTATTATATAGCGATAAAAAGAAAAAAATTTACGACGATCACGATCATTTTAGATGATCGATAAATATTTGGCAAACTCTCCCCCACATATGTAGGTAGAATCCAGTCGAGGGCGTTGGACGAACGTGAACCCCCGTACTCATTCCAGGCTCATCGACTGGTTGGAACTCGGTCATTTAACGATCGTCGATCATAAGCGTGCACGAGGCATGAATGTATATACCTTGGAATGTGTTCCTAGGCTACACGTTTTCTTGTCGATTCGAGACATACAACAATAAGGATGAAGGACGTAGTAGAAGATTTGAAAAAAAGAATTTAAAAAAAGAAAACATTTTAGATCGGACGAATGAGGAGGATCGATGATCGATCGATGAAAAAAAAAAAATAAATAAAAAGAAAAACTAGGTTGCCATTGAAGTATGAGAAGAATACTGTTCTGTTTCCTTTCTATTTTTTTTCTTCTTTTTTTCTTTCTCCGCCTAAGAGATGCCATCCTCGTAAATTTATAAATACAAAGAATTTGCTGTACGATTAGTTTCGCTAAAGATACGAGATGACGATGAAGAGAACAAAAGAGAGAAAAAATGAAAGAAAGAAAGAAAGAAAGAAAGAAAGAATGTGATAAAATAATTGGGGGGGGGGGGAGGTTGAAGAGAAAGAAACGAAACAAAGAAAGAAAAATAAAGAAAATTATGGTATCTTCGAAGATGGGAGGTAAGATCGTTATTCCATAGTCCCAAAACCAAAAGGAAATCTGCGAAAGGATCTTCGTCCGTCGGCGTAAACATTCACGTAAGGATCTTGAAAAGAACGAATCGGAACGAGATCGATCTGTTAGAGAGTGAGTACTGTTGTTCTCTCGGCAACAAGGACCGGGGTCAAAATGGACGGTTAAAATTCGAATTCGTCGAATTTAATCGTAGGTACGATTTTGAGAACATACGATTCTCTCTCTCTCTCTATCTCTATCTCTCTCTCTCGCTCTCTTTCTCTCTCTCTCTCTCTCTCTTTCTCTATTCGACCTCCCGCGCATCAGGATATCGCTGGGCATGGGGGATTTATGTGCATTTTTATAGCGAACGCAGCTAAATCCTGCATCTTTAGAAGGTTACTTACCTGTATCTCGATTCTCTATCGTACGCCCACTTCGTTTTAACTCTGCTCCTCACGAATTTGAAGAATTCAAAAGGACAAGATAAAAGAGTGTTATGTACATACATACGACGTGGTACACGTTGAGATCAAAAATCGTTTGATAAATGCGATGGAATCTCTTCGAACGAACGGGGATTCGAAAGAAAGGAGACGTTAGGGGAAAGAGAAAAAGAAAGAAAGAAAGAAAGAAACAAAAAAAAAGAAAAGAAAGACAGAAAAAAAACCTCCAAATTATTCTTTCTCATGGGCTGTCCGACAAAAAGTTCGAGGCTAAGTGTCCCTCTAAATTTAGGCAGATGCACCCGGACCACGTGGATTTGAATAGCAAATATCGTCGAAATCGTATCGATATGTCGTCGCGTTGACTGCATCGGAGAAAAAAATCGGCGAATACATTTTCGTTTTTTGCATCGCGTCGCTCTTCCTCTCCCTTTATTTTTTTTTCTTTTATTTTATTTTATCTCGAAACGAAACGAAAATATTCCATGTTTCGTCGGGACGGAATGTCGTTTGAAAGTATTCGATGATTTCTTTTTCTTTTCTTTTTTTTTTAAGTAACATCGCCATCTTTCCACGACATAGTCGAACTTATTTTTATGGATATTATGCTGAAAAAAAAAACGAGAATAATTTTTATCACATTATCTTTTAGCCTTGGTCTCGACGATTGTTTCTTTTCAAGGAGACGCGTGCACAACCGCGACTCTGATTTTCTCGGTGGCTCGCTCTTGTCCTAGGTTTTGGAGGAAACCAAGAGATACGAGCCTTGAAGACTCCTCTTCTTCTTCTTCTTTTTCTTCTACTTCGTCTTCTCACGATAATCGCGCCACGTGAGCAAATTCCATCAGTCGCACGACTCCAACACGTGCGAGCCGTTTCTGAGAAAAAGTCTTCATTTTCTTTCTTTCAATATATCACAGAAAGAGAGAGAGAGAGAGAGAGAGAGAGAGAGAGAGAGAGAGAGAGAGAAATCATCTATATTAGATACTTTTTAAGAGCAAATGCATCTCTCACAAACATTTTTATTAAATAACATCGACTGTCTAAACCGGTTCTATTAATTATATCCAATCGTTACATATTTTGCAGGCCAACTATAACCGCATCGTTTATTTCTTATCCGACGGATATTTTTAAGATTATTTCAGTGGCAATTTTATTTATTTATGTAGAAATATAATTTGTTATTTAAACAGAAAATCTAATGTAATTTCGCTGTACCATATACGACATACGTAAAGAAAAAAGAATGTATGACAAGTAGAAATACACGATAGGGCGAAACAGGAAAAAACGATATGAAACGAGACAAGGATAGCACCGAATAAAATCGAATAGAACGTAAAAGAATCGGATAGGATCAAATTGGGCCAAATAGAATATAATAGGATCGAATAAAACGGAATGGGAATCGAATGGGATCTAATAGGACCGAAAATGATCAAACAAGAACGAATAGGATGGAACAGGATGAAATTGTATCGAATAGGATCGATAGGATCAAATAGAACCAAATAGGATCAAATAACATCGAATTGATTCAAATATTATCCAACAGAATCAAATAGGAATTATTTGTATTGTATTGTAACGAATAAGATCGCATAGGACCAGAAAAAAAACGAATGGAATAGAAAAGGATAGAATTTGACCGAATAGACGGGAAAAGGGTTCAGAATAGAATAGGAGTTGGTCCGAACAGGATCAAAAAAGATCCTAGTGGATTGAACAATATGGAACAGAGTCGACTGGACACAGTTCGTCTCAACCCGGCATGGCTCGGTTTGGATCGGCCTGATTCAGCCCAGCCCGAACCGGCTGGCTCGATTTGAAGACCGATTTGGTACGGTCCGACTTGACATGGTTCTTTGTAGGGTTTTGTTTGGAGTTTTGCCCGATGTTCTGTCCAAAAGTTTGTTCGAGTTTTTGTTCGAGGTGTCTAGAGGTATCCGAAGTTTTCGAAACGAGCCGAACCGAGTCGACGATGAATCGTGTCGAGCCGAATTGAGGCTGACGACGAATCGTGTCGAGCCGAATCGAGCCGACGACGAATCGTGTCGAGACGAACCGAGCTGACGATGAATCGTGTCGAACCGATCCGAGCCGATGATGAATCGTGTCGAGCCGAACCAAGCTGATGATGAATAGTGTCAAGCCGAACCGAGTCGAGCTGATCCGAATTAAACCGAGTTGAGACGACGAGTCGTATCGAGACGACTGTTTTTATTTTGTTCAATCCGCAAAGGATATTTTTTGGTACTATCCTTATTTGTACCGTTCGTTTGTTTTTCGATCCCATTCGATCGATCCTAGACGATGTTATTCCGTACAATACGTTTCTATTCTGTTATGTTCGATAATATTAGATCTTTAGTTTGAAACTTTTTTTTCATGAATGTGTTGTTTTTATGATATTAGGGTCTCCCCTAAGTTTTTTCTATATCATGTATTTATTTCGCATCAAAAATGAGGAAGAATCTTATGGGACAACCTAATATTTAAATGTCTCGATTTAAAGAACTCATCATGTATAATATAAAAATAAAAGTAATAATATAATATATAATATATATGTAATGTTTAAATAAATAAATATATATATATATATATATTGTATATATACAATGGATAAATATATATATGTATACACACACACACACACACACACACACACACACACATTATGTAAAGTAAATGTTAAATATAAGTATAATTTAGAAAAAAAGAGAATACTATTTTCTTTCTCGATATAATCAATAAGTAATGCGATTCGACATAAAATAATAGATCACAAATTTTTCCGTTAAATATCTATCGAATATTATGTAAAAATAGTCCCGACGAGATAACGATTAAACTAAGCTATGTACATACGCGTGTATATATTTGACACTTATTTTAGATATTAGTCCGGTAACAACGTTCGTTACGTGACGTTTAAAATGCGGAAGACGTTCTCGTTCGATCGATCGTAAAATTGTGCGAATAAATCGGCGATCGTAGATCAAACGATGGACTTTCTTAACGAGCGCGTCTGTCGGACCAAGTTCTACTCAATAGACTAGGACTCGTCTAACCTGAACGCGATCCGTTTTTCTGGCAGATCCAGCGGCTAGCGAGCGGAAGACCAGTCCGCCTAGTTCGATCCAAGTACTTGGTCATGACCTCGGATCGATCGACGAGCAGTTGCGGCCGGTTGCGTTTACAACGTTCTTCTTCATAATCGATGATTCGATCGAGGAACGACGAAACGAAATCAAGATCGATGTCCTTCAAGTGTTTTCAAACTTTTATTTTCAATTTGACAGAGTATCATTAAAATGAACGATCTAAAGGGGATTCGATTATTTTATATTATACATCTATTTTGTTTTATTCTGACGTCATTCGTGCAGCTACGTTTCCTTTTTATTTTATTTTATTTTATTTATTTATTATTATTATTTTTTTATTAATACGTAATTGTTCGATATCGACGATCTTGTTACTATCAATTAGGCATGGATAATGTCCATTCGCTTTAAAATTGAAATTTTATTAACGTCGATCATTTGCATAAATTCGCTGCTTTTCTTGTTCCTTTTTTGATGTAGATATGATTATCTGATTAGGAAAAAAAAATAAACTAATTAAATTAGTTTTGAGAAGAGTATGACTCTTTCGTTAAAATAATACCAATGAAATAGAAAAAGTAAGAAAACAACTGGGATTTGATTTAAAATTCTCGACGAGGGTCGCTTGAAAAACCTCACGATTTAGTTCTTGTTTGATTTCTTTTTTCACTTTAAAATGTGTTTCGCCTTAAGGATAAAATTTATAAATATCTAAAAAAGATACGTCACCTATGATTAACCTACGATTAATGTATACATCGAGCTTTTGTTTGTCCTTGGACCGAAGGTTTCTTTTCCTTTTCTTATTTCTTTTCTTTTTTTCTTCTCAAACATTACTTCTAACACGCCATACTCTTCCGAATGTGTCCCCTTTCTCTCTTAATCTTTCGCTAAGAGAATCAGTATTCTATCGATCGTGCCACTTTGCTACGTTGTTTTTACAAATCTCGGGATAGAAAACTTGGTGATTTCATAGTGATCGTCGAATTTGTTTAAAAAGCATCACTTCGCAATGACATTCGAAAAAGAGAATAGCCTTGGCGGAACCTCGGAAAGACATTATGCGCCGATAAATCTATTCAAATTTACTCGACGACTCGCTCAGTGTCCTACGTCCTTTACTTGACACACTTTTTCTCGCAGCTCTAAGGACGAACGAACGAACATAAGAACGTAAAAACGAACGAACGAAGAAAGAAAAAGAAAGAAGAAGAAGAAGAAGAAGAAGAAGTAGATGAATAAGTTTGAGAGTCAAACAAGATTTGAACAAGGGAAAGGAGAATTCTCTCGTCTGAGTTGAAACTGACCCCGGATAATTTCCCTTTTCGTTAAATACCATTCACAGCTATAATCGCGCGACCATAATCGTTTCTCCTTATCGCGAAAGTTAGCGCCTCGCGGTGAAATTAAATCGCAAAGTGTTAAACGCAAGACATTAAAACGAGAGAGGCCAGCTACCGAAAACCGGTTCGTAGACGCTCGTCTTCGTCTTCGTCGTTATCGTTCGTTGTTGCTTCTTGATCCTGTTTATCATCGTCGTCAACATCGACGATCGAGGACCCGTTGCGTTAACTCCTTGGCCAAAGAAATCGACACGGAAGAAGTGTCGTAATCGGGACACAAATGGATCCTTCTGATCACGTTACAGGTGCGTATCTCTCTCTCTCTTTCTCTCTCTCTCTCTCTATATATATATATATATATATATATATATATATATATAAAATATTGTGAATAAAAATAAACTGATAAAATGTAAAAGAAAGGAAATGAGTAAAGGTTAATGTTCACACTTTTCTTCTCATTCGTTTAGAATTTTTTTTCTTATGGAAATAATATATTCTGATAAAAATGTTTCGTCAACGTATCTTAGTCGATATAGTCATAATTAATTCGCGTGATGATCGATAAGTGTACCGTTATAGGCTTGAAATTAATTGCGATTAAATGGCATTCATTTAAGAATCAATTTAATAAATGTTATTTAATTAAATATGTATATATATATATATATTTTATGATAAAAATTTCAATTTCACATAATTATTATCTTGACTAATATATAATAAAAAAATGACTTACTTATAACATTGCTTATTTACGAATCGATCTCAATAATAATGTTGATCGTAATTAAAGGAGATTACTTCGTAAAAATCTTGATATCAATTAATTGAAAGATTTGTAAATAAAAATTCTCTAACCATATAATAGATATCAAGAAATAGCGTCGCATAATATTTGACGTGCAACGAACTCATGGATGGAGGCATCTTTCAAGATACACGGATAAAATAATCAGAACGATATCGTATGTATTGTACATGTTGATCGATAGGTAGGTGAGAGAAAAATGATGTAACCGTTATCATTGAAACGGAGCAAAGTTGGCAAGGGGATTGGCGTAATCGTAGAGAGATTTCGATCGAAAGAATCCGTGTCATTTGTGTGGAATAAACGACGGACACATAGAACTAGAGAGTTAGAGAGTAGATCAAAGAACAGAGAATATAGTAGAGTAGAAGAGAAAGATTAAGAGAGGAAGAAGAGGAGAGAAGGAGGAAGATCGGCTGACTTCCGAGACAGAAAAAACTTTTACCTTCGATCAGCATCAGCGCATGTCTAACGTACTCGTAACTATGTCTTGGTTGTTCGTAGAACATGCAGTTAGAGGAAGAAGGAGAAGAAAAAGAAGAAGAAGAAGAAGAAGAAAAAGAAGAAGAAGAAGAAGAAGAAGAAGAAGAAGAAGAAGAAGAAGAAGAAGAAGATGGAGAAGAAGAAGAAGATAAAGAAAAAGAAGAAGATTCGTAATCGTAGTCGTAGTAGTAGCCGTAGACGTAATAGTCTATGTGCTTAGATTGAATTAGAGGGAGATTTAGATGGGCACTTCCATAAATGTATTCGTCGCAAATTTTGCAAGTGCATATTTCCCGAAGCCCGTCTTCTCCGTTCCCGTTTCTTCTCGTTGCGTTATGTATGTAGTTATATACAATACTTATGTAAAAGGTGCCTCTGACCGTTAGAACGCAATGCACAGCGACCGCTAGATGCAGATCAACGTCACCGCCACTGTGTCGGGAGACGTCGGGTTTGCGGCGCGTCCAAACGGGTAAGAAGAGTGGGACGGAAGGGAAACGAGGGCCGCCGTTACATTTTCAATAATTTCTTATGTAACTCGTACCTCTCCTCTTAGGCGGAACACAACGGTTCGATCGGTGAATCCAGGACGTTCGATGAAGAGATCGAGAGACCGGACTATAAACCCTTCTTATCGATCCTCTTTCGATACTTATCTATCGGTTGTCGGAAATTATGATCAAAAAAAGATAATAAAAGAAAGAGAAAGACAGAGAGAGAGAGAGAGAGAGAGAGAGAGAGAGAGAGAGATGTGAAAAAATATTTTTTAGAAACGACAAACAAATATATATTTCTTCTGTTCGTCCAACCTAATCGGATAACCTTGATTTTGGCTATTATAATTTTACCATCGAATGATCTTGAATATCAAATATTTAGGAGTCTTTATCGACGTCGATCTTTTAACAAAATAATACGAATATATATATATATATATATATATATATATATATATATATATATATATATATATCCTCGAGATATGTTAAAGTATGTAGCAGATTGGACCCTTTAGACAGGCAGACATCCGGTCTGCTTTCGTTCGCTGATCGAAGCGATCGAATCGATCGAATCTCCTCCCCCACCTCTATCATATACGGTTCGCATTCGCGATCTTGAGATTCCCGCGATCCAAGGCGTTCCTCTTTTGAGGAGCAAGCGAGACCGTCGTGTCTCTTGTCTCTTCTACGAATTTAACAAGCTATTCTTAGTAATATCGGAGGGAGACCGAGAACGTACGGATCGGACCTTGAGAGATCTCCTTCTCTCTCACACTCTGTCTGTCTCTCTCTCTCTCTCTCTCTCTCTCTCTGTCTGTCTGTCTGTTTGTCTGTCTCTCTCTCTCTCTCTCTCTCTCTCTCTCTCTCTCTCTCTCTCTCTCTCTCTCTTTCTGTCTCTTCCTATATTTAGAAAACTTTGAAAATATATCGTTTTCTTTCGTTTTTTTTTTTCTATCTTTCCATTACGTCCATTCATTCTCGCAATATTATATTACAAACATACTAATTGATCGCCCAAATTGAAATTGAATGATTGCAATGTAAAGAAGGGATGTGATGAGGAAAAAAAATTAAATATTGAAACAAAAAAAAAAGAAAATATAATAAATAATCTAATAAATAATCTAATAAATAATCTTTCTTCTTCTCTCTCTCTCTCTCTCTCTCTCTCTCTCTCTCTCTCTCTCTCTCTCTCTCTCTCTCTCTCTCTCTCTCTCTCTCTCGTATAATACGATATTAAATTCTTATCGGAATTATTGACACTTCATATCATAATACTATAGCATAACAATAGAACAAGACTCGTATCGGTTTACTTCCAAGAACGTGCTCTGTGGCACGCTCGAATCTCGCAGGGTGCAAAGTTTAGCGCGTCGTCATCGCTCGTCTCTCCTTCTAACGAGTGGGACGGCACTCTCGTATCCGTGCTACGAAAGCGAAATGAAAAATTCTAAGCGAAGCCGACAGGCCTCGCTCGCGATGGAGTTACTCCGACGAGGTCGATCTCGATACCAGTGAAGAAGGAACGAGCTTCTCTCTCTCTCTCTCTCTCTCTCTCTCTCTCTCTCTCTCTTTCTCGTTCTCTCTCTCTTCGTCTTCTTCTCGACTGGAAAGAAGAGAAGAGCTTTCCCGTTATGTACCTCTCTCTTTCTCTCTCTCTTTCTGTCTCTCTCTCTCTCTCCCTCTCTCTCCCTCTATCTATCTCTGTCTCTCTGTCTCTCTCTCTTGCTCTCTAAGTTGATTTCGAACTGCCCAGGCAGAAGCCGGTACCGCTAGCTTCCCAGAAATCGACTCTCGATAATACCTCTCGATACGGATGAAGTAATCTCCTACTGTCGCGAGTGAGAGGGAAAAAAGGTAGTAGCGTGGGGTGTCGCCAGTGAGGGAGGAGATGGAGCTGCTTTAAAGGAGGCAAAGAGAGGGAGCCCCGAGTACTTTACGCTCAAGCGTACGTACGACTATCGCACGCACCACCGCGACTCATCTTTTATTCATTAGTTCGAACGAATTCGTGGAGTATACTTACTCTTGCTCGTCCAACTTGAGCACGCTTCCTATCTCGAGTCGCGAGTCTTAAACGTAAACGAAACTACCTTCCTCTTCTTCTTATTCTTCTTCTTCTTCTTCTTCTTCTTCTTCATCTTCATCCTCATCCTCATCCTCATCTCATTCTTCTTCTTCATCTTCATCCTCATCCTCATCTTCTTCTTCTTCTTCTTCTTCTTCTTCATCATCATCTTCTTTTTCTTCTTCTTCTTTCCCACGTTAGACCGAAGCTAACGTTTAAGCCAAACTAAATTTACACATCGATTCCAATAGTTTTAGGATTTCCTTAAACCATTTAGAAAAAAAAATTCAATCGATGTATTAACAGGACATATCTCATACGATTTGCGATTACACAATTCGTTTATTCTACGTATGAGAGATTAGCTTCGATATTGGAAACGTTTTTATGCATGACGTTTTTATATTTCAATCTGTACCGATGAGATTTTATCCGTTTGACCTATCTCGGGCGGAAGAGATAAAAAAAAAGAAATTTCCGATGCTTTTCGATCTAATTTATCATCATTGGGATTGAGTTCGATAACAAATGTTTATATATATATATATATATATATATATATATATATTTAATAACATTTATGGATTCAAGAGTCCGGTTGAAAGATAAAAATGAAATTCCCAAAGATTTACGATCTAGATTAGACACCTAGATTAGATTTGTTAATTAGTTTTATACGAAAATTCAAGAATTCGATTAATCTAGATTTACAACCCAGATTGGATTTGTTAATTGGTTTCGTATAAAAATTTCGAAACCTTTTTTGAATTCGGTCGAAAGATAAAAATAAACAAAAAATAAAAATAAAAAGAGAGAAAAGAAAAAACGGATGAAAGAAATGCAAAACAAATTTTTTTGTTCATACACTCCATGACGATCTAAATCCGTAATAATCGAGATTGAAAATGCCAATCTAGTAAAGTATTTCAAATACCCTCAATAGATAATGTTGTCCAAAGAAAATATTGTATAAAATATATCTGCCTATATAGAAACTGGACCCATCGAAACTATCTTCGATCGTTCGAGAACACTCTCGACCTCTTTTTCTCGAGCGCAATTTCAAGAAATCCGATGCCCCGATCTAGAATCGACTTCCGCGACAAAAAGTAACGTTGCGATACCACCTTTCTCGAATGAATGATCGAAACGAGCTTTTTCGACATTCCTTCTAATCCTATCTATACCGTCTATGTTAGTTTCGAAGAGTCGTATTTTCATCGGAAGGACCACCTGAATGATCAAAATGAGAGAGAGAGAGAGAGAGAAAGAGAAAGAGAGAAAGAAAGAGAGAGAGAGAGAGAGAGAGAGAGAGAGAGAGAGAGAGAGAGATGATCGGCTGCTGGACACGCATTCATTAGCTTTCTTCTGCTCGAACTCGAACGGGCTCGCTCGGTGAATGGATTTGGCCGACTGACCGTAAGGGGACCGTAATATTCTTGCTCATTGAGAGTCAGTCTAGTTTTTACGTCTGAACGCGTCTCGATAGTCGAGCATAGACTTTTCATCGTGCCTTCTCCCTAAACTCCCGCCGAAGTAGGCCATGGTTCCTTTCTTCTTCATTATTATTGTTATTATCATCGTCATCATCATCATCATCATTATTATTATTATTATTATTATTATTATTATTATTATTTATTATTTTGTTTTTTTCATTCGAAAGCTCAAGAATATTATTATTAGTGAAGGGTTCGATAAGTCGATCTATATCGCACGATATGATCCTTCGATTATGAATGACGTCACGATTTTCTCTTCTAACGAAAGACGAAGCCTCGTCGATCTCGAATATTGAAACATTGTGTACGGCGCGCCGCGCGTTCAACTCGCTCTCAAAACCCGCACATTTTCGAACGCTCCAGAAGCACATGCTTGGCAAGCAATAAGAAGTGGATACGTACATTTCTAGTTTGCATTTCGTATTATATTCTCATAAATTATTCTTAAATATATATATATATAGTTTATAAATCTATTTATTGTATAAGATTGTTTGCGAATTAAAACATAATTCAATCGAGAAAAACATGAAAACGAGATTTCTCGTGACCCATCGCAACGTTCAATTTCCTAAAAATGAGATATCTCGTAAGCCGTACGCAATGTGTTAATGTTTGTCGCAACGATTACATAATCCATTGAACATCCTGCAAAGGCGGACTTTGAATTCAAGATCGTTCGATTTTCGATTCGTTCAAGATACATAAGAGAAATATATCCGAGAGAGAGAGAGAGAGGGGGGGAAAGAGAGGAGGAGAGGGTGGCGGTGAGAGGAGAGGGAAGCAAAGGAAAGAAGAATCTCGTATATAGATGGACGATGGGCGTCGATTGTATCTTCGTCAAAAAAAAAAAATAAATAAATATAAAAAAGGAAAGAAAGAAAGAGAGAAAGAAAGAAAAGAGTAACTTTATGTTATGATCGGACAAACGAATATGGAGGATCGAATCGAGGGTATGATCGGTCTGTATGATTTCGAACGTAAATCGTCGTAGTAAAAAAAAAAAAAAAACAAACAAACAAACAAAAAATTCGAATTCGTAGAAAGTAGGTCGATATGGATAGTCGTGATGCATCTGGATATATTAGAAAATTATCATCGACAACTGACATCGCGTATCAGGATAAAATATATTGTAAACGATACACCGTAGAGAGATAATGAGAATAAGAGAAGAGAAGAGAAGAGAAGAGAAGAGAAGAGAAGAGAAGAGAAGAGAAGAGAAGAGAAGAGAAGAGAAGAGAAGAGAAGAGAAGAGAAGAGAAGAGAAGAGAAGAGAGGAGAGGAGAGGAGAGGAGAGGAGAGGAGAGGAGAAGAGAGGTGAAGAGAGGAGAGGAGAGGAGAAAAGAAGAGACGTTCGAAGAAAAAGCATCCTCCTTTTCCTTCGGCCTTCCACCCCGCATCAAGATCGTCAAGGCGTCTTACAGGTGCGCCGAAAACGGCTTTCTTGCCGCGCGAGATTCTCTCCGGAGGGTCCAACCTCCGAAGAAGGGTCCACGATGAGGAGGAAAGAGAGAACCGAAAAGAGACGCTGACTCTTCTCTTTCTTTCTCTCTCTCTCTCTCTCTCTCTCTCTCTCTCTCTCTCTCTCTCTCTCGCATGTCACCGTTTTTCCACGCGCGCGAGCAAGATTAACGTCGAGAGGCACGTTGGTAGGCGAAGGAGGGTGGCGGTGTTGATGGTGGTGTCGGTGGTGGAAGTGATGGTGATGGCGATGGTGTTGGTATTGGTGTTGGTGATGGTGATGGCGATGGTGGTGGGGGAGATGGACTGTCGCAGCTGCGAGAGCCACCTTGCCAGAAAAGCCGATGGCACCTTAAGGAGAGAAGTCAAGGGCAAGAAGCGTCCCTTGGATGGGCCCTACGGGGCCCTCCCCACTCAAACGACTCCTCGATCTTGACTCGTTCCTCCTTCTTTTCCACCTCCTCCTCCTCCTCCTCCTCCTCCTCCTCCTCCTCGTTGTTCTGTTTCTCTTCTTCTCGTCTCCTTTCTCGTCTTTGTTTTGATCGGGAGAGGGTGGTGGAGAATCTTGTTCCCCTTCACTCTCCTCTCCCCCCCACCACCAGCAGCGTCAGCACCCCTTGATAATCGGTCTTATCTATCAAAATCACGGGTGTTGATCGGCGTCGCTTCGGCGTTTTCTCAAAATCTGTCCTCACGTTTAAGGATCGATCGATCGATCCATCCATCCAACGATCGATCCAACGATCGGGGGAGCAAACGAGTACGCGAAGAGACAAGCGATCCGGTGTACAGTGTACGAGAGAGACCGTCCACCTCCCCTGCCTCACTCGCGTCGTCTCTCACACCAATCCATATGTATGGGGTTGAGGCACAGGCGACGCAAATGTGCTGACTACATTACGCCGCTATATAAGATAGCCGGACCCATCCTATCCCCACAGACCGAGTCAGATCGGCAGACCGTTCACAGACGGACTCCGGCAGGACAACACACACGGCCTTAGACGGCAACCACAACAAACGCGCCGATCCTTTCTTCGCTCTCTTTAACTACTTGCTACGATCACTCGAGGACGAGAAAAGTAGCCGGTCTGCCAGAAGCTAAGATCTCCGCAACCCGAGAGAAACGTGTCCACGAGTGTACTCGCGCCACACACGATACGCCGAGCCGGCGAACTAACGCGTTTCCTATCCTTCTTCTTATTCTTTATTTTTTATTCTCATTCTCATTCTCATTCTCATTCTCGTTCTTATTCATACTCTTACTCTTACTCTTACTCTTAATCTTACTCTTCTTAGTCTTCTCAGTCTTCTTATACTTCACATCTCTTCTTATTCTCATTCTTATTCTTATTCTTATTCTTATTCTTATTCTTATTCTTTTACCATTTGAATCCTCTTGCCAAGTGAAATATCGTGCGTGAGAAAATCTCGAAGACATGCTGACGCTCAGCCTGACGACTTCCTTACTTATCGCTATCACCGTGCTAGCTTTCATTCTTATCCTGATCGATCATCTACGATCGGAAAGGGCTAGGAAAAACGAGAGAATCCTTTACTCGGAAGGATCGTATCTACCAGAACCACCTGGTCCAAAGCCTTGGCCAATTTTGGGATCCCTTCATATACTTGGACGTTACGATGTGCCTTACAAAGCCTTCGCTGATCTCGTCAAGGTCTACGACAGCCAAGTGATCAAGCTCAAGATGGGATCCGTACCTTGCGTTGTCGTCAATGGACTCGAAAATATTAAAGAAGTACTCTTCACCAAGGGACCACATTTTGATTCCAGGCCAAACTTTGTTCGATATCATCTACTATTCTGTGGGAACAAGGAGAATTGTGAGTTTTTTTTTTTTATCTCTCTTCCTATTTACACTTTCTCTCTCTCTCTCTCTCTCTCTCTCTCTCTCTCTCTCACACACACACATCAGTTTTTTTGCGAAATTATTGAAGAATAATTTACCAATATGTACGTGACACATCCACATTGAAAATAAACGATAAATTCTCGTCTCGTCGTAAAGAAAGTTAAAAGAGAAAGAAAAAAAAGAAGAGAGAGAGAGAGAGAGAGAGAGAGAGAGAGAGAGAGAAAGAAAGAAAGAAGGAAGGAAGAAGAAAAATTTCCTTTCACGAAAACACGCGTCGATGATGGATACGTCGATGATCGAGCAATGACGTGTGATATGAGAAAGAAGAAAGAAAGAAAAAAAAAAGGAAAAAAGAAAAAAAAGGAGAGAAAAAAGTAAAATCGCTGATAACGCGAAACATCGTTCACTTGTTACAGTATAATAAATTCGAGTCGTAATCGCAAGAAAAAAAAATTAAATTAAATTAAATTAAATTAAAAACAAAAGAAAACGTACTTTCTTTTATAAAAATACATCGGGCTCTGATTGAAAAAAAAAAACACATTCGCGCGCGCGCGAAGAAAAAAAGGGGAGAGTAGAAACAACGAAAATCTATGAAAATCAAAAATCCATCGACACCTTCCTTTTTGGAACGAGCCGAAAACTCGTTCCTCATGCTAACGACCTTGCTACTATAGTACGCGACACGTGAGCGATCCGGTCGCTCCACGCATACGAGTTTGCGTTCTCGCGAGTTACCTATCAGCGAGGAGTAAAAACCCGCGTCGAGTGTGTAAGCGTTGACGATCCTCCCTGAACGAACGCTCAACGAAACTCGTGCTAAGGTCGACCGTCGAAGCGGTACCAAGTGCAAGTACCACTGCCTGTTAGAGGTCACGCTACCACTTTCACGCGTTCCAGCCTCGTAACGAGTTCCCCGTTCGTAAACAGGATCAAGGCTGATGATGTTACGTTCCTCGATATCCAACGGGAAGAGATTCTCTCTCTCTCTCTCTCTCTCTCTCTCTCTCTCTCTCTCTCTCGTTCTTATTATTTTTTTTTTAATTTTACGAAGATACGGAAGCAAAGATGATTTTAAAATGATTATTGGAAACTCGATTAACAGGGACGAAGAAGCTTATCTCTAGAAACCGGGTCACGCTTCCTGTTCTCATCTCATTTCGTCTCATCTCGTCTCTTTTCTTTCCTTCTCTTTCTCTTTCTCTTTCTCTTTTCTTTCTCTTTCTCTTTCTCTTTCTCTTTCTCTTTCTCTTTCTCTTAAAGTCGATTAGTTCGTTTTCGAACCTACAATACACGCTTGGCATATCGTTCGGCTACCAATTGTAATACCATTACTTTCTGCCGAGTAAGCTCGTACGTAAGGCTTAGCTGTTATTTTAGCATCGACCTTGCATTTCCGCGTACTTCGCGATCGATTCGCCGTTCGAAAAGGAGGACGAAAGAAAGAAAAAGAGAGAGAGAGAGAGAGAGAAAGAGAGAGAAAGAGAGAGAGGAACACTTGCGTGTACGCACATTTTTCCTTTCTACCGGCGAAATTTCGCAAACGGCCGATCGACTCGGCGATTCTGGAGTAAGGTCAAGTTTAATGTCAAGTTTCGATTCCATCTCCGATTACGCTCTCGTAAATAAAGAATTGTAAAAGCTTTGAAAATATCTATACTGAAGGAACGAGTTTTCCCCCTATAAAATTTTCAATCGATTTTTATATACTTTTTTCTTTTCATTATTTATTTAATTTTTATTTATTTATTTATTTATTCATTTATTTACAGCTCTTGCCTTTTGCAACTGGTCCGAGTTGCAAAAGACTCGTCGAGAGATGCTGAGAGCTCACACGTTCCCGCGTTCCTTTACTATGCGTTACAACCAGTTGAACGACATAATAGGTGCCGAGTTGGAAATCATGATGGATCATCTAACTTCGTTCTCGGGAACAAACGTCCATGCCAAACCATTAGTTCTTCACACCTGTGCCAGCGTATTCGTGAAATATTTCTGTTCGAAGAGTTTCACGTTCGATTACAAACCGTTCCGCAGGATGGTAGAAAATTTTGACAAAGTATTCTTCGAGGTTAATCAAGGTTATGCCGCTGATTTCATGCCGTTCTTGATGCCCCTACACCAACGTAATATGACCAGGATGGCCAATTGGAGTCACGAAATTCGTCATTTCGTCGACGAGGATATTATTGGAGAGCGATTGGAGAAATGGACGTCTCTCATACCGGAAGAAGATTATGTCGATTGTTTGATAAATCACGTTAAGACGGATACCGAGCCAACCATGACCTGGGACGTCGCCATGTTTGCATTGGAGGATATAATAGGCGGTCACTCGGCCGTTGGCAATCTTCTCGTGAAAATTTTAGGATTTTTGGCGACCCGACAGCACATCCAACAAATGGCACAAAGAGAGATCGATTCGGTTGGCATCGAGGAGAAATTTGTTGGCTTGGGAAACAGATGTTTGATGCCTTACACCGAAGCGATCATCTTGGAAGCTATTAGATTGATCGCAAGTCCGATCGTACCGCACGTAGCCAATCAGGAGAGTTCAATAGCAGGTAAATTTTCATTTACAATCGTCAAACTTTTTTACATCTCCTATAACACGTGACTTTTCTATTACATCGTTCTTTTTTTTTCTTTTTTTTTCCTCTCTCTCCCCGAAGGTTATAGAATCGAAAAGGACACGTTTATTTTCTTAAATAATTACGAATTGAATATGTCCGATGAACTTTGGATCTCGCCGAAAGAATTCATGCCGGAAAGGTTCCTTCGTGACGGAAGACTTCACAAGCCGGAACACTTTTTGCCATTCGGAGGTGGACGAAGATCGTGCATGGGCTATAAGATGGTTCAGTATATAAGCTTCTCGACGATTGCATCGTTATTGAAAAACTTTACGATATTGCCGGTCGATAATGAAAGTTATAAAGTACCAATCGGTAATTTGGCACTGCCAGAAAAGACCTTTAATTTTCGATTCGTTGAAAGACGGTAGAAAATTAATCCAAAAGCGTAATAATATTCTATCTAGACTTTCATCGGAATCTTTTATCTTAATTAGTAATGAGCTTTATAAATCTCTCTCGTAAAGAAAGAATAGAAATTAATTCGAAAGTGAGAGAGAGAGAGAGAGAGAGAGAGAGAGAGAGAGAGAGAGAGAGAGAGAGAGAGAGTTGCCAAAGAAGATTCTCCTCTGACGTAAAATATCGAAAGGAGGATCGAATGAAATTCCTTTAACGATCGAGAGAAGAATCTTCCTATCGACGAAGCTTTACTGATATTAAGACTACTACAGATCCAAAAGAAAGAAAGAAAGAAAGAAAGGAAAAAAGCCAACAACAAACAAGAAGAATTTTCGCATCGATCGATCCATATTATTATCGACAACAAAGAATGTATTAGATCTTCGGTATCGAGAGAGCTTTACTGACATTATTAGATCGTTAAGATAGCAAATTTGATCGAGCCGTCATTGACACGATCATTGAAACGATAATTTAGAAACGAGTCTCGTCAAATTGATATACGAGGATTGAAAATAATCGTGATCGCTTGTTTTTAAGTGTTCTTTCTCTTGTTCTCTTTTTTTTTCTTTTCGTTTCCAATTTTTTTTTCTTTTTTTCTTGTCTTTCTTTCTTCTATTTTCTCTTTTTTCTTTTTATTCTTCTTTTTTTTTATGGTCCTTTGAAAAACAATTCTCATTGTTAAAAGATCGGAGATGATCGAGGATGGAATGACCATTATCGCTTTAACAAGGATATCTCGTTTCGTGCCCGTCGAGTTCGTGCCAAATCGCCAACCAATCCTGACAATGAAATCCTGGCATGGTTAATTTTGTTTAACGTAATTGTCACGTATGTGGATACAAATTTATCCTTTGATAACGTTTCGCAAGACGAAACGTTCTTACGGTGGCTCTTTGAATTTTGGTTGGTGACTTTTTATTATCGGAAGGGAAGGGTTTCTCTTATCCTTCCTATAGAATTTCGATCAAAAGAAAGGTCTACCGGGGAAAAGTCAATAAATTTTAATGTACGATTATAACGCTCGACGACGAACACGTTATATCTATCTCTTTTCGATAAGAAATGCACGAAGGAGATACAGGGTGAGCCAAAAGTTCTCGAATATATTGGATCAACAACCGTTACTTAAGCTCGTAGTTTTACAATCTACGAATGCAAAACGTTAGCCTCGAAAAAGTCTCGAAAAAATTAAGAAAACGTAACGCTTAAGCAAATTTAATTTGATAAAAATCTACAAGTTCGTATATATTTCGATCGTTCGATTTTTATTACAAAGATACACAATCGATTGTCTCGTTGTCGATGATCTCGAAAAAAGAAGAAAAAAAGAATAAAGAAAGGAAACCAAGAAAACAAAAAAGAAACAATGCAAAAGAAAACAAAAACAAAGAAAAACAAGAAATGAGAAAAGATCATTGAATTATCTTTCCATTATTTATCGCGATATTACAAATTCAAGATCGATTAAAGGGGAACGCGTTTGTAAGAACGTAACCGTAAAGTATAACACACAGTACCTCGCCATCTTTGTTTTGTTTTTTTTCATATAAATCGTCGATCAAACTTCATGACGCGGGGTGCAACAAAGTCTTGACGTTCGTCTCCTCTTTTTCTTAAATGAGGGAGGGAGCGCTCTCGTCGATTTTGAATTAGCACCTTGTAAGAGATAATTTATTACTAGTTTCTCGCGCGCGAACAGCACATTATCGATTACGATTATTATTACTCTTATTAATTAATGTTAACGTTTCTCAATGTTATCGTTATTATCGCTTGATCTGCTATTATCATCACTATTAATTAGTACTCGCGAGTATCGTCGTCACCTTCACCCTTCACACACACCCTCCTACTCTCCACTTTTTCCATCTTTCATCCTTGTCCTTTTAGTCCCCCTCCCCAATCCCCCGTCCCCCTTTCCCGCCCCCCCCCCCCACCATCCGCCACTGTCACACCACCTCCGACAATCCTCAACGCATTTCAACACATTAAATTGTACATTATTTTGTGTTTGTTATTTAATTATCGTGATTGTTACGACCTTTTGTTAATTTATTATTTAAGATTTTAATAATAAAATAGAGAACGAAAATATGTGACATTCCTCATTCTTTCGTAATCATTTCACATAAGTAGTATTAATGATAGTTAATAATAATAATAATAATAATAATAATAATAATAATAATAATAATAATAATAATAATAATAATAATAATGATGATGATGATAATAATAATACTAATAATAATAATTAGTAAAATAATATTAAATCATATTCGAAGCCGGTAATTAATCGTTAGTCCTACGCCGATTCAATGTCTTTAGCCTAATGCCGAAGACGTAGTAATAAGTTCTTTTTAAAATCTTAAACCTAGACGGCCCGTCAACGTGATCCTACGTCGTTTCATCCATTTAATTAGCAAAACTTGTATAAAACGTGACAATCTTTTGCCGGCTACGAATGTGTATAATTTGTTATAAAAAAGTAAAGAAGAAAAGAAGAAAAAAAAAATAATAAAAAACCTTTATCTCACACTCCGCTATATCGTACAAGTATTCTCGAAACGCAGACAAACAATTTTATCAAAGGTTTAGATAATAACAAAAAAAGGAGTCTTACTTCTGAAGCACATTCGTCATCTTTATCAGAAACTTACGCTGTATTTGTCATCCCGTTTAGAATGTATCTATCTATATAACGTGAGTTCGTTCAAATAACTCCCTTCGTAAATATTTTCTTTCTTGATTGGCGATTAATTAACTGCGATATCAAATTAATCGCAAAAGTTAACTCAACGAGTCATAAAAATGTTTCGCTAAATTGAAAATACTTCATTTCTTATATCTATACATATATATATATATATATATATATATATATATATAAATACATATATATACATATATATGTACAATATGTATCATACAATACATGATATATATATATATATATATATATATGTGTGTGTGTGTGTGTAAATACATATTTACTATCTTATCATCTAAGTAACGGGTTAATCATTTACTTAATATAACATGTCTCAATCAATAACATATTAATATTATTTTTATTTTTAACAATTAGAAATATTCATTTATAATACCACGGTTCTGTCGTTTGAACACAAGAGGTGGAACACCCAGGAATGTGATATTAATGACAGAAATTGGTATATGAAAATTGAAACACTTATAATATATCCCTCCTATTAAGATCTAAGTCTTACTTTTGTCTCCATTTTCTATCAATATATTTTCAATATCGTTGGAGTACCTTATGACTGCGGTATCATCGATTTTCGAAATATTTTTACACTTTTTCTTTACAAACATATCCTCGATCTCGTTCAATGATTTACCTTTGGTCTCGGGCAAAAATAATAGAAGAAATATTGTACCGGCCAAAGAGACGATCGCATAAAAAAAGAAGACACCATGTTTCCCCAAATATGACAACATATTCGGATAAATTTTCACCGTTATCGAACTGAATATGTAATTGATGCAGGTAGTAAGTCCAGAAAGTAGATCCTTCACTTTGCTAGGATAAATCTCACCGATCATAGCGAATGGAATCGATAAAAATCCCAAGGTGCTTAAGAAGATGTACATTACAATGCAAACGGCCGGTATTATACCGTTATCATTTATGACGTATCCTTTATCGACAACGAACAGATAAATTGAGAGCGTAACCATGAAGATGGTCATGCCGCTTCCAGATACGATCGAAGGAATTCTACGGCCGTATTTTGATGAAAATATTGCGATCAATAAACTACCGATCAATCGTGCTACTCCAATAAAAACTGCTCCCAAATAAGGATCTAAAGTAATACCAGCACTTCGAACTATTTCTACCGCGTAATAGATCATCACGAATATCCCGGAAAATTGTTGGAATAAAAAGTACATCAACATTATCATGAATGGTATAAGTGCGTTCCTCGTAAATAGGTGTTTCAATAGGTTCTTCTTATCATTTCCCTCTTGATTCCTTGGTTTCAATTCTAAAAGAATATCCATTGTTACTGGATCATCCTTCGGTATGCCACGAAATTTTTTCAATATCTCCAACGCCTCATCCAAACGACCACGTTCTCGTAACCATATAGGAGACTCTGGTAACACTAACAGGATTAGTGCAATCGATATAACAGGAAAGAGAGCACACATCAGAGCTATCATTCGCCAATCATCCTAAAAATATTTCATTGCCAAATAAATGTATTTGTATAATTACATATATTAGGTTTATTAAGAAAAAGAATAATATAAAATGAACACATAACTTTTTGATATATAATTTAAAAAATTATATAAAATAAAACTTTTTGATGATTATAATTTAAATATATATATATATATATATATATATATATATATATATATATATATATATTAGATTTTCCTACTTTTTATGAATACCTTAAATATACAGCCGAAAATATAAACGATCAGAAGAGCCAAAGCAATGAAGATCCCAGTCCAAGTGACCATAGTACCTCGCCATTTGACGTTAGCAATTTCACCAGCATAAACGGTCGTTGGAACAGAGCCTAGGCCTGTACCGATCCCAGAAATCACTCTACCTATGAATATCTCCTCGTAGGTGTCAGACATGTAGATAATTATCCAACCGATGAAAGATACGATCGAAACGATGAGTAACGTTAACTTTCTGCCCCGTCTCATCAAGAAACTCGATAGAACGCAACCGGCCGGAATACCCAAAGCAGATGCGGTGGCTTTAAGATAAATAAAGAAGAAAAATAAAAAAGAATAAAAAGAAAGTAAAAAGCAAAAGTGATCTTAAGTTTCTCTTTAAAGACACTCAAGAGGCATTCTCGCCCGTAAGCTTCTTCTTTTTAAATTAAACGTCAAATGTGAGAACCAACCGATCCAGTTCGCTTGATTAAAATCGATCTTCACGTCACTGGAAGGAGACATCAGTGGTCCAAGTGCTACTGCACTGTAACCAAATCCCATAGCTGGTCCAAGTACCGCGACGTTTGCGCTAAGACACATTAATATCTGAAAAGGGAAAAAGAAAAAGAAAAAAATTATAGTAATTAATAATGTCTGCGCTGAGACTTGTTATTGTCCGGAGAAAAAAAATTATAGTAATTTATGGAGAAAAAATTATAACGATTTACATAACCGCATAGACGTAACTCCCGTGTCGAATTATCAGCTAGCAAAGCTAGATGTTAACGCGATTAGAATAACTAATTATAATATATTTCCGTGTAGGCTTGTATTTATGACGAAGAAATTCTCTGAGAGAGAGAGAGGGAGAGAGAGAGAGAAAAAAAGGGAGACCATGTAACATTTTTTGTAAAGAAAATCCATGTTCGTACGAGTTTTGCAATAATACAAAATTAATGAACATAATCAAATCATCTTAAACAGATTGAATGCTGCGTTTTTAGAACTTCTTTTTTGTGACATTTAGAGGATTGAAAATATACTTTCTAAGAAGTCAATCTGAATTTCTATGTAAATTTTATTAATAAAAGATCCTAGAGCGTATATATTTATTAGATAAAATTAGAAATGCATCGATTTATACAGAATTAACGTATTTATTTAAAATTAATCAGTAAAGTAAAATCAAACTGGAATAAAAAAAGAAAAAAATACAAGGCGAATATCATTCACTCTCTCGATTATAAATCCTCCAGATTTTAATAAATCGCTTTAAATGTCTTAAATCATGTTAAAAATTAATATTAATAAGACCGATTGAGAGACGTGAAAGATGATGAATCGAACGATCGATAATTACGTTATTTCTTGAAATTTCAACGATTGATTTACATATTGAATGGTACTATAAACACATGGGTTCTCTTAGGAAAGAGTTATATAAATGAAGCTACATGCTTACCGTGCTATGTCTCGTAACGAAAGTGAACGTATCCTGTTTCGCAGTTATTGGTCATAAGCCTAACCGAAAGTGTAGAAATAAAGTAACGCATAGTATAATTAATTATACTTGTGGATATAAATATAATGGAATAACGAAGAGTATATATTGATAATAAACAAATAAAATAAGAGAAAAAATAAATAAGTAAATAACGTCAAATTTATACGTTTAATAAAGATACGAAAAATTTTGCCTTACTTTATCTTTCGCAATTTCCCAAGAAAAAGAAATTGCGAAAGATAACGAAGTTATAAATGCAGACGGTGAATTTTACAAAAAAAAAAAAAACAAATAAATACACGGAGTAATCCTTTTACGACGTATTTTAAAAAAGAATTTATGGATCGTATGCAAAATTAATGTTCACCTTATTTTTATCTTTAACTATGAGATTAAAATTAGAAGAAAAATATATTTCCGGAAAGATAGAAATGTTAACAGAAGATTGAATTCGAGGGAATCGTTGTAACTGTCTATGATGTACACAAATATTCCTCCGAATGTGTGTATGTGTGTGTGTATAATCGCAAATTCGATATACATACGTATTTATCTTATCGTAAACAAGAATTCATTCGATGATCGATTAAGATGCATCGATCGCATATTACGAAAAGATGAATTAAACGTAATTCATTCGATTGATAAAATGACGATAGAATCATTGTTATAAAATTTTCATGACTCATGACAATATATCAAACAAAAAAGAACAATACATAGAAACTCGTAAAATTAATTGTTAATTTATTTTTATAGAGTCTACGATCTCGAAATCCATGTAAATTTTGTCGAGGAATGGAACGTAATCATACGATTCTTTCTTCCAATATCGCGAATTTCTTCTCTGCCCTCTTTTCTTCCAACCTTACTTTTTTCTTTTTTCTTCATCTTACCTGATAAATCACTCCTCTTCTCTCGCATTTCTTCATTTCTTCGTCGTTCCTCCATTCCATCTGAATAAATAAATATTGAGAAAAATTTTAAACGAAAGAACTTATTAACTAAATTATTCATCACTCCTTCACTAACACTCACTACTTTCACTAACTTCTGTCTTGAAACAGAAAGAAATTTATTCGTTGCGGCATATAAAATATCCGAGAATGGAAATATGTAATCTGACCTCGCTGATATTTACAAAATATTTATAATTAATGAGACGTGCAGAAAACAGAGGAAAAAAACGAGAACGATATATAAATTATTGTTTGGGAATATATTACACAGGGTAATTTGCTTATACATAAATATAATATATATGTATATATAGTAGATATGACTGATTGAAAGTTGATTAATATCAATTATTTGAGACTATAATAATAAATAATAAGGTATCTATCTCTAAGTACCTTAATATCCATCGATAAAGCATTTCCGTTCATGATATTTCAAATATTCTCCTCGTTTTCCCTTGCAAACTTTAATTGTAAAATTTGTAAAATTTTCAATAGTTACATCAATAGAATGAGATGAACGATCACGTTTTACACGTGTGTATTATAAAATAAATAAAAATAGAGAGAGAGAGAGAGAGAGAGAGAGAACGATTAGATTTTATTTAATCTCACTGATTTATCATCTCCAGTCACATGCAATTTTTATTGTATCTTACTTATCGTTATCTTCTGCAATCGAATAAAACAATTTACACGGATGTGAATGGCAAAGAAAATATATTTATATAATATTGATTTCTTCTTTCTTTCCTTCTCATTGATCGACCGATATAAATATCTTCAATTTGTATATTTCACATTTGTGGAAGCGATCATTAAAAGTTCCGAGAGTTCAACGTACATCACAATGGGACCGCGAAAACGATCATGTATACGTTAGTAAACGGGAATGTCGTTCATCGAAAAAAAAAGTATTGTTTTAAATAAAAAAATAAAAAATAAATTACATAACAATTGTTCCTAATTTTAATCCTTATTCAAACTCGTACTTCGATCATCACGGATTAATACTATCTCATACTTCTCGTTTAATATCAATGTTCATCATTGAAATAATAACAATTTCTTTCTTTTTTCTTCTTTTTCTTCTTCTTCTTTTTCTTTTTCTTTTTTCTTCTTCTTACATATCGAAAACGATTTCTTCACGTTTAAGGATCACTTTGTCGCACAAAATCTTTTAAATAGAAATATTTTCTTTAGGATTACAAACGAATGAAAGATATGAACTTTTTTTCTTCTTCTTCTTCCCCTTCTTTTTCTTCTTCTTCTTCTTCTTCTTCCCCTTCTTTTTCTTCTTCTTCTTCTTCTTCTTCTTCTTCTTTTTTTTCTTCTTCTTCTTCTTCTTCTTCTTCTTCTTCTTCTTCTTCTTCTTCTTTATAGTCTATTCCTTCTTCTCTCTGTTCGAGCAAAACTTAAAAAACTAAAGAAAAAAAAAAGAAAAATAAATTTCGTATACAAATATTTCTGGTCGATGAGTATTACTCAAAGACTCGTTATCGACTG
>OU964961.1:18283518-18348518 GCA_918808275.2 Dolichovespula sylvestris
TATTCGAAGACATTTTTAACTGCATTTCGATATAAAGAAATTGAAAAATTAAGGAAAAATATTTTCTATTAGTAAAAGCCGATGCAATTTTCGATGATTCTACTTTTTTTCTCTTTGACAAAAAATTTCAATGAGATCTATATTACCGACATTTTTTACAAAACTGATGAAATATATGCGACCTCTTTCGGACATTAATCATAACCCTAATCAATCATCATCTTTGAACAATTCAATCAATGATTTTGAGTATGCGATTTAAGCGCCTCTACGTTGAAATGAAACCGACAGAGAAATATTAACAAGAGCGCGGAATCCGAGGGAAAGAAGGAATTGAAATATAGTCGAGTTGTTAGGATTAGGTTAGGTTAAAGATGCTAAGACCTATCATAAGACAGAATTCATGTCACGTGACATAGATGTAGAGTACAGTGAGGATAATGTGTATGTACATTATGCGTTCCCTCGTATGTGAATTCATTTGACAACCTTGCTTAACCACGCGTGAACCCTAGGATTGATTTGATTGTTGTCTCCTGTAAAAATTTATTTTATTATATTCTTTATATAAACGTATTTTGTATAGACGACGATAATGGCTGACGATGATTTCGACGGAGACGAGTAAGGAAAAAAAAACAATTTTATAATATTATATACTTTTATTTTTACTAAGAAAGATATTTAAATCCATAATATAACCTCTTAATCTTACTTATGTAGAGTTGCTGATGATTTCGACGATGTCGATGATGACGATAATATCGAATTAGAGCCGCAAGAGGAAGATGGTGAAAATATTGAATTATTAGCCGCTGGAGAAGCTTCCGGAGGCGTACAGAGATCTAAAAGAATCACTACAAGATACATGACAAAGTAAGATTTCATTTGCTGTTTCTATCTTAAACAAAGGAAACAACCCAAACTTCAAGAATGGATATTTTGTGTAATAATAAATTCTTTTGTAGGTATGAAAGGGCACGGGTTTTAGGGACAAGAGCGTTACAGATAGCTATGTGCGCTCCTGTTATGGTTGAATTAGAAGGCGAGACAGATCCTTTACAAATTGCTATGAAAGAATTAAAACAAAGGAAAATTCCCATTGTAATTCGACGTTATTTACCAGATAACAGTTACGAAGATTGGGGCATTGATGAATTGATTATAATAGATCATTAAAGTACAAAATAATAAAACAATATTTTAATTTTAAATGTAATAAATAGACACAAACTTGTTAAGTATATAAATACATTATAGGCTCATTACCTTAATAGGTTTTTATTTAAAAATTAGAATTAGATATTATCGAGTTTTTTTAACTCATTGTGTATATTATATACTGTATTGTATAAAATTGTTTCTACAATTCCATGAGCAGATTGATAAGATTGATGATGTGTAATAAAAAAAAAGAAATGTCTAATAAATAAGATTGTTTTAAAAATTAAAAGAATTCTTAAATACAAATAAGAATAAATGTTATAAAAGTCATTATGAATTCGTATGCGCAGGCGCTACTGTTCTCATCCTTGAATTTCTTACGTGAGTATATAGGTTAGAATACTGCGTAAGATTTGTACGAAGGCCAAAAAAAAAAAATTATCGATTGCAACGTCCATCTCAAATTCCAGAAAAGAATGTCAATCGTTAATGAGTGTAATGTTAATTGCGAACTTGTGCATAAAAATTGTGAAAATATGAAAGAGAAGATTATCTTAAATCTTATCGGTTTTCAGTTCCGATAACGAGAACGATAAACATCTCCAAATGTTTCTAGTTATCGACGTATTTAACATTGAAATCCCATTGTCGCGTCATTTTCGTGTAAAGGAGGCCTCGTAAAACGAATTTAATATGATAACCTCATTTTTTAGAGAATTAACATGACGTGGTAAGTGACATTGCAATTATTACAGTAATAATAATAATAGTTATAATAGTAGTAATAGTAACAATAATTATTACAATTACTTAATATTAAAGTAAAATATATATATATAATAATTTATTTAACAATGTTATTACAATAATAGGAACCCGCTAAAAAAGAATCATTTGACGTTGAGACCCAGTCCAGCGCATCCTCTACTTTCACATGCTGAGGATAGAGAACTGGATGTTGCGGTACAAAGACTGATCTAGTATGTATTAAAAACATTTTCTTTCTTTATTAAAAGAATATATAAATCTTATTGAAATAAATTCTAATCTATTATTTATTTATATGAATTTTGTAATGTTATTTCAACAGCGTTGAAGATACAATAAGAAAGTTAACAAAAGAAATGAAAAAGTATCTCCAAGCTGTAGTTAATTTGGATAGAGCCGATCAACGTTTAAGTATGAATTTAACTACCTGTGGTCTCACTCATATTAGTGATGAGTTCAGGAGAATCGTAGAAGAATATCATTCTATTACTACACAAGTATGTAATAATAATAATAATAATAATAATAATAATAATAATAATAATAATAATATATATATATATATATATATATATATATATATATATATATAAATTCAAAGTAAAATTATTGAAACATTTTGTTTTTCTTACACTTGTAACAGGTTGGTAAAACTGTACAAGAAATGGCAGCTTTATGTCATAAAACTTTCATAGATCCTTTGAAAAAATTGCGAGACGAATTTGCCTTGATTGCTGCAGCGATAGCAAAGAGGGAGGAATTGGTAACTGCTTGGAAATATTCGTACAATCGTGTGAAGAAGTTGCAAGAAAAGAAAGATAGAACCGCCAGTCATATTGCTAAATTAGAGAGAGAACGTAGAGTAGAAGAAGCTGCTGCTAAGGAATTAAAAACGTTACATGCTCAATTACTTATAGATTTACCTATGTTTCTTGATAAAAGACTGGAATATATAAAACCGAGTGTACACGCTTTAATCATGATACAATTAGATTATTATGGTAACACAACAGGGCTCTTTACGCAATTGATGCCTGTACACAATCCTTCTGAATCTCCCAGTACTGCAATACCAGAAGAGGAATATCAGCAATCGATTAATAGCCAAATTAATAGAATAAGAGGATTAACGATCGTCAAGGATCATTAATGTTGCGGATTTTTCTTTCTTTCTTTTCTTTTCCCCCTTCAGAAAAATTAACATTTTAATGATTCCACTTTGCAAAGATATAAATGTTAGCAGTATAAAAGACTAGGATATAATAATCATGCAAAATGTATTTTTAACAATTCCATTATCTTTATCCATAAAATTATTCTTAAGGCTTTGGGGATGCCATATAGGCATTTTGTAAACTATATTACAACCGAATAAATCTCTTGCTAAGTTTAACATACATAAGTTGCACGAAATTATATCTTAAAAAGTAAATCATTTAAAATTTTACGAAAGTTGCGCTAAACGTTTGGCAGTATTTACATTGTGGAAATATGTATTTTCGACAAGAAATATTCCGGAAAATATTTCAAGATGGTATCATTCCGTGTCTTTGTTTCCATTGAGCACCTGCGCGACGATTATGATTAGCCCGTGTAGCTTTATGCGTATTTTTCTTATCTCTGTTAATCGCAACATCTTTATCTTGCCCTTGGCCTTTGGGCTTGCCTAAAATGCAAATATATATATATAGATATATATAGATATATAGATGTACGTGTTTGTAATATATCATTGTAATTTGTTTTTAAATACTCTTACAGAGTGACAACTTTTTAACAAACAAATACTTACTTTGATTGGTATATAATAAAAAGGATAAAAATATTATAAATCTAGATCCGTTTTATATTTTATGCAATTAAACAATTTAGATATAGAAAATATTTCTAATACATACCAACAACATCGTTTGAAGATCTCTTACCGCGTGCTGTCTGTCTCTGTTGTTCAGCTTTGGCACGCAAATCTGCCGGATTTTGTACAAAATTATCTTTCCCATTTACTTCATTAGATATATTTTCATTATCACTATCTGATTCATTCTCGTCCTCAGATTCTATAATATTTTTCTCTTTCGCTAACAGCACCTGTCATCATTATATCATTATTAAAAAAAAAAGTTACAAATCTGTATCCTTAATATATGCAATATTCGAAATACAGCAATATTACTGAGCCGATTCAAATAATATGTGAACTTACTCGAGGAGTAGTAAAAGCTCTAGAATCTGGAACATCATCTTGCGTCGTACCCCGTACGTCATGACTATCATATGTATCATCATACTCATCATCATAATCATCCATAACTAAGCTATATTTGCTGTATATATTAGCTACTTTTTTAACTTCTGATTTATCATTCAATAGCTCATTTATATCCTTGTATTTATCTTTCCTATATATATAAATATATGACAAATATAAAATATGTAATTCTAGATGGAATACCAAAAACAAGTGATTTTTATATTTCACTATAATTACCTTTTTCCTTTATGAACTCTGGTCATGTCAATATCATCCCTAGTCATAATATCAAACTCATCATTATCAAATATGTTAAATCTTTCGATACTATTGTCATGATCCACAACAGCCGTAGGTGCTTCCTATAAAAGACACATTAACAAAATAAATGTGTCTGTTTAAAGAAAATATTTGATTTATTATTATTTAAGTGTATTATAAATACCTCTGGTTCTGGTAGAATGTATGGTAATGAAAAATCTAATTCGTTCAAATGTGAAGGTAAGGTGCATTCTAAAACAGCATTTATCACATCTGCAGTGTTGTAATCATAATGTTTTAAACACATCTAAAATTTTTTAAAATAATATTGAACATATCGTTTTTATGAAGAGTACAAAATATTAATTAATCATAGAATCAAATACAACCTGAATAAAACCTTCTCCTAAATGACTTAAAATATCTTTCACTTCACTAATGAGAGAAGCTATTTCAACGGATGATCTTCGAATTGGTTTTTGTATTACATTTTTCACAGGAACATTCTTAGATGTTGACGGTTGTTGATTAGTTCCTGTGTTACTAGGCCCTGCTACAGCTTCCTAAAATTGTTCTCTTTAATATATACCATAAAAATTTGAAGAACATTTCTTTCTTCAATCTACTTACTTGTTTATTATTAGAAGAGACAATGACAGAAATTTGGGAATCCCCTATAGCAGCATAAACTGCTTGCAATATATAATTACGTTTTATGGTATCTCTAATAAAAAGTTAAGTTTTATATATTAATAGAATAAAATTATTAGAAACTAATGTATTAATATTATATTGAGGATACAATTCAGGACATATTTTGGATAATTCTTCCAAATCAGAGCCCACGGGATAAAACTGATGATAATCCGTGATAAATTCTTTTTCTGATATAGCGTTACTTAGTAAATTTAAATAATCATCCACTCGTTCTTTTATTTCTTCCTCCGTAAATGTATCACTGTTTATAACGAGTGAGTTAATACATAAAATTGTGAAATGCGATGAAATTAGCGATTTATGGTAGAATCTTACAGTTTTTGATGTATATTCTCCACAGGCTCATGCACTATAGTACGATAAAGTTGTAGTAATTCTATTCTAGTCACATCTAAACGATGCCTTAGTTCTACAAATTTTTCTAAATTTTCTTCGTTGTATGCTAATTCATTCAGTTTTTTATACATTTCAGGTATTGTATTTTCATATATAGAAACTATCCTAGTATGATGAAAAAAAATTAAGTAATCCAATTCATTTAAATAGATCATTAAATAAGATATAAACTTACTTATTCATAAAATTTTCATTACGATATTTTTTCACTGCTGGAGGGTAATTTTTTAAAAATGTAGTAATTGTAGAAGATATATCTAAAACATATAGTATCATATCCTCCAATGAGAACAAAGTAATTTTGGTAATTTCAATCGGCACAATCAAAAGAGGTACTGCTTCATCTGACGAACAAGTAGGTCGATCCTTGAATCCTGTTTCTACATTATTAAGAGCCTAAATAAAAGAGAAATATTTTTATAAATATTTTATATTTTACTCTCACAGATATTATAATATCAATATAATAAAGTGTAAAATGAAGATAAAAAAATGAAGTAATAATTTACCTTAACAAGGTAAGGAACAGACTTTTCAACATCATCGTTATATAAGGGTTGAATTGTAAATAGTCTATCTAAAATTTTTGCTATTGTTTTTTCATTTTCACGACCATATAATTGACACAAATCATAAATGATAGGTACAGTAAATATAAAATTATCATACAGTAACTTTCCAAGGAATGGAACTGTCATATATTCAGTAGAACTTTCCTTGTTTGTAACAAGACGTGCAAAAATCAAAAGTACATGATGACGAAGAGTTTCTATAATATTTTGCATTTCCGTATCATTAGGAAAACTTTCTAAAGCATAAAATGGTGGTGCATCTTGTAAAAAAGATACCAATGCATCCAGTATTGAAGTATTGAATACGATGTTTGACCAAAACCTGAATAAATAACAGTAAAATTTAAGATCCATGCCAATATATGTATATATATATATATATATATATATATATATATATATATATTTAATTATTTGTTTTAATTCTAAATGATTATAAAGTTAAACAAAACTTTTTTAATAGAATATTATTTAACATATAGATACCTATAAAATGGAAGAGTAAGGACCCATTTTAAATCATCGATCATATAACCCATAATTTCTATCCAATGTTCTTTAGCGCCCATAATTTCAGTTCCATTATTATCATACATATTTGGAACTTCATAATGCAAAAAATACCGCTCCTCTACCCATTTTTCATCCTTAAATACATTTTGTTTACAATAATACTAAGTAAAATACACAAGAAACAAATATTATTGAAAATCATGATATTGTTATGAAATAATGATCTTACTAAGGCAGGAACATAATCTGGAATTCCACCCGTTTTAACTGTTAATATCAAATCTTCCAAAGGAATACGATCAGGATTCTGTGAAATATACAAGAAATATCCGATATTTTGTTAACAATATTGAAATCCTAACCTCTTAGAATTTGAAGTAATCGCATAAATAAATTATAACATATGATTAAGGAAGATATAATACCTGAAAAGGCTCCATGCCGTTTTGTAATACATTTTCCGTCATAAATATTGTTATTGATTATGAAACTATAATAGCAAAACAAAATTAAGCGACTGCACCTTGTGTCACGAAATTATTCTTACTGTATTTCTTTCAACTATATTCAATTCTGCATTCTCTTCCACCTCCACCAATCAAGGAATAAGATTTCTGCGATAAGCCAATCATACATTTTTGATAAGGATCTGTTTCTTATACCGAAACAAATGGTTACAATTTAACGCTTGTATTTTGTTTAAAAATGGGGGTAATCCCCTTTAAGACTCACTTGTTACTGATAAATAAAAAATTATTTAATTTCATACTGTTTATTATATCTTTTCTGCAATGTAAATTTTATTTAACTTTTCGATTCATATATATATATATATATATATATATATATATATATATATACTACATTAATATAAAAAAGTAATATTTAAATGTATATATAAATATAGTTAAAAATCATTGTAATTTGTAAACTTCAAAATTTCTTATCTGTCATGAGAGCAATATTATAGGTATATTTGTTCTTTTTTTTTCGAATATTTATTTCAAACATATCAAAAGGCTATTTACAAAGTAATGCATTTTCGTTTTTCTTTTACATCAATAAATATATTTCATTGATTAAAAATGGAAATTTCAAATATGAACGTGAGATGATTCCTTACACTCTCTATAATTAATTATAATAGTTATCTTTGCATATATTATTCGTTTTGGAACGAGATTGCTGAGAGTTTTTACTGTAACTTCTTTCTTTGTCAGGCGCGCTATCTGTCAAGCAATTAAACGTAGAAATACTATATATGTATTTGTAAAGTGTGACGGCGGCGGTCATTCTGCATTCGTATAATCGGTTAATCGCACAAGATTTAATATTGTATTTATATTATTGGTCGTTGGATACTATCGTATATAATATTGTGTATTTTGATTATGGAGAGCAAATTACTTAATTCTGCAGCTGATAAGCCACCTCCTTATTCTTCTACAATTGCGCCAACGGGTACGTTGATTCGGACGAACGAATTAGGTTATTTACGCTTGAAAATATAATTAATACTTTTACATAATTTTCAACAATCTTTTTTCAATTTTTCTTTTTATTTTGTAAAATTTGATGCAAGCATATTCTTAGATAATATTTTATGGTGAAGTTATTATATTGAAACAAACTATATCTTTTGTTTATATACAATTTTGCACACTTGACAGATATATGAAACATTACATGATACGTGCTAATAAGATAATGAAATTATTCCGCTTTGGTGATGATGTCATGAGATAGGATTTTAATCATTTCTCTCTCCCTCCCCCTCTCTCTCTCTTTCTTTCTCTCTTTAACTTAGTATGAACTAAATAATTAATAATAAATGTAAAGAAGTAAACTCAAATATATACATGCATATATATATCTATAGAAAATGCTTCATGGCAACCACCTCCTGGATATTATCCTAGCACATCGACCATAATAAATCAAGGTAATCAGGTGCCATCCTATGGTGCCACTCAATCTACTACAATTGTAGTACCAGAAATTATTCTAGTTGGGGGTTGTCCAGCATGTAGAGTAAGTATTTTTAAATTTAGAAAGTATCAGAACTCGCTTTCTGATATCGTATGCAATAACAAGGATCATTGTTATTGACTGGCATATAATTCAAGTTGTTATTTTCTTACATATAGGTAGGGGTTATGGAAGATGATTATACTTGCTTGGGTCTACTATGCGCCATTTTATTCTTTCCACTTGGAATAATATGCTGTCTTTTATTAAAGACACGTCGTTGTTCTCATTGCGGTGCATATTTTGGTTAAAAGTTTAATGCTTTATATATACAAATATAAATACATATAATTATGTGTTACTGTATTAAATATTGTTTAGAAGAAGAACTTTATGGTTTACAACAAAGGTAGGCCTAATAATGTGGATATATGAATAGTTTCCTATGACTTTTAAAGATGTCTGCTCCACTTATTTCATAGAAAAGAAACAACAGATTTTTTTTATTAAAAATAATGATAATATAAATAATAAGAGAAAGATGATAACGTTATATATGCCTTTGCATTCCAAGAAGCAATTATGATTAATATAATGGAGCTATGCGAATGGAAAATAGTTTTGATTGAAAATCATAATTAGGTAGGAGATGAAAATATATTTTCAATATTTTATATGAAATAAGAGTATCTATCTGTATACAATCTTGTTGTTTTTAATACTTTAGACAAAATGTAAACTTTGCGTTACCACCGTGAATCTCCAAAATGCTTGTTAAGAGATAAACATTCATTTGTATGTAATTAATATATGCAAGTATTCTATGCTACTTTATTATGTATAAAGTTCTTTTTTGAGCATTTTGAACAAATCTGTATTAATAACAAAAACTATTAGATAATATTATTAATTATATAGGGTCATAACTTGGAATATATTAAATTGTTATATTTTTAAACTCACTTGTGATATGGTAACAATAGAGTTTTACTAATAACGTAATGTATTATACGAGAACGAACGATAATTGATTTTATAAATATTTACCAAAGATAATAAATCTTATTTTCGCATTTTTTAAAATTTATTTTTGATAAAAGAACAGAATTTTGCAAGGCATTTGTTACTAGATAGAGGGAATAAAATAGAATAAAAAGACGAAGAAGAAAAAAAAACAAAAAAAAAGAAATAAGAAAATAAAATCGAATAGTATTCGAAGTCAATATAATATGAAAGTTACCAATGCGTCATCGTTACGAGTGGCTCGTACTTTCCTTGTAGATCTTGTACGATCGTTCGTAGACGCGGGAATTCCCTTGCGCATTGAGGACGTAAAACATTTAAGCGAATTCCGATAAAAATCGTTAAGATGAAAAATTAATGAGTTTGTGAGAAATAAATAAATCGATAAATAATACATATATATATATATATATATATATATATATATGTGGTGTGTATATATAATAGTAATAATAATAATAATAAAAATTGTAATATTGTGATGCTACTCACGTGTCACTTTTTTCAATGTAACAATAAACTACAACAATTAATATGTTTGTTTCATTTATAAATTGCAAAAAAAAAAAAAATAATAAGAAAACAAAATGAAAAGGAAAATAAATATTTATTGTGGACCTTCTTCCTTTGTATCTCATAAAAATCTCGTTTTGTATAATTAAACGATAGATCGATCGTTATTGATCGCATACTTATGTTACTACTGCTCGTTACTGAATCGCAATATACAAGGCCGTAAGTTAGCAAATCGAGCAAAAACGTAAAACGGTTGACTAGTTCTACATAGAATTGTATATTATAACTTTGAAAGTTTAGCAGGCCGTGCGTTACTTTAGATTTACCATATCGATATTTTTGAATTCCGCGCTAGCATTTTTGAAAAAAAAAAAAATAAAAAGAAATATATATATATCGTAAATAATAATACCGTTAGTAGTGTGTTAGACGTAAAATTAGATTCGGACGAACGAATTGTATTTATAATCACATGAGTTTCAAATTCGAACAACAATAATACGAAATAAATATGTAAAAGAAAAAAAAAGAATAGAAAAATGTCTCGATTAGAGATATATTAATTATTTCGAACGGATATATTCTATTATAATCAAAATTCCAACGAAATGACTTTCCTCGTTCCATTCTCTTACAAGGTTTGCTTTTTTTTCTTTTTTAAGTATATACACCTTTGCGCATGCGATCACGATTACACTCGTGTTCGTCAAGCGCGTATAGTTGGTTTGTCAGCTGGGAGTTAGGACAAGCAGCGTCACGTTTAAACGTTCATAAAAAGACCGGATAAGGAGATCGCATTAAAAGTTTGTACGATACATTGGACACGGAAAAATTGTTTGTAGAAAAAAGAACAAAAAAAAGAAATTGTTTCCCGTGAAAAATCGACGTCAACGACGACGATGTAAATCGATTTTAAAAGGTTAGAGATTCGAATTTATTTTCGTTGTCGGATTAATACGAAGAGAATAATAATAATCGATCGTCGAGACAGAAGTGAGAGAAAACGGGCGTATTGGATTATTATTGTACACACTCAATACGATATTTGAGGACAGGGAATCGTGACGAGTGCGTCATTATTGATAATTTTCTTTCTCTTTTCTTTTCCATTCAAACGGTTTTGTTTTTTCCTTTTTTCTTTTTCTTAATAGGAGCGATAAGCAAAACGCTTCCTAATAGTTCGCATATGATTATCGTACGTTCGAACGAAAAGGTCCTTCACGGTCTATGATGTTCATGGGACGTGAGAGATGAGTTCGGTGATAAACTTTTATATATTTCGTGTTATTGAGCGAAATTTTCTTTTTTCCTTTTTTTCTCTCTTTTTTTTGTCGTCAAACAATTTCTTCGATTCTTTCGAAAACGAAGATTTTGAAAGTAAACGACGGAGGAAGCGGGAAGTGATAAAACATTATTCTGAGAAACCATCCATACGGAGGAAATCGAGTTAAACCTGCGGAACGCGTTGGAGGGAGATATAAATGTTTTTGCGTCCTTGGTCTTAAGGCTTTAATATATAAAGGCAAACAGTAGCTCTTACTGCAGAATCAGAACGAGGAAAGTCTCGGTCCTGTGTAATAATAAGTCACAAGTAATGCCGACGAACGAAAATAAGAAGTTGAAGGAGTCCTCGAAACATAGGTCAGATTTTTATAAACAAAGTGACAATAATACCAACGGGTCCAGTATGTCGTTAAATCCAAAATTTTCGAATGATTCGACGATGTCGTCCAAGGGATTGCACGATATTCCGATAAATTCAAATGGATCAGAAGTTGTTATTGGTGAACGTTTAACGAACGATTTATCGAATGACGAAGAAACCAATCAGATTGGGGGATACTATGGGAGTTTATCCAATCGTATTCTACACGAAAAATTTTTAAGGGACTTGATCGATATATTATTGGATAAAGCAGTTTTCGAGGTAAAATTACTATTTTCAAATATTTTTCTTGTTATCCATCGTATCGTTTTATTTTTTATTTTTTAATTAACGAATTTTATATTATATATACCTATAATTGTTATATATATATATATATATATATATATATATATATATTTTTTTTGTGTATGTGTGTATATATAGATATAGATAAAAGATATGATAGTATATATTTTACTATATATATTGTATAATATAAGAAGGTATATATAATCTAAAATTGTATTAAACAAAAGAAATATATATATACACATAATTATCTTATGTCGTAAGTATAAATTTATTATTTTAGTAGTGTGCGAGCACGCGCGCGCGTGTGTGTACACAATTATCTAAATGATTATAAATCGGTGCATATCTTTTGTGTCTTCGAATTTACGGAAGTGACGCGTTTTACGTGCCGCGAAGAAAACTATCGTTGACCAAGGTCATTCGAGATTACACAAATTATTGTAGATCGTAATTACAGGTTGGACAAAAAAGATACATAATAACACTCAAATAAAAATTGAGTAATAATTTTTTGTACGATAAATACTTTCCTTTTATTTAAATTTATTACTATCATCTTATGGAAATAAATAAGTACGTAATCTGAATAACTGTTAAATCGCGTTCATAATGATTTTCATAAGCGAATTATGAAAACGAAATAACGTTGCGAAGTTCCGAATATATACATTAATTAAATTTTTTTGTATGGCTAGTGGTCAGAGTTTTACACATAGGCTGCGGAGTCGGTTTTCTCGGGGCCTGTAAGACCCAGGCGGGATTACCTTCACGATAAATATAAATTTATATTATATAATAAATTTAATTTAATATTTAATGGCAGATCATATTATTATTATTATTATTTCGATATTTGCGAGTACAATCGAATTTGGACAGTGTATTTTTTACTCCGTGTATAAATTGATTTATTTTAATCGAGCCCAAATAATTTTTAACGGCTCGGGCTCCTTGAATATTTAATCCGTCACTGTATGTAGTCTATATTTATTTTTCCAAATTTTAATGTGCATCGCACATAATGTAAATATATACATAAATATATGTATGTATGTACGCATATATATATATATATATATATATATATATATATACACACACACATCATGGAACATAATATATATACATATATATATGTGCATGCTTTCTGCAATAGCTACAAGGACAAGCTAGTATCCAGTAGCAAATCGATTGACACGTGGCAATCGATCTCATTACTATGTAATACACACACACACACAATTATGGTTTACATATCATTTTCAATAGTTTTTGTTAGAATCAAAATGTAGTTTGCAATTACATCTATATGTAATTAATGAATGGAATGCTTGCATATTTAAGTGCAAGACGTTCGAATTACACGTTAAGAAACGATGACGGAAATTATGTTGATAAATGAATCTATCTATAAGAATAATTATCTTTCAGGGTACATCAAGGAATGAAAAAGTTGTCGAATGGGTGGAACCAAAGACACTTCCTTCTTTGATAGATTTGACCTTACCAATCGACGGAGTATCGCACGAAGAATTGTTATCGTTAGCTCGTAACGTTATAAAGTATAGCGTGAAAACAGGTCACCCACATTTCGTAAATCAACTTTTCTCCAGCGTGGATCCTTACGGTCTCGTAGGTCAATGGTTGACCGATGCACTGAATCCCTCAGTTTACACTTACGAGGTATCGCCAGTGTTTTCCTTGATGGAAAACGAGGTGCTCGAAGAAATGAGAAAAATAATCGGTTGGGAAAATGGCCGAGGCGATGGAATATTTTGTCCTGGTGGCTCGTTGGCCAATGGTTATGCTATAAATTTAGCTCGTCATTATAAATTCCCCGAATTCAAGGAAATTGGCTTATCGCAAACGTCTAGACTCGTTGTATTCACGTCCGAGGATGCTCATTATTCGGTAAAGAAATTGGCCGCTTTCCTTGGTATCGGTTCTAGCAATGTTTACTGCGTTAAGGTCGACGAACGCGGTAAAATGTGCGTTCACGATTTGGAATTACGAATAAACGAAGCACTGCGCCAGAAGGCTGTACCATTGATGGTATCTGCCACCGCCGGTACGACAGTTTTAGGTGCATTCGATCCAATCGAGGATATAGCTGCCATTTGCAAGAAGTACAACATTTGGCTTCACGTTGACGCGGCTTGGGGTGGAGGTGCTTTGATGTCGAAGAAATATCGTTTCTTGCTCAACGGCGTTGAACTGGCAGATTCGATAACTTGGAACCCTCACAAGTTGCTCGCCGCACCTCAACAATGTTCGACTCTTTTGTTACAGCACGAAGGCTTACTTGAGTCCGCACATGCCTCGAAAGCTAGCTATTTGTTCCAACCAGACAAATTTTACGATACGTCTTATGATTCTGGCGACAAGCACGTTCAATGTGGCCGAAGAGCCGATGTATTGAAATTTTGGTTCATGTGGAAGGCCAAAGGTACCAATGGTTTTGAGAAACACGTCGATCGCGTCTTCGAATTGTCACGATATTTTACCGATTACATACGCCAACGTGAGGGATGGAAGCTCATGTTAGAGCCCGAATGTACAAATGTTTGTTTCTGGTATACACCGCCATTGAAACGTCATTTAAAAGGCGAAGAATTATCCAATTTTCTTCATAAAATTGCTCCGGTCATCAAAGAGCGTATGGTCCGAAAAGGATCCATGCTAATTACATATCAATCTTTACATAATCTTCCCAATTTCTTCAGGCTCGTTTTACAAAACTCTGGATTGACGGAAGCCGACATGAGATTTTTTGTCGACGAAATAGAAAGGTTATCGTCCGACCTCTGAAAGTATCTCAATACATTATCAATGATATCAATGAAAGTATAAAATTCCGTTTTTTTTTTTTTTTTTTTTAATTTGGGATTTATAAACTCGTATCATGTAAATAGTATTTTTAGTATCCATGTATTAATATAGATATACACGTATATGTATATATGTATCTAAAAAAAAAATATAAATATATATATATATTAAAATGAAATTATAAGCTATTAATATATACGAGTATTGATATATGTAAATCCATGTGTCCGAAAATAAGTTTTAAAATATATCAATATTTTGACATAGAATATATTTATTGATAATTAGTAAGTATTAATATATTAGAAGTGAAACGATGACTGATACGCGTTGTTCTTTTTTTTTCTTTTTTAATGTAATTGCACTTTTACTCTTCTATATACAGGTACTCATTAACAATAACAAGCACAAACAGTCAGCTTTTACGAATAAAAGACGACGTTACACGTATGTTTGTGCAGAAATGCATTAACAGTTCTTAACTGTATTCTTTAAGGAACTTTAAATGAAATTCTTTTAGACTAGTCAACATCGTTTTCATCTTTTCTTTTTGCGGTAAAATGGTCGTCCTGAAGTGATATGTTCCAGGTAGTTGTCCAAAGCCTGAACCGGCGATCACACAAATTCCAGTTTCCTCTAATAATTTAAAGGCATAGAAAAGATCAGGAGATTGGCCCTTAGCTTTGGCTGCTTCTATAGCCTTTGGTGGAATCTCAAATCTTGGGAATACATACATTGCACCCATAGATGGATTAGTCTGTAATAGAAAAGATTAATCAACGTAATTTCGTAAAACAATTATATATATAACAAAGAAACAATGATCTCACCTTGTAGCCTGGAATACTATTCAACATATCTACAGCCAATTGCGATCTTTCTGCCAAAGATAATAAGGTATTACGTTTTTCTTCTTCAAACTTTGCGTAAGATGGTTCATTGGACTTTGGTGTATTCACCACTACATCCATCACAACTTGACCTAGAACAGTCGGGCATAACATGGCCGAGATAGACTTTCGCAATAATTGCATTACTGTTGAGTCCACATTTATGAGTTCTGCATAACCACCACGTATACCACATTCGCCCATGTATCCTATAGAAATGAAATATTTTAGATTTCTTGCACCAGTGTATAATTGAAATATATAAATACTTATTTAATTTTGTACCTTTGGATATAGACATGAAAGAGGCCAGCTCCATTTGATTATAAGGTGCTCCTAATTCAAAAGCGACTTTTTTGAATGAATGGAAACAGCAATTTTTGTCATAAATATTGTCTTGATACACTTCGTCCGCAAATATAAAGAGTTTGTGTTTGTGAGCAAATTTAATGATATCTTCTATATTAGACCGATTCAATACTTGACCAGTTGGGTTTCCAGGATTAATTACGACTAGAACACGAGGATTACTCCATTTTTTGGCTTCATTTAATGACCTTTCCAATTCGGTGATATTCAATGCCCATTTGTTCTCTTCATCCAAAAAGTAACCAATTTCACCAAGACCAAATTCTGATATACTTGCACTGTAGAGTGGATATTGTGGAATTGGAATCATAACTCCTGTTGGCTTGTCATTTATTTTTTGAGCAAATAGCTTCAGGACAGACTAAAATAAGACAAACAATTATTTTATTATTTTAAAATGTTATATAAAATACTTTAGAAGCATATATAATATGATAAATTGCATACTTTGATCGCGTCCGATGCACCATTGCCCAGAAAAATATTTTCATAATTGCTTGGTACACCATCTCGATTTTCTATATATTGCGCTATGTGCTTACGAACAATTTCCAATCCCATAGAGTCTGTGTAACATCCTACACTTCCTCTACATGCTTGAAGAAGTGCTCTTGCTCTAGATTTAGCATCTTCTGGATAATTTGGATCATTAAGGAGATCTGGGAGTACGGTCAAACTCAATACTTGACGTAAAAATGTAATAGGCTTTTGTCCCATAGCATGGGCATCTCCGATATTAGCTTTAAGAACTTCTTTAAACGGTTTTTTAGCGCCCTGTTAAAAACCCAATACACTAATTTGTTAAATAATCTATGAGAGAAAATAACACGTCTGAGCAATGTAACCAATATGTCATAACTATTTGTATGACTCTACCGGATGTATCTAATTAAATAGATTATCTGTTATATAAAGCTACTCTTAGGCTATGGTAATTAATTGAAATCACCTTTAATTTAATATACATTTTTTATATATAGGAAATATATAGAAAATATATATGTTATTGTAATATGAACATGTTGCCAATGTGTCATACGATACGATTACGCATTTTGTTGGAACTAGAATCGAGAAATCGTAGTTTCCAACGTGTTTAGAATTGACGTAGGATTGGTCATGTCATCTTGCACGACCACTCGTGCGTTGTACATCATCATTTATGTACGAATATTGTATATGTATCTTGTTAATTTCACGAAAGAGAATTGCTATTTTTAGTTCTATCCCGTGTTGTCACATATACATACGTTCTAACGTGTAATAATAAATCTTCTCACTTTTCCATCGATACGAACGAAAAATTAAATTACACAAAATCAACATCGTATTACGAGGACTAAACGACCTTCTGGAAGGATATCAGAGATGCGTGACAGGTGGTCGCGAGCATACAATATACATATGTCAAATGTGAGAAAAAAAATGGCGCGTAACCTGTTATGCGTCATCAATTGTACATCGAACCATTGTTACAATTGACAAAAGTAGCGTAGTTCGTTTGAAAATTGGCGCCTTATTAACTCATTCAAAAATTCTTTTAGCGCCTTTTTATACTCCTACCTTCTCTATTCTATTTTCACGGTTGTCAATAATGTTTTTCTATCCTCTCTCTCTCTCTCTCTTTCGCTCTTTTAATCTTCTATTTATTTATGCGGAAATGAAAAAGAGAAGAAAAGAAAAAAAGGAAATAGAAAAAAATAACAAAAATTACGATAGAATATTAAGAGGAGATAGATTGAATCTTACCTTTTGCAATTCTTTTTCAATCTCGTTAGCCCTTATCAATAAAGGACCACGCACGGCGTATTCCATCTTTTTGATATTTTCATAGATATTATCCTCGTTTAGGACCTTCATATTGGTGGAAGTTGTACTCGCCATGGTGCGACTAAGAACTGTCGTATCAACAGCCACTGACTGAACTACCGGCACGTTCGACGTTCGCGAACGATTAGGTCTCGTTCTAACCGTTGCCCCTACCCCTGCACCTATCAGACCCCCACGTTCCCATGCCCTGGGCCAGCCAGCGGCAGCGATAACGACCGATTTTCTCGACATTTTTACGAGAGATTAACAAGTAATATTTGTGTATACTTGTGAGAATATGTGTCACAGTACGTTCCTCTCTCTCTCTCTCTCTCTCTCTCTCTCTCTCTCTCTCTTTCTCTCTCTCGATATTTTTTATCTTTCCCTCTCTTGATTTTTCTTTCTCTCTTAAGTGACGTATAGTATGCACTCTACGTGCGTGATATAGCTTATAGTCAAAGCACACAGCAGAGTGCTGACCGAAACACGATGGTTGCCAATACACCTCCTCCAATATAGAACGAAGTAACTTCGTTTTCGACTTCGTGCTGATTCGGCTATACTCGATGCTTCTCGTCGCTCTTCTCCGCCTACTACTCGGATCTTCTCGTCTCTACCAACCACCTTTCTTTCTTATTATTAGAAAAGAGTGCTGCATCTCACTCTCCCACTCTCTCTCTCTCTCTCTCTCTCTCTCTTTCTCCCTCTACCATTCTCATGCTTTCTCTCTCTCCTTTACTCACGCTTTCACACACACACACACACACACACACACACACACACACACACACACACACACACACACACACACACACACACACACACACACACACACACACACACACTTACTTCGAAAACAACGAAACTCAATTGAGTAGATTTTAAGTATTAATTCATTGACGATAATTCCGATATTTCGTTTCTGTGCTATCGCGACAAACTAAAGAAAGGATCACCTTGTTGCATTGATTAATATCTTTTGTATCTATATATATATATATATATATATATATATATATATATATATATTTTTTTTTTAATCGTTATAAATATATGGTACACCTAATTGGATTGAAAGCCAATCCAAAATTGACGCGGTATATATTATTCTACTAGAGAAATATTTCGACGATCAAAAACAATTCATAAGTCTTCCTTTGAAGATTCGTCGATCACGTGATTCGACTTTTCGACGCGTTTGTTAAGATTTAATTTTATAATGTTTATAATACTTCTTTCGTTGAATTGACTCTTTATTGTTGCCAAGGTAGTGAAATTTTTACCGAGTAAAAGTTGTTTGCTTCGGTAAATAGATAATATCATTTCTCAGCGCCAACGTAAAACCGACATATAAGCATAGATAAATAATAATGACGGTAATAACGATAAGATATACTTATATGTTAATATTATTATACGATAAGAAGAAAAAGAAAGAAATATCTAATCACTATGCCGTATTGATTGAATGCGCCGATTCGATAAAACGTATTACGTATAGATGATCGTACCAGGTGTGGTCTCCCTATCTACTATATTTGATTTTTAAGAATCAAGGTCTACAAGTTTATTTCTTTCACAGAGATACGTAATGTGGACCGTTCAGGAATATTGATTTTTAATAAATTTTTTTTTTTTTTTTTTAACGGGGTATACATATATCATTGAGTTATTATTGAGTTTCGAAGTTTTGTAGGTATAAAAATCGACTCACTTTTATAGCGGAAGGTCAATTCAAATTCAAGGTGAAGGAGTATCGTATTGTATACTCGTTGTTCCTCCCAACTTCTCGTTGAAGTTCATGCGATACGTTTAATCGACTTAACATAAAAAAGAATTATCAAGAATATACAAATTTATTATCTCGAGGAATTTTTTTTTTGGGAGAAAATTTTTTAGTAACGGTACTTCTTGGAACTAAGTTTTATCTCTGCAATCACCGTCGATAATCGTAACTACCTTATCGAGCAATATGATTACCGACATTAGTGCCGAATAAATGTTATATTACGTTCTTGTTTTCAAGTTATAATAACGACACATACACTAAAATATCCTTGGGAGTTTAAAAACCAACTGACGGAGCGCATTAATTCATTAAAACGCATTTATGTTACATGAGTCGACAAATAACGAAATAACTGTTATTATATTACGAATTTTTTAGCTCATTCGTGATGCCATCGTTACATTGGAAAAACGAATGAAAACGCGGAAGAGACTCTTTTCGGTTTCAGTTAACTTGCCTCTTTCGATGATGTACCAGACGGCACTGGTCCAAGTTTTCTTCGTTTTACGGCCACTGCAGAACGGAGTCTGCGCATGAAGGAGTACAATTTGATATAAAACAAATTACATTGTTTTAGTATGAGAATGTATCAGTAAATGATTGCAGGGTCGTACTCTTTGTACTATGAACTATATTTTCTTAGAAAATCTTTTCTTAGATAAACACATGTTTTTACAAGTTTACGTCGAACCTTTTACTTTTCTCTAATATATCCAAGAATATTGCTTTAAAGAAAATTCCAATTGAAAGATGAAATATTTCGATTAGTAAACATGATTTTTAAGGATGATAAAAAATAGCGCTTATTTCGAAATTTCATGTCAAATAATAACTTCATTTACGAAACCAATCGCGATTATTTAATCATATATTTTCCTTTTCTTTATTTTATTTCTTTTTCTTTAAAATTGAAAATGACTACTTTATCGACAGATATCATTCCATAACGATACGTTGTTTAAATTAAGTCAGGCGTATAAACATTTTTTCAAATTAAATTCTAATGATCTATGAAAAATGTATGGGAAATAATATGCGTTACCAAATATCAAATACATTATAAGGTTAAATTCTTCTTAATGAGAAACAAATTTAATACAAATGAAAAACAAAAAAAGAAAATGTTTATCAAGTGATAAATATTTTTTTTAGATTTTTTTCGAAAGGATTAGTCAATTGTTATCGAAAAGATTAATAAGGATCATTTCATTTTTTTTCCTTTTTTTTTTTTTTGATTAAACGAGTGTAGAGAAAAAAAAAACTTTACCTGTTAAAAAGTATTTTCAATTTTCCTCGCTGAGAATGGCCAGTTATTCCGACATATTGCGTCTACTGTTTGTAAAACGAGTTTTCGTATACAACTGTTGACGAATGCTTAGAAATATTTTTAGAATAGATCTTATGTAAGATTCATTCGTAAGTATAAACATTAGACTGACAAAGTCAGTTGTTTGTCGTAGAAACATCCATCGGAAAAATAGGTACGATATGAAATTAATATTTTATTATTATTATTATTATTATTATTATTATTATTATTATTATTATTATTATTATTATTATCATTATCATTATCATTATTATTCAAAGTGCCAATCGATCAGATCAGTGGCAAAGTCATAAAAATCATTTTTTTTCTTTCATTATTCAAAGACACCTATTTTGGTTGTTTCTCATCATAATTGCACAGAGATATATATGGTATATAATCTTGAATAATCTCTTTGGAAAATCATAATTTACCTCCAAGCTATGTAATTTATTCGAAACTTTCGTATCTTCATTTGGCCAATAATACTTATCTTTCCTTCTTTTTCTGTATATATGAATATAACAATTTCTTTAAAATTATATGTATATATATAAAACACTATGTGTTATATTATGTATTATTATTATTACCTATTCTATCCAAATGTTTTCAGGTGTAGGGAAAACTTAATCGTCAACCTTATAGTTTATTATTCTTGGACGGTATCTGTTTGATATTTGCACAATATATTAACAATTATTATTTTGTCAACTTGATAAAAAAATACACAAAATACTGATATATTATAATATTAGGACACACTGGAGCCCTGCCCAGGTCAAAGTCGATTGCAACAAAATATATATATATATTTATTTATTTATATAATTTTACGTATAATTATTTTCATAAAGGGTGAGCCAGTGTTTATTGTTTTCTTCCATTAGTTTACACAGGACACATATGTACAATCTATTATACTCTGAAAATATCAAAGTCTTCTTCAAACTAGAAAGATAATCAAAGATAATTTTATATTATTTATTTGTCAATATAATATATAATAGAAACATAAAAGTAAGCTATTTTTCAATAAAGCAACCATTTTAATTTATATGAGAATTGTAATCACAGATAATGCAGAAGAAAAACTGTACACTGACAAACCCATTATATTATTATATTCTAAGAAAATGTACAATATAACATTGATGTGGCCGACCAAATATTCTGAGAGAAAAACGATACTTAAAAGTTAACATTTATTTATGTTATGTAATTAATTAATTCGTATAACTTTTATATATATATAATTAATAATGCTTAACACAGAGTTTATCGTCTTTAACAAATACAGAATATCTTTGTTTGAGCTTGTAAAAGTCCATTTACCATATAAAATAACAATCTGCCATGTCACATATTCATAGTTGGCCACTTTTCTGTATAAAATTTTCTATTTCTTTGCCACACCTTATAAAAATACTCATTTAAAAATACAACTTATTGGTCCAATATGCGTGTACATTTATGTGTATGCAATTATAAAATAACATACAAATAAATGTATATACATTCACACACACATATACATATACTCAATTATTAGAATTAATCTGTTCTATCACTACACACCTCAAGTAAATCTTGAGAGAGAATGGAATGTGTTGCGTTTTTATGGTACACGAATAATATGAAAATATTTTTAGCGATTATATTTACAAGACTTACAAGTCACACCTAAATGAATGACACAATCAAATCGTGCCCATTGCTATTGGATCTCGATTTATTATAATCCTAGTGCATTTAATTTTTCTTTTTTTTTCTTTTTTCCTTTTAAAGTGTGTATACTATAGAACGGATTACAAAATATATCTGCACTTTATGTGAAACAAGTTTTCTTTATTTAAAACATAACAAGATCTTTGCATCCTCAATAAATAAAATAGACATAAATAAAAGGTAACTGAAAGAGCAAAAATAAGCTCGTTATAAGGAAAAATCAAAATATTGTTCTAGAAAATAACATTATTTTCTCGACTATTAATTTCTTTCCAATATTTTAGACAAATCGATATAATAATAATCTTTTCGCAGTACAGATATGTCGAGATCAAAGTACAACAGGTGTGAAAGCATCTCTATATATTCGAGTTAAACTACCTAACACTCGGACTTATCTTCTTCTACCAATTGCTGTGTATCCTTACCCGAATCAATAGGCGTAGGATCGAGTTCTCTTCTTTTAAGATGAATTTGCGGCGGTTCTTTGTGCTGCACACTAGAGGGTTTCATTTCAGCTGGCACTTCATACATACTGCTTGCACTAGTGCCATTAGTAGCACCTGCTTCCATATTCACTGCATCGTACATTGGATTACTAAAGTCTCTATTTTTATTACTCACTTCGTTGAGATTATACTCCACATCGAGGGGTTCCTTTAATAAACATATTATTTATTAATTTGAATATATTTTCAATTTTAACATTAATATTTTTACAAGTTAGACGATATTTTACCATTCGTTCGTGAGCTACTGCTCCAAATTCTACGTTGCTTCCTTGCCTAAAGGATACGCTTTGAGCACCTGTTAGGCCACCAAGACCACCTGGTTTTCCACTATAGTAATAAATAATTTTTATATTAAACTGCCATTCTTTATTCTTAAAATACATGTATATTATATATGTATTTACTCACAATGGTCGTTTCTTTAGTACCATAATCACTGCAGCAGCTCCAAGTAAAACTAAGATCGATACAACAATAGGAATAACAATAGCAGCGGTAGAGCTACCGGTTCTCGCCACCATAACACCAATTTCACAAAATTCTCCATCAAAATTGTGTCGGCAAGCACATTTTAATTTATTGTCGACCACTTCCTGACACAGGCCACCATTCTGACAAGGGCATACTCTTGGAGCAGGTCGAGCTCTTTGTATAGCAGCATCACATTGTCTTTCACTGGATTGCGGAATGTGTGGACCAACGCTATCTGGACATAAACATCTGTGTCCACCTGGGACTGCTACACACAGATGAGTACATTGATCATTGAAACATGGATCTCGTAATGTTATGTTGTATCTCAATTCGTGATAAATTTTGACTCCTCCTGGGGTGAGGATATCTTTAACTAAGATTTGTGAAACGCCTCTACCAAACTTGTCTTGTTTTATTAATTCACCAGTCTGTTTAGTTGTCCAATATAAATTATTTTCGAATACGTCTAACGACATGGGATATTTCAGATTTTCACCCTTTAATATAAGTTTCCGATTTGTACCATCCAATCGTATAGATTCAATGGTGTTTAATTTGCTATCAGACCAATAAAGTGTATGATCCATCGCATAATCGATAGCAAGGGACGACGGTTTACCAATTCTCTCTGTGACCAATTGTTTACGTTTCTGTCCATCCATCCAAGCAATTTCTATCTTTGGCTGATTACCAGAATCAGACCATAAGAGTCTACCAAGTTGAGGATCCAAAACAATCGAGGTCGGACTATCCAAATCCAATGTTACGAGACTTCGACGATATCTTCCGTCTGACTTTGAAACCATTATACGTCCACGTGGCCTTACACCCGTATCATCAACTTCGCTCCAATACAAATTACCGGATATCCAATCGACTGCTAAGCCAGTTGGTTTTAAATTGGCTACAAAAGGAAGCAAGTACGAATTTTTATTAAATGTACTTTTACAAGTATTTTCATATAATAAAAATAAAAGAAAAAAAAAAAAGATAATTACTTGTCATATCCAAATCCTGTGCAAAACCAATTTTCACTTTACCACCCCTTGCATTTACCATGTAGGACCGTTTAATCGTATTGTCGTGAGAATCGATCCAAAATATGTATTCTCTTACTGGATCGAAATCAACAGCCTGTATTCTCTTCTCATGAGCAATGACATCAATTTCTTCTCTATTACGAAAATTATAAGCTCTAATTTCTTGTCCGTCGGCGAACAGAAGCATAACTTCGTCATCTTCTGCTCGACATACTCCGCTTAAATTGTCCGATAATTGGAATCCGTGTCTACAGGAGCACGCGTAAGAGCCATTAAGATTCGTACAGATTTGGGAACATTGATGTTGACCCGTCGCACATTCGTTAATGTCTTCGCAACGTTTTCTATTCTCTTGCGAAATTATGTAACCAGGATAACAAGCACAAATATATCCACCGTCGGTTATATTGTGACAATAATGAGAACAGCCACCTTTGTTAATGTCTAAACAAGGTTTAAAGTGATCTAAAAAAAAAAAAAAGAAAATGTTATGCATATTTTAAATTGAACAAAAAATTGTTAATTATTAAATTAATTGAAAGGAATGTAATTTTGCATAATATCATAACTTACGACATCCCAACTCATCCGATGAATCTCCACAATCGTCGGCAAAGTCGCATAATTTCGTTCGCTCTACACATTTCTTATTTGCACATTGATACTCTAAGATTGGATCGCAAGGACGCATTCTAGTGGCGCACATCGTCATATTATTCTCGTCCGAACCATCCCCACAATTGTCAATTCCATCGCATAATTGATATCTAGCGATACACCTGTGATTTGCGCATTGGAATCTTCTCAACGTATCGCAATTGAAATTGGCTGTGACAAGGGCATTATTAATTAGTATCATTAATAAATCTCGATGAACGATCACTTGCCATTCATTTATACATAGAATAGAAACGTACCACACATTGCTGGATTTTCGTCCGATCCATCGCCACAATCATCACTACCATCGCATTTGTCGGATAATGACACGCAAAGATTATTGTCACATTCGAATCGTGACTGTGGACAATATCGTCCACCAGGATATCTTGGCGGACAACCCATTTCGTCGCTCATATCACGACAATCGCGCGTACCGTCGCATCGCAAATAAGCAGCAATGCAATGGCCACTATTACACTTGAACGTATAGTTCTATAACACGAAATTATAGTAGATAGGAAACGTTTTTTTTTGCATAATCAAAATTATACAAAAAAAAAAAAAGAAAAGAAAAGAAATAGTTAGGAAATCGAAATAAAGAAAATATTATTTTATATGCACCTCACACTCGTACTGTTGACAATCTATTTCGTCGCTGTTATCGCCGCAGTCATCCTCGCTATCGCATCTCCATCTAGAAGAAATGCACTTTCCATTCTTGCATCTAAATTCTGATTCGGAACATTGCCGATATTTCCCTTTGCAAACAGTTTCGCTTTCGTCGCTGCCATCTCCGCAATCGTCCGAAAAATCGCACATCCATTGTTTCGGTATGCACCTACTGTTTGTACACTTGAATTCCGCGTTCGAATCACATATCGGACAACTTTCGGGAAGTTCATCGGAGCCATCGCGACAGTCATCTTTTCCATCACAGAAAAGCCATTTAGGTATGCATCGATAATTTGCGTGTCCTGGACAACGTTGCCATCCTGTAGTACAGTTCCTTTGTCGACACATATAAGCAGGCTCGTCGCTGTCGTCTCCGCAATCATTGTCAAAATCGCACATCCATAATTTTGGTATACACTTTCCGTTTTTACAACTGAACTCCGTATTTGGATCGCACGCTCTGTTATCTAAACGTAATATAATCGGAGGAAAAGAAAAATATTTGTACAAGTCATGATACATGACACATTTTTGTTTTGTTTGAAATACCAGTCGTTACAACACTTACGACATATTGCTGGATCTTCATCGCTGCCATCGTTGCAATCAGCATCTCCATCACACTTCCATGAATCGTGTATACAACGACCATTGTATTTACATTTAAATTCGAGCTCTGGACATTCTAACGAACAATTTGCTTCATCGCTCTTATCTCCGCAATCATCGGCACCATCGCACACCGTTACGCTAGCAGTACAATTTCCATTTGCACATTGGAATACGCTTGGGCGACACAGGCGTTGGGGACAATTAGAGGCCTCGTCCGATCCATCTTTACAATCTTTCTCTCCGTCGCATCTTAATTGAAAGAAAATTCACAATATGTTATAGAATGTAATCGAATGAATCGAAAAAAATATACGCGAAGTCATACTTACTTCCAGAACCAAGGTATACACTTTTCGTCAGGTGGACCACAACGGTGTTGTCCAGCTGTACAGTTTGCTACACAAGTTTTGCCATCCTTATTTAAAACGAATTGATTAGGACATTTACATTTGTAGGATGTTACGCCTGGCTGGCCATAACCTTCGACCAAGTAAGAACTTGCTGGCGGAGAGATAAGACAGAGATGCGAACATCCACCATTGTTTAATGCACAAGGATTATTATACGGTAACTGTCGTAATGGATGATATATATGAATATCGTAAGGTCTATGCGTCGTATTACGTAGTATTTTCAAATTTGCACCAGAGAACTTCTCTGCCCTACTAATAGCCTTGAGATTCCAATCGGTCCAATATATAAAATCATCGAACACTGTAATAGCAAAAACGTGTGGTACCGCGGTACCAGAAAGGACGATTCGTCTATTATGTCCTTCTAGATCAGCGAATGCTATGTAATCCAAATGAGCATCGGCCCAGAATATTCGATCGGTGAAGTAATCGATAGTTAAAGCATTTGGCCAAGCTATATCATCTTCCCATGTAAGAATTCGTGTGAAGTTGCTACCATCCATACCCATTTTTCCAATATATGCCTGTAGATAAATATTGTTCATAACAAAAGTATAGAGAGAAAAAAAAATTATTTTAAGCTTATGCATTACCTGCAGATGCCAAGATGTGAAGTACAAATATCCGATACCGGGATGGACCACAATGGCTCTTGGATCTGCTATTCCAGATTGTAAAGTTTTCCTATTAGTACCATCCAATTCTGAAACATCCAAATGTTTCGCATGTCGATCTAACCAGTAAAGTTTTCTTGCAACCCAATCAATAGCAATTCCTTCCAAGCCTAGACTATCGTGACGTATGATAGGTTCTTTCTTGCCACCGGTTATAGGTGCTCTATAAGTAAACGGAATTAAATCAATCGTCTGTAGTTTAGGTTTCACAAAGGACATTGGTAAAAATTACAATCAGTATACCTGTATATTGTCTTAGCAGTCACATCACAAAAGTATAACGTTTCTTGTGTATAATCGGCGTCTAACGCAACAACATTAATGAGATCTTGATGCATTAGACTGTATTTTGTTGCATCCGTTGACATATTTCTAACGTAATATTTATTAGTGAATATGACCCAAGGCTCGATTCTGTCTCTTCTTTTACAAGTATGTTCATCGGCAGCCCTCTCATACCAACGTTCGTCACATTTACAATAAAATCCACCCGGTGTGTTTTCGCACTGTTGACTGCACACTTGAGGCATTTCTATACACTCATCGATATCAACACAAGCCTTCCCGTCATCTAAAAGTTTATATCCCGGATTGCATTCGCAGTAATAACTAGTTGGCGTGTCAACGCATCTATGCCCGCATTGGTTTAATTCTGGGCGTGCACATTCATCAACATTACAATGCGCTGGTTCGTCACTTTCATCGGCACAATCTGGCTCTTTGTTACAAACTAATTGTTGATCTATACAGTTACCATTGGCACACATAAATTCTCCAGGATTTGGACACGTAGTATTTTTAGCTTTGGATGCTGCCGAAATACACCATTTTTATATATTAACGTTCTATAAATAATAAATAAAGTTTTTGAACATTTATCATTGTACTTACGACATCCTACTTCGTCCGAATGATCGCCACAATCGTCTTGGCCGTCGCAACGGAATTGTTTTCTAATACATTTGAAATTCTGGCACGTGAATTCTTGGCCTGTACATTGTTTATATTGAGAATTACACATCTTTCCTTCGTCGCTACCATCGCCGCAATCATTGTCATGATCACAAAGCCAATTATTATTAAGGCAACGCCCGTTGTTACAAGTGAATTGATTTTCACCGCATGGAGCTGGATCTGGACAACGATGTAACGTTACATTTTCGTCTGCACCATCGACGCAATCTGGATCACCGTCGCACAACCATTTCTTTGGAATACACTGAGCTCGATTCCATACTTTGTTAGCGGTGCATGTAAATTCTGTTTCTTCGTCGCATTTTCTGTCGTCTATAAAAACAAAAATAATGTATGCGTAGTACAAAGGCAAAGAAATGCTTTAATTTTTCAAGCATAACATGATGAATATACACTCACTACATTGGTGTCGTTCGTCTTCATCGGAATTGTCCAAGCAATCATTGTCTCCATCGCATATGTATATCCTAGGAATGCAATTACCATTGTCACAAGTGAACAAATCCCCGAAACAAGTTCTACCTTCGGATTGACAATAACCGGGTGGTTCGTCGCTACCATCGAGACAATCATCGTCTCCATCGCAATACCAAGTAGCTGGTATACATCTGTGATTCGGACAACGGAAGCTATTTGGAGGGCAAGTCCTTTGTGCGCAATGTAATGGATTCTCGTCACTGTTATCACCGCAATCATTGTCTCCGTCGCAAAGCCAATATGGTTCCACGCAAATATTCGTTTTTTCACATTTTAAATGATTCTGAGGGCATGTCGTATTCTGAGGACAACGGTCGTGCGTCTCGTCTGATGTTACGTTGTCCTTGCAATCATTAATTCCATTGCAAACTTGAGATTGTGGAATGCAACGATAATTGTCACAAGTGAATTCGCCCTGTGCACAAGGTGGATATACGCAACCTTCTTCGTCACTACCATCACGACAATCATTCTCGTGATCGCATTTCCATGTCTTAAAAATGCAACGGCCGTTGTTACAACGGAACTCGTTCGGACTACACGAGTGGTAAGCTATAATAATAAGAATAATATATATATAAGATAAACTTAAAATGTCAACTTACAAGTATCGATATTATAACTAGAGGAATAAAAGAAATGAAATAAAAGAACGTACAGCAATAGTTGGTATCCTCGTCTGAACCATCATTGCAATCATCATCTCCGTCGCATGCCCACATCCTAGATATGCAACGACCATTCCTACAAGCGAATTTACTGGCATCGCAAGTTACGTTCTTAGGAACGCACATTCTGTCCTCGTTGACGAGCCTGCTATTATCATCGCATTTACATTCTGCTGATCCATTAACTCCAGGATGACAAGATTGATCACATCCTCCGTTTTTGATGTTACAAGGATTGACTTTACACATTTGCCTTTCCCCGGAATAAACGAACAAGTCTCTTGGCGAATACTCCAATCGTTTAACTAACTCTACTTTATTGGCACCCGTATACTTGTCAGCACGATATACACCTCTAAGTTGAAGATCAGTCCAATAAATGTGTTCACGGAAGACAGTAATGGCAAATGGATAAATCGTAGCGCTAACCAAAACCTCACGATTCTTCCCGTTAAGATCCGATCTTTCGATTTTTTCTCTCACAGCATCAGTCCAATAAAGCATACGCTCTTCGTAATCGATAGCCAATCCGCTCGGTTGTAATAGATCCTTATCGATGATAGCTTTTTTCAATGAACCAGCCATAGTCGTCCGGAAAATTTTTCCCGACGTACCGAATCGACCCCAATCGGTGAAATAGAGCGACCCATTGCAAGGATCAACAACAATAGCTCTAGGTCTGTTAACTCTTGCAATCATTACCATATCCGAGCCATCGAGATTCATCGCGTAGATGCTATTATTTGTATAATCAGCCCAGTATACTTTCTTTTGAGTCCAATCGTACGATATACCTTCCGGGTTGATATCTTTGTTCAGAAGAATATGCATGTCGGTTAAGGATGGATTTTCTGCTTGCATCCATGCAATCTGTGCCCATGGTGTAATTTCCGTAAAGAAAAGTTTCTTGTCAGCATAATCGAAATCGATACCAGCTACATTCGTGAAATTACCAATTGGATTGAATGGAAGACTCGTATCGCGAGGATCCAACCCAATCGATCTAATTTCCGTTCTCGTCGCAAATACAAGATATTCGTTCATATTTCCACACGTTTCACCGTCATTTAACAGTTTACCAGTGGCGCAGTCACATACGAATCGATTATTTGGGAAAGCAAAGCAGAGCTGTGCACATCCGGCATTCTTAACCGAACATGGATTCGTAAAGTCGGATGGTTGATTTTTCTGATCGAAGATAGCGATATCTCTTAACTTTTGTAAATTCGTTCTAACTGGTGTGGGTAAGCTAGTATTTCCGTGATATTTGCTGGCTTTAAATACTGTAGCTAAGTTTCTGTCCACCCAATAAACGTCATCGCCATAAATCGCTACACCCATTGGATTTGGTAGGTTTCGACGTATTATCTGACGATTTCCACCGGTATATGATACCTTTTGTATCGTATCCAATTTAGAATCTACCCAATAAAGATCATGAGTCACAGGATCGATGGTTAAATCACGCGGTGTACTTATACCAGATGTAACGATGGACGAGGAATTACTTCCATCTAAAAGTGCTTTGCCTATTCTCGGATATTGTCCGTAATCGATCCAATATAAATATCTTTTTATGGGATTAACGGCTAGTTCTCTGGGTGCGTCGGTCATCGTCTTTATAAGGACTTTTCTGTAGCTACCGTCCAATCTGCAAACTTCTACGTAATTATCATGCGGGAAAACATTCGCGAAATACAAGTTGCCAGCTATCCAATCTATGGTCAATCCACGGATACCATTTGAACCTATTCCCTGTTTAATAATTTGTTGAAGTTCCGTTCCGTTCGGTCTGACACGGAAAATTCCGTTCCATATACCACGATTAAATTCTACCCAATAAATCCAATTGTTCGCATAATGAACGTCCACGTGCAAAATGTGATGTCCAGTTCCTGCAATGGGTACCATCGCTTCCTTAGCATCTTTCAGACTGTATCCTCTCGCCACGTCCAATTGAGATACAACGGCGAAAGTCTTGAAGGGTTCACACCTGGTGTCGTCCATTTCACGATATTCCATTCCACAAGCACATACCCTAGTACCACCCGAAGATGGTAGACATAGCTGCTCGCAACCTCCGTTGTTATTAAGACAAGGATGAATTCCAGTAATACGTTTTTTATAAATAATCATGGTCTTCAACTCCGAATCGTTATCGATTATGGTAGTGGGATTATCTCCATTAGGAAGGTCTACTCTTTCAATTTTATCGAAGAGTGGATCAAGAAGATATAGTTTAGATTCATGAACCGCTAAAGCTTTTGGCAAGGCAATATTGTTGGCAGTTGAAAGAATAGTCCTAACGTTTTGTCCATCCGTGTTCATAGACATCACAAATGTTGGATATTGAGAACTAAAGTAAACTGTTTTACTTGGAATATCTATTGCTATAGCCACTGGCCTTTCGACATTGTCTATGAGTACAAGTGGATTAGTACCGTCCATATTTACCCTTCCTATTTTCATCGGTATACCAAAACCACCTTCATCCACCCAAAATATATGTCCCTCGAGAGGATCGACGCACATAGATTTCGGTCTTGCCACGGACGTTCTGTTGCCATCATTTGCTAACACAATTGTTCTAAATTTCGTCTTTCCATCAACTTTAATGGCCTCAATGTTGGAAGCATATCGGTTCCCTATAAATAAATTTCTACCAAGCCAATCGAATGCTATTGTGGAGGGAGATCCAACGATTCCGGAATCTCCGGCTGGATTTGGAAATTCAGTTCTATTGCCACCACTATAAGGTATAGTATATATGGTGCCATTTTCATCGTCTGTTTCCTTTCCTTGCAACCAATAGATTATTCGATCTCTTCTATCATAATCGATAACACGGCCACCCTCTATTCCAACAACTGGAGTGATGTAACCAGTTTTCATGTCGCCTGGCGTTAAAGATATATCAACGATTTGTGAACCACGTAATACCATCAAGTACGGTGATTCTTCTTCGACACATTTGTGACCTTCGGCTAACGTGAAACCAACTTGACACTTGCAGGTGTATCCCAATGGATTACTCGGGGAGAGAAGACACAGATGTTCGCACGTTTCGTTAGCAAAGGGACGTTTGCAGGGATTTTGTGTCATAGGTTGTAATACCGGATGATGTACGTGTATGGATAAAGGTTGCGATATCAAATGCGATACAACTGTTGGATTAGAGCCATAAAATTTATGCGCCGATAAAACTCTATTTAATTGTCGATCCGTCCAGTACATTGTATCTTCGAATAACGTAAGCGAATGTGGATGTAATAAGTAATGAGAACTAGCTAATACCTGAATTCTTTTACTACCATCGTAGAGACAAGTGTCGATGAAATCTAATTTACTGTCGGCGAAATATATTCTTTTATTGGCGATATCCAAAGCCAATCCATTAGGCCAATATATCTTGGTACTGATAATAGTTGCTCTATTCGTACCGTCCATTCCAATTCTCTCTATACGTGGATTTTCACCCCAATCCGTCCAGAACAACCATCGAGCGTCTGGATTTGGATCCAAACACATTCCACGAGGTTGAGTAATATTTTCCTTTACGAGGACCATTCTTCTTTCACCGGTTTCCTTAGCCACTTCAATAGTATTTAATTTTGAATCTAACCAATATAAATTTTGACCGATCCAATCGTATGCCAGCCCTTCCACTAAATCTAAACCCGTTGATATAACGTCCTGCGGATCGCTACCTCTTTCCAATCTTGAGATTTTCTTTAACTTCATATCGGACCAAAATATTGTTCCCGTGTGCATGTTACTCGCCGTTGCTACAACGTTCTCTACATTAATGGGTACTCTCTCTAGAGCTTGATCTTGTAAATCGGCAACCAATATAGTATGCCTATTAGATATAATGAGAAATGCTGCGCTATGATTTAATGCCTTACAAGTATGCTTGTCCTTCTCAAGAAGATAACCATCGACACAATAACAATGATAGCTTCCTTTGGTATTTATGCAAATCTGAGAACAACGACCTGGTGGATCGCATTCGTTCAAATCGTGACAAGTATATCCATCGGTATCGAGTTCTTCGCCGGCTGGACAAGTACATTGAGCTCCTAAGGGTGTTCGAATGCAGGTGTTGCTGCATAATCCACTCTGATGTTGGCATTCGGCCAAGTCACAGCCAATTCCTTCGTCCGCGCCGTTAGGACAATCGGATATGCCGTCGCATACTTTAGTAACATTGATACATCTGTTGGTTATATTTGGACATTTCCATTGTTGCGAATCACATTTATGTTCCGGTGGACCGCAAGCGTGTAAAGTCGTATCTTCGTCAGAACCATCCCCGCAATCGTCTTTACCGTCACAAATGTATGCTTTGAAAACGCATCTTGAGTTTTGACACTTGAAATAGCCAGGATGACAATCGATTTGTCCGCAAGTAGGAGGTTCGTCCGATTTGTCAGGACAATCTGCGGTACCATCGCAATACCAACTTCTTGGAATACAAATCGATGAGCTGACGCATTGGAATTGTTTATCGGTATTACATTGATCAGGTGCCAATGATGGACAACCAACTTCGTCGCTACCATCGTTACAATCCGATATACCATCGCATTTATACGAATCCAATATACACATTTTTTTATCGGCACAGGTGAATAATGTACTGACACATGTCACAGGAGGACAATCGGCTTCGTCTTGTTGGTCGAAACAATCGTTGTCACCGTCGCATACCCAAGACTGAGGAATACAATGGCCCGATCTTGGACAAGTAAATTGAAAGTAAGAGCAGGTTTTGGCTGCACAGAAGTCTCCCTCGTCCGAACTATCGCCACAATCATTCTCAGAATCGCATTTCCATGTTGCCGGTATACAGCGGTTATTTGCACAGGCAAACTGATTGGCACTGCACGTAACGTTAGGACATCCAATCTCGTCGCTGTAATCGCCACAATCATTCTCCGAATCGCAGCGGAAACTCAGGGGCATGCATCGACCTGATTTACACTGGAACTCGTTCGTACCGCACGTTAGTTTCGTACAATTTTGCATCTCGTCGCTATTATCCAAACAATCGTTCTCGCCGTCGCACACCCAAGACTGCGGTATACATCTTTGATTCGCACAAGTAAAGTCCCAAGCATTAGGGCAAGCTTGTACCGGTGGTTCCAATTCGGGATCAGCCGTACATGTCATTCCATCGTCTTGCAATTTTTCGCCGTAAGGGCAACCACAAACTTGAACCAAACGAGGAGTGCCAAACCAATTTGTATTGTTTCGCGGTATTGCAAAGCAAAGCTTTTCGCAACCACCATTATTCATGGAACAAGGATTATCATTTGTTTCAGATTGTACATCACGACTGTAAACTTTCACGCCGTAAAGTCTATTCGACGCTGGCTCGCGAACGAGAATCGCTTCCTGCTCTCCTGTTTTCTTATGAAGCCGAATTATGGCGTCTAATCTCCAATCAGTGATGTACATCCACTGTTCGTGTATGGCTATCGAAAATGGATGTCGTATTAATCTCGAATTAACGGTACGAACGTCCGTACCATCAAGATTCGAATGTTGAACGTGATCCAGTAAAGCGTCGCACCAATATAACCTATCCTTGTAAAAATCAATTGCCAATCCATTCGGCCAACCCAAAGTTAAATTTTTGAAAACTATTAAATTCGATCCGTCGGCGTGTGCTCTGCTGATATTAGCTGGTCTATCCCATTCGGAGAAAAATATATATCCATGATTTGGATGAATGACGATAGCCCGTGGTCGTTTGAGATTTTTCAACAGCGTTCTCCTATAAGTTACATTTCGTGTGCTCAATACGTTCAACGTTCCTTTACGCGAGTCAATGTAATAAAGATTTTTCGCGGCCCAATCCACCGCCAAACCTTCTACGCCTTCGTTTTGGCTGGCCAACACTATCTCTCGACCGGTACCGTTTTGATGTACCCTGTAGATTACGTCTTGCAAAACATCACTGTAATATATATATTGATCATAAGCATCGTAGTCTAAACCGACGAATCTAGCTCTTCTAGAGACTACGGGCAATATTGCATCGCTGAAACCTTCCACCACCGGATCCAATACACGACCTTTGATAAATCTTTGTTGCGAGTACATGAGGAATTCTTGGACTAAATTGCAATTTCTCAGATCGCTCGAAAGTCTCCAACCGATGTCACAAGCACAACGATATCCCAAACTGTTCTCTTGATTCGTAACAGCAGTGACTATACACATGTGTTGGCAACCACCGTTGTTATTACCGCAAGGATTGGAAACAATTGGCTGGGCTAACATATGAAGAGCTTTCACGGCTTTGGCGTCTCTCACTTTGAACACAGTTTCTATAGAATAACCAACTTGCTTCTTGTCAACGCTCATTATTGCCTGTTTCGTATTATCCGTCCAATATATCTTACTTTCAAATAAAGTCAGTCTTACCGGTGATGGTACTTGCGGCCCTTTTACTACCATCACTCTATTCCGTCCATAATAATCAGCAGTTTCTATGTAATCTAACAAAGTATCGCACCAATAAATTCTTCGTGCTATCGTATCGACCGTTACACCGGATACCTTGTATGCTGCTTCGGATACAATCGGAAACGCCGAAGTACCATCCATATTTGCCCTAAGAACTTGCTTGCTATCGGCAATGAACATTAGACCAACGGTTGGATCTAAAGCGATATCCGAGGGGCTAGTAAGATTAGATCCTAGTACGATCCCATGATATCGACTGTCCAATTCAAATACATCGATCTTTTGTACAACCGAGTCAACAATATAAAGCTTTTCTCCTATCCAATCAACGGCGATCGATACAGGGCCCCAGGATACGGGTAGATATATATCTAGAATAGAGGTAGCCGCGTTACCATTCAACGATTCTGAATGCACTTTCCTTGTTTTGGTATCGCTCCAGAACAAAAGATTTCTCGAATAAAGATAATCGACGCCACTGGCACCGGTGGTGTTAGCAACTATCCTTGGATCTTCTCCGTTAGCCGACATCCTCCAAATAGCACGATCTTGGGCGACCAATAATTCCAAAGAGGAGATATTTTGGGCACGACACTCGTTGCTTCCGTGTAATACGTAACCGGGTGCGCAACTGCATGTGTAAGAACCATCAACGTTTTCGCAGAGTTGGTCGCAATAGCCCCATTCCAAACATTCGTTCCTGTCTGTTGAAAGAAATGAAATAAAAGTAAGGAAATGATTCTGGATCTAGCGATTTCTATTCAAGAGCAAAAAGAACGAGACAGAGAGAGAGAGAAAACATTTCCAAGTATACCTATGCAACTTTTTGAGTCGTTCGCTAGTATTCTACCCGTAGGGCAATAACAAACACCTCCTGTTGGGGATGGTTGACATTTGTACTCGCAGCCCAATGACCCGCACATACTCGTGGCTATAAAAGATACGTAAAGACAAGTAATAAAACGAAGAAGAAATAAAAGAAAAATAAACGAGAACTTTCTTTTTTTCTTTTTTCTTTTTTTTTTTTTTTTTTTTTTCAAGAACTCGATGTGGCTCTTGCGAAACTTACAACAAGCAGCTTCCTCGTCTGCGCCATCCTCGCAATCAACTTTACCATCGCAGAGCTGAGACCTGTTAATGCAAAGTGGCTTCCCGCCTGGTGCACCTTTCGGGCACATGAATTTGTGCCCAGGGCAGGCTGTTACCGAGCAACCTTTTTCGTCCGAACCATCGGTGCAATCTAAATAACCGTCGCATCGGAATACCAGAGGTAAACAAAGCGCATTGGTGCAACGAAACTGGTCGACCGTACATGGAGGGAAATCTACGAGGAAAGAAAATGGTCGAATATAAACGAGAGCAAAATTCGTTCTTTCGATCTATTGTTTTCTTTTGAATTTTTTCCAAATTTCTCTTTTCATCTTTACCGAATGACAATACTTACTGCAATGTTCCTCGTCGCTGTTGTCACCGCAATCGTCTCTATGATTACATCTCGCGCTATGTTCTATACACTTTTGCGTGGTATTACATCTGAATTCATCGAGCTGACAAGGTGCCTTCACGCTCGTATCACATTTTTCTTCGTCTTTTCCGTTCCGGCAATCAAGGTACCCGTCGCAAATTTTTTCTTTCGGTATGCAAAGTTCCGGATGAGTGCCACCGCACCTGAAGTCGTCCGGCTGACATTTTCTATAATCTGTATGAAGATTACTCCAAGTTTTTATAAAGATCTCGAAGTATTATAGTTATATTTGTAGTTATCTTATTTATCTAGGTACGTATCTACGTATCTACGTATGTGTGTATGTATGTATGTATGTATGTATGTATGTATGTATGTATGTATGTATGTATGTATGTATGTATGTATGTATGTATGTATGTATGTATGTATGTATGTATGTATGTATGTATGTATGTATGTATGTATGTATGTATGTATGTATGTATGTATGTATGTATGTATGTATGTATGTATGTATGTATGTATGTATGTATGTATGTATGTATGTATGTATGTATGTATGTATGTATGTATGTATGTATGTATGTATGTATGTATGTATGTATGTATGTATGTATGTATGTATGTATGTATGTATGTATGTATGTATGTATGTATGTATGTATGTATGTATGTATGTATGTATGTATGTATGTATGTATGTATGTATGTATGTATGTATGTATGTATGTATGTATGTATGTATGTATGTATGTATGTATGTATGTATGTATGTATGTATGTATGTATGTATGTATGTATGTATGTATGATGTATGTATGTATGTATGTATGTATGTATGTATGTATGTATGTATGTATGTATGTATGTATGTATGTATGTATGTATAGGAAGAAAATAATTAAACGGACGATCTCGTCTTACTACATTCATTATGACTTAATTAACGATAATCGTGGACTAAACTTTCACTTTAAAAACGTTAAAGTCATAACGTCAAAGGCCAAGAAAATGGTTTTTAAATTAATTACGTCATCGAGAAAATAGGATACACTTGAGTTATCACGCGCAACCCCTCAATTAGTTTCATTCATTGGAGTGCACTTGTACCAGTGCATAAAGACGAAACGAATCCCCTCTTTAGACTCATTCACTGTAACAACCGGAAATTAACACACGCGCATACACCTCGAATATCACAAAGGACGATATCGTGTGAGGAAACGAAGGCCATCCGACGAAACTTATGGCAGGATCAGCTGGACGGTGTCGATCGTGCGCGTTTCTGTTGTTGCTATTTCTTTGTTCTTGTTTTTTTTTTCTCTCATTCCACGATAATACGTAATAATATTATTGAATAAATATTTTGTATTGCTTGCAATATGTGTTCCGAAGCTTCGATGAAAAGTATTTCAAAAGTATGTACGTACATAAGTACGATACATATGTACATACATATGCATATACGAAATCGCCAATAGGAACGGCCCCACACACTTAACGACGTATTCATTATCATTCTAATCCACATTAATGCTTTCAATTACGGTCTGGCTGATTTAGCGAAGCCACTGGCATATAGCCGTCTTGAATTCTCTTACTGAAAGTAGTGTCAAGTGAATTACAAAGTCGACCAAGTCCAAGCATGACTTCGATGATAGACTTAACAAAACCCCCACATTTTTTTTTCTTTATTTTCGCATCTATATAATAAAAATTATACAAAAATATAAAATATATTTATTAGGTATATACTATATATTGTATATAAAAAAATAAATAAAAAACGTATATGGAGCAATAATGAAATTTGTGGCGATAGAATGAAATAAAATTTACAGAATGCAAATATGTAACATAAAAGTTACACAGTATTATAAAGAATTAATTCCGTTTACTAAATTTTAACCTATATATCATATATCAAAGAGAAAGTATCGACGATGCTCTTTGTTAAAGTTCATGATAATTCAATATGTACTTATTGTTAAATCGGCACTGAACATGGCATTAGAATTACATAGGAAAGTTTTATAACTTTGCTTGTTACCTGTTCTCTTGTATATGCGACAAATCAGGTAAATAGATTAACGTATAAATCTTATATACTCTATATAGAGAGTATATAACGTATAATTCTTAAATACTTATGTATATTCTTATGTAACAACGTTTATCGACTCTTATATACCATATGATAGAGCAATTATAAAAATGTTTTAATGAACAATAATAACAAACAACGCCCATACGTCTAATCGCTTCAAAGATTCCTTCTATCGAATATTATACTATGATCATATTCCTTCGATGTGAATAATATGCTATAGTATTTTATTTATCGTTCCGTTGCAACACTCGTCTTTCATTGATAAAGAAACGCATTGCTTCGTAAACGATTCATATTATATGAAACGTAATTATACTTTTTTGAAAGATTAGAAAAAATTTGCAAATATCAATTCCGCCATTTTCATATTGGAATAAAGATGATAACGATAAAATATTTCTTTTTTTGTTTCTTTTTTCTAATATCTAACTTTTATAGAATTCTTTTAAACGTTGAATGTGCTTACATCTTCATAGATAGTATTGACTAGAGACAAGTTATATAAACATATATACGTATAAATTACATTTAAAAGATAAGAGTCCTCAAATACACTTATGATACTTTACGATATCCCTTTAAAATATGATACAAAATTGGATAACTAAATTTAGACCCGCCATTTTGATATTACAATAACGAAATAATAACGATGAGATATATATATATTTTTTTTTCTAAATTGCAATTATTATCAAATTATACGTACGTCGTCGTAGATAATATCATCTGGAGACAAGTTATATCACGTATAATATACATTTCAAAGACGAGAGTTTGCGAAGATACTTAAGACGAGATAAATAAAAAAAAAAAAAAATAAAATAAAAAATAAAAAAAGAAAAGAAAAGAAAAAAAAGCTAAGAGATCTCTCTAACAAGAGTTCAACTTGGTAAACCTGTTTCTAAATCTACTTGGGTTACATGCACGCACGTATTAACGTAATATTTCCTTCCTCTTTCAATCAGCGAACCATTAGAAATGTTCCTTTTTGAATATAGTTAACGAAGGAAAAGTAAAAAGAAAAAAAGGATTGTTTAAAAATACTCACGACAACCGTCCTCGTCCGAGCCGTCCACGCAGTCGACCGTAATGTCACATTTTTGATGTAATGGTATACAATAGGTTTTATTGAAAATATATTGTCCGCAGGTAATTTGGCCGACCTCGCAATCGGGCGGTGCTGTTAACAAGAAGAAAAAACAACAAAAAAATAGAAAGAAATATATCATTCTCCAATAACAAATACCTACATTTTCTACGAGAATCGAACTTGATGATGAGATGGGGATGGGGGGAGGCAGGATAAAAAAAAATTATGCACGCACATTGTTCCAAATAGATACGAGAACACGTTTTCATAAGTCGTAAAAATATATTCATTTTTCAAAATACATCGGACAATCGAAACGATAAATAAAATTCGTTTCGATAAAAAGAAAAGCGTCTCGTCATTCGGGTTTCATTGTAATTGTAAATATGTAGATAGATATCTGTCGTATAACATACAATAGTCGGATAGATAACATGCAATAGTTATCATATTTCTAAAATAAATTATTCCCGATTACATAAGGAATGCATGCGATACGTTTCATCGAAATATGTTTACGTTAATAATTATAGACGCATATGTCGAAAAGAAAAGATATAATAATAATTGCTCTGTTCTTGACTAAAAAAGAAAAAAAAAAAAAAAGAAAAAAAAAGAAAAAATTTTACGTACTTCGTCCGGTGTGATCGTAAAACTGAATCTCACGTGCCGGAAATACATAATAATTTTGAACAAAGAATTCGACTTTTCCACGCGGAAGCGATCGCTAACGATTGTTTATTATTTTTTTTGTTATTATTATTTTATTTGTACGTTCAAAAAAAAACAAACAGAAAAAAGAATTTCACGAGAGAGAGAGAGAGAGAGAGAGGAAAAGTAAACAATGTTGAGCTTAAAGAATGTCGTATAAGTTACATATACCCGAGTTATATTATCGTTAATTCGAAATCAACAGAGAAATCGACGTTGAAATCTTCGCAGGTAAAAACGAAAAATATATATGTAAATATGTATGTATATATATATGATGATGTATATATATATGTACGTATGTATACATACATATATATATATGTATGTATGTATACATACATACATACTATATATATATATATATATATATATATATATATATATATATATATATATATATATATATATATAAAGAAAGAAAGAAAAAAGTCTTAGCTTCGGTCCGATTTAAAACGTTAATCGTGGCAGTGGGTCCGTTTGGTCGAGTAACGTTCAATAGCGGAACTTTTGCACGTCGCACTTGAAAGAGGGTCACAGTCTCCCTTCCGGTTTAACATCGTCCCGCGCATAACAAACGTTTCTCCGAAGGTAAAAACGTTGAAAAGAATGAGAGTGCTTTCAAGTGGGTTTGGGGGGGGGGGGGGAACGAGAACGTTACGAATCATGAGGATCGATCGGGAAAACTTAAACGTAGGCATTCCAAAAAAGTCCTTATTTTATCTTTATGCGTAAAGGTATCGATATTAAAACAAAAAAAAATAAATAAATAAATAAGATGAACGATTATGCGTTATAAATGATATTTTATTACCGACATTTCCGACATTTCTCAACGGCTAATGTATCACGAACATTTTCCTTTCCATTCGTGAAAGCGAACGACACTATTTACAAGTTCCCTTACCTCCCCCAAAACGATATTACGAAGGATGTACTTACGACACGACTGAAACTCGTCCTCGGCGTTCTCGCAGTTACGTTCATAGTTGCAGACCAACAATGCCGGTATGCACTTTCCGTCGAGACATTTGAACATGTTAGGCCCACAACCGGTGCCATCGCCTGTGAACACATATACAAGAGAAAACACGCTATCAGATATACCATTTGATATGTACCAAAGAGAAAGAGAATAATTTATACAGTGACTCGTAAAAAATGAAAAAAAGAAAAAGGAGATTTCTTACATACCATTTAATTATTTTCATTCGTTTATTACAGTTATTTTACGCGACACGAATGAATTCCTTTTGGATAGGAGACATTTCGTTAAATGATTTAAAAAATAAATAAATAAATAAAAATATAAGTAATTTCAAAAATTGTATAATTATATATTTTTGCGAATTACTGTAAATTTAAGGATAGTAGTAAACGAGCTCTGGCAAGTAAATGTGTGTGAGAAAGATAGAGAGAGAGAGAGAGAGAGAGAGAGAGAGAGAGAGAGAGAGAGAAAGAGAGAGAGAGAGAGAGAGAGAGAGAGAGAGAGAGAGGTGGGGAATCGAGTCGAGAACGATGTTACTGGCGTGATAGGTGAAAGGTTCAATGCCTTCTGCCATGCCAGGGAAATGTCTGTTTCTAATGCCGCTCTAAGAGAACTCGACTCAGAGAACTCGAATGAAACTCGGCTAGGATCTACGAGCCATCCTCCTATCTTTTCTCGTGGGATACTCGCGGCTTCTTTCAACGCGGCGCTCTTCAAAAACACTTTTCCTTGCGCCACATGGATTCTCGCCGGGAGAAACATCATCTTGGATAATGTTATGTAATTATCCTCCTTCTTTCAGCGAGTTAAGATCGAAAGAACGGACCAAGGATTTCAAACGAGATTCGTGAGACTTCTGACCCGAACGTGAAATCTAGCTTCCTTTTGTTTCTGAAGTTGTTGGTTTAACCATTGCAAAAAAATTTACACACACACACACACACACACACAGAGAGAGAGAGAGAGAGAGAGAGAGAGAGAGAGAGAGAGAGGATTTAAAACAAATTGCGTACTGCACGATAATACAATAGTACAATGACAAAACAAAAATGTCATGTGTAAAAATGAGCATCGATGGTTATAACATCGCGCAACGAATGATTTTAACCTTCTATTATATTGCGCCATTTAAATTTGAATCCACACGTTTCAGAGATACCTATATAAAAAGATACCCATATATAAAAATATATCTATATATAGAGAGAGATATTTTAAAAATTCTCTTTCGTTTTATCCGAGACAAGCATTTAATCCTTTCCTTCATATCGCAAGCTTTAAATATTTTTCTTTTTTTTTCTCTCTCTTAAATAAAAGAATTTTGTACTCGTCGTCGATGCAGCATAATTCTACACCAGTATATAAATAATACTATGACTTTTACGTATATAATTTTGTTGTAGACGCGAGAAAAAAAAAGAAAGAAAAGAAAAAGAGTATTGGGACTATAATATATATTAAAAAGAAAAGAAGAACGAAAAGGATCTTCTTTTTTTCTTTTGATAAGGATTTTTTCTGTCACTATTTTTTTCTTTTCTTTATATATATATATATATATATATATATATATATATATATATATATATATATATTTATCGATCTCTCGACATCTTATTATTTTTTCGACAAATGTATCCTTTCGAAATGCTAACAAGAATTTTTCATACAATATGATGTCAGAGATTTCATGTTGAGTAACATAGTTAGAACGAGAGAGAAGCCCCCTCCCCTCCCCTGTATATTTCTGTGCTCACGGTCGTTCAACTTGCGAAAAGAATCCTTCCGCTTTGAAATATCGTAAGCATTTTATTGCTTGAGAATCAGTCAATGGGAGAAAGTTCTACGTAGTATATATATAAGAGAAACGACGACATAGAGGTGGTATAAGAGATCCATTGCTATCCAAGTTCTTCGATCGTTCTAGGAGAAGGGGGAGAAGGTAAGGGAGGAGAATGAGGAGTAAACAGAAACTGACAAGGACACTTAATTAGCAGACTCATTCTTTTTTGTTTTGTTTTTTCTTTTTTCTTTCGTCGACTAGATTTCTCAATCGATGGATGTCAATTAAAAAGCGACGATTATCTCCATTTTCTTTCTTTTCTTCGTTGCGAAAAATCGTAAGAATTGAAGGAACTTCGTTGCTTGGCCATTATTTTTTTCGAGGAGAGGGAGTAAAAGAGAAAAAATAGAAAGGAAGAAGGAAAAAAAAATACGACAAAGGATTCACAATCTTTTATGGAAGACGCGGTATATCTTTTTCTTCTTCTTCTTTTTTTTCACGGCCGTGCACGCAGTTATGCAAATTACTCTAACTATTTAACATTCCGTGCTCGTCATCTCGATATGACGAGGCGTAAAACGGAAACTTTGAAAAAAGTCACGACCTTTTAGCAAGTCAAATATCACGGAAGAAAGCGTTTTCCATAGTAAAAACCCTAAGGAATCGCGTGGGATGATAAAAGTGTTTTCTTATTAAATACAATCGTTAGATCATAACTACGGCTCTTTGTTCGATCGATGCAAACCGATCGATTTATTTATCTATCGCCGCGCGTTGTAAATTTTTTCGATCAAATTTTCAATGTAATAAGCGATATAAGAATTTCAATCCATTCTCTTCGATAATTTCAAGGACGGACCGACCAATACGCGATGATTTGTGATTCGTAATGGAACATAATTCTATAGGTAATTACGAAATAAGATTTTTTTTTTCTTGTTTTTACATAATCAATCTTTTTTCCTTTTTTTATTTCTGCTTTTTTTTTCCCTTTCGTTTTCATCGATAATTAAAATAAATAAAAGATCGAGGAAGATACGAGAAAAGGTAGGACGGAGACTTCGCAAAAGCGATAAATTAAAATCTATGTTCGAATTTGTTCCGATCACCGCTCGTTCTAGAATAATTTCTCCGCGCTAATACGCGTTGTTCTCGTCGAACGTATAGCGGCCAAGTATTATAATCCTACACGATCTAACATGTCGGTGACACGACTTCACTTCCTACGTACAGGGGGAACGGAGAGTGTTTAATAAGGAGAAAAGTTTCTTAGATGGAACGTTGTCTCTCCTACGAGAATGTGTTCCCGGTCTTAAAACGCCTCCGTAAAGTATATAATATTTTGTTTTTGTCGAATTAACTGAAAATTAAATAGTAGTTCAAAACTTTAATGAAGAAATCAATTAAGCTTCGTTTCAATGTGAATTTAGGTTCTCTACAGATGACTAAAAAGGACTACTACGTTTTATATTCTTTCTCTTCGTATATTTTGTGCGTGTGTGCGTGTGTGTGTGTGCGTGCGTGCGTGCGTGCGTGCGCATATTATGTATCTATACACACTTATGTGTTTTAATGTGTATGTGTATCTCGAAAGTATTCGTCTCTATCTCTATATTAAATCGTGCTCCAACCGAGCCGAGTTTACGTTCATTGAGTAATATACATACATAGGATACGTACATATATACGAAACATCGATCCTGCATGTGTGTGGAATATCCGCGTGTCCCACATACATGGATGATTGGACCTAGCTAGTAACATAACTACGGAGCCGACTATATCCGTAACGAGCGACAGACGAAAGTGTATTATCCGAGAGATAAATAGATAGATAGATAGATAGATAGATAGATAGATAGATAGATAGATAGATAGATAGATAGATAGATAGATAGATAGATAGATAGATAGATAGATAGATAGATAGATAGATAGATAGATAGATAGATAGATAGATAGATAGATAGATAGATAGAAATAGAGATAGAGAGAGAGAGAGAGAGACAGGGAGATTCGTCTCTATGTATCTGAATTATATACTCTGGGATATTATTGACCACAAAAAGAATATTATTTGCCACAGGATACTCGCAATACAAACATTTTTCTTTCGTTTATTCTCAGATTTTACAATTCGTTGATGTACCAGATCTGAAATAGTAAGGAAAAAAATCATCAAGAAAAAGAAAAAAAGAAAAAGAAACGAAACCTAGATTCACTACGATCTACTGATATACTAAATAGTTACACAGAGAGTGAGAGAGAGAGAGAGAGAGAGAGAGAGAGAGAGAGAGAGAGAGAGAGAGAGAGAGAAGGTGATAGAGACTATTATAGAAACTTTTCCATTATAGAGATCCTTGAATCCTTCGTCCTTGGACGAGAAAGCAAGTCTCCGAGGCACCGATCTTGCAAAACTATGTCGTCTCTCTCTCTCTCTCTCTCTCTCTCTCTCATTCTCAAAAAGGAAAAAACCAGGAGAGATCTAATATTAGAAAATATCCTAAAGAGATATTATATCGACGATACCGTATGCACGCGATTAGAAGAAAAACTGTTAACATGAACACAAAGATAGAAAATGTGTTTCATTCAGAATGCGTTAAAGAAATAACGTGATCGTTAATGAGAGAATAAAATCGAGTTTTCAAGGGTTCAATAGTAGTATACGGAAGTGAACCACCTAACCGTTCCGTTTCTTTCGCGAGATACGAGATTGAAATAAGAAATAATAAAACGGAAACAAAGAAAAACGATAAATATGTAGATAAGAAAGAACGAATAGACAAAACACAGGTCATCATATGTATGTAATCTTTATATATATATATATATATATATATATATATATATATATATATATATAAAGATTATATATAAATAGATGTTAAGAAAAAAAAAAGAGAGAAATAAATCTTAATAAATCGTGCGATAAAAAAAAAAAAAACAAGAAAGAAGAAGAAGAAAAACAATAAGGATAAAAAAAAAAGAGGAAACATCTACCGTCCTGGTACGATGAAGAGACTTGCCGAGGAGAACGGCTTCTTCGAGTCAAATACGAAAGGAACAAGAGGAGGAAAGAGGATAGGTGACGGGTACATCAGTGTTGTGTTGTTGTACGTGTGCTTTATATGGGTATATGTGTGTGTTCGCGAGCATGTGTGTGTCTCCTCGTGCATTCACGTGCGTGTTATGCCGTATACGAGTTATTGAATGTATACGTATATATGTGTGTGTGTGTGTGTGTGTGTGTGTGTGTGTGAGAGAGAGAGAGAGAGAGAGAGAGAGAGAGAGAGAGAGGAGGAAGGAGAAGAAGAGGTGGCCCACGGTCTTGGAAGTGCAGCGTTCGTGCCAGGCTGTGCGGCCTGGTACCACTCAGTGCAGAGAGATAGCGACTGTTGGGAGGGAATGTGCATCGAGAGAGGACGGGGTGCAGGAGTGCACCGAATGCGCACTTGGTAAGAAGCATACACCAAACGCGCCTTTTCTTATTAACTACTGTTCCGAGATCAACACAACATTGATATTTGTCTGATGATAAGATGAATTATTTTCTTTTGCTACCGAGATAAATTTGACTTTTAATTATTATATTTTTCTCCGTCATTATTTTTTTTCCCTTCCTTTCCCTCTTTTTTTAGTTTTTCTTCCGTCTCTCTCTCTCTCTCTCTCTCTCTCTCTCTCTCTCTCTCTCTCTCTCTCTCTCTCTCTTTTCTTACACAAATTACGAGATCATTTAATATTATTATTATTATTATTATTATTATTATTATTATTATTATTATTATTATTATCGTTGTTGTTGTTGTTGTTGTTGTTGTTGGTAATTGTGATATATTTTTATAGGATCATATCGATAGATCGAGATGCGCAAAAATTCTTTCTAGTTATCATGACGCACGTACGAATCATATAAATACATACGCGTGTACGTACGTTCTACGTATACAAATAATTTATTACTTTAATTCGGAATTCGAATTGTCGAGAAATCTCGATTCGAAAAGTTTTTTTTGGCCATACGAAACATGAGATCGATTGAGTTAATCGTCACGAACGCCGATCGAATCGAGAAGGTTGAATCGTTGTGTTACCATTTTAGGGTAACGAAAGGAAGAGGGAACAAACGGAAAAGAAAAAAAAGAAAAAGAAATAAAAGGGGAAAAAAATAGAGAAACAAAAAAATAATAACGAATGAGCGAGTTAATTGGTACGTTGGAAGACGGATTCGTACGATCAAGAAAAAGTGACGTAGGCGCTGGCTCGTACTGGCTGGTACCGCGAGAGCTAGAGAGGCTTAGAAGTATGTAGTCAAGTAGCTAAGAATGAACGTCCATTCTCTCTCTTTCTCTCTCTCTTTCTTTCTCGTAATATCCCACACATTTTTAACACCTTGCTTTGTGTGTGTGTGTGTGTGTGTGTGTACACGATAAGCAATGAGGCAATCGCACGATTTCCAAATGAATAAATTTGATTTATCAAGAAATCGTTCGTTCTCAACATGTTTTTCTTCCAAATCTCTCGAATAATTATTTTTCTTTTGCGAATTCGAATGCACGTAATTATTCTTAACATTAAAATGACGTTAGTTAAACGGTCTGTCATTTACTTGGAGAACGCGTATCAATGACGCGTATGATTATATACCTCATGCGAAAATGTCATATAATTTCTAATCTTAACGTTACTAAGCAAAATGTATTCGTTATTGTTCCTTCGTCCATGCGCGATTAAACAACACGGTGCTTGATTTCCGTAGAAAATTACTTGAAGACGACGACGACGACGACGGCGACGACGACCGACCAACCGACCGACGGACCGACCGACCGACGACCGACGACGACGACTACAAAATTGATTTGCCCTTCTGAAGATCGTATTACCGGTGATTCATTCCGGTCCTAGGAATCAAACCGACGCTTCTCATTCTTTTTCCTCCTTTTTTTTCCTCTGATTTTCGCCTTTGTTCGTTTGCTCGTTTGTTTTCTTCTTTTTTTTTTCCTACGATCGCAATAAAAATGATATACGGTGCGATAAGAAATGTCAAACTGGACACATTTAAAATTAGATATTTACTTTTTACGTTTTCCTTTTTTTTTTGTTTCGTACTTTTTTTTTTGCTCTTTCTCGTCGAAAATCATTTTATGTGTATATTGGGATCGTCAAGGATGAAATTTGTAGTTTTATCCGTTTTTGTGCCATTCTTCTATTTTGTGTCCAAAAGTGCCAGCGCTTTGGGCTGCGAAGCCGACAATCATAGCACGCTCGGTTTTTATCGATGCATTTTTGGACACGGAATATGACAAGCGCTATCGCGCCGCTCGGCATTTTTGGATACGGAAATGGACAAGCGCTATCATGTCGCTTGGCAATTTTCGATTGGGAAACAATAAAGACCCGTGGCACTCAAACAGTTAATAATATTGCCAGCTGTAATTTATTCCACAAATTTCATCCTTAACGACCTAATATATATATATATATATATATATATATATATATATATACATAATATGTAAATATATAATATGTATGATAATGTCCATATATATAAATAAATACATGGATATATGTAAATTTAGAAGCGAACAAACGAGATTGACATATTTGTTAAAAACACAATCTATTAAAAGGAATTCAGGGACGAGTATGTACTTTCTCTATGGAATGCATTAACGATGGCATTGAACGTGGCATTTTTTCTTCAATGATAATAAACGCATATAAGTATATAGAAAGATATATCCGATCGATGGGTCATTGTTTGACATTTAAGTGAGTCGCGAGAAAATTGCAATGTTCCCACGTATCGTATCTATACATACGTATGTATGTATATATATATATATATATATATATATATATATATATATATATACACATACATTGTATATGTACATAAGTAGATAGATATTATACTACGAGAAATTCTCTCGTTCCATTGGTCAACATTGATAATTACAACGATAATACGTCTCACTTAATGCAAATTGTATATTCATTGAATTTAGTCGATTGCGAAGTTTCAAATAATCCAATTTGGGTAATACTGGCCGTTCGAGAATCGCGTTCATTGGTATTCTTTTCGAACAAAGAGATCGGAGTCGACCTGGAATCACGTCACTATCGAAGATCGAAACGAGGTGCAAACGTGCGACCTTAATTTCATCTCGGTCCTCCTCAACTGTTGCAATTGCCCAAGGCATCATCATTATCATCATCATCATCATCATCATCATTATCATCATCTCGAGATAGAGGACCATAAAAGAACGTTCATTAGGATCGTTAAAAAAAAAGTCTTTCCAAAGTATAACTACTTATTCGGGAATATTTTATTTCTCAAAAAAAAAAAAAATAAAATAAATCGGTACTATCGAGTCCATATGGTAAATATATCGTCGACGTACGATATTTACGTAATCGATTTTTCGTTAAACAAAAAAAAGAAGAAGAAGAAGAATAGAAAAAGAAAACCGGGGAAAGAAAAAAAAAAAAGAAGGAAAAGTACGTTTTAGCGGCAATAGCCGAAGGGAACAGAAAAGTTTAAGCGATCTGCGAATTTTCACAAAGTTTAATTAAAGTTCTGTGATTTGAAAAAAAATATGAAAAAAAAGAAGGAAAAAAGAAAGAAAATCGAGATTTCGAAACGCGAGAAGAATTATTTTAATTATCGACTAAATTAGTAAAATATTGTAATTTTTGCATTTCTATTATTTTATACGTTACATTTAGATTTATAATAAAATCTCGAAATGTTTACATTTATAATAGAATCTACTCACGTGACATCGTTTAAACAATTCCGATATAAAAACATCGTTTCAAAGGCAGCAGCAGATAAATTTCGTATTGGTTTTAAATAAAATTACACTATTTAATTTAAACACAAAATATATTTTTAATTTTTTTCAAATCACTCACGATCATCGTCAAATATTTGATCGTCGATCGATAAACAGAAAATCTTTATTTGTTCGATTTTCAATCATCGTCGACAAAAAAAGAAAAGAAAACGAAGAGAGAAAAAAAGAAGAAAAAAACACGCCCGTAATCCGTTGGTTTAAGAGAAACGTCAAATTTGTTCGGGCATTTTCAAACGATCCTTTGCATTTCAATCGATCGGCCGATTGATTGATTTATTTATTTATAAGTTTGGATAAACAGTTAAGACGCGCGTAAAGTGATTTTCTCGAGGTCAGCAGAACACTCGCCGACGATTCTCTTTCTCCTGCTTAGATTAGATTTCGTAGAAACGTTGAGAACCAGTTTGTTGAATGGTATTTCCTATCTTAAAGGAGAAAAATAAAATGGAAGAGGGAATAAAGAGAGAGACAGAGAGAGACAAAGAGAGAGAGAGAGAGAGAGAGAGAGAGAGAGAGAGAGAGAGAGAGAGAGAGAGAGAGAGAGAGAGAGATGAAGCAGAAACGGGGAAAGAGGCAAGTTAAATGAAGACAGAGTTTTAATCACGGAAGTAAATGAAAAGTACCAAGTGTCAGGGATTGGAGCGCGGCATGGGGAAGGAGGTGGTGATGAGGGAAGAGGAGGAGGACGAGGAGGAGGAGGACGAGGAGGAGGAGGACAGCGTTGTGGTGTTGTTTCTGGCCACCAGAAAGAGAGTCAAGTTGGGAACGTGAAATTCGCTCGTTCCATAGAAAGTGCACCTAGCGCGCTATTGGCCTTAAATGGTGCACGACTGGTATACCAATGTGTTTGTGAGTACTACCATCGACCAGAGATAGACAGAATGAGAGAGAGAGAGAGAGAGAGAGAGAGAGAGAGAGAGAGAGAGAGAGAGAGAGAGAGAGAGAGAGAGAGAGAGAGATACTCTATCCTAATACGAATTAGTAAGATAATTCGCATTTTATTTTCTTATAGAGAGTTTACTTACACGTAGCTTCGGGTTTCTGCGACCCAATGATTTCTAACAATCAACAATGTCATATTCCCCCTTGCGGATTACTTACAATTGAGAACACCAAAAGAAAAAAGAAAAGAAAAGAAAAAGAAAAGGAAGATATAATTTTGTGTCGTTCCTTTTTCATTCCATTTTATCCTACTACTCACGATTTTACTTTATCATAGTATTTCTATTTTATTTCTTTCGAAAAGGATCGTCGACTTGTAAGTACGTCCCTTGTAAGAATTCCCTTCGTTAGATCATCAATCGAGCGAGCATTCGTCTACTCGTGACCTTGTTGTACATAGAGAGTAGGAGTAACAGCGCAACAGAATCAGTAGCAACGAGTATATACACACGTTGAACGGTTGAATGGCACAAGCAAACGATATATACGAGTATATGTATGTATGCATGTATGTGTGCCGCATGGCGTTCGTTGACTGACTGTCACGACTGATCCAATTATCTTTGTACGATCGACAGGCCAAAAGCGATCTCTGGATTTCCAAGATGACCCCGTTATATCGAATCATTGCACTTTTATTACATTTTCGTGTCGAGGTTCAATAGATTGCGAGCATTCTTCTGGAAAGATATCAAAGATTCCAAGAATCTCGCGCGTTTTCTCTGGCATCCTAGATCGTTTTTTTTTACTCATCTTTACGTTTTTCTTTTTTTTTTTATATGGTTTAGGAAAAAAATAAAAGAAAGAAAATGTATATCAATGACATGATATTAATAGTCTATAAAAACTCGATTTAACTTTCACAAATACATATTGTATTTGTGTATTACATCACGTTAGATTATTTCGCAAGTAAGTTATTAATCGTTAATTTATATACGACATTTAATGTTTACCAAGTAAGTGTTGTATCATAATTATTGGCATAGTTCTATTAGTACAAATTGTATAATTATACTAATATAAGTTATACTTACAAGGCGTACATCACATCGTAATGTAATAAAATTGTAATGTAAAAGCATGATATTAAAGTATGATACATACTTTTTTGTTAATACAAATACAATCTTTGTTTGTATCGATGAAATTAATGAATTGCGTCATATTCATGGAACGTCATGAACAATGTTATTTTATTTCATTAGTTCAATTATTGAGTTAATTTATTATGAGATTGAAGCATACATTGAAAAAGTAAGATAATTTTTACAGGATAATAGGTAATCTGTGGTGATAAGACAAAAATCATAAATAACAAAGAAATTGATTTGCAGGTATAGTTTGCGAAAAAAAAATACATACATATATATATATATATATATATATATATATATATAATTTAAAAATTAAACGAAAATGATGCGCACCTAATGACTGGTATTACAGTTTTCACTAGACACCGTTACTTTAACTACTTCGTACGATGTTGTTTCTCTGTATATGAGACATAGACGACGCATCGAAGTTTTATCAAATGTATATATCCGTTGAGATAATGAAAATATATATATATATATATGTATATATATTATATATATATATATATATATATATATACATATATATATATATACATATATATATATGTATTTTTTTTCGCAAACTATCCTGCAAAGCAATTTCGTTGTTATTTATGATATATATATATTAATATCCCTATCGGATGATACAATTTTTTGTGCCGACAGTTTCGTCACCATAAAGAATAATTCATAATATTCACATCGAATACGTGTATTTTCGTAGTCACGTACAAAATCTACGTATTTGAATCGTTTACTGAACTCCTTCCCCGCTGTCATTATTATATTGCCCGCTTCGTGAGACGACAAAAGAAAGAATCGATGATCATGTTAAAATTGAAAAGATTCTAATAAACACAAGTTATATCTAACAATTCTCTTATTTTTTCTTTTTTTTCTTGTTCCTTTATTTTCCATCTGGTATTATTTACCTACTATGCAATGAGAGACCAAAAGTATATATAATTAGCTTACTTTTGTACGTGTCAGAAGAATACCGCTCGTCATGCGAGCATACAGGTATTATAATACAATGGGAACCAGAAGTCCTTTCGTTTGTGGAAAAACACAATCCATCGATACAAACGAAGCCTGTATTTGTATAAGAAAAAAAAAAAAAGAAAAAACAACGTATTGCATCGTTTCATATCGTGAATATTCGATCTACCGATTAAGATTTCATGCGGAAAAGAAAAAAAAAACAAAAAAAAGAAAGAAAAGAAAAAATGAATCTTCAAAGATATTATTAACGCACATATTATTTTGTTTATAACTATTTTTTTTTTCTAATTATACAACAGGATCGATTCAATCTATTACCGAACAATAGTGTCTCCCGATTAATGGAGTTAATTGTTGTCTAGAGTTAACTTCGTTTCAATGTCCCATGCAGTTTCTCAACCGTTGCAACAATAGAGAATCGAAAATTTGAAAGAATTTTAAATAGGCCGAAAATTTTCTAACGTTCGATGTTACACGCGCATACACACACACACACACACACACACCTCCCCCTGTTTGCGAGAATTTGGACGGCAAACAAAAAAAAAGAGAGAGAAAAAAAAGGAAAAAAGAAAAAACGTATTATACGTCGATTTTGTGAAATGAATAAAGCTATTCATCTTTGAAGTATCCAAGAGAACGTAATTGGCTCGCGTGATGGATCTAAAAAAGAGAGACAACGAGATTCTCGCAGGAGTATAGAAAGTATTGGCGATAAAAAAGAACGTTAACGGCGTTTCGCTTGGTTCGAGATCCCACGTAAAGCGACGTGCAACGAGCCGAGCGTTCGTGAATTAGCACGCCTAGTACTAATTGCTATAAACGTTTCGCCAACGGCTCTCTGCCAGTCTACTTGGAGTATCGTGGGTTTTAAGTATTTCTCGCGTGTGAACCTGCCTTTAGAAGCCAATGAACACGGAGGCTCAACCTGAGATACACACGGATGGGGACGGGGACGACCTCATTACTCTTCGTTCTTTTTTTTTCATTCGATCGTAACGAAAATCGTAATGCGCCATTTTCATCAATTTCTTTTCCTTTTTCTTTTCTTTTTGTATTTTTTCTTTTGCTTTCCTTTCCTTTTTCAGTATCTTATATCACATTGATCGATGATTTCGATCAACCATCTTTTCATGCATGCGAACTTTATTCTTTATTTGACGTTAATAATAGGTCAACAAAATTTACGACATTAAAGCAGAGTAATTTCATGACTGGATTCTATTATTGTTGTTATTATTATTATTATTATTATTATTATTATGATTATTATTATTATTGTTATTATTATTATTACTATTACTACTACCACTATTACTATGATTATTACGATTTTCTATTTCAAACAACGGAAGTTCTAATACGAATTAGAATTTAATCGAATCGTCAAAGGTTTTACTCCGCAGTAATAAATTAACGGTGAATTTACTATTACTCGATATCTGCCCTGGGAATATCTCAAATTTAAACTTTAATTAAAGTGGAAATATAATCAGATTTCAAATAAAAAAAAAAAAAAAAAAAAAAAAAAAAAAAAAAAAAAAAAAAAAAAAAAAATAATGGCCAATAAAATAAAATCGTATTTACGTTTAGTATAATGTAATTATACTGGTAAAACTTATAATTATGAATTTCAAGTTATACATTTTTTTTTTTATACGACAAATATAAGCATTGCTTTATGTATTTTATATCACTGTATAAGTTTATTACGAGTTTCATATTATATAAAATTTTATAATAATATAAATTTTATAATAGATACAAATTTCATATAATATGAAACTCGTAGTAAACTTTTATATATATATATAATCTTATAAATCGATTCTTTATCTCGAACGTTCGCGAACATTTGGTTCGATTCGATCGAACGCACCTTAAGAAGGAAATGTCGACGACGAAAGAAAGAGGGGTAGGTAGGAGAAGAAGGAGTCCTCTCTCGGGCCGATTAACCGCAGAACTGGGCCACGGAAAAACGAGCTTTGATGAAGCGTAGCGAGCGCGTGCATGCCTCACGATTACCTGATTGGCAGCGTCAATAAAGAGCGGGATATCGTTTCTAAACGAAACGAACGTCGTAATGTATAGTATAGTATAGTATAGTATAGTATAGTACAGTATAGTATAGTATAGTATGGTATGGTACAGTACAGCATAGCATAGCATAGCACGGCATAGCTAGCCCGTTCTAAAGCGCGTCCCGTAATAGGTGGAATCAGAGAACAAGCTTTTACAATAAGTCCTCATTGGTCGAAAGACTCCTATGGTTATGTAGGGCAGAGACAACTATGGCAACACCAATCCTAGCGAACAACAATGATACCACTTGTACTTTATCTTCGTACTCGTTCTTATTGTTAATGTTTGTTATTTGCTATTTTCAACTGTGTAAGGCGACACCATCTCGATGCCTCCTAAAAACGACGATTCTAATGATTATCTTTTATATTCAACTGATTTTTCTTACCGACCGTCGTTATACGCTTTTTACAATTATTACGTTAACAACGATGCTATAAAAAAAAAAAAAAAAAAAAAAAAAAAAACCCAATTGTTATTCCTTGTTGATCGCTTCTTTCAAAAAAACGTCGAAAGACATCGACGCGGCTAAACAACAATTGCACTAATTGTTCTTATGATATCGCCCGCTAGTCCCCGTTTTTGTTGACGTTATTTGTTATTTTCGACAATGGCGACACCGATGCCACCGTCGAACAACAATTCCCACTGCTATTTGTTTCTATCGTTATCCTTGTTCTTCTTGTTATTTGCTATTATCGTTTCGAGAGATCTATTTCTTTTACATCCTAAATTTATAGAAGTAGAAGAAGAAGGAGAAGAAGAAAAAGAATGAGAGGAAGACACGAATAGACGACTTACTACTATATCGTATTACAGAGGACAATAGCTACAGCACGACTAACAAATCTCACAAGAGAACACCATAGAAGACATATATCGGTGACTTTGTTAGAACATCTCTCCGGTCTGGAATAATTGACAAGTGGTAATCGAATTGGCATTAGCAAGTGGTACGGAAATAAAACAGAGGTCGGTGACTCTCTCTCTCTCTCTGATAGTCTCGCTTGCTCTCTGAACTGGTACACGAAATTCGTCCGACTGATACTTACAGACAGGGATAGAGAGAGAGAGAGAGAGAGAGAGAGAGAGAGAGAGAGAGAGAGAGAGAGAGAAAGAGAGAGAGAATGAGCTAATATTCAAAACCAGTCTACGCGCACTTCTCTCCCTCTCTCTCCCTCTCACTCTCTCTCTCTCTCTCTCTCTCTCTCTCTCTCTCTCTCTCTCTCTCTCTCTCTCTCTCTCTCTCTCTCTCAACATATATATAAAACGTTGAATCGATTGGAAGAATTAATCTCTCGAAGGCAATGTCCCCCAATAACGGAAGAATTCCATTTAATCCTGTCGTCAACTTATTTCTCATATATTTTTAATCCCGTTAAATAATTATCCCGTTATATAACAAAATTAAATAACAGATTATATAATATATATCTCAATCGTTATATTTACACATTCCTTATAATTGAGTATTGACAAAAGTAAAACCCGCATACTCTATTCTCTCTAATTCATTGAAATCTATCTAAGAAAAGAGATAATAAATCCGACGAAAAGCAAGAAAAGAGAGAGAGAGAGAGAGAGAGAGAGAGAGAGAGAGAGAGAGAGAGAGAGAGAGAGAGAATCGATCTGATCTTGAATGCAACGTTAGTACATTATCTGGAAGTGATAAAATGTCGCATAGAAAGTATTAAATCTTCATAAGGAATCTTTATTTTCATATGGATGGGAGAAGGGAGGGGGGTAAGAAGGGACAATGATGTAAATCCTTATATACTAATAATAATATTTTATATGTATATATAATACGATAATAAAATGCGTCTGGATTAAGACACAAAAAAAAATATACCAGCATCGATCATCACTTGAGACTGACATTGAATTCTCAGATAATCAAGTCGAACGCATGGTAACGAAAAGTACCCATAGTGTATCACGCGATATACGATAGTCCATCAAGCGTACCTCTCCTTTCAGGGCACCTCGAACGTCGGCCAATAGAGAGACAGGTGCATTTACATGTAATCCATGAACCGCTAAAATGCGGACGCGTGGCTTTCAAGAACGCGTGCTCCCTCGTTTACAGTTAGAATCGTAGCCGAGAGCTAGCCATGTTAGCTTGGCTCGAGTTAACTTTTCTAGACAAACTTTGACGCGTGTGCGTGTGTGTGTATGTGGGCATCGCAATTGAATAACGAGTAACTAGATTTCCTTTTGTTGCGAAAAAAAGAAGATTCTTTCTCTTTTCTTTTTTTTTTTTTTTTCTTTAACTAACGTAACGATAAAAAATCAATTATTTGATTATCTCATATTAATAAAATGAACAATGTTTAAAATAATATTAATATATGCTACAATATCGTATATATATATATATTAATATAATTATAATATTAATATTGCTTTAGTATTGTTATTAAGCACGTAAAAGAAAAAAATATATATCGGAAGTTAATTAACTATCAAACTACACGTCGTAACAACAGAGGTGTCTAATTTCTGTTACGTCGAAAAGAAACAAATTAAAAAATTAAAAATTTAAGAAAAAAAAAATAAAAAAAGAATACACGAGAGATTTCAAGTTACATTCGAGTGGAAGTACGAGAAGTACTTTCGTTCGTACATCGATATCCACGTAACGATTCGTTATCCCGATCTATTAAAATTCTTCCATCAGATTTTTCGAATATCAAAGAGGAAACTATAATAGATGGGACTTGGGATAGAACGTGGAGATACGTGATTCACGTTGTTGAACAATGGCATAGAAGTGGGAGGAACGTTAGTTTGAAAAAGTACCTACGACGTGCGGAATGACTTTCACACGTCGTCTCTAGACGAACGTGAAAAAAAAAAAAAGAAAAGAAAAAAGGAAAAAAGAAAAGAAAAAAAAAGTAACGAAAACTTTGACGTCTCGACTGGGGGCTAGTAGTCTAGTCTCTGCGACACTTTAATAGCGATTTTAATTAAGAACTTTTATGGCTGACGTTAGGAACTCACGTTACTCTATTCCTTTCATACGATTTTTCTCACACGGACACATATCCATAAGTGCGAGGGCGCAAGCGTACACACACACACACACACACACACACAAGCAAACTGACAAGAGAGGAATAGCTTCCCTTTTCGCACAGTAGTTCGCGTCGAACGAATGAGAAAAGAGTTTTTTTTTTCTTTTTTTCGTGCAAAATACAAAATCGTTTAACGGTATCAAGTTACTAATACCAACAAAGAAACTCTGAACACGTAAAGGAAGATATTTCAAGATAGAGAGAAGAAGGAGGAGTGATCTACGTTTCCCAAAAGAAAGGATATATCTAATGGAGTACTTGGAAACTTTTGATAGGGAACTGAACTGAAGAAATAAAATAAAATAAAAACTGTGCAACATTATTAGAAGTTCTTCCTTTGTCGAGTCGCCGCCTTTGACGACGACAAAGCTATAATTATCTCGTATCTATGGGGAAAAAATAATGTAAAAAAGAAAGAGAAAGATAAAAACAAAAATTAAAACTGACAAACATTAAAAATGAAGAAATGAGAAGAAAATTGTACCTTAGGATACTCCAAATTTTGTGAGAATTCAAGGAAACGCTCATGAAACATGATCACAAACGAAAAGTTTCACCTTTGAACGGTCGCATCACGGGAAACTCTCGGTATTTCTCGCAAGAAAGCGTTCGAACTTGATGCTCCTTAATAATATTTTCTTTCGCATCCGATAATGTTAACACGGTGTTTTCTAGTATTTCAAATAATTAACACGAAGTGTTATATTGTTATTATTGTTATTATTATTATTATTTCTACAACGTAAATAACGAGAGAATTTATTTTCATCGATACGAACGATAATATCAATCAAACAAAATCAATTGTCCCGTATATGCATATAATATTTATTTCATTCGAATTTAGAGATCGGACGAAGATCTGATAAAGCAAAAAGGATTTTCATACAAAATTAATTAATCAATTGATCAATCAATCGGATAAAATTTAAAATTATGATGGATCAGGTAAACGAAGAGATCTGACGGCGTTAACGGACGTACGAAAGTACTTGATATGGAATAATTTTCTTTGTAAAAAAAAGTTCCTAGGTTTTTAATATTAATTAATCTGAAAAACAGAATTCAGTATGAATTTGCAATCTGGAAAAAAAAAGATCGGCCTAAAAAGTTTCAAAAAAGAGTGATGGATTTTTAATATCGTTTGGCGACTTTCGCCTCATCTGGAAATCTTTTGGCCCGTGTATTGAAAAAGAAAAAAAAAGAACTAAATAAATATATAAAATTCAATTCAAAATCATGATAATTCAGGCAAATGAAAGACTTGGCAGCAGAGCTCTGCAAATGTTAAGGATAAATAAATAAATAAATAAATAAGTAAATAAATAAATATATGGATTATATTCGAAGTCAAGATAATTCAGGAAGAGTTATAGACGTACGTAATATTTACAAAAAAAAAAAATAGTACACGGCAGACCGAGCGAGGCGCCCGAGAAAGAGAGAGAGAGGGAGAGAGAGAGAGAGAGAGAGAGAGAAAGAGAGAGAGAGAGCTTCGAAATATGACGTAAATCAATTTGCATTCTATTTCACACCCAACGCGACGGCTTCCCTGGTTACCTTTTGCTCGATGTACGCTAAAAAAAAAACAGAGCGAGGCTTGCTTTTCGTTTGACAGAACGATAAAGTTCAACTCTAAAATTTGACAAAGACCGAAGGAAAGAAATAAGAAGAAAAAAGGATAGCAAACGTACGTCATGTCATTAGATTCTCATAGAAAGACATAGTTAATTTCCTTAATTAGGCGAATGATTTTATATATACAGTATCGTATAGTAATATAACGTCGATGATACTGTAGCTTCGCTGTTCGTCTTGTATTTATCAACAATAATTGTGAAATACGGTAAATAGAGATAGAAAGAGAGAAAGAAAGAAACAGAGAAAGAGAGAGAGAGAGAGAGAGAGAGAGAGAGAGAGAGAGAGAAATAACACAGACTCCTTTCATCGTCCTGAAATGATTTTCCATATGGTTCAACGATCGCTCGATTACTTATTACAACACATTTGCCGGTAGACGTAATCCCGTGCGTTACAACTCTTAGAATAGAACTCGTTCGACACGCTAGGATAGAGTCGACTCATCGAGTGGAACTCTACGTATGTAAGCCGATTCTAAATCCTAGATTTCCTGGCTAGACAATTTAAAGGGAATAGGGGAGGAGAGAGAGAGAGAGAGAGAGAGAGAGAGAGAGAGAGACGGAAAGAAATATTACGACTTCTTATAAGGAAGAAAAGGAAAAAGAAAAAAAAAGTGAAAAATGAGTCATGCGAATCAATTTCCATCTATATGCACAGCCGGGATAAGGCCAATAATGTTTCTAGGTGATTTTAAAAATCGATTACCGTTTCCTCGAGGCTTTTTAGGCTTACTTTTTTTGTTGTTATTCCTTTTTTTTTCACATTTTAAAATTGCAAGCCTACTTTTGACTCGCTCTCTGTATTTCCTCCCCGCCCTCTCTCTCTATCTATCTATCTATCTATCTATCTATCTATCTCTGTGTATCTGTATGTATATAATAGAGAGATATTGAATGTTCATATATATTTATATTTATGTATATTTATACATGATATATATATATATATATATATATATATATATATATATATATATATACGTACACATCATATATACATCATACATATGTACATATATATATATATATATATATATATATATATATATATATATATATATATATATATATACACACATGGTGTGTAGGTATTATAGAGGGAGGTACTGATCGGACAGGCCCAATGGAGAGCCAGCCAGGGTCCCGCTATCCGGTCGGCCGCTAGGCCGAGGTGAATGAACCTCGCTCCGCCTACTGACTCTTTACCTGCGGAGTAAAATCGACTCTCGACGAACATCGCCACCGACTAAAAGACAACTCTTCTCTTCTCGAAGAAAGAGAGAAAGAAAGAGAGAGAGAGAGAGAGAGAGAGAGAGAGAGAGAGAGAGAAAGATAGAGATTATCTTACCCCTCCTTTTCATCTGTCGCATCTCGCACGCTCTACTGTTTTCGTCCGTGAATTTAATCAGGATCGTCGTTGTACCTCTTTCCTATAGTAACCACTAATAATCTGATTAAATGATTATTCTCCTTTCTTTATTATTTTCTTCCCCCCCCCCCCCTCTCTCCCGATTATTTTTTCCTTCTTTCCTTTTCTTTTTGTTTTATTGTTCTTACTCTTTTTCATAGGAACAAGATATATATATATATATATATATATATATATATATATGGTTATTTTAATTTATCGATAAAAAAGAAATACAATGGATATCTTTCTTTGATAGAACTGAATATGTATGTATGTATGTATATATCATTTATTCCTCTCTCCGATTTCTCGTTTATATTGTTAACGTTTTCAACGTTTCCAACAAAAGAATCAACAATCGACGAACACTTCCACCTTCTTTTCTTTCTTTTTTCTCCTTTTTTTTTTCTTTTTTTTTTATAAACTCGGTCATCGTGAAGTTGGTTACGACGACGTTCGCCTTTGAGAAAGAGAGAAATTTCGATTGTTCTTGGACGAGAAGGCGGAAGAATCAGGGGGATTGTAATACAGATATGGCGGCTTTGTGAAATCTTTAAAAGTAAGTTTAAGAGGCCCATAGTAGGTACGACGAGGAAGACACGTTTAAAATACACAGAACGCTACGATAAAGAATATAAGAGTAAGATCAAGAACGATAAGATACTATATATATATATATAAAGCTGTTTAAGGTGTTAAACTTTTTAACTATGGTTTGCTTGCTTTAATGGGGAAGGACAAAAGATGGGATATATATATATATATATATATATATATATATATATATATTACGTTTACAACGATGCTTATGTAAAGATATGTAGAAAGTTACGTGTGAAAAGGAAGGAAAAATAAAAAAATAAAAAAGAAAATAAAAAAAAGATCCACGTGTAAATAATTAGTATGAAATATATGAGAAACTATTTTCGACGGATAATCCGATAATGAATACAGAAAGATGTTGGTATATTCCATCGAACGCCAAGCTATCGTACCCATAAAATTCCTCGTCCATCTTTAAACCGATAGGAAACGACGTACGATGAATACAAAGTCAAATAGCGGCACCAAAGGAAACTCGTAAAGTCCCATGTATCGAATGACAGCCAATGTTAATCGAATGTCTCGCTGAAGTTACGAAGTTAGACGACACGGATCTATTATATAAAACAACATATCGTTCTGTACCACCTTTTTCTCTGGTCTTTCTTTGCGATACGACAAAAACGTACGTAACATACATACGTATAGATATTTTAAAATTTGCATTCATATCTCGGTAATGAGTTCTTTTTTTTCTTTTCTTTTCTTTTCTTTTTTTTCAAAGATGGGATTTACACAGTCAGCGACTTTCAGCGGCTTTCGAAAGATTCTCGATCGTTAACAAGGCAAGTCCAATTTATGCCAGCAAAGAGAAATAAGAATCGCGTGCTTGCGAAAACTTTCTCGCGAGGGAATCAGAGCTTGCAAAAGTTCGTCGGTGCCGTGAACGAATCGTTCCTCCTCGTTGTACATATACGTACATACATACGTACGTACTTACTATACATACGAAGGTTGTTTCATTGACCCACTGATTCGTCCCACTTCCTTTTTACCGTCTCAACACTCTCGAAGCAAAGTGCCTATATCATTTACCATGGATCTTCACTGATATGGATCTTTTCTTTTTCTCCCTTTGAGTAAGATTTATTATAAATACGATCCATTAATATAACAATTGATGCAGTACCATAGGAAAACAAATTTTATATATATATATATATATATATATATATATATATAAATGTGTGCATATATATATATATGCGCGCGCACACAAACATACACATACACGCATATATGCACAAAGCGAGACAGCAATTCTCTGTTTCGTGATTATTATGATTTATGTAAACTTGTCGAGCATGTAAGATTAACGTTTTCCCAAGCAGAAACCGGGTAAAGCTAGGTAGGTAGGTAGGTAGGTAGGTAGGTAGGTAGGTAGGTAGGTGGATAGGTAGATAGATATGCAGATAGTTGGTAAATAGATAGAACTTCGTTTTGAATCGGTTAATCCTCCTTGTCAGGATATTGGAAATAGAACATTTCTAGGGTTTCGGGTTCGTCTAGCTTTCGTGGCAATTACGAGTACGACGGATAACACGATTACTCACGGAACAAGAAAAGGATTAAACTCTCGTACTTTCATCGAATAGATAGATATATATATATATATATATATATATATATATATGTATGTATATGTATATATGT
>OU964961.1:18353518-18371018 GCA_918808275.2 Dolichovespula sylvestris
ATATTCCCTTTCCTCTCTATTATATATTATCTTCGACGCGAAGTTTTCTCGACGTAATAATTATATACTAATTCTACTTATTACTAATACGTACGATATTACTTTTCCCTCTAACTACTGTCTATTACTATATATATAAAAAAAACAATCCACCGGGAGGCCCGGGTATACCTAGGGGACACACTTGCGTCGTCGTTGACCGCTCTCACGCGCTGAGAACGAAAGAACAACAGGGATGGGAGGGGGAGGAGGAAGAGAGAGAGAGATAGAGAGAGGGGGAAAAAAGCGTGGAAAAAAAAGAAGACGCGAAGAACGAGACGGCACGAGAGAATCGTCCGAGCCTTCAATTCATGGCTCGTACGAACGACGTTTACCCGGTCGCGGACAGTAAGCGACTGACTGTTCGCTCTCGCCGGCAAACTAACATGGTGACACGGCGCAATGGCAGGTTGGCCTGAACGAAGCAAGCCCCATCGACCAATCATGATGCTCCAAAGCGAGAGCTACTCCGCACCCTCGATGATCGGTCGACGATCGACGCGCCGATCGGATACTTCGCCGATCCTTGTGTATATATATATATATATATATATATATATATATATACACATACATACATACATCATACATACATACATTATACGTACATACGTACTACATACCGTACATACACACATAACACACACGCACACACACACACATATATATATATATATATATATATATATATATATATATATATACATACATAAAACGTATACGTACCATCGTTGTCGTCGTCGTCGTCGTCGTCATATACTGTCGACTTTCCACCGTATACATTACGATCGGTTGTAAAACATTTTTTCTAACTTCCATTCCTTCACCTTCCTTCCGTTTATTGCCATTATCTTTTCCAATTAATCCACCTTCCTCTCTCTCTCTCTCTCTCTCTCTCTCTCTCTCTCTCTCTCTCTCTCTCTCTCTCTCTCTCTCTCTCTCTCTCTCTCTTCCATTCGTTCGATCCTCATTCTTACCTTCCTCCATTTCGTATACCTAGGGATATACGTGAAAAGAAACAACAAATAAGATATCGAAGGATGGAATCTGTTAATTGTCATGCATAGATATACATATGTATGTATCACCTGCGTTCCAAGGCATTATCTTTCTTTCGCGTTTGATACGAATATACTTTTCGCATTTCTTCCTTCCTCCGCACCAATCGAACTGTGACATACAGATTGAGTAAAATGAATTTCGTGTATATTTTCTTTTGTTTATTTTTTTCTTCTTATTCCTCTTCTTCCTCTTCTTCTTCGAAGCGTTACGAATGTAGAATTCAGAAGACGCATCGATGAAGTGTGTACTGTCAAATAAAATGGGTTAACTTGAGGTAGGCTCTAACTTCTGTTGAAGGTGTTATATCGCTGCTACCCCTCGCTCTTACTTGCCGATTTTTCGAAACTAATTCTGAAATATACCAATTTTTTTTCTCTTTGTTTGTTTGTACTTTCTGTTTTGAGAGAAATAATTTACGGCACGGATCTTCGTTGAAAACGAAACAAAAGAAAAAAGAAACTCGATCAACGATTCTTTTACTTTCTATCTATCCGACGTTTCTATATTTTTTTCCAATATTTAATTGAATTAAATACCTAGAACGGAGATAACATTTAACGTATATTTTCAAACGCAGATCGGTGGTTGGCTTTATTAATAATGCAATTCTGTATGGGATCTCTAATCGATCGACTAGAGCGTAAGTATGTATTATAATGGCTTTCAGAGAGAAGATAAGACCGGACAATCGACTAACTCACTAACACGTAAACTTTTCATAAATTCATATCACGTTCTTATCCACTTGCCAACCTCAATAAAGACACGCATATCGTTAACATGCTGATGACGTTCCATTATTTTGGTACCATGCAATATAAAAATTCAGAACTCCTATCATAAATTGCACAATTCTAATATTTACACGAAAAGATAATTTATTTGCGATACCGTTGTCATATTAACGAGGAAAAATACGAAGACGAAATAGAAGAAGAAAAGAAAACCAACCAAACCTGACTTATCATAATCGGTAAAAAGATCATATTTCACACGTGATTGATCCATCAAGAAGTTTCAGACTGTTGAAAGATTTTCCGTACATAATATAACAACAAGAATATTTGATATCTCCGAGAGCTTTTGTGTTTCACCACACACACACACACACACACACACACACACACACACACACACACACACACACACACACACACACACACCACATACCACGACGACACTTCTAATGACGGGAAGGATAAATTGAAAAAGTGACGAGGGCGGGGAGAAAAGGAAGGAAGAAGGCTTCAGAGAGTTACGTCGGACGGAATTTTCCAAATCTATGTACATATGTATGTATTTGCGAAGAAAAGCGTATTCACGGTATTTAACGTGCCTCGGAAATGACACGTTTTAATGTATACATGTTATGCTTTAATAAAAGTGAATTTCAATGAAAATGTTTGTCCGCCGATTGGAGCATCCTTATTCCTCTCTCCTTTCTTATACTTTTGTTTTCTTATATTTTTGTTTTCTTTTTTCCTTTTTATCTTCTTCCGCTACTTGAAAAAATTCCAGTTCTAGTTTTGTCATACTTCGTACGAAAAAAAAAAAAAAAGTAAAAAAAACGAATTTGTTTCGTTCGCTGGCAAACCGTGAATTTTTGATTGCGTCTGGGTGTTTGAGTTGCATTTTTTTTCTTCTCTTTCTTTTACGCATCTTGCATCCGGAGTTGCGTTTTGGGTTCGCAAGGTTTTGCGTATCGTGCGTCTCGGTTGCAAATCTTGCGTATCTTACACGTCCGAGTTGTTACTTTTTCGTATCTTGCTTATCTGAGACTTGAGTAGATATATGACGACCCAAATTGAGCCTTGGTTGAGTATTTTACGTCTGATTTGTGTCTGGGATTTTAAGTTTCGTTTACTAGTTTACTTTTCGTTTATCTGAGCAAAACGTACGAGGACTTCTAAACGGTAAGGTAAAAATACAGGAAAAGGAAAATTAGAATATTTTTGTAGCACGAGATAGAAAAAAAATTTACAAGAGAGAGAGATAGATAGAGAGAGAGAGAGAGAGAGAGAGAGAGAAAGGAGAAAGGTTTCTTAGAAAATTAGTTCTGTCAACGTAAGACCGTAACATCTTTCGAATCGTTTCGTGGCTTCTACACCGTGTGACAGATGACGAGCTAAACGCTATACCCGAGGAAGCCTTATATCAGACAATATGTATGTGTGTATATATATATAAATATGACGGAGGGAATGAAAGGACGAAAAAGAGAGAGAAATCCGGATGCCACGGTGGCTTCGCTTGCATTTCTAGTCGGCGCCTTCACGGTACCGCGACATCGCTAGAGACAATAGGAAAGGTCGTGGAGTCTCTGGCATTTTGCTGCGTCTAATAGACGTGTTCAAGCGCGCACGCATACTTGATACGTACATACATAAGTACGTGCATACTTGCATACATACATACATACATAAATGAGAAAAACGAAAGAATAAATTCTTAAGAGATAAAAAGGAAGAATTAAGAGATGGAACAAAAGCGTAATGGTGACAAAATGACGACAAACTGCACGAAATTGATCTTGATTGGTAAACCATTCTACGTAACAATATATCTATTATTATTCTTATTATTACTAACCAAACGGTATCCGTATATTTCAATACGAATAAATATATATATATATATATATATTTCTTTTTTATTATTAAATATAATATTATTAAGTAATTATCAGATGTAATATTATTAAACAATCATTCATTATTATTATTATTATTATTAAGAAATATAACAAACCAATAAATCGATCACGCGTTTGGCATAATAACTAATTTATAAATTAGAGAGAGAGAGGATGAGAGGACGCGAGGATACGTAAATTCTTGCAAAGCATATCGAGCAGATGAAGAAGAGAAAGAAAAATAAAAAAAATAAAAAAATAATAAGTGCGACGTATGAGCGCGAGCGCGCACCTGTGACTAGTCGCGTGGCTTGCCGTGCATGTGTGTGTGTACGTGCGCGCGCGCGCCGCGAATGGAAAAAAAATAGAGGGCGAGCGTGTGCGCGCCGCGCGCGGTGGCGAAGGTGCGCGCGCGGATCGTTGGAGGGAGAACGAGAAAGAGATGGTACTTTGTTATTTTGCTCGTGTGCGCGCAGAGAGCCGGCAAGCTGCGCGCTCGTGTTCGTTAGTTCGTACCTCCTGTTGAATTGGGTGTGGGATGGTATGTGCATGTGCATGTGTACGTGTACTCTTTCTCTCTCTCTCTCTCTCTCTCTCTCTCTCTCTCTCTCTCTCTCTCTCTCTCTCTCTCTCTCTATCTCTCTCTCTCTCTCTCTCTGTGTGTGTGTGAATTGTGCGCACGTGTGCGTGTATGCACGGCCGCCTGGCACGGCCAGGTACCAAATGCCGCAAGGTCATGACTCGAGCATACTACACACATAAGCAGTACGATGCTGCGCCCGCACAGCTCTCTCTCTCTCTCTCTCTCTCTCTCTCTTTCTCTCTCTCTCTGAATCTTTATCCATCTCTCTATTTCGTTGACCCTTTATCTATCTCTCTCTTTCTCTGATTCTCTCTCTCTCTCTCTCTCTCTCTCTCTCCCCTCTCTCTCTCTCTTTATCCCCTCTTTCTCCCCCTTATTCTTACAATCCCTCTCCCTATGGAGAACCAATCTCGAGGACCTCCTTTTACACCAGAAAGGACACCTATTAGAGGAAAACCCATTAGGGAAGGGGAAGAGAAATTACACATACACATATATTTATAAAATCTCTGAATGATCGGCGCAAACCACTAGATTCCGTATATTAAAGTTTTCATAATGTGCAACTTAGTATTATAATATACGATTTCCAAATCTTCCCCCTCTTATCTACACACACACGCACACACACACAACCACTATGCTACGAAGATATATAACTGTTTATATAAAATTTATCGTAAGAATGAAAGTTCATCGCATCATCTATTTCTTTGTTGGCTTATATATATATATATATATATATATATATATATATATATATATCATTTTAAATTTTATGTAGTACGTAAACATTGATAATATGAAAAATAAGGAAAATCTAAGTAAAAAAAAAAAAAAAAAAAATAGAAAAGTAATATCTGCGTTATTTTTAATGGAGTAATAAAAACATTCAATGACTATGATCGACCATAGAATAACCGCTGAATTCAAAAATGTCAAGGATCCAAATTCCGTTATGCGGCCTCGCGTAGAAATATTATACGTCATGGTAACAACAGCATAGATGGATGGATGGACAGATTGATAGCTACCACAAGTGGTTTGGAAATAATGACTTTTTACATATATTGTTTTTCATATGTTTTTTTACCTTTTTCTTTGTTTATATTTATTTTTTTTTATTTTACGATATCTCTGAATGAAGGTGTTCCACGTAGATATGTGTGTACGTGCGATAAAAGGAAAAAGTACGGATTCACCGGGAACGTTCGAAGCACGCATTGTTTTTTATTCCGTGTCTCTCTTCGCTTTAAAAAGAGACGAGTGCTTGTTTGCTGACGTCGTCAGAGAGTGGTACCGAATGGTACCTTTACATTCTCACGGTGGGTAATCTTTGCCGTTTCCTATGAGATTGCACGTCGCAACGAGAAAAGGTACATGTTTCAAAAGAAAATTTTATGATCTGTGTAAGAGAATCAGTATTAAAAAGAGAAAGAGGCAAGGAAAGAAAGAGAGAGAGAGAGAGAGAGAGAGAGAGAGAGAGAGAGAGAGAGGGAGAGAGAGAGAGAGAGAGAGAGAGAAAAGAGAAATGATCTTTTATCGTTAACTAATCAAAAATGGACGACGACAAAAACGAGAATGAAAAAAAAGATTTTAATCTGGATTTTATGCTTACAGAGTATTATTAACTTTACTAATTTATATATATATATATGTATGTATGTATGTATGTATGTATGTATGTATGTATGTATGTATGTATGTATGTATGTATGTATGTATGTATGTATGTATGTATGTATGTATGTATGTATGTATGTATGTATGTATGTATGTATGTATGTATGTATGTATGTATGTATGTATGTATGTATGTATGTATGTATGTATGTATGTATGTATGTATGTATGTATGTATGTATGTATGTATGTATGTATGTATGTATGTATGTATGTATGTATGTATGTATGTATGTATGTATGTATGTATGTATGTATGTATGTATGTATGTATGTATGTATGTATGTATGTATGTATGTATGTATGTATGTATGTATGTATGTATGTATGTATGTATGTATGTATGTATGTATGTATGTATGTATGTATGTATGTATGTATGTATGTATGTATGTATGTATGTATGTATGTATGTATGTATGTATGTATGTATGTATGTATGTATGTATGTATGTATGTATGTATGTATGTATGTATGTATGTATGTATGTATGTATGTATGTATGTATGTATGTATGTATGTATGTATGTATGTATGTATGTATGTATGTATGTATGTATGTATGTATGTATGTATGTATGTATGTATGTATGTATATGTTGAACGTACAAATAAATGAATTCAATAAATAAAAATATTGTTTGAATTAAAACATAATACTCATTATATTATATATTTCCTAACGTTTTTATATTGTATACATTCTATCTCATGGAGAAAAGAGGTTACTAATTCGCACACTTGCGAATGTATCTGTTTATATACGAGCGAAAGTATATTGTTAAAGGACAATTAAAGTATTGCTTTTTTTTCTTTTCTTTTCTTTTTTTTCTTTTTTTAATGTGTCGTCGAGAAAATTACAGGATATATTATAAGACAAGTATATTTTAATTATACAGTAATTCTCTAACGTAACTTTGACCTGCATTTGTAAAATATCTTATTATAATGAAGTGAGATATTAAGAACGATAGGTTAACGAGCATTGTCCAATTAATTTTTTCTTACCTATTTTTCCATCTAATAACGAACGATCATCATTTATTGTAACGCGTATTATTTAATCGTATCCATATCGACGAAATGAATTTGTCCAAATGCTGCCAATATATTTACTATGTATAAAAATAACTTTCTAAAACTATTTTTTGGCTATATTGGACTGGATTACAGTCAATGCTACTATTTTATTGAAGGTTAGTTATCAGAAATAATCGTTTCTGATTGGTTATATTTTTAGGTTAGAAGAGATTTTCGTTAACTCACTTTTATTGGTTAGGTTCTTTTTTGATGCATTTTGGTAACGATAATTTACCACGTCATCGGAAATCTTGCATCCTCATTCGTTGATTCCCATGAATAATTCTGCGCATGCATTCTGAAAATTGTACTTAACTATATATCTAGGCAAGCAAACTTTCTTCGTGCGCATGACGTAACGAATCTTCTGGTATACCTCTAGTAGCCATTTTGTTTTCGTCGGGACGGCTCATCAAGGTATTGCATTAAAGATAATTTGCGTAATTTTAGAATATTATACGGTCAATAGTATTAATGAACACACAAAAAAAAGTCTCGGGTAGTTTAATACAATTGTTAAAATTTAATTCATCAAATAATAATAATTAATAATACATATAATCGCAGATAAGTAACTGTTCTGTACAATATAATGCTTTTCGATCGATCCAAATTTCCTTTCAATGTTCCTTGAAATGGACAAAAATATTTGTAAAAATTACTGTTCATCCGCATTATTGTCTTTCTTTAATCAATTACGATGTATATTCGATCGTAGAAGTCACCCCTAACCGAACGTCTGTTATAAATACATCTATCTCTTCAAAGTAATTGGTAAAAATCTGTAAGACTAATGTCAATCGAATTCATATCAATTGAGTAAAAATTGATTTGTCATATTTTAAATGAGACTACAAAAGTTGTCCTTATGTAATAGTTTATGTAAAATTAATTAAGTATTCTAAAATTAAACAATTTCTTTGAAGATAGTAACGCTCTGACTCCTTCATGCACACTCATGAATATAATGCATTCGTGAGATAGTTTTGTAAATATTTCTGGGAGTAAGAGAGTTGAAATTAAATTTATACATGAATAATTATAATATTCTATATCTATAGAAAGCATCGTTAAATCAATTCTATAAGCTTACTATTAAATTGAAAATGATTATATCATAACAGATATAAAAAATATGTTAAATATAAAACACAAAAATGTTAATATATCAAAGTATTTAGTATATATTCTCTCGCTCTAAGTCTACTTGTCTCTTGCAAATGTGTATTTAGAGCCAGTCATATAAAGGCCTGGTGAATTAAAATAGGCTGTGTACTTATAGAAGGCAGTTTCTATCCTTATAGGTATCCATCTGTCCGTTCACCCTGGTCAGTGAGGTATTTGAGCTCTACACCATGGATTCAAAACGGCATGAATGCAGCGCCAGGTCACACACAGACTCACCACCTACTCCACCCTCACCTCCTCTGTATAGCTCAAGTTACACAACGCATGACAACTACAAAAGCAGAACATCTCGTCGATCGCCTTCGCCTACAGACTACAGGAGCAGTAAATCTTCCCGGAATGAATCGCCACCGGATAGACGAAGAAGGAAAAGGAGTACTTCCAGACCTTCTCCAATCCGATCTCATAGACGATCTCGTTCTAGTGACAGGGACAAAGATCGGGATAGAGACAGGGACAGGTCACGGAAGTATTCAAGAAGAGACAGATCAAGATCTAGATCGAGGGGAAGGTCTCGTTCAAGAGATAGAAGGCGCAGTCGTAGTAGAAATAGAAGTAGAGATAGACACAGATATAGAGAAAGCCGTAGACATCATAGAGCACCATCGTATGAATCTGATGCTTTTGAAGATCATGCAGATACGGTTGTAGCGCAACAACAGCCAGTTCCACAGCCAAATGCCTTTAAAAATGATGGAAGTTTTATGGAAATGTTTAAAAAAATGCAAGAACAAATGCAACCCTCACAACAACCAACAACTTCTGTTCTCGAGGAGAAACCAGTGATACCACCACCCTTGATGGTTGGAAAAAGGCGAGGAGGAAGAATCCTAAAAACTGGAATGGTTGCAAAGCCAAAGACTGAGCAAACTGTTGAACAGCCCAAGGATGCATGGTCGCTTTATATGGCAGAAGTGAAAAAATATCGTGAAGTTTGTTGTCAGGAAGAGGATAATACTAGACCATTGGTCAAATAATTAATTTTTTCTCTTCTTTGTCGCCTCATTATTCCTATAACAAATGTGCTGTGAACAATTAATTTTTTTTTTTATTTGACTTTTTAATGATTGAAACATTACGTGACATTCACAAATATCGAATGGTAATTTAACAACATACTTTGCACTTAAGTAATTTCAATATATTTTTTAAGGGTATGAGATATGACTTCTGAAACGAAATTGATTTTTAATCAAATCTATATAACGTCTATAATATGCTAATTTGAAACTGTATATGAATGCCTTTATAGAAAAAGTATATTATTTAAACAATATCCTTATCTATGAAAGAGAGAAAGAGACTATACAAAAAATGAAATTGTGATAGTGGTTAGATGAGGCAAGAGACATATGGCCTAGAGCGAGGGACTGTATACAAAGTATGTAGCAAAGCGTTGAAGGGGTGACGTGTAATATTTACCGAAAAATTGCAATAGAAATTAAGTAACTTGTAACTTGTTAAAGAGTATTCTAAACTGCTGCCATCATGTCACAAGTAGAGTGGAAGACAGCGCCATTTGATCCAAGGTTCCCAAATCAAAATCAAACAAGGTATGACTTTTTGAATATGATGTTAAAAACATTGATATCATTAATAATTTGATGATATTAATGATCTTAATAAATATGTAGATACTGCTACCAAAGTTACTTGGATTTTCATCGCTGTTCCAAAAAACACAGTCAAGATTATGAACCCTGTCAGTTCTTCAAACGAGTCTACACTTCTATATGCCCGAATGATTGGGTTTCAAAATGGAATGATCAAGTTGAAGAGGGTACATTTGCAGGAAGAATTTAGAAAAGTTGTTATCTGTGAACTTCGCCTTCCCTTTTAGTGAATTCATTATGAAGAACAGGATATTCAGATCATTTTCTCCTGTTTGTAAAGTAATTAATAATTATTAAAATGAGAATATAAATATGTATGTAATGTGTATATTTTGTAATACCTTAAAACCTTTACTGTTCTATTTTATTTTTCACTTTTTCTTTATTTTATATAATACGTGAATCTTAAAAACACGGTGTTTCGAAATGTGATTTGTAGCGGATTCAGTTTGTATGTATAAAAATGAAAAGTTATATTTTTTTCAAAGGTCATTTAAAATTTTTATCTTACTGTTTTACTTTTATTTTGTTATGCGAATTATATTTTATGTTTTTATTCTGATACCATCAAAATATTGTTACACAAAAGAAGATATAATGGGACGATTAAGTAATGTTGTTTATTAGCAGCGATCAATTTTACGTAAACCAATAAGAGTTAAGATATTGACATACACTGTGCGAAGCAAATAATTTTGTTCTATCGAATATAGTAATTTATTTGCATTGAAAATTTTAGAAATATGACAAGTATTAATAGTCTCAACTTAATTAGTGAATATTATTCGTCTAATTCAGAAGATGAAGAAGAAAATGAAAAATATAAAAAGCTTGGTGGAAGGTAATCAGATGTTCTAGGTTAGATTTTGATTATTTAGAAACAGGTAAAGATATATTTTTCGTTTACAGTTTAACTGTACCACAAAGTATTCTATCATGGAAAGGTGTTCCTCATCATGAAGAAATAATAGATAATCCGTCAGATCATAATGGAAAGATAAGAACTTTTAAACATGAACGTGGCAATTGGGCAACGTTAGTTTATGTAAATTGTAAATGAAGGATTTGGTAGTGCACTGAAAAATGAAAATTTATTAATGCATATTGCAAGATGTCAGAATATTAAAATGCTTGATATTTATTATTGTAGATACACCTAGTGACGCTATGCTTTCTTGGATAAAGTCAATTGCAACTTTATTGCCAAAAGATAGCAATATACTTTTCGAACAATTCCATGTTAGTCTTACTCGAACATTGATTTTAAAATTTCATTGGATTGAATCCTTTGTTGAAAGTTTAAAACGATTATTTCAAAAGACAAACAAATTTACCATGGAACTTACTGATATAAAAATATATTGCAATGAAGAAAGAACTCGTACATTTCTTGGAATAAATTGTTACAGTAATACGTTAAATTATTTAATTTCTACTATTGATAATATGTTGACAGAATATCAGTTACCATCATATTATGAGGTAAGAACATGATGATTCTCTAGTGTATTTAAAATAATATTATGAATTATGTTAGACTCATTATAATAAGATTTACATCATTATTTTTGAATAATTTTTTTTTTTTAAGGACCCTTCATTCCATATAAGTATACTTTGGTGGGTAGGAGATAGAGAAGACTACTTCAACAAAGTTCTACCTTCAATCAAATCAAGCTTTAATAAATTTTTAATTGATTATACAGATGAAAACTATGTACATATTAATGAATTATATTGTAAAGTAGGAAATAAACTTTATACATTTAAATTACAATAAAATTATGGGTGTTAATAATACTGTAAATACATAGTTATATTTATAAGACACTGAAAACTTAATTTATCATTCTTAATATCATAACTATAATGGTTTAAAAATTGTAAGATTGTGTGACAATTTATGTACAATACCTTTTCCTTCCCATAAAACTAACCAAGATTGACATATATCAGTTACCATATTAACAATTAAAGTACATATTTCAGGATTCTTTATAGTTATATTTGGATCAGGTGGTTCTGTAATATTTGTGCATCCACTGATATCTATATATGTTAGTGTAGGCCTATGATTCAATAACATATGTACAGATATCGATGAAACTTTCGAATTGCCATTAAGTATTAATCTTGTAAGATTTGGTGCTTGTAAGAGTATAGATTTAACATCATCATCGGTAATGTCACAACAAGCAAATTCGAGTGATTCTAAAGTCATAAAAAAAGATTTGGAATTCTGAATGATATCAGTAATAAAGGAACTCCGAGTTGGATGCAGTGTATTAGATAAATTTAAATTAACTAATTGTCTTTGTAAAGAATAGCATTTACTGTCTCCATTTAAAAAATTCCATGATAAATCCAAATTTACAAGATTATTACTTTCAATGGAAAAATTAAAATCATTTAGCTCACAGTGTCGTAAAGACAAAGTTTGTAAGTTCTTCAATGGTACAATTAGTTTGTGAACTGTTTCTTGAGAATTTGGTCCGAGTGGATTATAACTAAAATCTAGTACTCTTAGTTGAACTGGTAACTTTTCTATTCTTGACAAACAATTGTGATCAATATCACATTGTTGCAAATATAATTCTTGCAAAAGTGATAAATCTGAAAGACAATCAGACAATATTTTTCCACTATTGAGAAAAACTCCTCCAGAGAGATAGAGTACTTGCAAATTTTTTTGGTACTCTAAAGCTTTAAGCAAAGGTTCAAACTCCGTTTCTTTCGTTTCATCTGATTTAAGTCGGAAAACGGACGTATTCTCGCACGATTTTAAACATTTTATTGTTGTCTCTTCTGGTACTAAAAATAGAAAATATATATAATTATAATTTTATAATTTTACTTATAATGATTACTTCGATATAAAAAATATTTGTTTATATTACCTATTTGATTAATTCTACAAATCGTTTTATACCTCTCTACAATAGATGGTATTTCTATTTTGATAATTTCACATTTTAAATATTTTGTATTTCCATTTCCTTTTACAATATGGATTATATTTTCAGAAGAAAGTGGATCTCCTTCCATTGTTTTTAAAACAAGCTCCACTGTACACCCAGTTTCATCACAAAATTTTTTCTTCATATCATCTAAGATGATTCTTAATATATCACCCCTCTCTTGCTCAAGTATAAGTAATTTTAAATAAAAAATTTTATTTTTTATAAAAATCTGTAGATTCGTTGATATTCCATTATTACTTTGTTGACATGAATTATTCAGAATATTTGAACAAATAGGTGACGGAGTACGCGATATAGAATTTTTAGTAAACCCGGTAGAAAAAAGAGAGATTTGTTTATTTTTCTTTTTTCTAAATTGTTTAGGTGAATTAGTAGGACTGGTTACTTTACTTGTATTACTATTGTCACTGTCTTCTAATGCAATAATATCGTGTATTTCTTTATCTTCTTCTTCTTCTTCTTTTTCATCATCTGTATCAATTTTTTGTCGTTTTACACGTGTACTATTTGTCTCATTATCTACATTGAAATTATTTGATTTTCTTTTGGTAGTTGTATTGAAAATATCATTTGAAATTTTTTTTTTGGAACTTGTGCACATATCATCTTCTAACCAGTCATCAACTAAATCTTCTTCAGTATCTAGAAGAGGATTTGATACTTTACACCTATCATTAGAATTCGTGATCGGCCTTATTAAACTACCTCTATGTTTTAAACTAGCTATTGTTCTTTTATAATCTTCTCCAGCTGATATCTTCTTAGGTTCTACTTCCTCATTCTGTGTATCAAGATCTATTAATTTTTTATAATTATTTTTAGGTGTAGGAGATTGTTTTTTAGATTTTTTTATACTTGTTGGCACCAAAGGTATTAATTTTTTGTACATATTATCATATTCCATTTCTTCATTTAATAATAAGTTGCCAGCACGATCCTTCCAACTTTCTAAACAATCTAATACTGTATCTCCTTCTTTTGTTCTAAGAGTAACATTTGCACCGTATTCCATTAATAAGCACATCATAGATAAATTCCCACATGATGCGGCGTCATGAAGAGGTGTAATACCCCCACATAATGATCCACCAGGATCATTCACGTTTGCTCCACTTTTAAGTAACAATTTAGCTATTTCTATGTAATCATGATTTGCAGCTTCATGGAGCGGAGTCCAACCACAGTGATCTCTTACGTTCGTTGGATGTCCTGCTGCTAACAATTTTTCTACACTTGCAATATTACCATTAATACATGCAACATGAAGCTGTGTTTCTCCTTTTTCATTTCTCCTCACTGCAAGACCTCTCTTAAAGCGTCGTTTTGTCGTTCCAATATTTTCTTTAGATTGCAATTCATTTTCCACATCCGACAAGTCCTCTAAACAAATATCTCCTCCAATATTTACACTTTCTACTTCACTTTCACTTTCACTTTCTTCATCGATAAGATGATTCGTCAGATTATTTAATTTTTCTTGGATCACTTCTGTAGTATCTTTATCTTCAGTTATTTTTAAATAAAGTAAAAATTCTTTTAGAATAGATATTTGAAGCTTCTTATTTTTAGATTGTTCTACCGTGGATAATGCTAAATTGTAAGATTTTTTAATTTCTGCATCAGAAGATTTATTAGCTATTTGTAAGTCAGCTAAGAAGAGAGCAGACCTGCATATTTCACGTGGATCACTACAGAGTTCAAGTTCTCTAATAGCAAATTGTAATGCTTCATCATAACGATCTGCATCGCGCAGAGTTTGTGCCAAACTTACTAAAGCAGCACCTATTTTCTCACTTCCACTATCTTCTGCACATTTTAGCATTTCTTGATAATAACTGATTGCTTTTTCAAAAGACTGTACAGCTACAGTTGCATCTCCTAATGTTTCATATAGCTTTTGTTTAACAGATATATCATTTTCAATAAATAAATTTTCTTCAGTTCTACATATTGTTACCACTAGAAAAAATTAAATAGTATTTAAACAAAAAAATTTTACATTTCTAATTTAACAAATATTGTAAACTTACCTATCCTTAAATATTTCTCAACTTGTTCATTCACATTCTGTGGTAATTCCTTAGTCAAATATAAAGAAACTAGTATTTTACGGGCATCATTCCATTCTCCAATTTTCAACAATAACTCTGCTTTTGTAAGATGCGCTTTAGCTTTCAATGATACATTGTTTATATCAGCAGCAGTGTCAAGATGTTGCAATGCCAATGTAGTTTTTCCTTGACGTTCATATATAGCAGCTAAAGCAATGTTTGTTCTATGTAAGTCCTCATTCAAATTATGCTTTTTACACAATACTGCTGCTTTTTCAATAAGATCAATCGCTTGTTCAAGTTCTTTTTGAGCTTCAAGTACTAAGCCTAGATTCAAGAGCAACCGTGTACGCATTGTCATCATTTCTTCTAATTTAATATTTGAATTTTCTAATCTATAAATAGATTTACATCATTTAGTATATATATATATATATATATATATATATATATATATATATATATCATTTAATAGAATATAACAAAATCACATATTAAAGATTACAAATGCATAAAATACTTATTACTCATTGCAAAGACGTATACTCCTTGTATATGCCTTTTTAGCATCAACTAAAGCATTTTTTTTTCTATCAGATTCTTTGGGTTGCGTTTCAGCTAGACAAAAATATGTTCTTCCTAATGTAGCAAAAGCACGCTGTTCTTCCAATAAATTCTTTACCTTTTTGGCACCCTCTGTTCTAACATATAAATTGTAATAGAGTCATTTATCTTACTAAGAAGTTATATTAATTATTTTTACTTCTGTATATGTATCACACAAACCAAGATATTCGTTCAGATGTATCAATGCCTCTTCATAGTTACCAAGCTCGGTATATACTTCACCGATCATTCTATGCGCAATTGCACAATTTAACTCATCATTTAAAATTTGACAAGTTTCTAATTGTTGTATATATTCCTGTAAAGCATCCTCTAATCTTCCAGTTTGAAAATATAAATCTCCAAGTTCTTTAACAATTTCAGCCAAATTCTGTAAATTTCCATCGCGTTTGGCACGTTGTTTTCTTTTGATAAGTCCTTATTTTAATAAATGAAAACAATATTAATTAAAAATGTACTAATGTAATGTAAAATTATATCGGGATTATTCATGATATATTTTGATTTTATAATTATCACTCGAACACAAAATACTTACTGTCTTCTTCCATATTGCAATAAACTATGTGTTAATGTGTTAATAACAAAAGTCAATGGCACCGTTCATAACCTCACGTTTGCATCACGTTAATATATATATATATATATTTCTTTTTTTCAAATGTAGTAAACTATAGTTTTAGATATAACAACTTTGTTGATTTTTTAATTCGTCACATAATATAAATATAATCTAGATTCTAAAAACTTTTTATTTTCAATATATCTAAAAGATTAGAATTTTATATTTGAATGACTACCATAGTGTGTAAAGCGAATGAATTCAAGAAGTTTTCTTTACGCACTACTTGAGTATTTGTAGGTTATGAATATTTTGACGAAAAATTTTTGTCTTTTTTAATATTTTTACAACGTATTTTTGTAAATGACGATAAGTGTAAATAACAGTGAAGAGAAAACACTTTTTTTCATACGATATATACATCAACTCTTTTGGCAACTTTATTCTTTCGCATAATAGAAACTTCACACATATCTTTATGGTTGTATTTATATACATGTACATATACAATATCACGATAAGAAATAAAAATTATTCTAAAAGTTAACATAAAAAAAAAAAAGGAAAACAAACTGTGAAAGGTATTATATATTTTTTCATAGTCTTTTTCTTGTCATTTATATGATAATTGATATAATTAATAATTCACATATTTTAAATTGTACAATAATTGACTGAATACGTAATATTATTACATTCACTTTAGTAAAATGATTTATGTCATTTTGCTATTTTTTGTTAACCTTTTTTCCTTTCTATTTTACAAACATATTCCATCTGTTATATGTTGTTCTGATTTACAAAAATCTAACTTTCATTTGCTCCAATTTACATGATTTATTTTAAATAACATCATTCAAATCGATGAGAATAATAAGCAGTCAGTTAATCTAGAAGTAAATGTTTTTTATATTATTAAACATAACTATCTATTGTGATTCAACTAATCTTAACTAATTCTTTTACAATGATGTTGTTATTTCAGTTTTCAAATGCTATAACATTACATATCAGGCTTATTTGAAATGATATCACTTAAAGCTATTTATTGATGTTATTTTAGCTCGTTTTTGTGCATAAAATTTTCATGATGAATTATTTATTTCATTTATTATATTAAAAATTTTTGGTTGCTTTTTTCTTTCTTCTTTTTTTTTGGTTTTAAAGTCATCTTCAAAAGCAGACTTTTTCATATACATTTGTAATCATTTCTAATGACCAGAGAATATGTAAAACATATTTCTCTGAGGATTCTTCGAGGATCATATGCACAAAAGCGGACTTTTTGAAATGACATATAATCATTACAATATTCACGCTTTCATTATATTTACACATAATTGCAAATATCGCACAAATATTCGAAGCATAGCATTATTATCTTGATCTATATGTGT
>OU964961.1:18376018-18483518 GCA_918808275.2 Dolichovespula sylvestris
GAGTCGTATCCGATTCTTTCATACTATAAATCATTTTATCTTCATTACTCAATTCGCCCGTGATATTTGTCACGTATTTCGAGTCTTTCTCTTGGCCATTTTGAACTTCTGTTTCCTCGACTTTCGGTGGATCAGTGGACGATGCTCTTTTCGTCAGAACGAACGTGTTCGCCGGGGTTACATGAAGACTCGAAGTACTTTTATATTTGATCGGTTCCCGTTTTCCTTCAATACCACTAACAACGAACTCTCCTTTTTCTCTCTTCTTACGTTTCCTTCTTCCTTCCTTTTTGGTTTCGTGGCAGTGATCGTCGATCATAAGATCGTGATAAGTCGTTGATATATGAGAGGCGATCTCACTGGGTCGTCGTTTCTTTATCTTTTTGCTGATAGTCGAAGCGTTCGACAGATTTTTAACACTTTTCCTACGTGCCGTGTCTTTCTTAGACGTTGCCTGTTCTTCTTCTTCGTCCTCGTAATCGTTGGCTCTTAGACAATAAGAAAGGACAAAAAGAATAATAACGAATACTTCGAGGCAAGTTAGAAGGGCGTGCTGGCCAATGGCGAAGAATATTCCGCGCCAACTGTCTCGATCATTTAGAATCGATTCGATCGATTTCGAGAGTACTGCGATCTCTTCTCGTAAAGCAGCGATTTCGTCGAGTCTCTTTAAATCACGTTCCTCGCCTTTTCTTGACTCCTCGCTCATCGCCGTTATAGCACGTTCCAAAGAACGTTGCATTTCTTCGACTTGCTTCTTGTAACGTCGACTCAGCTCCTCTAAATATTGACCGCTCAGAGACATGTTCCTTTCGAGTGCCTGTCAAATGAAATTATATATATTTAGTAGAGGAGAGATATTTTGTTTGTTCGTATTTTTTTCCTTCAACATAGAACACGCTTACCTGTATAGAGTTTAATCATATATATTAATTTAATTCCATATCGGGTCAAATGGAAAATATCAAGAGACTATTAAAAGTATTATGAAAATATGTGGATTAAACGGAAGTGGAAAACCAATTTTTTTTGTTTCTATATATAAGGATATTCAATATATACTTCGAAAATTTTTATAATTTTAAACATTTTTTTTTTAGACCGATTATATTATTTTCGTTCGTATTTGATTAAACAAAGCTATCACTGACCTTGATCCTGTTAGATAATCTGAGGAAAACGGACTCCTTTTGCTGTGGCGTCGTACTTGCAGTCGGTTGCGCGTTCGAGGCAGCAGCCGGTCCATTTTGCAAATTAATTGCATCGTTCTCCAAGTCCTTCAAATCCGAAAGCAATGTGTCAAAATTCAGATGATCCTGAGAAGATAATTTCCCTTCTTGTTCACTAGGCTCTCCCTTCCCTTTACCATCAATTTCGACTTGTTCCAATTTCTTCGTTCCAACGTTTTCGCTTCTCTCTGTCTTTTCAGTTCTACTCTGAGTAATAGTTTCGCCGGATTCAATTAGAGATGAAGGAAGATTGTTATTGATTTCTTGAGTAACGTAATTTGCTATCGGGACACTAGTTACAGTTTGAGTTGCGGTTTCGGTCGCTCCAAAAATCGATAATTCTTCAACGATTTTCAACGTAGGTGTCGGTAAATTTTTAACGAGTGGCGCAGTTGTTATAATGTCACCTTGTAAAGTCTCCTCCGCCGTCTCCTTGCTAGGTTCCAAGCTAGATAAAGATGGCTCCTTTCTTCCGAGATCCTCCTTGCTCAAAGTTTTCGTTGGCTTTATTTGTAAAGCCAAACTCTCGCTGCTGGATAAGCTATCGACCAATGTCGAAGTCGTAGTTTCCAATTTTTCGTTAGAAGATTCTTGACGTTGCTTGGTATCCTTCGAAGATGTCACAGTTGTAGTTGTGATTTGCGATGGGGGCGATACGACAGGAAGGTCGGTACTCTTATCGGTGATCTCCGCTTTTAATATAGCATCCTTCTGCGTTATGTTTTCTGATTCACTTCCAGGTATCTCGTAACTAGTGTTCATAACCACTTTGCGTTCTTTCGTTGCCAATACGTTGCAAAGGGCGACTATGTATTCAGGTTTGAAGACAGAAGAGAAGAATGTTGCCTGAAGATTTCTTGCCTTACTTTTAGATCTGCTTACATTTTCTTCCTTCGTTTGATTGATCGATGATATATCGATACCATGATCGGCACATAATCCATCTTCTCTGAGAGTCTCGTTCACCAGATTGTTCTTCAGTAGATCGTCCAATTGTCGATCCCTGCAACCGACCAATTGAAAAACTTTGGCAAATTTTTGATCGGAACATTTGGGACAGAGAATGGTGTATCTCGGTGTGGTACAACTGTCGTATGAATTTTCTAATATCGTTCCAGAATCGATGCTCTGTTGAATCTTCGTTATGTTGTTTCCAGTCAAGTCGCTGGACTTAACCAAAACTTCTGCAGCTTTTTTAACGATACTGAGAACGGCATCTCTGGCGCTACCGAAGAGATTCGACGGTACACCGTCGGCATCAAGTACCTCCTCTTCGTCGTTGTCTTCGTCGTCTTCGGAATCGGAACTCGATTCCCTTGATATCTGATTCTCCGTTTCCGTTTCGAGCACCTCAAACTCGCTTGTACCGTATGCACGGAAGAGAGAAATCGGGCAAAAATGTTCGGAACCGTAATGAGATTGAAGTTCCACCTTGATAAATTGCCCAAAGAGTTGAGGATGCAATGCGAAGCTTTGAATGTCTCTCTCGTCCTTCGCGGTAAAATGACCGACCGGACTCCAATCCCGCGTTGGAAAACGATCGCTAACGTAAACGGAGAATTCCTTTGGCGACGAACTAAACAGTTCGAAGTTTGCCAACTCGATTTTCTTTGCCTGAATGGCCTCACAGAGTTCTACCACGAACCAGACGCGCGAGGTACATGTATTCAACATGTACTCGTCCCTGGTGGCAGCCAATACGCTTTTAGCGTGCTGAGCTTCCGGATTAACAGCGACGATCTTCGCACCGCAATCCGGCGAAGCATAGTTCTTCGAACGGACCTTCATACCGCCCATACCTCGACCTGGTCCTCCTGGATTTTGCACCGAGGCGTTTGGATGCGCTGCAAGTGTATACCAGTGGTCATCAATTGAATATCTACGAAATTGAAAAGTACTTGGGGGTAGATCAGGTATTGCCCCCATCCAAGAAATAAGTGTATACAAGATAACGGTCAGAGCAATGGATTCCAATTATGCCAGTTGTGTAATCTAACAAATCACTTTAATTTCTAGAGTGAATAGTCAATTAGTACACATGCCACTTAATCTATGTTGAATCCAAGTCGAATCATTAGAGATTCGATACTCACTCTTCTTCTTTTCTGCCTCCTCCAATCGTTTCTGTGCCCATTCGCTAAAGGACGGTATATCCTCGTGCGAATCGGATGGTCCAGACGCAACGAGACCATCGATGATCACTGCTGCGGCTACGTCGTCCCTATTGCCTCCGCTGATCAATCGGACTCTTGCTGCGGTATCATTCAACTCGGATGCAGCCCCAAAAGCTTCCTCGACTTTGGCCAAATCTTCCGGTAGCACCTGCTCGACTTCCTCCTCCTCCTCTGATCGAACTTCCGATGGAACGGCATCTACGGCATCGACTGCGACCTTTTGTTGCTCAGCCCTGACGACCACCACGATGTCAGCAGGTTTCTCGTTAACGTTTCTTCCATGCGTCGTTCCATGCAATCCCAGAAGTTCATCCTCGTCCGACAAAACATTCGTATCGTTATCCTCTTCGATACTTTCTTCCTCGATCGTTGAAGGACTCGGTATCTGTGTAGATGGTTCAGCATCGTGTATATCCTCGGAGTATATCCTATCATTACTCTTCGTACTCGAATTCTTTACGGATGAATGCGAATCGAGTTCAATTTTGGGCTCAGCTAGGCTCTGCAATTCTGCTGCCGCTGTATCCACCAAGGTCAATACGACTGCTTGCCCGGTCTCCGAAATTCTGCGAATAGAGCATCTGTTTTTTCTCGTGTTCTATTTCAAATAAATGAATTATCCTCGTAGATAAAAATACGATAATAAAAATAAATAAATAAATAAATAAAAAGAAAAAAGGGAAAAGAGAAAAAAATTATAGAAACGAAAGGACACATCGAGTATTTCCTGATAATCTTAAATTAACGATACTTTCAAAGAGGGGAAAAAAGGTTAACACCGATAAAGATCGCAATCGATAATGATCGTTTGATGATAATGTCCTCACCGATCATAAAGGCAGGCGGGGACGCACCACAAGGCTGCTACTACCGTTAAATAAAGCGCGGCAGCTCGTAGGAGGTATCTTAGCTGTCCCCCTGAATCATCGACCCAGTATAAAGGACATTCGCCTTGGTCCTTCACCATACCCTTGGCCATGTCCTCCTTAGATCGAAAGATCTCCGATGATCACGGATTTGTCATCATTCTAATTTCTAGTCTCTTCACCTTTCCCGTTTAGATCTTGATCATCGATCTTAAACTTTTTTTCAAGTTCAACTCTCTTAAACGACATTGTTAAAAAAAAAAAAAAAAAAAAAAAAAAAATCGTAAAAAATAGAGACATTTATTGTTTCACAAAGAAGAGAAGTTTGTTAGCTCGTTGAAACGATCACCCGATCGTAAAATTCAATTTAAACATCGTCTTGAACGTTGGATATCACAAATGAGTCATCTATCGATCGATTTCAAAGGTCGCACGAATTATCTATCCTAAATCAATTTCTTTGAGCAAACTAGCTTATAGTTATTTAATCATGTAATCGAAATATTAAGCTACCAGTAGTTGTTATAAATTGACAGAAAACATTGTATAAAAAATGAATTGGGAAAGAACAAAAAAGAAAAAAAAAAGAAAAAAGAGAGAAAAATATATATACATAAACACAAAATTATATATATAGAAAGAAAGAAAAAAGAACAAAGGTACGAATATACGTTGCTAAGTTTGATGCGAAGGAGAGACTTTAAAAACGTGGCACAGCTACCGTCAATGGTAAGAAGGTCATCGATAGTTTCACGGTCTACCGAACGTTTTTCAATGGTCAATCAATCCGGTTTGCGAGTCGTGAGCATCAACGAGAAATTACTCGCTTGATATTAGCCGAGATAAACTCGTATAATTTATGAGCCTGAGGTGCCAACTAAACCTTCTCGATACGATAATTTACAAAGACGTTGATATAAACTCTTTGATATAACGATCTCAATACAGTTGTTTCAGTAAATGTTCATTAACTCGTTAAAGATTATATTAAATGGAAAGTTTCATTGCGGGCACAACAGTAAAATTATGGGCATGCGAAAAGATGGAGTGCCGCTTATACCAATTTAACGAGAAATATATAAGAGAAAAAATATATTAAGTAGGTATGAGGAACAAAGGCGAATGCAATTAAGAGAAGTGTTAGCGAATTCTCTCTCTCCTCCCCTCCCTCTCGTCTTTTTTCCTTTCCTTCGGAAATTACTCGTCAAAACGAACTGTTGGAAGTAAACGGTGACAAATCGACGACTCGTTCGTGTATCGAGTGTCTTAACGAGCCCAACTCACTCAGACTCCAACTTCTAAACATGGTCAAATCGGCTTGGAAAATCGAGAACGTCTCGTTCACCGAGTCCTGATTCGACGGGACAGGGGAAATCGCTTTAGAAAGACGAAGGAACATAATACATCGAGATACCTGATCACTGTTGCCATGCGAGAAAGAGAGAGAGAGAGAGAGAGAGAGAGAGAGAGAGAGAGAGAGAGGGTCTACCGGATTAGAAAATAAAAATGGAACTACATGAAAGTACTTGAACGTTTCTTCCCTCCTGTTTCATTTCCCCACCTACCTATGTGGCTCGATTTTAGCGAGAGAGCACCTGGACACGCTCGTTTACAGAGAGAATAATCTAATCCAGGATGAAAGTATCGCCGGTGGAAGCGTTTCTAATAAGCTTCCTCCTCTCGTGCGGTGTACATACTCGTCGCCACGAGAAAAATCATCGACCGCGCGTGCATTTATTCATTTTAACAAGACAGCCAATCAACTCTAAGTGACTACGCAGAAATACTCGTTCCGTTTTATGGATCCCGATGGCCTATCAGAAGAGTATAGGATATATATCTCCTGTTCGATCTCGTGCGATTTATCGAACGTAAACCTGTCTCCATTTTAATTGTCGGTGAAAACGCGTTCGGAACGAATTCATAGTCCATGCCGTTTTCTAATACTTATTTCTCTTACCTACGTTAAAATGTTTATAGAGTCCTTAAAGAGAGAAAGAGAGAGAGAGAGAGAGAGAGAGAGAGAGAGAGAGAGAGAGAGAGAGAGAGAGAGATGTGAGAAATACACACGAGAGATCGATTAACGAGTTGTGACTTTAATCTCGAGTTAATGTCTAATCATCGATAGGAAAGTTTTCCTTCAAACGACAAGACCAGAATATCTCGTCTAGAAATGTGGGTTAATCTCATCATAGAAATCTCTGATAATTCGCGAATAGATTTGGCTCCTCGTCGAACTTTGTAAATGTCCATAAGGATATAAACGGATCTAAAAGCTTGCTTTTTTACGAAAAGAAAAAAAAAAGGAAAAGAAAAAAAAAAGATAAATTTTGTTCAAAGAAGGATTAGAAATGACTCTTGTAAGACATGGATTTATTCAAGCTGGAAAAATAGAAGGCACCCGGGGCCGATTAGTTTATGCTGATAGTTGGTTTAAAATTGTCCTTTTAAAATAGGTAGACAAAAAATCTTGTTCTTAAAATAGGAAGAATATATACATATAGATATATTTATATATATAAATATATAAAAGAGAAATGAAAATGTTCTTCGCCCGCACACATCCGCATATGTCCGCACACGTCCGCATACGTCCGCATACGTCCCTTTTCCTGTAGACCAAAGAAAAAGGAACAAGACACTTTGGTCTTCTCGCGACATGGGCGCGGTGAGAGATCGACCCACGCGTAAAGTAGACCATTGTAGTCGAATAAAAATAAAATTCCTTATGGTTAGGAACGTTTCGAGGAGGCGGTGCTGTGCTCGCGGCTAGGTCGAAGCACAAGTATCGGCTTCCATCGTATAGAAGCCGAGAAGAAGTCGATCGATCGAAGTACGCGATTACTTAACGACCGCCGTTAAACCGCGTTCCTTTGAAAGAACCAACTATTACTCAGAGAAAGCCTGATTTACATTCGAACGTTGGAGATAAATAAGACGGGCGAGATGGTAGGCGCAGAATTCCAAAAATTTATCAACTATAAACTCGCAACGAGATCGGGCAGCACACCCAATTCCCTCTATTCTCTAGTATTCACTTTGAGATTGTTGCAACACCGATGTATTTTTCACACGAAAGAATGACACCGTGGGTCGAATTGTCGACACCGAACGATATCGCCAACGATTCCTTTAATACACCTAAAAGAGAGAGAGAGAGAGAGAGAGAGAGAGAGAGAGAGAGAGAGAGAGAGACACGTTCCCCATCAAACATGAGAGGCGGTTCATGCGTTTCCGCTTTCGCTCGTAATGGATACTTCCCACTGATTCTCGTCGAATCACTAGGTACTCAACATTGATTGCGAGTCGACCATGATTGATTGGGAGACAATTTCAAAATTCGTCGATTATCCTTTTTTCTTTTTTTTTTTTCAACGATTCTTCCTTCCTCCCCTTTTATTACGAGGAGGAATTGGATTAGGAAATATAAAAAGATCGAGAAAGCTTACGAATTGGGTTACCGTTATTGCAAATCCCACCAAGTCGTTATTCACGTGTATACATGTTAAATAATAACATACAGCTATGTCGTAGTCGTAGTCGTAGTCGTCGTCGTCGTCGTCGTCGTCGTCATCGTCGTCCCTGCTTACGTAAAAATTCAGTTGACCTAGAAAGGATAAAAATGCTTCACCGTGTATCCACGTACATATATATACGTAGAAATACGAAAGAAAAGAAAAAAAGGTCGACGGGTGCACCACCGCCATTGGCCTTTGACGTTCTCGAAATGAGCCTTTTTAGAAAGCTCGCTCGGCATCGATGCAAGGAGGACAAAAATTGTTAAAGCGTCGATATTAGAGCTTTTCATTTCTTATCCTTTCTTTCCTCCGAATGTTTATTTCAACGTACGATAATTATGTATACAAAATTATACATGTATTTTATTGAAATGTTATTACGTTATGATCGATTGTCGATTCATTTCAAAAGCAATTATTCTTAGTTCATTGAAATAGAATGAGGAAGAGAAAGAGAAAGAAAAAGAGAAAGAGAAAAAGAAAGAGAAAGAGAAAGAGAAAAAAATAATAAACCAGCTCGATTTTTTTCTCTCGAAATGAATAATGCCGAGCGATTTTTTTTTCTTTTTCTTTTTTCTTTCCTTTTTAATATATTACTTCCAACAGCTTCTCCCATCCTTATTCGATTTATCATGGACGTCTAGCGTATTTCACTTACTCTCCGACGAGCACAGTTGCACTTTTGTTACGGTATACGAAACGCCGCGATATCAAAATCGTTCGCCGTGAAAATTGGTGGATCGTAAGGCAGTAGACATATAAACATTAAATATTGACATAAATTTTCGTTATCTGATTTTATCTTGTTCAATTGTAAATATGTAAAAAGTAATCCAGTAATAAACGATTAAAGGATGAACAAATCAAGCGACGTATTTTTCGAATAATTTCATTTAAATAAGAATATAAACGTATGTATGTAAGAAGTACGAAGTTTTCTTTTCTTGTATTTAATTTTATTGCTGTTATATATCGTCAATATTTTCGATCCAACGAGTGCCAGAAATAATAGGATGTTATGAACGTTAGAAACGAAATAGCCAAAAGTTTATTGGCTCGGCATCGCCCAATGCCAAGTTAAATCAAACTGAGAAAACAAGGAGAATTAATATTAAGATAGAATAGAAAGGGCAAAAGACGCATATCTCTCTCTCTCTCTCTCTCTCTCTCTCTCTCTCTCTCTCTCTCTCTCTCTCTCTCTCTCTCTCCCTGTCTCTCTCTTTCGATAAATAATACTTCATCGTAACTCAAAGCTTGATTTCTCCATTTTACTTGACTATTTCCATCTGCCTGCGGTCGTTTCACGGTGGTCTATGTACGTGAACTACAAACTTCTTTGCAATTTCTGTTTCACGCGTTTCCGTAATCGCCGTGTCGTGCATACTAGTTCACCCAACTATATAGTTTAGCTTCGTTCGAAAGTCGTTCGTTGAACGTTAAGTTTGTCTCGGGCACTTTTATCAAAGAAATTGGATGTCGTTCTTAGAGACTAGTACGTCCGATGCATCGTAAATCCATTACACTGTGACATTCCTAAAGGATGACAGAATTGTCCTGCGAATCGTACATCAAGATGAGATGAAATCAAATAAGAAACTTTCTCGCGATAACAGTTGTTTTTTTTCCATACTTTTCATATTCTTTAATCCGTCGCTCGTTCCTCCGATGATAAGGTTTCCGAACAAGTCATTTCGAAATTGAATTCCTCTGTATTTCGAAATTAAATTTTTCAATACTGAATCCAACAAACGAATAATAATAAAAAAAATAAAATAAAATAAAATAAAAGTATAAAGAACGAAACAAAAAAAATATTTAAAAAAAATCACATAAAAAATACGTGTTATGAACAAACGAACGTGTACGTCTGTTATTCTTACGTTGGAAAACATAAAATGGGATACAAGATAAGCGATATGATTCTCTTAATTGTTATTACAATATTTCATTAAGAAAAACATAACGTGAGTCATCGACAAACAAATTTGAATTACCAATATCATTCTTGGTTATCTACTTTTTCAAGATTAAGTTAAGAAGATAATAAAAATTGGAATGTTCAAAGTTAAAAAAAAAAAAAAAAAAAAAGAAAAGGAAAGGAAAGGAAGCTTAAACAAAAAATAAGGAACTTATGAAATACGATTAAGAGTGGTGGGACGTGCGTCGGTCTAGAAAAAACACAAAAGTCGATGCGAGTCTCTCTCTCTCTCTCTCTCTCTCTCTCTCTCTCTCTCTCTCTCTCTCTCTCTCTCTCTCTCTCTTTCTTCTCTTTTTCCAAGGGATCGGCCCACATCCAATCTCGAGTACATGTCCCGAATGATACCATAGTCGTAGAAAAGTACGATAAGAACTATTAAAGCATTGGAGATAGTAAAGGGATAACAAAAGAATAGTACGAAAGAGAGGGAGGTTAAAAAGAGAAAGAAAGAAAGAAAGAAAAATAGAAAGAAAGACAAGGAGGAGGTCAGAACTCGGAAGGACCGATGACGAGGGCACGATTAATTAAGAATGTGACAATGAGAGATGAATGTAGGTGTTGGTTTGCTGAGAGCACACGCGTGTCAACTGGCTTTTATGCGATTCGGTGCATAATATGAAACAAGAAGGTGGTTCCCATTTTAAGGCTACGATATTCTTTTATCTGCGATTACATTCATTATTTCAGTGAGAGTAGAAGATAAATGTTGCTCGATCGAATATACAATTGTGTACCAATTTCTTTGATTTTTTTTTTTTTTGAAATGAAGAAAATATTAACAAAAAACAAAAAAAGAAAAAAAAATTTGCTTTTCAAATAAATCATTTAAAATGTAGATTAAGAATTATTGTGAATTTCAAATTACATTGGCTGTATATGTATAACAGTATATAAAATTCAATTAACCGACATTGTGAAATAGCGATTTGGTCGAGCACCGTCAAAAGGGCCATCGTTATGAGGATAGTCCTAATGAGGAAGGATTTCAACTGGTTGCAAAGTTTGCAGCTTAGTCGAGATACTGAAAAGTTCCTGAGTAACCTGAATCTTCGTGTCTAATCATTCTCAACGAGGTATTCGATTTCATTAACCCTAGTAATATCTCGAATCATATATATATATATATATATATATATATATATATATATATATATATATATATATATATATATAAAAGGAGGAAAAGAAAAGAAAAGAAAAAAAATTAAATCGATATTATATTAATTATTATACAGGCGAATAATTATTTTCGATAAATTTTGATATAGGTATCTAAGAAAATAATAATAGAAATAATAAGAAAAAAATAATAGAAAATGTTCTAATATCTTTAATCTAAGGTTGAGTACCAAAAACGTTACAATTGCGAGTTAAATGCACTTAGATGGCAAGGAAGTGGGGACTTACTCTAGTTAACGTAAATCGTACACCATTGCTAGTCTTACGCGACTAGGCGCGACTAGACGGTCGGCTCTTGATAGACGACGATTCGCAACGATCTGGGCGTTGTTTTGTTCGTTGTAAAAGTGAGAAAGCTAGAGTAAGATAGATAGATAGATAGATAGAGATAGAGAGAGAGAGAGAGAGAGAGAGAGAGAACGTCGGAAAATACAAGGTTTTCGTTGGTGAAACGATCAAAAGTGTGGAACTGGATTTTTACAATCTTTAAATCTATCGTTAGAGGAAAATGCCGGAAGAAAGTGAAAGACCATCTATTTCATTGAGACTTCAAAAATATTTCAAGGAGGCTCCTTTCTTCTGTAAGATCATCGAACTTGTAAGTGTTACTAAAGTCACATCTCTCTTTCTCTCTCTCTCTCTCTCTCTCTCTCTCTCTCTCTCTCTCTCTCTCCCCCCCCCCCTTCTCTCTACTGATTTCAATTGATTTCTTTTAAATATATTTTCCTGTCGTTCCAAAATCTTTTTCTCGTGGCTTAATTAAATTTAATACTATATAATTAACACAAAAAAATTCACTTTTGCCTAAAACTGTGACCCTAGAAAAAAAGAAAACTATTAAATAAGTTTTCCATTAAACAATTGGACTTTCCAGATCTTATGCATCATATCGCTTGGTCTGATAGTTAACCCTTTCAATGAGATTCATCGAGAAGACATAGACCACGTAGCTATCGTCTACGTATCTCTCGGTGGCTACATTTTGATAAATGCTATCATCATTCTGTGCCATGTACTCGGTGATCGTATACCGAAGAAAACGGTAAGTGGATAACTCATTATATTATTCATAGTTTTGCGTGTTTTTATTATTAAAAAAAAAAAAAAAAAAAAAAAAAAAAAAAAAAAAAAAAAAAAAAAAAAAAAAACAAATCACAATAATCCTTCGACCATCCTTCATGTAGAGAAAAAAAAAAAGAAGAAAGAGATCACGAAAATAATTCTCTCGTTGGCAGTACAATTTCCGTTCTAGTCAACGAGGACGCGGGCCTCCTGCGAGTACAAATTATTCAAATTTGATTGAGAAATGTTCCCTGCTAGCTGGAAACTTGTAGTTCATCGTGCTTGCTCGATAATAGTGTTCCTTTATGTTCTCTTGTTTTCTAAAGGACAAACGATCTAAATTTAGAATTTCCGAGGACGATATTCTATAAAAATATATTTCGAAAAGAAAGGTATGCACAGCGAAGGTGAAAAAGAACGGTCTAATTGATAAAAAGAAAAAATTTAATTAAGACGAGACAATTAATTCAACTTGCGAAAAACTATATATGATCACCAGGATCATTTTTATTTTACAGGCTATAGCATTTTCCCTGATGGGGGCGGTACTCTGTTTTACAGCCGGCCTTGTCCTGATTCGTGACTGGACCGAGTTCCCCAACAATTTGATATTCCAATATGTCGAGCAGTACAGCGACCAGATGATCTCGAGTGGAGTTTTCGCTATTATTGCGACAATTGTCTTCGTCTGTGACATATATTTCATTAACAAGTACTATTAAAATCTTTACCGCTAACAAAATGAATCAACGAGCATTGATCTCCAAAAAGTGAAGACATTTTTAAACTTCTTCTTTATATCTCGCATTAATTGATCCATTGACTTTTGTAAACTCATGATAATATTATTATCGACAATGTGACGAAGTAAACAAAAACAAAAAGAGAGAAAATTAGTATTTTAGATCAAATTCAATATTTTCAAGAATCTAACGATTGCATGATAGGACGAAACATTTATTCGAATTATTTGGTTTAGAGATATCGAAGAAACACAGCTATTATAATTTGCAAAATGCGGACATACCTTCGAGATGAACTATACGTTATCGAAAATATTATTACGAAGTATTGGGAATAGGGATGTTGAGAATTTGTTATCTAGTTCGAAGAGAGAATCAAAATAAGCTAGATAAATCAACGAAATATTGCGACAACTTGTTCGATGTAAGTAGTGCGACAGTGAAACGAGTCGACGTGTGGTCAGACCGACAAAAGGTAACCACAACGAAAGCTCACGTTAACACGTACCATGATCTATATATATATATATATATATATATATATATATATATATATATATATATATAGATTAATATATAAACAAACACACATAACAGAGTTCAAAGTAAAAAAAATTTGATATTATAAGAAACCAACAAATTGAAATCGAAGGATTTTTTTTTATAGAATCGCAGTGTTTAATCAGTTCAAATAAAAAAATAAAAAGTTCAACGTTGAAATAATTTGATGTTATAAGAAAATAACGAAATATCTGGACTTTTCGGCTTGAAATCGATGGACTTTTCAAGTATCGCCATATCCAACGAATTAGGATGAAGTAAGCTGTTACTAACTTTCGAGTATATTACTTCAAAAGTAGAAGAAAAATTGTATAAGACTCCCTCGTCGGATACTGCAACTTTGAAAACTGAGAGTGATTCTACGCTCTTATCGATCCAAACGTCGAAACATGTCTTCCGCAATATACATACTACGTCTATATATTTCGAAAATATAATACGTTTCTTATAGTAGAAACGAGATTTTCGTTTTTTTATTGATTCGAAGTGTTTAACTTTGCAAAAGATAGATATTTAAATTGTTATTAAGTATAAATAACAATACACGTGTGATGGCACATTCGTGATGAAAATTTGCCAATACTTTTGATAAACGATTGACTATTTGTTATCGTGCAAAACGTTGTCAATGTACATAGAGATAAATATTCGTGTGTTCATACATACATACATAGATCCGTACACAAGAGGTATATCGTATGAAGGTAAATATCATATATGCAATTATTAAACAAGAAATATGAAACTCGGCCGCAGTCGAGTACATTGATAAAATATAATTAAAATAATAGTACTGCGACGTCTTCGGTCTCGACAACGAACTCCGATTCGAATATCAATGTAATAATTGTAATTTTAAAGATCGACGGGAAGATCTTAATTTTTCAACGAAAATCAATCGAAATGTGATACTAGAGGGAACATTTTGAAACGTCTGGTAAAGTATAATTTTCAGACGATTAAAACGGAACAGTTCATTGTTTACAAAAAATATTTGAAAACAGATCGATCTATTATTATTGTTAATGTAATTTCATCGATAGATGACACAATTGTATTTTTCGAACGTTCGAGAGACACTTCATGACGATTTTAACATTTGGAAGATGTAAAAAAAAAAAGAGAGAAAAAAGAAAAAAAGATAGATAAATAGATGATAGATAGATAGATAGATAGATAGATAGATAGATAGATAGATAGATAGATAGATATAGAGAGAGAAGAAAGATACAAAATACCGATTGTTGCCTACCAAACTCACCACTACCGGTTCCACTTATAATATCCCAAAATTGAATGTTAACACCTGTAACCGACTAGTTTCACTAAATCTCACGAAAAAAATACACTTTTCCTACACTCTCGCATCTTGAGATGCCGTAAACCCTTTTCCCCGCATTCGGAAGGTAGTTAAGAAGGATGAAAAACATCTACGTCGGTAGACGTCCTTACGTCGACTGATGTCCTCCCTCGAGCAGAGCCTCGAACGACCCTTCGCAGCGACATCCCCCCACCCCTATCTCACACCCCACCATGGTTAACAGCGCCACGCCGCCGCCGCCGCCGCCACTATTGCTCTCCGCCCACATTTTACTCCATTTACAGCGTTTCCTCCCTCTTCGAAGCAGACCGCGACTTTCTTCCTTTGCCGATGCTTTCTCGGATCCTTTACGTCTCGTTCTTTCGACGGCTCGATGCCCTATGAGACAGTTTCTTTCTTTTTTTTTGCTGTCTTCGAAGATTTATATCCAAACCGTAATCTCTCTTATTTTTTCTCCTTTTTTCTATTATTGGGCCAATTATCATCCTTTCTTTCATTTTTCTTTACCTTTTCAAATGCGTACTTTCTTGAAGATACGACCGACCCAGAAAATGAAGACACGATAGATACGTCTAATCTAGGCTATGAATGGATAACATAAATCTCGATACTCTCGATACGGAATAACCGAGAAAGCGGTTAATTCATCGAAAGTCCAACGATTCGTTATCGTTTCACTGTGTGAAATTTATGGAGGACATTTATGTGAAGTATCGATTTTTTTTCGCTTGTACGAATATGTATTATATTAGATGTATATGTCCTTATGAATAAATAAAGAATCTTTATATATATATATATATATATATATATATATATATATATATATATATAGGCGTTTCCGCATAAATTTTTCATATCAATTTCCTCCAAGTAGCCGCACACACGTTATCGATCTAGCTTCGTTTGATAATTGGTGGTGCATCACTCGTTCCTCCTACGATGCACCAAATATCCGATAACGCATCGATGGAACTTAGCCAATGCAGTAACTACGACAAATGCATCTAGTGGCTGTGTTTTAATGTTCGATACTTTTATAGATATACCGTACTAACATTAATCTTATATTCCTTTCGTTACGTTTCGTCTATTAATATCGTTTCAAGAAATTCGATTACATTACAAGTTAATCTATCAATAATCAAAAACGAGTATCGAAGCCACGATTAAATTCAATCTAGTCAATAAATTGTATCGGTTAATTTTATTTCTCACGTATCAAAATTACGAAGAAAATCCTATTCATTACCATTGCCCCCCCCCCCTCTCTCTCTTTCTCTCTTAAAAAACAAAATCGTTTATCAAAACAAATTCCACGAGGAAATATGTAAAAAGAAAGAAAGAAAGATAGAAAGAAAGAAAGAATGAAAATAACATTTAAATCCTACATCGCGACAATGGGGCTTCGTTCTCGTCCTAAACATGACCCTACAAAGCCAGTTTGATTTTACACCCAAACACTTTGCGATGGCTTCTCTCTGGCATTTCCACGTGATTTTAATGTCACGCGTCTTACATCCCTATTCGATCGTTTAACCCACAGTTACCGCAACGTTTACTTGTTACGTAATACTCGAATAGGAAATTTTCGAGAAAAAGAAAAAAGGAAAACAAAAATATTTCTTAAGTATATATACACTTACGAATTGACAAACGAACGAATAAAAAAGAAAACAAGAAAGAATAATAAAAACCGCGTCACTAAATGTTTCAATTTTATCGCATAAATATAATCAGTATACAATTTACATATATAAGAATAATTCTTTATAATTTCCGTTGAGAAGATATCAGAGAGTGTCCATGGCGTGCGATATTGAGTAACGACAGCTGTCAAAGCTACTTTTATCGACTTTTCGATGCTGATATGCAGCTATAGAAATATCTGATACTGCTGTAATACGCAACGTTCTCGTTCTAGGAACTTTTAACTCGATTTCGAAGCACCTTGAGAGAGAAAAAGGAAGATATCAAGCTTTAGCCTTTTAACCGACTCTCTCTTTTTTCCTTTTTAGTTCTTGTTTTTCTTTTCCTTTCAACGGCTTTAAAGTAAATGTTAAATAATGCGATAAACTCGAAACTCGGTGAAAGAAAGTTACGAGTAAATCGCGTTATGCGCTTTTTCATAAAAGCGCGCCGAAGTTTGAACGTTGTCACCGACGACGACGACGATGACGACAATTTTGTTCCTTTCGAATCCAGTTCATTTAAATTGATTACCATTTCTTTAATTAACATAGTACGATAAAAGCGAGTTTACAAAGAAACCTACACCTTCCACGTGGACAACTTGGACAAATAATAAAACTGTTTCTCTAAGAAATCAGTTAAATAACCTGATGGTTATTAATAGAATTGGTGAAATATAAGCATATAAGTAATTCGATATAACATGTCTATTAATGAGAATATACTATGGCACCTGTGACGCAAAAACGTTACAACGCAACTTGGCAATCGCCATTTTCTTACGTTAGAATAAATTACTTTTGTAAATTATTCGACGATACTTCATACGTATCGTATTTCCAACTGATATATATATATATATATATATATATATATATATATATATATACTGGTCTAATTATCATACATGTGGGTATATACGTAAGTTCTTCTTGATAATTAGTCACACGTAATTTAACAAATATTAAAATTCTGGAAAAATTTTTTTTCGAAGGGGAAAAACCAAAAAAGAAGTAATTGCAGCATTTAAGATGAACAAAATCATTATACATGTATACACAAGTGTATATCTCTACTTATAAAATTGAATGCGTATATGACATTGATTACCGCGTATAGAAATATATCATTGGCATTTCGTATTTGTCTATATTTAGCGACGAAAGAGGCGCCTAATTTGCATTCTAACAATAAACAACATACTCGTATGTTAACGAGCATAGCACCCAGTGCCATTAACCGAAGAGAACAAGAGAACTATTATGTCGATCAAAGTCGTTGTACCAACAGATGTAAACGATTCTCTGTACAATTTATTATATCTCCAATACTTCGAAATGATCTCGTAGAATTGCGAATGCTTGAACAAATTACAAACGCTCTTTCATCTACGATTATTATCAAAAACAACATCAATATTTATATTATGTTTGTACTTTTTTCTTATCGCAATAAAATGTTCTTGTAAGAGCGCAATTAATCTGTTGCGCGAGCTTATTCAATATTCATAATTCCTCCCGAACTCCTCTCCACCTACCCACCCTATAAGGAAAACGAAGAGACAGATACGAGATAAGACGCAGGAGGCGACTCGCGTAATTAAAGTCGAAAGAATTACGATACATGTCTGGTGAAATATCTGAGTATCGAATGTCCGTGATGAAAACAAAAACGCGCCAAACGATTTACGGATATTCTGTTCCGGAAGAAACGAAGCAGACTGATCATACGATTACTAAGTCTATAGTAATAAGATAAAAACATATTTAAAAAGGTAAAAAATAAAATAAACGTAAAGCTAATCTAGAATATTTTTATGTACGTTTTATTTGATGTATCGTGTATCAATGATCTCCGTTTAAAGAACATGATCTTGTCATTGGATCTTGATCGGTGCAATGAATATTTTCTGATGATTTGATCATCTGAATTTTGCGTTACATGAAAAATATCAGAATTGCATCATATGACGACGATTAATATAAATGATGTGTACCCATGATAATGCGATTAAAATGTAGATAAGCATAATAATTTGTTAACTTTATATATCTTACAGATTAATTCGTACAAAAAAATGTATCAAATTTTCAATAAAAATGACTCACCCTTGGGATAGATTAGGCTGTTGTATGATACTTTCTGCTATAATCTCCATATCATTTTCCACGCTATCGTCCAATGTATTTACAGTATCAAAACTAGAAGTTACTTTGGTAGCACTCTCCTTAGAAAAATACAAATAAATATTCACAATTATATAATAAACAATTATATAATATTACATAATGTATATATATACCATAATAACAATTATATAATATTGCATAATGTATATGTCATAATATAACTGATCGATTTCATAAATATATTCCTCATATTATTAATAATAAATAATTATTTTCCAAGATTAAATCCTTTGCTCTTCATCAAATTTATATTCTGAAACATACCTCGAGAAATTCATTCTCTATTGCTGGACTTTGTACATGAGCAATCGTAATCTCTGGTATTTCGTACTTCTCATTTTCATCATTAGTTGTAAAATTGTCAAGCACATATATATTTCCATCATTTTCTGTCCCTGCCCTTTCTTCTGTACTTTCTGAAGCAACTATTAGAAACAACAGCCCACTGTAAAAAAGAATTACAATAGCAAAAAAATTATATTTACTACTATTCAAACTTTATCTATTAATGATATAAAATAATATATGTCAAAGAACAAGAATATAAATGAAAAGGTTATGTGTCTTTAATTCATTGACAAATCAATAAATTTAAGAAAAAAGAAATCTTTTTAAAGAAAAAAAATTCGGTATTACATGTGCAATGTGACTTTTCATATTTTCGATTTGGAATGGGTATATATATATATATATATATATATATATATATATACATTCTTTAAATTAAGTGTTAAATGTGAGTAAACGGATCAAACATCTTACCTAGACACAACCGATGTGAAAAGTAGTGCCCAATATACGAAAATCACACGAAACTTCATCTTTCCTGTCACAGAAATCTCATAATATTAATTGTGTTAAAATGTGCGCCGACCGAACATCCATGTTTTTTTACGCATACACAATCATCACTACCACCACTACCGCACCACTGCAAAAACCTGACGTGGTGATACTAAAGAAAAACTTCCGGTGTTGAACGTGTCACATCAGCCTTTCGAAACTTTAAAAATATTCACCGTGGCAAAAGAAAATATTTTATAATGCGATCGTTCTTCATCCAAGGCTCGAAAACTCCGCGAAAGAGCAACATTTCGATCGAAATACACGCTTCCGTGTAAAAATGGTCTCTGACTACGTTCTAAACATCTGATCACATTGGCGCATGCGCACACCGATTCACACGCACCATGCGAGATGAGTATGAAGTGTTACATCTTATTCCATGAGCGGTCTCCTTTTTTTATATTTATACAAACACTTTTAAATATAATAATGCAAACGTTAAATACACAAAAATGTTGACCACTATTTACGATTCTACATATGAAACATGACAGTTATTATAAATTTATTAAAAATATACTTTATCGAAATATTCGATTATATAACGATACATATCGAAAACATCGCTATCGATACACTTCTACCCGTGTAGTTTATGGTTGTTATTTGGTAGCATTGATAATGAAAGGCCAACGAATATAACGTCAACACGCGTCAACACCGGCGACTCCAACTTTCATATCTTTCCTATATCTTTTATAATTTTATACTTTACTATTATTCTCTTTAAAGATGGAATATATTTATAAAATACCGTTCTTCGTGTTAGAAGTGCCTAATTTAAAACTTAAAAGGCCATCCTGGTTCGTGAAACCTAGCGCGATGATAGTTTTTTCTTTCATTCTTTTATCATACTTTTTAGTGACAGGAGGTTAGACCTGAAGATACAAATTTTGTTTTTTAATACAGATTTATTACGTAATGATTAAAAAAGAAAGTTTATCAACACAGCTAATTTTGAATAATATTACAAATTAAATGCGTGTTTTAGGTATAATATACGATGTAATCGTTGAACCGCCCAGTGTAGGATCTACGACTGATGAACATGGTCATTCAAGGCCTGTAAGTTATAATTATTAATCTTCTCAAAAAATAATTTTATTAATTAGGTAATAAATTTTTATAGGTGGCATTTATGCCATATCGTGTAAATGGTCAATATATTATGGAAGGTTTAGCAGCTAGCTTCCTATTTACTTTAGGCGGTTTAGGCCTTATTGTACTTGAACAAACGCATAGTCCATCCACTCCAAAACTTAATAGAATTCTTTTAATATGCGTTGGATTCATCAGTGTAATTGTCTCTTTTATTACATGCTGGATATTCATGCGTATGAAATTACCGTAAGCTAATTATATTGTTAATAGTTATAATTTAATTTAAATTAAAAATTTATTCCATTAAAATAAGTGCTTTCCTTTTCAGGGGATATTTGCAATAATGAATGGATTTTTCCAAGATATATGCAAAACATAACTTTGAGGAAATGCATTTAATAATATTACTTTTTATAAGAAAAAGAATAAATGAAACAAATTTCTTGTAAATACATTATTTAATAAAAGAAAACTGTTTTTTTTTATTAAGAATACTTATCAATAAATTAAGATAAAATAATATCTTTGAGAGTTATACATAATGATATCTAAAATGTTGCAGACACTATGATAAAATACGACAAGAAATGCAATAAATTGTGATTTCAATTACAATTAAATTAATACTTAAGTTTATACTAAGTTTATACTATATGAATACGTATGTAGTCTAAATTTTGTACTGCTGTTTAGATTAAAACTTCAGAGTAAAGAATGCCTTTGACATCATGGCATATCTTGAAGAGACTATATTACTATTATTAATGAGAAATATTATCCTGTGGAATACTATAGAAATAGAATTTAATTTGTGCATCAGATCCTGTAAAAAGTAACAAAAAAAATATTCAGTTGGTGTTATTGTTATTGTTAGGCCTGACCATTTGGACTTGGCACATCTTTGGACTTTTAACATTACTTTCTAATGTTCACATGAAAAAAAAAATTATTTAGGCCTAGTGCCAATACCAGCTATAACATTAGTTGTTATTATTATTAATATTCAGTCTTTCATTAACTATACTCTGGTCATTTGAATATTATAATTCATAAGCGTATACGAAAAGTCCTGTAAATAAAAATAATATTACTAATTTGTTATTGAATCACTATTTTAATTTAAAATATTTTTACTTGGAAAAGTCACTGCTTTTTTCTATTATGTGTTCAAATTCTGCAAAACTAAGAGCACCATCATCGTCCAAGTCAGCTTCATCAAGTATGTATTGAAGAAGTTGTTGCATATCCATTTCACTTAGTCTTTGAGGAGCTGTTAATCTTTCAACTACTAACCTTAAATCTCCAGTTCCCAGCATATCGTCACCATCAAAATCTATAAATAATTAATAAATTCATTGTTGTAATCATGATATAAACATTGATAAACATTATAAAAAACATTACCAAATATTCTAAAAGCATGCTCAGCTTTCACAGCTTTTGGAGCAGCATCACTAAACACAGACATCATGTCTAAAAAATCCTCAAATGTACAATCTCCATCTTGACTAGAACTGAAAACTTTGCAGATTCTGTCTCCAAAAGGATTTACTCTTAATTCTGGATATTGTAAAATCTTGGACATTGGAAGCTTTGCATTCCTGTTATGCCCAACCTTTTCTGGAGCAAGGGCTTTAAATTTTTGATGTGCACTATCAGGAAATAAAATAAAAGTAAATCATTAATATACAGAAATGTCAATTGATAATAAATAAAGTATATGTACTTACTATAGAACTTCTTTCTTTGTAAAGTATGTTAGATCCTATAAAAATTAATATAAAATTAGATTATGAAACAAAATTAAATCAATGTATTTGATATATTCTGACAATTTTTTATTAATTATTATAATACATTATTAATACATATTTATCACCTGATAATCTTGTAGTTCCTCTTCAGTAAATTGGCTTTTTCCTGCTCCCATTTCTTTACATTTACTTTTTAACAACAGCAATACAAGAAAAATTTATTTAGTTGTTTCTAACTCAGAGTTACCCAATGAAAGATATATATCAATCAGATAATTATTGTTTTTTATATCTTATATATTGAAAGTATACTATACACTCATTGTTAAGTATTGCAAACATGATGAGACTGTTTAATTGAATATTATTTGACTAAATATACATGTCACTACTGATTAATCGCACAGCTATGTCAGATTTGCTAAAATCTAAAATGATTTATCACTTTGTCGCTAGATAGCGTCGTTAAACTCTACGTAATTTTCTATTATTACACATATCATTTACTTTTTAATGAAGAGTTTATTACATATTTTCAAAAATAATCTCCTTTTCAAGTATGTGCTATTTATAATAATGATTTCTAAAAATTCTATGTCGTTTGTCAAGAATTTTGATATCATTAAAATTTAAATTTTCGTTCTTTAACAACGCCATCTTCCAGTCAAATGTAACATGAAATATTTCAGATCGATAAAAATAAATGAACACATTGTAGTTTGCTGCACGTGTTCTACTAGACAATTCTATCGTTTTTTCACAATAAACCGTATACTACATTCAAACAATTTCAATAAAACAATTGATAACACAATATGTTCGAAAAAATGTATAAAGGAATTAATAATGTAACAGGAGTTATAAAAGGAACGTATTACGATGGATTCAAATGGTAAGAACAGTATATATAATCTAATAGACACTAATTATACATTTTCTTATCATTGTTTTTTATGTGAACCACACATAACCCTGAATTATTTTTAAACCAGTGTTAAGGAAATAACAGTTTTTTCTCCTTGCTTTTTTGAAATACTAAACATGCACACATTTGATTATAATTATTTAATATATATAACACCGTATTTGTATTTTATAGGTCAATGATAAAAAGCATCGCATTTTTTGCACTGGGAGTCAAAATTGCTATAGAATGCAAGGGAATGGATATTATGCCACCGGTTACAGTTTAAAACAAATTTTATAAAATGATGAATGGTTGTTTATTGACATTGTTAATATTACATTACCAGTAATATACAATAATGAAAAGTAATAACTTTTAATTACATAGATTATACTATAATTTATTATCACCCGTTATTTTATCATTTCATTTTGTATATATAACAAACCAAAAATTAAAAATGAAAGTGTGTTATAGTATATTTTGTGTATTATCATTGTCGAAATTAACCTAACTATGTATATATTGATATAAGTAAATATAGATAAAATATTAAAAATAAGAAATAAAAAATATGAAATAATCATTTGGTTTTATTTAATAAATTAATATTTATTAGTCATACCAATCTAGTAGTTTCATTTAAAATTTCTACACATTTACACAACATTATCTATAGTTACAAAAATCACTTGTTACTAATTTCATTTTTTTTTTTTTTTTAATATTTCAAAATCGTAATATCAACAATTGTTAGAAAATAAATTTTATCTTATAAATAATACATTTATGTGCGAGTGTTTAAGTAAAAATAAAATATTTTCGTTTCAAAGATAATATTACAAATTGATTGTAAAATATAGTTACATTGTGAAATAACACGGATGTGGTAAGTACTAACATTACCACACTGTTATTGTATTACCGTATATATATTAAACTGATAATATTACTTGTTTCGATGTCGTGTGATGATGTTGAATTTTTGTTACTTATTCATCTATAACGATATGATAGTGCCAGTTTTCTAATCTATTGAACGGTTTTGAAAGATATTCGCCTCGATTAAAAAAGAAAATAAACATAAGTTACAGCGTGACACGTGAAAGTGTACTTCTTTAATAAATACAATCTGTCATATATTTATTGTATAAACGAACATGACCATTTTATTATTTTAACTGTTTAGGTGTATAATTCTAATATATTTTATTAAGGATCTATAATAATCCATCATGAGGGAGGACATCGAAAATTCTTGTAATTCAGAGCTACCAGGTATCATATGTTTAATAATAACAATGAATGATTTTTAACGTATCTTAAGAGATATATGACAGGTTATGTTATATTTGCTTAGCGGTAATTGGAGCATTATTAGATACATTAGATGATAAATCAGTAGATGTCAGGCAGTCAGTAATTGGAGCAATTAAAACAATATCCGAACAAAATCCTGAAGTTGTAATTCATGCAGCTGTATATTTTTGGGAACTCCATAGAAAGGTATATTAATTTATTACTGTATGTAAAAGTTCCATACTTATCTACACAACTTATAGCGAATTATTTTTTGTTAAGATATCTTCAGAACATATGGCTTCTTTACTAACAGTGATGTCTGAAACGTGTCAATGTCATGGCGCAAACTTGAATATAGATTTAGCATCGTCTGTTGCAGAACTAGCTGTAAATGAACTTTTCGGCGATGCTGAAAAGGAAGCAGTAGAATTATTGATTTCATTGAGTCAAATACATTGCACACAAGCAATAGGTAGCCTGTTGACCAAGTAATTTTCCACCGTTTCTTTGATTAAATAATTATCATCTATTTAAAATTATATTTATTTATGATAATATATTTATTTATAGGTTGGAACCTGGAATACTTCCATACCATACAGTAGTTCGTACTATAGGAATGATTGCAGAACGTAATCCATGTGCAATGATATCTTTCTTTAAAATCACATTAACTATTATGATCCCAATGTTAAGTCAAACACGTGATGAGATATTAAAACAATCATTCTGCCTCAGTAAATTCCAGTCATAATAATAACTATAATGAACATAATATACAACTATAATGAAAATATTTTATTAATGAAAAAATTTTTCAGCACTTGGGAAAATCGCAGAAGCTATTAATGATCATATATTAAATTTAGAAAAAGATTCAAGCCCAGAAATTAGTAAAGAAACATTTAAAGAGGAAATATGCTCTGCATTTGATGTATTAACGTTCAATTGGATAAAAACATCTAAAGATTATAAAAGTGTGGAAGCAGTGTTGTCAGCAATTGTTTATATGATACCATTACTACCACAGGAAGTAGATTGTGAAAGAATCACGAAGTTAACACCCATGTTGTTAAATTTTTGTAAAAAAGTTAATACTCGTTTAGCAGCAGTTAGGTATATCATCATTTTCAACTCTCTTTTATTTACCATGATGTATTATAATTTCATCAATATGATTGGGTATTGTAGAGTTTTGGCAGTGGTCTTAAGTTGTGCTACAAAAAATGAGAAGGAAGCTCTTCGCTCACTTTTAGAACAAATACATCAAGTTTTATCTGAATTAGTTTGTATAGTTCCATTTGAAGCATCTAGAGATGTACTTCTAACACATTATCAAGTGTTACAATGTTCTAGATCATTGATTATATTATATCCAGAAGAAGGCTTAGATAGGTAATGATCTATTATGTAAATAGATTTAAGGAATTTTCAGTTATAAAAAAATCCTTAATTATATATCATATATTATAGAATCTTACAACAATTGAAGTCAACATCAGTATCACAAAAGGCACGGGCGTTGGTAGTTCTTAAACATCTTATTAATACACTTCCATCTGAGGTAATAAAAATATTATAATAAAAACTATATATTTCAAAAAATAATGTAAATATATTAAATCTTCAATATTACTAGGATGATACAACGTTACAACGAATAGCACTTAGTTTACAAGACTCATTGGGAGATAGTAGTGCATTGCAAATGGTTGGAGCCATTGTGACACTTGCAGCACGTCCTACAGTCCCACTTTTACCATCACAAAGAGCGATTTTTGTTCGTTACATGGTAAATGTTAATCATTATAAAATGAAGTTATTCAAATTATATAGAGAATCAAAAATATATTGTCAATTTTTTAAGATAACTCATTGTGGTGTAAAGAATGATGAATCAGAAGCATACGCAGAAGCATTACATTTGCTTGCAACGACTGTAGAGGGTGCAGAATCTTGGTTGTGGCCTTGTCTAATACGTGCTTTACTGGATCCAGCTTGTGTGTCGTCGGTATATATTGATATAATAATTCATAATGCAAAAATATAAAACTTGAAATATAAACAAAATTTCTCATTATTGGTATTCTTTAGGTAGCTTCTATATTGCGTGCTTTAGCACCCCTAGCAATAAAAATAGTTAACAGTGGTAATTCATCCATTAATCAACGAGATTTTCCTGGTACAAAAGTTCTAAGTAGATGTTTGGAACTACTTGGAGATGTACAGAATCGCCTACCCATTGTAACATTCTTAAAATGTGCAGCACCTTTACTAGGACACCAACTTATGCCATATTGGGATGAAAAGCTAAAGGAAATTACACAATTTTTAAGAGATGACTTTCCTGTTAATATCAAATTTATTGAACAGCGGTACGTTACATTTTCTTTTCTTTTAACGTAAAGATAAATTATACTGAAAATTCTATCAAAAAAACTATAGGAATCTCAACTGGGAAGAGAAAATAGTAGAATTTTTAGAGGAGAGCGTTAAGTTAGAAGGAGAAGCATGGAGCTTAAAACTCGCAGATGAATTAGCAGTTAAAGCTAGTACACCACATGTAGCACCTTTGTTAGCATCGATGTGTTGTAGTAATGCTCATATAACACTTCTTATTGAACTAGCACGTTCTGACATATCAAATGAAGAATTCGCAAGAGCAGTTGGAATTTGTTCTAAACGACATTTGGATGTTGTAATGAAATTAATGGAAGAAGCTTGTATGGCAGAAGATACCAGAAAAATTCCTGTAAGATTATTGGGTTTTGTTAAAGATTCAAAAGCAATAGCCACAGCAGAAGCAGCCAAAGCTGGCTTGTTAAGATGTTATGCTGAGATTGCACAAAGAGGAGATGTACAAAAATTACATTCATCATTCGAAAAAAATATATTTCCATGGATTATACGACAGATAAATGATAGCAAAGAGTTAACTACTAAAGAAGTTGGATTATTAGCATTAGAACAGGTAATTTTATATTTTAACGTTAATAATAATGCAAAAGTATCGTCATATGAATATACATGAATAAATTTTGTAAAGGTTGCCAATGCTGTTCATCCTAATAGATTTGAAAAATCAACTGGGTTACATGGAAAAAGTAGTGGACTTGCAATTTTATTAGGAATTTTGCAAACATCATCAGGATATAGACCACTACAATTGTACCCTAAAGTATTGAAGACTATAGTATCACTAATGTATCCTTTTACAAAAAAAAATTTTAACATATGTGCCAATTTTATGTTATATTATGTTATAATGTAGAAACCTTCCTAAATATAATTATAGACGTGTACCACCACAATTGAATTCAGAAGAAAGAGGAATTGTACTTAGCACAATTTTGGACAAAGTTATAGGTGCTAGTACAGAGGTATACAACATACAAATATATGAACAAAAACGATTTCACATAGCTCATTACCTCATTTTTTTCACAGGTAGTTCTATTACTACAGTCAGAATTTATGCAGCAGGTAATAGATGAGTTAGGAATTGTATGTAGTGAAATTGTATCTGATTCTGCTGATGCATTAGCTGATCTCATTGACATAATGTTACCATGGATGCAATCAAAATCAACCACTGAAAGAAAAACTACCTTATTAGTATTAAGAACAACTCTTAGGTAGATTAACAATTTTGTAACAAATACTAACGTTCATTGATTATTATTATTATTATTATTATTTTAGTTTTATATTAACTTGATTTTGCATTTATAGATCATACTATAATTCTTTAAAATATACTTATCCTGGTGGTAAATTAGAACCAGGAAGGCTTATGGGAAGAGTTTTATCATGGTGTGCAGATTCAGAACATTCACTTAGACCAATAGCCATAGATTGTGTAGCATTGTCATTAAATATTGGAGCTCGACATCGAGTTTTATCTCCTGATAATAATTTAGACAAAGACTTAAATAATTCCAAGAAAATTATTGTTGGTGAAGATCCAAAAGCTTGTTATGATGGCATTAAAGTAAGTTCATTAAACTTTATGACTTCATGTATAATAAGTGTAATGGTATATTTTTATTTAGATCTTAGCTACAGCTGTATCTGAAAGAATTAATAGTGGTGACATTATCAGCCTAGCAGAAGGTTTAATAGAAGGTTTGTTATTTCGTGGAGAAGCAAGTCTTGCTGCAAGTATAGCTCTGTCTCAACATTTTAAAATTAAGGGATCAGAAATATCTAGAAGTGATATTACCTTAGTTGGTGAGTTCTGTAAATTTTTAATATACATCAAAATTTAACATGATTAAAAATGTATAATGTATTTTAATTATTATATAGATAATATTATAGCACAAATGAGACAGATGGAAGATAGTACTTATAGAAGAAGTACTGCAATTGCTATTAAATCCCTAATGGAACATCATCCTGAAGAAGTAATCGAACGACTTTTATGTCAACCATTGCCATTAGATAGAGGCAGTGAAGAATGTTGGATGGCACTTGGTTTTAGTTTAGATTTAGGCTCTCGTGTACGTTTTAATAACATTTTCTGCATTATAATTAATTGTTTTAAATTAATTAAAAATGTTTAATTTAATTTTATATAATATTAAAGTTTCTGGTTTTATTTGTTTAGGCTTTGGAATTACTTCTGGCAAAATTAGAAAACAGTAATTTATTTGCGGAAAATGCCACTGCACAGACTGTTAAAAATGGTGTAGCATCTTTTCCATCATTGGCAGCTATTGTGGCTCTACGACATTTACTACAATCTCCAAATACAAAAGAACTGGTTAATAAACAATTATCAAATCTATTATCAGTATTATTGAAATATCTTGCAGGATGGCTACATGTTGATGCTCCTGTATGTGTTATTAGTACTAAATTTGGTTATGTGCCAAATAGAGAAGGGTGCAAGATAAATCCACATACAGAAACTTATTCTGTATTAGTCAATGTATTAACTACAGTAGATTCAAATATAGCATCGAGTTTACTCAATGAAAATGTGAGTACAATAATAATGTTATGATTTGTATGTATTACAGCTTTCAATGTTTATTAATAATTTACAAATTTTAGATCTTTTCCTCTGAAACACAAGCTGAGGAAAGTATAGTGGCAACAGTACGTACAATGATGAGATGTATATATACGAAGAATAATGTATTATCAACTTTGACTCAATCTTTGGGAAGAATGATGACAAGTACAATTTCTGCCCAAAGAGTAGTAGCTGCAACTTTTTATTCTGAATTAATAGGGAAAGTTAATTATGATGTTATATGGCTAGATGCAATTATAAATACATTGTATGAAGCTAAAGCTGATTCATCTCCATTGGTTCGAAAATTAGCTACTATTGGACTTGCAAGAATTGCCTATTTAGAGCCTAAACAGGTAATAAAATTTACTTATAGATAACATTGAGCTGCTGATTTCATATTTAGTACATTTTTTATGAAGTATATTGTTTCAGGTTGATGAATATTTTGATAATTGTATGGATGCCTTACTTGATGGTTTGGAAGAATCTGCCACTGGAGATGGAGGTAATGACGTGATTTTAGAATCACTACGTGGTCTTTCTGTATTATTATCAGTTCAATTTGTGCGCTCAGTAAGGCCTCGAGTTGTACTTGCTTTAAAACCATTTATTGAAAAAGAAAATTGGGAAATGAGATTAGCAGCTATAAGTGCCTTAAGTGCTGTAGCTTCTAGTTGGCAGAAAATTGTTACTTCACCAGATGATGATATAAAGAATCATCTTTTGGGTTGCTTACCCTGTCTTACTATAAGACTAGAGGACGAAAATGTTACAGTGGCTAAGGTATTATATTAATAATTAATTGGTAATGATTTATTTGTCAACTTTTTGGTGTGTATATATTTTTACTATTTATAATTAATAGGTAGCACAAGAAGCTTTACATAATACAGCAAGATTATTTCAGTGTCAACCATTATTTGATATAATACATGCTTCCTTAGGACTAAATATTGAATTTAATTTTGAAAAATTTATATCGAATTTGATACATTGTCTACAAAAAGAGCTTCCACAAAGAGCAGAAGAACTCAGGTATTTATAGATTTTGAAATATTAATCATATGAAGTATATCTTACACATTTAACAATTATTGTTTTCAGAAATGCTGTAGTCCGAGGATATTCAAGATCTGAAAATTCTAATACTAGGGCCACATCTGCATTACTTTTAGGACACTTTGGTTCACCAAGACCAGAAGATATTCAAAGGTTGCTCCAACTGCTACGGGATACAGAAAGTATTGTTAGGAAACGTGCTGCACATGCACTATCTTTATGTTTTATTTTATGATGTAATTAATAGTTTTTAGTATCTTATTCTCGCACTGTTTAAATATTTTAATGTAAGATTAAATGATTCTACATCATGGTTGTTATGTAGTAAAGTATCCTTCGTCATTTCATCTACTTGAAGCTTAATATATATATACGAAATTAATAATTATAAGAAGTTTATATATTTATTTAAACAATCTATATAAAAGCTAAACTAATGCAATCATATTAATATAATTATAATGTAAACATGGTGAATAATCTAATGTTACTATTATAAAAAAAAGCATTACATTTTATATATACATTAAAATAATAATATTGTAGATATATTAATAAAACAGGAGTTCCCTTTCAGAAATATTTTTTCTATTAAATAATTAAACATGTTATTGTTTCATATATAGTACTAGAAAACAATATGTATATAATATTACCAACGGATTATGGAGTGTTGCTTGTCTTAAAATATTCACATAATTACAGCAAATTTATAAATAAATATAATCGATTAATAATAATCTTAATCTTCAACAAAAAATAAAGTTACCATATAATATTAAGCGTTTTCATAATTTTTTAAAAATGATAAGCAGCAAAGAACTTTTCGAGATGTTTGTTTATTTAAACTGGGACTCTGAACATCTTCTGCAATATATATATATAGATTATATTCATTATATAGAATATTAGATTATGATTAAATATGTACTATTTTAATAAAATATATAATGTATACATACCGACGAAGTGCTTGTGATATAGATAAATCTGGATGAACAATTGGCAATACCTTTTTCTCTAAAGGAATACCTAAACCTATATGTGGTCTATAACCACCATACATCAGAGATAACTTATCATAAGCTATACGCAATTTATCTTTTTCTAACAATCTTTTCACTTCCAAATGTTCACTATTTTGTTCTGTTTCTAAATCTTTACTTTCCGAGTTACTAGAAATTATGAATAATATTTTTATAAATTTTCAAGAAAAATTCATAATGTAATATAAATTTACCTGTATATACGGTCAATTTTTGATTTAATATTATTCATGGTTGACGTAGTACTCATCAAAAATGAACGATCTTGCAATTTATCCCATTTCTCAGCTTCGGTTGGAAACCGTGCTGATAAAATACACAATGGTTTTTGCATATTCTATAAAACAACAAATGTTCTAAACAGTTGTTCCAATTTTTAACTATGACCATGTAATCATGTAAACCATACTTCTTTACATATTTCTTCCTCATTTATTTCAGTATGACATGAATGTTTTGGCTTAAAATCACCCCAAACATCTTTACAAGCATGATTTGATGTTGTCATGTATGTAAAATCAACCAATAGTTTTCTTATCTTAGAATTCTGTATATCATCAAGACTTATACCTGGAGTCATATACACACGTGGCCTAGATCTGTATTATTGTTAAAATATTTCGTTATATACATAATTTATTTACATTAATCTTATTTAAAAAAAAAAAGATTATTTCACATGTTACAAGTATTATTTTTTTGACCTTATCACCTCTTGATACCGATGATCTCCAAGAATTTTGTGTCTAGTTGATGGCTTTACAGATATACTTATTGTATCTTTAGATTCCCAAAGAGTATTAAATGGTATTTGCTTATCATAGCTTAAGCATTGTAAAGTATCATGAGCTCTAACTGTCTGTTTTGATGAGTCTAAATATTTTGGATCCTTTAACGGACTTGCAATATGTTCTATTGCGTAATTTTTCTAAAGGATGTAGTTATTTATGTTAGAAAATTTAATTGTTTTATATAATTATAAATTTACCTGTGTTAAACTCAACGGATGATGTATATAATCATATTTATAAGTAGTTGGTTCTTCATATAACTTTATATTTTTTTTGTAAATAATACAATTTGTCATGGTTTAATATATGTTATTCAATTGTATCAAATAAAACAAATCTGGATTTTCAATGTAATCCATGTTAATACATAATAGTGAAGTTTGATATATATTCTAGATACATCATTGTTTTATAAAAAAGAAAAATATAACCAACAAGAAATCAGTTTGACAGATTAAATATTATTTAAATAATTACACATTAGGGATAAAATTTGAGATAGTTTATTTATCTTGTAGGATTAGTATAATATGAAAATTTTATAAAATTGCCTTCTATTATTTAATATTAAATTTATTTACTATGTAACTTCTCAATGCAAACACTAAGTTGTTGAAGACGATGAAGTAAATGTCTCATATTTGCACTTGATTGTCTTAAGCCAGATTGTTCGCTACCAACTTCTTGTCTCTGACCTAATTCAAAATGAAGTCTGGCTAGACGTTCTTGCTGTTCTCTTATCTCTGTCATATGTTCCATACTGCAATCTTTACCTACATATTTTGTGGATTAAAGATTTTATATGTTGATATATATATTTATATATCTCATTAACTTCTTTTACTTGTGAATATAAAATTGATAGTATATACAAACCAAAAGCTCGTAAATTCCCACTATGAAAATCTTCTAATAGCTGCAATAAAGCTTGTTCCATGCGTCTGACATCAGGTACCTCTGATAAAAAACAGTGATGTTTGCATGGTGTCATATCTATTATATATTATGACACCAAAACAAAATGAAAGAGGTGCAATCAATAAAAAAATCAAAATAATTCAAAAATATTTTTGTAAAAAAAAATAAGTCTAAACTATAAGTAAGGAAACAAAATTATTAACAATTATAAGGACACAGAATCATAAAAATGTAAATAACATACATATACGTTATATATGTTATAAATAATAAACATATACGTGTGTGCTTGTGCTTGTGTGTGATATATATATTTGGAATGTATATATAGAAGATAAAATATATGGATAGATAATATACTATAAGTTAATACCTTTTTGTTGCCGATTTAGCCTTGGAGGTTCTGTTCTATTAGGTCTCTGTTTCTCTTTTTCATTTAGGTAAATCAAACGAGACTGATTGGCAGTATGATTTGAAAAATTAATGGCTCTACCAGAAACCATAGAACCTTGACTAGTTGCTTGGCCAGAACTACCCTTACTAACAATAGGAGAAGTCTGAGTATTGCTTTCCCATAATACTTGTTGCTAAAGATGTATTAATTAATTAATACTTGTCAATATTGTAAACTCAAAAGACATATTATTCTTACCGATACATGAGAGCTGTGTGTTTCATTTTTACTTGGATGTTGTGATCTTGCTGGCGTTGAAGGAGGTGTAGCTTCACCACCACGACTAAGTGGTTCCTCACATTCTTCTTCTTGAACTAATTGTTGTAGTTCACCACAACCTGATACCTCCACCATTACGATAATTGGTTAATTATAAATTTTTTGGTAATTAAAAATTATCTTGGCAAACACGTTTACAAAATAACATTTAATTAATTATATTAATAAAATGCAGTAGTATTTTTTACTGTTATGTTTATAACAAAAAAATGTCCACTTCTAAAAAAATCACAATACTTCTCAATATTACATATGACAATATCACTGCACGATAAAACGTAGTTCTATTCTACTACCTCCATTTCTATTATTTACTTATCATCTTAAACAGAATATCTATTTTTATGTAAAATAACAATACAATAATACACATGCGCATAAAGGTGATCTATCAATCGTTTACGGTGGATATCACTACATGTTTAACCAACACATGTGAATGCTCCTTAATAATATTTTAGTTATTACAATCATTGACGTACAGAATCACAGTGAGTGCCAATTTGGTTTATATCAGCCGTAAAAAATACTTTTATTGTTAGACCAATTGACAAACAACATCAACTAATTTGACTTCGCTATATGCGAAGTTATGCGAAACTATGTGTTATTTCTTTTAAGACGATTAAAACACAGTAATTTTTTTATAAGTATGTAACTTAAAATTGATGTAACTAACTTTTTGTATATTGATGTTAATAAGCATATTACAAGAAATCAAAATTTGAAACATTATTCACGAAATAATTAACTAAATTTTACATACATTCGTTTATAAACGAAGTGAGTAATTTGTACTGTTTATGTGACAGATTAACTTAAAAGGTCAAGTAAACATTTTTTTTATAAAGGTACAAAAGATTTATAATGTATATATTTTTTGTATTACAAGGCAAATTGATGATTCCATGGATGCGTGGTCGAATAGCAGAAGCCTGGCATAACAGAAAGAGCTCAAGGACAGCTGAAAGGCAGTCCTTGACTCTTTCTTCTACAGACACAGGCAATTCGGAAAGTAATAGCACCATACACATGCCATTATCTTCAACTACTAAGTGCTTTAATGTGAACGTTATCAGGTTATTAATTTTATAAGTATCAATTAATTTCGTTAATATTAGAAAAATAATAAATAATAACATCTATTGTTTTCATATAGCATGGAAGGCCAAGTATTAGATGTTGGGGTAAGAGCTGATTTCACTGTAAAAAAAATTAAAGAAATAGCAATGAAACATTTTTATGGCCAGGATATATCTAAATCTATTTCTAACTTTCGTTTAATTCATTCATCTAAGTTTAAACAACTCATAGATGATAAAGATATTAACGACCAAGAAATTGATGAGCATGGTGAGTTTATAATACTGTAACCAATAAAATAACAAGTTATGTATCATACATGTATTATTTTTATTTTAGATGAATTAATATTAGTAGAAATGCGGCCTGTTTCTAGCAAAGAAAATTTTCCAGAGGAAACTTTAAAAGGTCCAAATGAAGGAGCAATAGCAAATGTTACTAGTGATTTACCCATAAGAAATCCACCTCAATATATACCACCTATTAATTTCTCTTTTGATGTAATATTATATTTTTGTTAATAGTAGTGATCGTATTTCTTAAATATCTTACTTTTTTTATCAACAGTTCCAGAGTGAAACTCGTAAAATTTTAATATCACTTGTGGAAGCATCAGCAAGACTATTAATGGGTAGTCCAGAGGCACCAAAGCTCTTTGAAATGATTAAAGAAAAATTTAAAGAACGATGTTGCCCAAATATTGATTCTAAAGCTATAAAAACATTAACTGATATGGGCTATTCTTCTAAACAGGTGATTACAGCACTTCGTGTACGAAAGTAAGTAATATGATATTGTATTTTTCAAATACAATATGACGAAATATAGTACCTTATATTTATAGGTCTGATATAACAGAGGCTTTAGAATGGCTGATAGAACATCAAGATGATCCAGATGAATATTACGAAGATGAAGCAACAACAGTTTGTTTATATGCCAAAACAGATGTCAATGAGGCAGGTCCTAGTTCTTCAACAGGCAGTACAAAAATAACCTTTAAGGAAGCATGTGCTGATCTCTTTAGTGGTAATAATATTGCCCATGAAAATGATTTAACTTTTTAAGTTGATCACTTATGTTACATTTATTTTGTTACTATACTAATGTTCAGATAGGAAAGCTCAATTCGTGAAAGAGAATCTAGTAAATATCGTAACTCTCTTATTAGAACATTTCCGCCTATTTAAGAAATTAAATTTTAAACCAAATCCAAGAATGGTAGAAACATTTTTGGAAATGGGTTTTGAAGAGAAAAATATAATAGAAGCATTAAAAATTACTGGAAATAATCAATTTAATGCTGTAAGTATAATACTATATCAAATGTATTGTATTCATATTACAATTAATTCAAAAATATCTGACTTGTACAGTGTGAATGGTTACTTGGTGAACGACGACCTAGTTTACAAGATTTAGATATTGGCCTTGATAAAAATGAATCCATTTATCATGCAATTATAAGCAATCCTCAAATACAACTCAGCCTTAATAATCCAAAAGTGCTTCTTGGTAAATATAAAGTTTCAATTTTTATTTTAATAATTTAACAAATTTTTGATTATTTTTTATTAACTAATCGAATTTTGTATTAACTAAACGATTAATAATTCTTCTCAGCATACTTAACAATGCTAGAAACACCTTCAGCATCATCTGTGTGGATCAATGATCCTGAAATATATCCTGTATTCAACCAAATATTTAAAACATATCATGCTGAAAAACATGCCATCCATATGAATCGTTCTAGGATGAATTAATATTATTAGCAGATATAAAAATTGTCAATATCTGTGGGATAAAAATATTTTCATATAAACTTACAAAAATAGATCCTACAGGAAATACATGGTATGTTACAATTGAAACAAAATTCGGAGTTTAAATGTAATTTAGTTACAAAATCGCATGTTTATTAATTTATCATTGTTCCTAATGATTGTATTAAAAAATTAAATATAATATCAGTCACTTTAATTACTAGCACCGCTGTTTGATGAAAGTAATAACTTTAAAGTAATATACAAATTTTGCTTTAATCATTTATGATAGAAATGATTTAAAAGAAATAGGGATGTGCTGTATCTATATATGCTTTGTACTTTATATTCAAATAATAAATTAATGATTTATCTGCAGTAGTACTAATTATATTTTCCAAATTTTTACCTTAAGATAACATTAATATAATGTTAAATTTATAAACTTGAAATTAAGTTTTTTGTTTTACTCTATTACAAAATGAGCACATTATTCGAGTATATATGTTCTAAGAAGAATCAAGTGAATATAGTAACTGATAATAACACATTAGATAGTTCAGTGGCGTTAGTGTCGGCATTATTTTTGACAGTTGTTTTCGTTAACACGTGCATTTACATCAATATTTGTGGAACGATGGTATATTATTTTACAAGCGAGGGTAATTTATCATTTTCGTTTTATTTGCTTTTCAAAATGTACATAAATTATATATTACTTGAGTATATAGTTGTAATTATGTTTTTTTTTGTAACATTTAGTAAGGTTAGAATGAATTATTATTTTGAATTGCAGTTGTACAACCGCCAGTAACATTATTTATGGGGGTTGATAAATATGAAAGTAAGTGAAATAATATAATTTCATTAAATTATACAATTAAATAACGGTTATTAGTAATATTATATTAATAAAACATTTAGATGAAGATTTGATTAAATGGGGTTGGCCAGAAGATGTTTGGTTTCATGTTGACAAGTACTCTTCGGCTCATGTGTATTTACGATTACATATGGTAAAGATGATATATGTCTATTCTGATATTACTATAGTATATAAATACACTAATAAACTACTCTCTTTTATATTCTGTTTAGGGTCAAACAATAGATGATATCCCGAGTACAGTTTTGGAAGATGCCGCACAATTAGTAAAAGCAAACAGTATTGATGGAAATAGAATGAATGATATTGATGTAGTCTATACAATGTGGTCTAATTTGAAAAAGACTCAGGGAATGGAAGTTGGTCAGGTTGGTTTTCACAAAGAGAAAGATGTTCGTAAAATCCATGTTACAAAACGTCAAAATATTATTGTTAATCGACTTAATAAAACTAAGCGTTCTGAACAAGTAAATTTACAAGCAGAAAGAGAACAAAGAGATAAAAATGAGCGAGAAGATAAGAAAAAGCTTTTAAGGGAACAGAAAGAAAGAGAGAAAGCTGAAGAGAAAAGACGTCAAGAAGAAGCTGAAATGAGGTATGATAGAATGTTCATTGCAAAGTATTTCCTATCTCCAATTAATCTTTCTTAAATTAAAATGTGTATATTATTATAACATGTATTTATTTTTTTTTTTTTTTTTTTAGAAGCTACAATTCATTATTTAATTCATCTAATATGACATCAAATACTGAAAATAGTGGCTATGATTCAGATGACTTTATGTGATGAATTCGATATAATTTAATTATTACAAGTGGTGCCTATTATAGAATATATTTTAATTGATATTATAGAGAATATAATTGAAATCAAATGGAAAGCACTTGTATTGAATGTGTAATTTGGTTACTAATTGAACATTTCTTTTCAAGATTAATAATACAATGTGAAGTTATTAATAAATTATAATGTACTATGTACTTTTTAATTTTATTTAAAAATATTTTATTTTAGTTGTATGTAAATAACATTTGAATTGTTATAGTACATAAATAACATTTAGTAATATGGTACATAATAAAAAATGTTTAAACAATTGTAGAATTATGTATAATATGGGCACCAATTTCATTAATTTTTATAATAATGTAATATTAACTGTTTGCAAAGCATTAACTATCCATGTTGGGTATTTTTTATCTGGATACACATTTAACATATAATCTTGTACGAATTCAGGATATTTTTGTTGCTTTATACTTTCTCTAATATCTTTCATTAATTTCATTTGAAATGCTATATTATGAACTGTTAGTAAGTGACATGCAACTGTTTCTTTTGTAACTATTTGGTGAAGATATGCACGTGTATATATCTTACAAGTGCTACATGCACAAGATTCATCAATTGGCCTCATATCTTTACTATATTGATTTTGTTTTAAAACAAGTTGACCTGTACGTACTAAAGCACAACCGAATCTCTGAAAATTATTAATGGAGAACAAATCGTTTTTATAGAAATATTTTAGAAGTATAATAAAGAATACATAGTGCTTTACTTACAGCTGTTCTTGTTGGAAATACACAGTCGTACATGTCAACACCTAATGCACAACACACAACTAAATCTATAGCAAAACCAACACCCATTAAATAACGAGGTTTGTTTTTTGGAAGAATATCAGCAGAAAGATGTACCATTTTCCAAAAATTATCTTTGCTTTCCCCACCGCTATAATAATATCTTCATTTCTTTATGTATAACTTCATATTATAAATATACAGGGTAGGGCTATAACTATTAGCACCTCAGATATCTTCGAAATTATAAATTTCACAGAAGTATTTGCTGAAATAAAAATGCATAGTACAAAGGGGGCCACCCGGTGGCGATAATAGTTCTTTTTACATGTGGAGGTACTTCAGACATTTGAAGGTTACCTTCATTTTTTTAAATGGATCGGTATGCTTTTGCTTCCGTATCACTAATAGTTATTGCCCAACCTTGTATAATTTATAGAGTTAGGTGTACTGTATTATATTTATAATAAAACGATACCTTAATCCTCCAATTGCATAACCATTTACTTCTCTTTTAGTTAATTCATGTGCACATTCTGATCTTAATTTAGGATCTAATCCACCTTGTACAATAGGGAATATACTTTGTTCATCAGATCTTTCATGTGCTAATAAACATCTATCTAACCATCTTACTGTTCTACAAATTAAATATTATTATTAATAGGATTTAATTATGTTATTATTAGTTTTACTTTATATATACATATGTAATATAATAAATAAAATATAATTTATTGAACCAATGTTTACCTTCCCATAGCTTCGGTTACTCTTGCTCCAGTTTGTGTACTTTTAACTACATCATCTAATTGCATTATTATATCAGCACCGATTATATTCTGAATTTGAATTGAGCGTTCAGGAGTTAACATACAATCGGTATCTAATAAAAAGGAAAAGGTATAATTTTTAAATATGTACAATTAGATACATGATTTATAAGATGATTATACTTTCTGCATTCTTACACGTTACCATTATATGGAGATTTAAAGTCCACTCCTTCTTCTGTAATTTTGGCAAGTTGTAATAATGATACCATTTGAAACCCACCGGAATCAGTTAGTAATGCTCTTTTCCAATTCATAAATTTATGCAAACCTCCTGCTTTGTGCAATATTTCTATACCCTAAAAAATTATAATTACGCAATAAGAATTACTATTTAAACTTTAAGAAGATTTAAAAAGCAAGATTTGTTAAAAATACAAAACAAGATACAGGTCTATTCCCAAGATGATAAGTATTGCCAAGAATTATTTGACAATCCAATTCTTCTAGTTGTTGAGGCAATAATCCTTTCAGAGTACCCTAAAATATATCATATAAATAAACTCGGATAATAAACATTTTTTTTTTTATATATTTATATAACACCATAAGAGAATGTACCTGTGTTCCTACTGGCATAAAAACTGGCGTATCTACATGATGATGCATTAAAGTTATTTTCCCAGTTCTTGCTTTGCTAGTTTTACATTCTGCTAAAATTTCGAATTTCAAAGGCGATGCTTTTTTTTCTGTCATTATTTGTAAATTATTTAAATTTAATTTTTTCATCCAATGACGCATCTACGTACACAATAACCACATGTGTATGTATACATAATTTACAACAGAGGTTATAAACCTTATGGACCTTTTGGTATCAGTGTTGCAGCGCCCATGATAATGGACAATACCATAGCAAGAACTACTCTTACATGTGTTGGTAAATAGAGTGAGATAGCGAATGTAGGAGCGAGTGAGATAGAAATAAGCGCCAGTCGATGCAAAAATACTGAAACTACGAAAACAGGATTTACGCCAACAATGAGAACAAACGTAATTCTAGACCAATTTTGATGGATAGGATTTCTTTTTAATGATAAAGGTTTCGTCTAGGATATATCTTTTCCAAATTTTTAAAGAAACTTTTTATCTGTGTGTGAATTGTTCTCGAGAAATATCATTTTTTAATACGATTGTTTTCAAAGAAAATAAAGCTTTTTAAAAAGTTCGCTAAAGCAGAGTCCTAGATTGAATCTTTTTTTTTTAAACGAGATCTTGTTTATCAAAATCGGTTAAGAATTGTGCCTGTTTTCATTGTTGGCGTAAAGCATTATAAAAGCAGAAGTGATGAACAGCCTTTAAATATAACTCTGCTGTGCTTTGTTCGTGATTAGAACTCCACAATCAATAGCGCTGCTGCTACCATCTGTCGGTAGCGTAGAGGTATTATCTTTAAAAAAGTTATTATAGCTTATTCGAGTTTATTAGCTCTCAGCGGCTCTCAGTTGTTCTCAGTTGCTCTCAGTCTTATGATTGCTGTTTTAGGAGAGTCCGAAAGTCATGCGACTTCAAATTTTCCGGTAACATGGCATCGCTCGACGACGAGCTTAAACCACATTTCGTTCATGCGACTGATGAATTGGAATGGGTTCCCTTGTCTTTGACTCTAATCGAATATCCACAAGGTAAAGATTTTTCAGTATTACCACAATCAAAAATATAGTTGGCGTCACTCGAAAACAGACATGTGCGATCATCCTAATTTCGGATTCTTCATGTCTAGATTTTGTTATTGCTACCTGTTTACATGGCAGGTATCATTGATTTTTCACAAATTAGTTTTCTGTATCATATTTTTTTATAACAATATTATAACAGCATCATTATAACAACATACTTTGTGTTATATTATAAAGTAACTATTTCCTATTTTTATTATTTTTTCAACTTCATTTAATCAATAGGTTTTATTTTTTTTTCTTTTTTTTTTTTATAATTAAATGCTTTTTTTTTATAGGAGATATATTTGGTAAATTATTGGCCCTGATAAGCTTAACACCTTTCGTTATATTGACTGGATTTATGACATTGATTCTCTTCAGAAGAGATTTGCATACTGTAAGTATAAAACATTAGAAGTTTTGTTTATATTGTATTTATGTTATCCTATATCTTGAGTAATCATTTTCAAAGATTATTTATTATTATCTCTTTCAGATTGCATTTTTTAGTGGAATTATATTGAATGAATTTGTTAATTTAATATTAAAACATACTATTCGTGAAGCAAGACCACTAAAACGTGATGGTATTTATAATGAATATGGTATGCCCTCTACACATGCACAATTTATGTGGTTCTTTACCGCATATGCAATACTTTTTATATGCATTAGGTAAATGTTTTTTTTTGTGATGCCATCATTATATTATCGATTAATCTAACGACATCATTTGTTTGTTATACAGGTTACATCACAATAGTAATAGCACAATATCTGAAAGGTTTTGGCGAATAATTATTGTGGCTGCAAGCATAGTAGTAGCTGTTTTAGTATCTTATGGCAGAATTTACCTACAATACCACTCAACCTCCCAAGTTCTATGCGGTATACTTGTGGGAGCCACTTTAGGAGTAGCATGGTTCTTAATAACACATACAATTCTGACTCCTTTGTTTCCTCTTATTGTATCGTGGTAAGTATTTATCCTATTTTTCGATTTAATATATTAAAATCTCATGTTTGGTAATTATAAAGTATATTTCTTTTAGGCGAGTATCGGAATATCTACTGTTGCGTGACACAACTTTAATTCCAAATGTATTGTGGTTTGAATATACAAATATTCGTACAGAAGTTCGAGCACGTTCGCGAAAGCTTGTCTCTATGAAATCACAATGACGTTTAATAGCTGGCCAATGGGCTAATAGTAAGTAAACAATTGTTGCCTTTATAATGATTGATTGTGATGTCAAGCGTCATTCCATTGAGTTAGCAGAACTGTACCACGAACCATCATAACTCTTATACAAATATTGCATTTATAAGTGGTATTGAAATGTACCATTAGAATTATAATAAATATAGATATGACCTTTGTATATTTATAAATCTTTTGTTACATTTATTATACGGTCAATTAAATGTTAATTCCACAAACAAGTTTGTGCATTAGTTTTAATTGACAAAAAATTAAAAAATATTTATCACATATATATTGTAGTAATATTTTTGGAAGTGCATGGTATTATGAATTTGTAGGGGGAATAAAAGTTTTATTGGTTTTTAATGTGACAAAAAATGTACTTTGTATATAAATAAAATTTCTAAAAAAAGATCAGTCCTCTTTTTTTTTTTATCTTAATTTCAACCTATTTGTTTGTTGATTCATTGAATTTTTGCAGAATTTTGCACCTTTGGACTTAATAAACAGTTCAACTCCCGTGTAAATCCCATTACCACTAGTTCTACGGAGAAATTATTTCATCGTTTGGAACAGGTAATTGTTCGATGATGACTAGATGAATAAAGAAAAACAATATAATACAATAGTTCAATTTTTGTTTAGTGATGACTCCAGGATAATTCCTGAACTTCCTGCAGTTTTTTCATCAAAGACATCAATGTTGATTGGACTACTTTCTTCAAGAATTTCTTGGTTATAAACTAAACTAGCGGTCCATTGTCAGGTACAAATATTACTCTTTGCTATATGAATACCTTTTAACTGTAGGATAAGCTGATCAACCCAAATAGATTCATAAAATCTGTGATGAGCGATAATTGTATTTCGTATATTCAATATAAGAACGTTTATTTTTTTTAGGAATTTTGTGTCTTAATTTTCAATTTTCCTAAAATTTTTTGAATATCGTTCAATGTCGTTAATAATTTAGTAAGTAATGTATCTTAAGAAAGTTCGTAATCTATTGAAATAAAGCAATATTTAACAAAACAACAATTTTGTTTGATTTCCACCAACATATATATGTAAATAAATTAATTGAAGTATTTAAAATTGTCTAAAAAGAATACAAAATTCAAATATATATTTTAATATATTTTACAATAATATTGTAGAATAAAAGGCGGGAATATTTGAATACTAAAGATTTATACGTAAAGTTCAACGGCGCCACTTTGCGGAAATTCGCAGAATTATGGATCGATAGAAAATAAGAAGCAATAGAAAATAAAAAGCAATAGAACGTACTCGCCGAACAATCGCGTTGTTAAAGAGAAAAAATGGATTTCAATGTAAAGAAATTGGTTAAAGATGCTGGTGCTGCACTAAGCAGAGTTGTACAGGTGAGATTTTTATAATTGATTGTTGGAAAAGTTATACCTTTATGACATAGGAAGATATGATGTGTTCTACTATCAATAAATATCGTTTGTAAACGCTGTCACTTCTGACATTTTGTACTTTTCTTGCACAAATTAAAATTCAAATACAATTGACAACAAAACATCGATTAATTTTCCTTAGAGGTTATTCAATAATACTTGACATACATATATTAGAAACTTAATTTGATTTATTTAATACGACCTCGCGAAGAACCGTTTTTTAACCTAATTGTAGTCTGTGAGAATAAAATTGACAATGAATGTTTTAGCCTTCTATTACATATTTATGTTGTATAACGTATACGCATAATTTGTTGATTGTATACGTAATTTGAATCCATTAACAGAATATTATATATTTAAAGAAATAACATACAATAAAATAAATTCTACTAATGGCATTACAATTATATTGTATAAAATTCTATTATTGAATGACTCAGTCCATACATCCCAAACAGTAATGACTAATACCATTATTGTATTTTTTTTTTAAGATTATCACATTTCTTATAATCACATAAATTACAAATAATATAATTTTAAATATCAGATTAGAATTTGTTGAATATTCTTTCTATAAAATGATATATTTGCTATTAAATTTTCAGAGAAAAATCCATAATCAAATTTCTATGTTATTAGTTAACAGAGGAAACATTAGGTACATCTGAGAAAACTGAATTAGATGCACATTTAGAACATCTTGCGGAAAGAGCAAATGCAACTAAAACATGGACAGAAAAAGTTCTCAGGAATATGGAAGCTGTACTTACTCCTAATCCAGGTATAAAATGACGAATTAGAAAGTCAATAAAAATAAATGAACAAAGAACTGATAATTTGGGTTTTATTCTAGGAAATAGAATTGAGGATTTCTTTTATGAAAAGATTGATAAAAAGAAACCTAATAGGCTCAGCAATCTTGAATATGTAGGCATTGACATGATAGAAGCTGGAAATGATTTTGGACCTGGCATTGCCTATGGTATGTGTGTGATATCTATTGTTAATTGACTATTTTTATGACATTTGTTATTACATATTTTCTTATTTTTATATTTTATTGTAGGTAGTGCTTTGATAAAAGTTGGTCAGTGTCAACAAAAGTTAGGACAAATTGAAAGAGATTTTATTGGAATAGCGGCTAATTGTTATATACAACCACTAAGAAAGTTTTTAGATGGGGAAATGAAAACTGTTAGTAAAGAGATGGCTATTTTAGAAACCAAGAGGTAATATAAAATTATACATTTACTTGAAAGAATATTTATTATAATAAAAGAATACAATTATGTTTAGGTTGGATTTAGATGCATGTAAAAATCGAGTAAGGAAAGCTAGAAGTATGCTGGGTCAACAGAGTGTAAGTTCTATTGCCGTTTGTTTAATTAATGCATTTGGTCTGTATGTTTATTCTGTGTTTTGTCCCGTACATTGCTGCATTTCATAGGACTCTGGCGTTTCACCTGAAGTATTACTTGATCAGGTATTAACGAAGTTAAAAGTTCAGAAATATCTACTCTCATGCAATGTGGTCTTTTATTTTATTTTATTTTATTTTATTTTATTTTATTTTATTTTAATATATTCACACATTGCAAATGAGATGAAATAATAATAGGAACGAAATAGAACTAGGATACAGGTGCAAATATTGGATAACTACCCATTTTTGTTTGTCTTTCATCCTGCCGTCATTTGTTGTAACTTTTACTTGTTATGTATTTTGATATAAGAAGCAATATAAGCATTACATTTCATATTACATTAGGTAATGTATTGAGACCATTTGAGAATTCTATTTTACATCATAAAATTCTCCCTTATTGTTATTCTTTCTAATTGTTATATTTGTCTATATATGTTAATCACACATAAATACCTAAACCAGTACAAAGCCATAATTAATGCATGTACATATAATAAACTTAAGACAATATTTATTTATAAGCATTTTATATATATAATGGAAATATCTAATTCTTAAGTAAAAGTTAAAAATTTTTTATAACATATTTTAATAGCATATTTAAATTATACAAAGAAAGAAATGAAACTTGAATATTACTAAACTTAGGCAGAGAGGGAGCTGAGGGTGGCACAATCGGAATTTGATCGACAGGCAGAGATCGTGAAGCTACTTTTAGAAGGAGTATCAAGCTCTCAAGCTGGACACTTGCGATGTTTACACGAATTTGTGGAGGCACAAGCACGTCACTATGCACAGTGTCATGCAACTATGCAAGAATTGCAGCGTGAGCTTGCTGGGTGAGTTAATTTATTTATTATATATGTTATTGGTATCTTTTGGTTTTCCCGCACAATCCTTGCAGTACACAAATTCAATTTTTTCTGTATAGCTATCCTACTCTTTGGTGATCCGAGTGAGTAATGTTTGTTAAATCTTGAATATTTCCACCATGTACAAGATATAAAATGTTTAGAAAGGCTTTAGAATCATTACTCATTCGTAAAGATCATCATACTATGTAGTTAAAATAACCAGTAATTATTGTGCAAAGCTTTTTCCGTTTTTTCCAAGAAGAATTATATAAGAGTAATTTAGATCTTACTTCTTGGGGAAATAAAAACATAGCTAAAAATATTTATGACATGTAAATATAAAAGTATCAAGATATCTTACTGAATAATATTTATGTCCTCTTCTCTTTAAATCTATTATTATGATAATGCATTTCATATCAAACTTCTATTGTGAACATGATTGCTCAATGTTGCTAATTTTTGCAGATTTATTGGTAATGGTGAATTAAATTCAGTTTCTGCTCTATCCTGCTTTTTATACTTCTTTCTTCTCTAATATTCTATTTTCCATTTTCTATCTTTTGCTTGCATGGTGGGGATTGCAGGGCACGTCAGCCGAGTCCTTTGCTGAGAGTCAACAGCGAGGAAGTGATCGAGCTAACACCCTCACCCACTTCATCCCAAAATCTGCCTATAAATAATTCTCTTGCTGATTCAACGTATGTTACTGCTACCTTTGACACCAATACCTCTAAAATCTAATTTCACATTATGGTTTTACTTCTTAATATGGTAAATGATCTCTAAACAGTCAATGAAGAGTTATTATATTAATGAATTGTTCTCTTCACTATTGAAAAGATAGTTGTTATCAATCACTTTAAAAATATATTGAAGATTTTAATTTTCTGAAATTGTTGAATTTAACTTGTTAGTACATATCAGTAAATAAAATATGTTTACAAAACATTCTATATTATTTCTATAAAATATGCATGAAAAAGAAAATTTATATAATTCAATAATTCCTTTATTTATATAGCAGAGATGAATCATATTCCATCTTTCTTTGGATTATGAAAATTCATTATTTAGTCTAAATCTTTTAATGGATTTATATTACGATTCTAATGTGTATAGTATAATTATTTATAAGATGAATTAATTTGTTTTTATTTATTGTATAAGCAATGCATCATCATGCTTTATTTCATATTAATAAAATAATTTACTGCATTTATTTTACTAAAATAATTTTGAAGGTGTGCTTGTTTTATACATTAGCAATATTATGTAAGCAACAGTGTTGTATTTAGAATACATATATGTTATATCGTTGTTATTACTTTGTCTTTATTATTTGTACATGTACAGTGTGCACGCTTTTTTATGGCACAACTCATTTAATTTGTAGTGTAAAATACTGTCGAACACTATCTTTTTTTTTGTTTATTTTATAATTTTTCAATTTATATATTTCTTTAAGTATAATCATCAAATTCATCCCATTATAATTTATCCTACCCAGCTTATCTGGGGGTCCTTATCACTCAACCACTTCAACAAATCCTACTGTACAAGTGGAAAATGGTCAAGATCGTGCAAGAGTAGTCTGTGACTATGATGCTAGGGATTCAAGCGAGCTTAGTGTCATGCAAGATGAGGTAACCAAATTTGTGATTTAGGTAGATGACAGCATGTGTTCCATGTATCCATAAACAAGGCATGATATTCATCTGAACTGTAAGTTAGATTTTTGTTATTTTAATTACATATTCAAGTATAAGTTTATTTAACAAATTAAATGTTCTGTTTATTAGTTTAAGATTGTTATTTTTATTTACTTCGTTCAAATTGAAATGATAAACTTTTTATTTTTAGGTTACACTATAATCAAGTTTATAAATAATAAAATAAGAAGTTCCATATAATACTCAAATGGAAGTGATCTAGGATAATAAATTTATATTGTAGCAGAATTGGCATTATACTTACCATGCGTAAAGATGCATGATATAATATTAATTTACTTTTAAATAGATTATATATATATATAGTAAATGAGTAATTTTTATATTTTTGTTAAAAAAAGTCGTAATATTCTCTGTCTGTTTATTATTTTTCTGTATATTTTGTTTATTAGAATTATTAATATTAATTATCATATACACGTTTATTTGTTTAATTGTATATTTATTCATATTTTGCATGTTAAATAAATACTTATAATTTGATTTAATGTTAAAATTTATATCTTCCTAATCTTTCGTTGTCTTTTAGAATAGTCATAGATAAGTAAACTGTTTAATTGAAATAAGTGAACACGTGTAATTATCTGCATTTATTAGATGCCATGTCTAATGTCTAGAATATACAGTACAATATGTTCTGTTATATTTATAGGTAATTTCTACTATTGAAATCCCTGGAGATGAAGATTATTTGATTGGAATAAGAGGCAATCAGCGAGGGAAAGTTCCTAAGGCATATCTAGAAACTATTATCAGTTATTAACATAAAATCAAAATACATTATTCTCAACTGCCTTAGAGAGATATTCTATAAAAATTTTACATATATATCTATATACGTAAAATTTACGATAGCAATTCAAAAAAATTCTTTACTTAGAGTTGTAATTTTAGTAAATTAATATAATATGCTCAGAGTTCAATTACATAAAACTTAATAAATTACTATTGTTATGCTAAAAATTGCTGAAAATTTTGTGTGCCTTTGCATAATGATGTTAACAAACGAATTGTTCTATAGCAAAATAATGTTGACTAAAGAATTTTACCAAATCTGCATTTAAATATGTTAATGGAATTAAATTCCACTTAAGCAATATTATTAAAGCCTGTACAGTCAATACTTATCACAAAACTTATGTAATTTATAAATAAAACTCGAAGATAAATAGTTTTCAGTATTTATTGATAATTAATGAAATATAAAATTACTTCTTCTTCGATACACCAACAGTACGACCACGTCTGCCAGTAGTCTTTGTATGTTGACCACGCACACGTAAGCCCCAATAATGACGTAAACCTCTGTGAGCACGAATCTTCTTCATACGTTCTAAGTCATCACGCAGCTTAGAATCTAAATTGGAGCTAGTAAGCTACAAGAAAAATTTTTCTTATATTTCTTTGAAATAACAAGATTTATATTTAATTTATAAATATAAGAAAAGAAACGATCCTATAGTTCTAAATATGTGACGCACAGTCTATATATTTGTATTTAGAAATAAGTAACAATCTAAATAACATGGATATGCGCAGTTAATTTTGCACAACCTACTAACCAAATTGGTATGTTTATCTTATACCATCGGCCGTTTAGTTGTGCAATGAATTTAATATTACTAACTTTTTCAAACCTAAAATGTACATACCTGAGAGTATTTTCCATCAACAATATCTTTTTGCCGATTTAAGAACCAATCAGGTATTTTATATTGCCTAGGATTAGCCATAATAGTAACAATTTTTTCGACCTGTAAATAGCAATTATTTATTAAATATGTAATTATATACAAGGTAATATTACAAGATTATTAATTTGCCTTACTTCCTCTTCCGAACATTCTCCAGCTCGTTTGTTTAAGTCAATATCAGCCTTTTTGAGAACAATGTTGGCATAACGACGACCAACACCTTTGATGGCTGTCATCGCAAACATAACCTTTCTGTTACCATCGATATTTGTGTTCATGACACGAAGAATATGTTGAAACTTCTCAGGAATGACGAGCGACTATAAATATAATAAAAAACAATGATAAAACTCATGATATTGAACAAATAAAAACTCTACTTTTCAACAGGCCATGGAAAGACTCATTCATAGAAATGTACGTAGACAAATAAATAGATTGAATACAGAAATAATAGAAATAAATGTAAAGAATTGATTTGTAAACACTACGATGATCCACGATGGCTGTGAAACGAAGAATAACCTCTATTTTTTAATTATACTATTTTTTCACAAAAAACTAAAATATCACTGATAGAAATTATATCAATTAATACTAAGCGACATTAGCACAAATATTTATGCACTTTTGCTAAGATTCCTGCAATAAAAATGGATTTAAATCACAAAATACCAAATAACTCACCATCTTGCTAGCTTAGTAGTCACTACAAAGAAATAAAACAGGAAGCGGAATTTGTAACATCGACGAGAGGACACCACCGACTATCGATTATCGAAGATTATCGAATATGTCGAAGAGAAATTCATTTGTGAATTTTATCTAAAGTAACATTAATTTTTTATCGAGTAATATTTAATTATTTTTAAAAGTAAATATTTTATTTTACTAATTTTCTTTATAAATTTACATTATAATTTCAAAATATATCTCGTAACACACTGCGTTAATGTTTAGTCGATAGAACTTCGACTGCCATCTGTAGGACCGTTGCATAATAGTATTTTTTTATCATGGAAGTTTAATCGTACACATTGGCCCTCTAGCGCTAAAAATAAAAGTGAAAAAAATTGTCGGTATTGAAAAAAACTGTAAATATATGAAAAATGTCAATAATTTTTTTGCATAATGAAATGTTCTTTTTTCCTACAAAATGTTTTCATAAACTACGTACGTGCCTTTATCTGCAAAAATAACTCGAAATATTTTGCTCATTGTTAGTGACGTGAAAGAATAATTGTTTTCTTTTTATATTATGTTTTCCATTAATCGATAGTAATGGTATAACAATAAAAAAGAAATAGTGAATAATTAATGATATGATATTAATATGATATGATATTAATCATCATATAATAATCAACTAAAATCTAGTTATAATTCTAATTTTGAAGTTCATTTTTTTTCTAATACTATCAAAGTTATCGCACGTACAACTTGATAAGAATTTGATAACACGAAAGCAATTACATTTGTAAAAAAGTTTAATACGATTTCCTGCCAATCGGTTATCCGAAATTTTCATCCCTTTTTCATGCTTCGTTACGAGGAAGGAGAAACGATCGTCAGTAAAAGAACTTCGGAGATTGTCGGAGAAGAAATTTCGAGGCATGATCCCCTCTGATTTATTTTACAACAGTTGTTTTTTCGAATTAGGACAGAATGGAAAAGAATTTATGAACACTTTGGATCCCAAATGTCAAACTTGTTTGTTTTTGTCCGTGCTTTTTTTTTTAGATATTAAAAGAGGTTTCTTTATGATACATCAATTTTATTACGTGTTAATAATCCTATTATTTATTTATGATATACAATTTTATTATCTGTTCATAATCCTATTATTCATATTTGCCTATAAATTGTCTTGCTTATTGTTCAAATAATCTAGAGATGAACCGTGTAATTACTCGTTGAAAATTTGGAAATATTATTCATTGCAAAATGATTCGATTATAGATCAGTCAAACGAATATGTTAAACGTTCGTTTTATAAAGAAAATTATCGAATATGATCCTTTAATCTTTTATTGAAAAGTAAAAGGGTGTGCAAATTGGTGGAGGAATAATAATGATATATGCAAACGAATCCACTGAAAGGATTACCTGATAAATATTTATGTATCGAATCCCATGGGATAGAAGAGTATTATAAAATTCAAAGGACAAAACTAGCCCCGTCGACTTTACTCTTCAGCCTTCGGAGAATTGAACACTCGCATATGTTCTCATGAGTCTTTCGTATAATTACGATATATTTTTTGGAGGGCGTGATTACACTCTTCTTCTTTCTTTCTATTTTCAGTTACTGATCCAGCACTAATTAACTGATGATGATGATTTCTTTCAATTCATTATCATTATATTTATTGTACTGCCATACCATCACGGAAGACAGTATATAATTATATAAAAAATATGGTGGAAAGTTGACGCGAGTGAACTTCTTATTGGAGTATAATGAGGACATAATTGCATCGCATCCCATCGAAACACCAAAATCAGCACAATCTCGGTCAACAAGATTTAATGTTTTGTGCTTGAGCGGGAATCATTTCCCGGATTATATATCGGGCAGTTCAGCAACAAACAATTCTTCACAAAGGTGTACACTTTATTATACAAAGAAAAGATTAGGAACAAACGACATGTAAAATCCCACTATGCGAACGAGTTCTTTGCTTTGGTGAATACCACTCGTCAGCAGCAGTTTCAATGTTTAATTTTTATAGATATTTGATTTTTCCTAAGTTATTCGTTTATTATGTAAGTAATATATGTGTATGTTAAATGAATGAGTAAATATTAGTAATAAAATTGTTGATTTTATAAAATAAACCCGTCTTTTTGATCCAATATTTTAACAGCGTCACTTACTCCGTGTGTGACGACTATACCCGTCATCGTTTGATTCTCGCGATACAAACAGGTGGGCGCTCTGAAAAGAGGTCGACACAGTTGACTGGTGAAAAATAAATAACTTTTCGACATCGTTAGAATGTATCATTTATTGTCATCCTTTCTTATTCAGTATTTTTGTCTATTTAGTTTGTCCCATAACAATACCATCCTTTCTCCATATGCCGCAATCGTACTCTGCCACGCAGCACTTTATTTTAACATCACACCATACACCCTTACTTAAGTATACATATGCTAGATAGCACAATTAATACATAATATGCAATTACTAACATAAAATGTTACTAAAAAATATTTTACACGTATAGGTACCCTCCTTAAGAATTCGAGAACTTCTCCAAGCATCAAGGTAGTGTAGACTGCTACTCTAGCCGAGAACTCGAGTACGGATAAATGTTCGAGTATGCACAGTAGAACTGACAGGGAAAGAATCAACAGGCTTTTATATCTCTAACCGAAGCTATTATAAAAAGACTGCTCTTCTCTGATTGGTCGATTCTACTTGATTTCTCATACGGATCTGCTTATCTTTACCTTTTAGCTTTTCTTTCCATTTCTCAACTTCTTCGTTTTTCGGAATAGTAGTGTGTACTTACTTATATCTATATCTTAACGCTTCATTAGTTTTGGCCAAAGTGAGGATCAGATGAGTGGTGAAGTCGAGAAACATTATTCTGGATCATATGCGATATTATTGCACTATTGGCGCATAATCAATTTTATGCGAATGTAACAAATGAAATAATTTGAGCATCGTACTATCATCATTATATCGATACATTTGAAAGTGTTATTGAAGGCGTGTGTCTTCACGGACGTTGTAAGTGTCGTGATGTTGGATTAGAGAATCATATGTTGTCTCCGAGAACATGATTATCGAATCCTCAAAGGGAAATTAATCTAAACGAGATCTAATTTTTGCGAATTAAATTCGATTGACTAATGATTTGGAGAATTAAATTCGATGATAAGCGAAATATTATAGTATAATAATATATATAATATAATTATATATTGTTATATTTATATTAATGATGATTTTTTATATGTTATTGTTATATATGTTATATGATTTTTAAATATGATAAATGATTTTTATGATATACTCAGTTTACTAGCGAGTCGCGTTATGTGATATATGTATAGGAGCTCTAAGTTGTGCTTTGACAGAAAGTTCTAACTTGCGTCTTGAAATGTTAGTTTGCGACTTGATATGAGACTAAGACAGGACTGACTATTCGGCAAGCATAGTCTTCGGCTGGTGTAAGTTGGAAAAAAGGAAAAGGAAAAAGGTCTTTTAATTTATTTGTGCTAGGCATGTTAATCGTGTAGGTATAGAGATTTCGAGTTATAGTTGTAGGCGTGTATGGATATTCCATAATAGAAAACCCATAGCAATAACAATAGAATCCCATGCGCGGTTATTTGTTCTGGTGGCTATTATGACTCATAAATTGATATATTAATGGTAATGTCAGACAAACCTCGTTTTGATTTTATCCATGAGTTTACTTTCTACATTTATTTATTACTAGGTTTATTACCACATTCTCGAAAATTATGTATTTGACTAAAAATGCCTAAATTCGGATAATACGTTTTTTATGTAAAGGTCATTTTGATAAATATGCAATAAATTCCTAAAAAGAAATATTGTTTAATGATATATGACCCTTAAGGATGAGTACTAATTTGTTCTTGACTCATTTCCAATTTGATTATATTATATACCTGAGTATCCGCTCTATCGGTTACGGTGGATTACGGTCCAGTAACTATATCATATCCCAATAAAATAATTGAGAATTAGTTTATATTGAATTTATATCCTTTTTTCCTCCCATGTAATAGCACTATTTTGCAGAAAATTGTTTATAATTCTTTATCGTATTGGAGAAAAAAAAATAAAAATAGGAATAAAAATTAATGCCTAATATTTATTTAAGCCTATTATTCACTTAATGTTTATTTTCTTTGTTTTTATATTTATTGTAACAGAGTTGCATTTTGTTAAACGAATTATAGCAAGATCTGATAAGACGAAAATTCGAAATAAAGGATTCTGAAACATACAGAAAAATTATTATGATAATGGGAGACAGAAAAGGACAGAATATTTAGGCGAGAGCGAATCTATTGTAAAACTATTCAAATTCGCTCGTCATTAGTTTTGGGAAATGTAGAGAAGTAACAGACTTCTATTATTCGTCTGAATTACTTGTCTCTCTTTATTGGTTTTTCTTTTGTAGAAGTACTATTTAGAAAATACAATTATTAAGATTAAAAGCGTCGGTACAAGAACTTGAAAAGAGAATTGTTTAGGCATAGAAAGTTGTATTTAACTTAAAGATATAAACTTAAAGAAGGTAAGTGTCGATGGGAATATTATATAAGAATTAATAAAAATTATTATACAAATAACTATTATTACAAAAACAAAAATGGCAAAAATTCGTGAGATTGAAAGCTAGTAAAAGAAAGAAGTAGAAGGATGTAAAAGGTGAGGATGATTTTCGGAGTAATGGAAAAGGATTTCGAGTAAAAAGAAAAAAAAAGAAAAGAATTAATACATCGAGCCTTCGTTAAACATCGTTGGAAGGAGTTAATCCTTTTCTAGACAAATATTTTTTTGTTGCCTCCATTTTGCTACGAGGATTATTTTTTTCATATATTTCTCGTAAAAAAGCAGCCCTCTTTTTGCTTTAGTTTTTGTATCAATTATACAAGGCGACGAAAGAAGAACTGTTTTTTAGCCTAGAAAAAAGTATATACCGCTGTAGGCCTGGAGTCACGAATGAGAGAAGAAAAAAAAACAAGAAAATAGAAGAGAAGAAACGAAAAAGGACAGAAAAAAAACGTTTTCTTCCTCTTTTCCCTAAGTATTTTTGGGGGTTTTATGATGTCACTTCAAGAAAATGTTCTCCCATGACGGACAACAACCCTTTTTTGCGCTTAAAAAATACGCCATGTTTTCTGTAAACAATATCAGAAACGATTATTCCTGTAGCGAGGAAGATTTCGTTTCTTTGATTTAAAGATCTTACTTTTTACCTTTGGTTGAAATTTTCTTACGATCTTGTTGCCTTTTTTGCCGAAGCATTTTTTTTGCTCGTCATTAAAGAAGAACATGAAAAGATTGTTAAAAAAATGTAAATAATTTAATTTTATGAGAATACTATAGACATGAGATGATAATCCTATAGAATATAGAAGATTCTAAAAAGACATATTATCTGATATCATGCGAATCAATTTTACACATAGATCCTTCTCACGTGGTCAGTCGTTTGATCTACTGTAAGATGATATTTCCCTTATAAACTGGAGCGAATCTTTGCTTTCAGCAAAACTGCTAACAAACCGAGAGCACATAAATACCGTGTAACAATACCGGGGAATTAATTAATATAGACATATCTAACTGTGGAATAATTGATTTACAGCCGGCCGAGAAATTGTTCACGAAAAACAAATGCAAGTTATGATGTTCTGTAAGATCATCTTCGAGAGTTATCTAACGATACTTTATGTATAAGAATGTTTATTCATTTAAACATTAATTACTGTAGTACTGTTTTATACAGTACTTCGGGATTTTTTATTTTTTTTTTGTTATAAAGAAACAGGTAGAAGAATACAAATATCGAAAGTTTTAAGTTGGGAAATTTGGTTGACCGTATTGACCATAACGGGCAATCCCATTTGGTACTTAAATCCTTATATGTTTTGATATCGGAAGATAAGAAAAAAACATGATTATTATATTATTGTAATGTGACAAAGAAAATAGATTCAATTATTGTGAAAAATCCCACGTAAACGTATGAATTTATGTATGTGATAATTTCTGATTATAATTGTTGTTTTTTTTCTTTTTTTTTTTTTTAAGACAATAATTACATATTTTCTGACAATTTTACCTATATTTTTCGAATTTTCTCTTTCGGGAAATTAAGGACCTAATATATTTTAAGTTAACAAAAAATAGAATTTCAAAAAGAATCTTTCAACTAGTTACGAGCCTAATTTTCTAATTTCTCTGAAATACTCCTTTACTTTTGATAAGAAAATTAGAAGTAAGAGAAGGACGAGCAGGGCCGGCGCGACCTTTTGCGGGGCCGAGTTTAAAAAATTTTGTGGGCCCTAAATATAATACACATTCATACTATAACTAAAATTTTGGAACAAGAAATTATTTATTTACAAAGCTGTTACATATTATATATTTCTTATAAAATGAATATTAAATAATAATACAATCCAATAATAATATTAAATAATTTGATGATTTTTATCACTCCTTTAAACTGAATTATCAATACTAAAAGAATGTCTTTCATCTGTTAATAGTATCATCAGGCTGTAAAAATTTAATAAAAATCAATGTTTTTTAATTGGATAATTTTTGTAGACCGTGGGGCCTCTCAAAACGCGGGACCGGGTTAGGTAAAAGCGTTGAACCCGCCTTGCGCCGAACTTGAGGACGAGGGGTATGGAACACTTTCTAAATTTACGAATATTTATTTATTAGACTGTTGTATATGAAATGGTGAATTTTGTTGCATCTTTATTTATTATTAAATTAAATATAAAATAGAAATTAATTACTATTTAAATTGAGCTATGATCCGAATGCAAAGACGTTGTACATTTAAATCAACAAAACCGGTTTTCTATATATAATTGTGTTTGATGGTTACTGAAACAGTTTTCTTTTGAATTCCGACGAGTCAACATCAGAGCTCACTCTTTCCAAACGAGTAAGCTTAAATAAATCATACTTTCGATTATTTCACTGATACCTTTTCACAGAAATAAAATAATGCCATGTGCTCGAATTTCTATACAAATAGTTTGTTACATGTACGTATATATTTGCAAGTGTAAACATTTTTGTGACTATAACAATAAATCGGCTGAACCTAATGTGATAAAATTTTTGTCGCAATATGAGTAGGTATAATATATGGCAAAAATTGCTATTTCTAATTTTAAAGTGACCTCTTGAAAGCGTTCAAAGTAGCAGACATTATTTTAATGAATTTATCAAATGAATTACAAATACCTAAACAATATTTTGGATTCGTTCGAATGTGAATTTCCCAACGTTTTCGATGATCTTCCGCAGGTAAGTAAATTTTGAATAATATTCTTTACCTGTGCGCTTCTGTTGTAAAGAAGGTACTTCCGAAGAAAAGGTCAAAACACGACTGACGTGAAGCAAAAATTTGGTTCATCCACGCAAGTGATGGTGTGTATTTTGCAGTCACCGGTTATATACATTAAATTTACTTTTACGTTCATAAATTCGTCCGACGATCTCTTCGATGTTTTAATCAAAATAAAGTCACTGAAGTTTTATCCAACGCTAGTACTACTATTTCATTATCAACGATACCTATCTTCCATCTATATATATATCATCGACACGGACATTTTTTTTATAACTCCACCTATGAATTCATCGAAAGATTGAAATACGTAAATGTCATTTTTTGTCATAAGTTCTTCTTCAATGTCGAAAATTAATCACATCTTCGATCTTTGGCAATTGAAAAAAAAAAAAGAAAAAAGATCAATTGAAATATTCTATACTAAATGAATATTTTGAAAATAAATGTATTATATATATATGGTATCTGAGAAGTTTCTAGAAGGTTCTTTAACAAGAGTTTTACGCGAGTGCTTTCTTTTCGTTCTGAGTTAATATTCTGTTTTAGAGTAAGAGCGTTAATTCCTCGTTTTGAGATTTTGTTTTGTTTAGTTGTTTTTGTTTAGTTAAAGTCTTAAGACGTTTATTGAGTTAAGACGTGTTTGTTCCTTTGTTCATATTTCATTAATAAATCTATTTTAATCATTACAACTTCCTAGCTCAAAACCTAATTACTTCTAACTTAGTATAATTTTTACATATATATATATATATATATAAATATAAAATTTTATTAGGGCATAAATACGTCTGGCGCGGAGAATTCGTGCTTTTTTCTCGCATCCTTTTTGCTTTTACTTTTTTATCCGACCTTCCGAATTGTTATTAAAAAAATTCTTTTATCGGTATACTCGTAGAATTTATAGTTATCGTTAATATTCATTATCTATACGGAATAATACGTTTACTACTTTTAATGCATTTTCAATGAAATTTTCGTTCGCTTCCATACCTCGTATGCAATAGTTATTTATTAAAATATTGGTCATTTTATTATATATATATATATATATATATATATATATATATATATTTATATATTATTTTATATATTATTATGTATTATATATATAATTATGGAAGCGAACGAAAATTTTATTGAAAATGCATTAAAAGTAGTAAATTTGTATTATTTCTTATAGATAAAAGGATGCGAGGAAAATGCGCGAATGCTCCGCGTATCTATGCCCTAATGAAACATTTCGGTCAAGGCTGACAGTAGGCTATTCGAATGAAGTAAAACGTTGGAAAATAAAGAAAGGAAGCAAAATGCTTGGGTAGATACTGAAAAGAAGAAGGAATTAAAGTGTGGCACGTGCCACACCGCGGGAAGCCTACTAAAGATTTGACAATATCAACGAAGTCCCTTAAATGGAGTCAATTAACAGGAAAGATTTATGTGTTTAACGTAACGCATTTGACGATACAGTTTTTCTGTCAACAAAAGTTTTCTTACGAGTGTACAAACGTTTTTCAAGGACGAAAGAATCTTTTTATCTTCCTTAGAATTTAGATTCAATAACTGTTACTGTTACGAATTCATTGAGAAATTAACAGTTCAGCTGATATATCGTAAAAAATGATCTCCATTATCCTTGGATAATGTAGTACATATAAATTGATTCGGGTTGATTTTGTCGAATGGCTAAACAAAAAAGATAAGCATTTTGACGAATTTTTTTTTAAATGTTAACAAAATTCTGAAATGAAATCAATAATGAGATACGTTTGCTGAAACTAAGATTGAGGACGTTGTCAAATGTAGACACGGTTTCTACGTGTCGAATTACTGAAATTGTTGCTCGACGACGTGTTCAATATCCTTGACACAATATTTGCACGTAGAATTTAAAAAAAATGGAATGTGACCTTTTGAAACATGAAAAGGAGAATCGATTTAGTTTGTTAGAAAAGACGGCTTCAAAAGAGAACAAAAAGTATCAGTAGGACGTCAGCTTCGAAGTTTATCACAGTCATCGTATCCTGGAGTGTTTTTTGTGCCAAAAACAAGTTTAGGACAATGTTTTAACAACTAGGATACTTCACAATTTTGTTTCGAAAAAAAATCCAATCTAATCCGATCGAATTAATCTTAATAATTTCTTATCTGACTATCAGTATAATTTGCTTAACCCATTCTAATCTTTTAACGGCGATCATTATAGGTATCGAGACACATACTCTCGAGGATAGAATATTTAATGTAAACATCGTAACATACGTTCATCGTAATATCGAACGTAACATCGAACCACGTATTCCATCAAATTTGTATAATCTAAAGTAATTAATTTGAGAGTTAATTATAAAAATTATATTTCTTTCTGTTTCCTGAAGTTACTTGCTAAATGTATGAAAAATAAACATCATTTAAAATCTCTTTATTTGGTTAAGAACAGAAATAATTACGTTCATTTAATGCATTACATCGAGCGAATAGACATCAGAGAAAAATAGTGTAAGGATCTTGCAAACGAAGATAAAGTTAAGAAAGGATAAAAGGAAAGAAGGATGGGGCATCGTCGAGGTCGCAGGTGGCGACACTCAAAGCCAATTATGCGAACGTAGCACGGGATCGGCGTCGTTCTCGCAAATCCTCATCCTCGTGTACGTGCCGACGGACGGTGAGACAAGGCGAAAAAGGGTAGTTTGGGGTTGGATACGTGATACGATACGAAGAGAGAAGTGCAGACTTCACTGCGCTATAACGGATTAACGGCTACGATTTATTCGCAAGTAATTGCTTCCGCCCTTTAATTAACTCGCATTTATTTCGTGTAATGGCGTGTGGCAGCACACGGACAGCCAGCTCGTTCCTTTGTCCTCCCCCATTTTCAGAGAAAAGAATAGTATCATCAGCAGAATATTTTCGATTATAATGTCGAATCTGGTTCGAAGAGGAATTTGATCCGAGGAGAAATAAAGATTGGCACTTTGCAAAAGACGACCTTAACGGATACGAACAATTTTTCCTATCTCTACTTATAACCACATAGAAAACGATAAAATATAATCCCAATACACACGATTATCTTATCTTTCTTATTATCGATAGTTGGCGAAGAACCAATATGAGCACTGCGCGGCCGCTATGGTTACGTCCAATATACTCGCACAATGACGAGGAATTCGATCATCCGCGTTATTATCGTGCTTCGCCACAAATCAGGAAAGAGTACTATCTCATCTCAGCCTCGCTGGTAATATACATATACCGTGTTATATATTCTATTCATAAAGAATTCATTTTTAAAAAAGACTTTTAAAAGTTCTTACTCTTACTCTCCGATACCTTTTCTTCTTTTAGAAAATCAGACAGATTTGAATAGAGAACGTATTGATTTTTCTATCGTCTTAATGTTTAACGATCCTAAACGTCTATCATTGCATTCATTGCATTAGTATGATGATCAGTTAAAAAAACAAAATTTTTGTGGAAAGTTTACGGCTTTCAAACCGATCCCTTGACATCGAGAGAAAAGTAATAATTGATGTTAAGTAAATCTATTGAGTCACTTAAAGAAGAAGAGAATGAAAATATCTCATAAAATGCGAAAATAGGAAAGGGTTTGAAATGAAAGCGATGATATACCTGACAAGTGCCTTCGTATTGGCTGTCACCCAATGCAATTAGTTTTAATGGACCCGCCTGTTCTTGAACAAATGATAAGACCACGCTGTCGTTATTTTGACCATTATAGTTCTTCTACGGAAACCTAAATTCTCTCCTTCCCTTCGTGTGACTTTTATCAAAAGATAAATTTTTCGCGATTCCGTTGCTACTTAACCTTGACTTCGCTTTTCTGACTTACGTATGTATTTCTAGAAATTAGAGTATCTCGAATAAATCAATTCACATGGACATTGTAAACGGAGAAAACAATTTACGTAATTTTCCATCCTAGAAAAATAAACGTTTAGAAAATTTTATCTGATCGTATGAGCTGAAATTATAGATTATTTATATAAAGTAAGTTTATGCTCTCTATGAAACAATAACTTTGCATTTAAAACGAATTAAACAACGATCTTTATACGACTATCGGAGAGATCGGCAAAAATAGCAAAAAAGAAAGTAACTCTGCTCATATTCGACGATGAGCAAACCTACATAACTATTGACTATCGATGATAATGGTACACAACTGACACCTAAGATTTAAACCCGGTAGCTCAAGGTAGCTAGAAGTATTCAGGACCGCGTCTAATGCGTGGGTATCCTAAGTATAATGCAGTACAGTGAGAACCTCAACGTTCTTTCAATAATTTTCGGAGCCCTGTTTACCAACAAATATTGTGCACTTAAAGATAAACTGACTTTCTCAAGTCTGAATCGCATGAAAAATTTACTCCCGTCATGTTCCTATTTTTGGTCTTCGACCTTTACGCTACATTATTGTCAATCGAATTTTCTTAAAGATCATACGGTCCCCGAAAGAGAAAGTTGTCGGATTATGAAGAAACGTTAAGAAATGTCAAGAAACGAAAAATTGTAATTCATTGATATTTCTACAAGAGAGAGAGAAAAAAAAAGAAAGAAAAAGAAAGATACTAGTTACATTGTAAAAAAACTTTAACAAACTTAATGTATCATAGAAAAAAGAAAATGAAAATATCAAATGGTTACCTCAAATTCTACCGGATGCTTTGGTTTATGACCGGCAAATCGAAAAAATATGTACCTCCCTTAGAGTTGAAGTTCTTTTTGAGTTCCTTTGGAGTTAAAATGGGAAGCTAACCAATGGAGATTCTTTTCAACGGATTTCGTTGCGGTTGTTTTTCTTCTCACGTTTGAAGAAAGAAAAACTTTCGTTTTGACGAGAACATTAGTAGACATTACTTATATTTTCCTTTTTGACAAACCAAGGACGTTCCGTTCCCTGAAATGGATTTTCTAACCGGCTACTGAACGTTCAATTACTTATCTTCTTCACTTTTCAAATTTTCCATGAGCCTCTAAAGAATTGTTTAAAAGATATGAAAAATGAAACGAAACATCGTCGCAGGCCACTACGTTTATTCACAAGCACTGGACACCAAGCGTGAACAATAAATACTTATTCTGAAATAAACCGTACTGTCTAGACTAGGGTATATATATAGTTATTACCTCTATTGACGACCCCACCAAGCAGATATGGGTATGAAACAAACTATCCATATACACCCACTTTTGAAGTACATATATACGGTCACATCATAACAATTGAGATTAGAAATCTTTCTTAGCGTATTCTCATAGATGGTGATAAATAGGGTGGGTCGTCGTGTTAAATGACCTTGATGCTTCCCCCATCCATTCATATGACGCGCTTCTGTTGAATATAACCAAGGTCCATTCTTACGGCTAATTTTGACCGTTTATACGTTTAATTTCTTTCACCAGCCTCCTGGATTACCAGTGGTCCATGTGGCTATAGTGAAAGCAATTGTTAGAAGAAATGTTATATGTTAGAAACGATTCCATTTTACAGGCTCCTCGTATATACGAGGTTTATTGATTTACGAAAACGATTCCATACGAGGGGGAGATTCTGTGTGCGAAAGGTATCCATTACATTCCAAGAATGTGCAAGAGTGCGAGCGTTTCTAAACATTATTATTATTCTCTTTTTCCTCCCGCTCCTCTCGTCAAGATAAAATCCTATCTATCATTCGTCTTTCTCTAAATATATTTATATCCGATAAAATTCCAGGAACGAATTTCACATTAACGAGTTATCTCGTAAGGGAGGCGAGAGGGGACGGAGATCTAGAATACGCTTCGTGTCAGAATGCCGTTGCTATCAACGTGGCCTATTTGTCTTTCAGGCGACATGGCCATAAATCGCGGCATCGACGGCCTCGTTAGAAAAAGTAAACGAAACTAAATGAGCTATAAATGAAGTCGAAATGAGCACGCGCGCAACTCTCTTGCAATTTGCAAGAAAATAAACGCCATAAATAAGCAATAATCGATTCGCATCGAACAATAAAAGAGGGTGTGTTAATGCTAGTATTTGTGTTTCGTTAATAGCGGCAATTGGAAGAGCTAAGAGAAAAGCTATAGGGCGAGGAAAACGAAGAGAAAAAGTAGAGAGAGGGTAGCATGTTAAAGAGGTCTATGAATTATCTAAAATTTCTAGAATATAAGAAGCCAATGAAAAATTTGGTCTCCGACCAACCAGGAGATCCGACTAATCAGGAGGCCCAATCAAACTGACTCAGATCATTTCAAATGGCCAACCCTCCTACTTCCCATATATATACCTGCGTTTTTTCAGAATTATGAAAACATTCGTGCGTTTCTCCTTTACGATAGTGTACGCTTCTATAGTGCTATTTCAATTACGCGAACATTTGTGGTGGAGTATGGGATTATTCAAAGTATGATATTCTTTATCTATTTATAAAGGATTTTCAAGTTTATTGAAGGTATAATATTTTTTTTTATTTATTAATCAAAGATTTTCAAATGCCTCATTCATGACATCATTCATCTTTGTTAATGAAAATGATAAATTCACAGTCGTTATAAAAGTTATTTCTTCGTGAAGATTGAAATTATTAATTGTTTGAAAATATAATTATATCAGGAATAAAGAAAGGGATAAGAAAATTTAATTGAAATTTAATATTTTCTTATGTCCAATGCTTAAGTATACATATGTAACTTGAGTAATGGAAATAGATTTAAAGCGGTCATTTATTAAAAATTAATATAAAAATAACATTGTTCTGGTGTTTACAAAATATGTATTTTAATATCAATCACTTAAACTGCCACTTAGCAGATTATTCTACATAAAATAGAAGAGAATAATTAACAATTAATTAAATTTATCAAGAAAAAATAAATGTTAGTATTCTTAAGAATCAATGAAGAATTAAAACCATAAATTGTGCAAACAAAAAAGAATAATATGAACACAGAATAAAAAAAATTCGAAATATTTTTATCATTTAAGTTAACAAAGATGTATCTAGCATTTATTAATTTGTTTAAATTAATGAAACACAATTAAGTATTACTAAGCTATTTAATACTGCTCTTTTTCCAACATTTTTTTCTAAGAGTCAACTAATAGAATCATATAAACATTAAGAATGTTCATTAGAAGCAATTGGAACATATTTTATATTAGTGTCATTATATTTTGCTTCCAAAATATAATTTCACATGAAAAATATTATGTAGCTCATTTTTATGTGATCTTCCCATAACATAGAAACATAAATCTATATTGCTTCTATAAATACAAGTTAAACCACTCTAGATAATTCCAACGTTGTCTCCAAATTTTACTAAATAGATATTTTAAAAATATTATCTATTCCTTGGTATTAGGACTTTTTTTTCATAATATTTAGTAAAGATTCTTCTGCCATCATTATCAAGATAAACAAATCTTTAATGATTTATTGTATTAGTTTCTAAAATGATAATTTTCAAATACAAGAATACTATTGATATAATATATTTGTAAAGTAAAATACACTTTTAAATACATACAATTTAGTTAGTAGTTTAATACACAATTATAATATTAAATTATGTTTAAAGAGAAATTATGTAATATTTCCAAACCTACTTATCAAACATTAAGACATTTTATCCTTATTAAAATATTATTTAACAAAAAATTATTAATTAATAATAAATTTATTATAATGTTGAAATACTCACTCTCATTGTACAAGTTTCATCTTGTATATCTAAGTTCTCAAATGTTGCTCCCTGTTTATTTAGATATATTTTAACAGGATTTGTTCTTGTATTAACATTAATGTTTTTTTCATCACATAAATGCCAAAGAGCTTTCGCATCTATTTGGCACCAAAAATGAAAAGTAAAGACACATTATAAATCACTTTTATGTAGTTACGTACATGTGACTGAACATACAAAACAAATGCTATTAATATTATTCACTTATATACATTTTATGTTTTGTAAATAGTATAAATATACTTTTCAAAAGTAGTCTTCAGCAAGACAAGCAACTTTCTGTGATGTACCTGGACATTTGACAGCAGTATTTGAAAACGTAAATATAACTCTGTGTCATCTTTAATTCTTTCAATTTTATTAAATACATATGGTACAATGTTACGTTCGTAAATAGAGAAAAATTGTGACTGTATTTGGAAGACCATCTTTTAAAAATATTATAAAAATTATATATTTGTATTTAAAAATAAGTACTAATCTAAACAATATGGATATGCGCAATTTACCAACATACAAATTAGTATGATTATCTCATATCATCGGCCATTTAATCAACAATATATTGCGTCACATATACTGCTTTTAAATTCCGAGCTCCATCTGTACAATCGTGCATGATAATATTCGTATCAAGCGAGTTCAACCATACACGTTCGCCCTCTGACGATATAAATGAAAACCAACAAATGTTATAATTACTATGCTTATCGGTATTAAAGAGAACTGTACATGAGTCAGCGAAAATAAACAAATTGTATCGTCAAATTTACAAACCTTAGCATTACTTTATTATTGAATAATAATATCAATTGAAATTTAAAATTAAGAAATTTGTTTTAATGTAGAGGTATATGAAAAAGTTAAAAACTATATAATTTTGATATATTATTTATAGTGTAAGTATTATTCGAGTATGTATAACAGATAGTTTAATCGTAAACGAAATCGAAAATATTGTCTTAGATATTTCGCATGAGTTCGAGGCTGGTCGACCTAAAGGGTAACGAGGATGAGAATATATGTACTCAGGTCAAGCTTATCTTCTCGCGCAGTCGTAAACGTTTGAACGACGCCCTTAAAAACTATGGAAGGTAGCAGCCAGTAGTGATAGCAGTGTAGACACTGTTAAAACCTAGTTCTATTGTTTTTGTCGTTGCTCTTACTAACAGCATAAATGACGGGAAAGATATAAGATACATTCTTATCTACTACTACAGGGAGAAATCCGGACTCTGCATAATAGAATTATGCAACGTTATTTCCTTCTAATAAAAATTTTCATATATTTCACACAGGCCGAGAGTGCGTACGGGAATCCAAATCCGCAAAAGATAATTCGAGATATTTCGTTGATCGTTTGCTACATTTAAAAGAATAATCGGTTTCTTCTTATAGTGCGTTTTCTATCAATCGATAGCAATAATATAATAATATAAAGAAATAAAGATAGTGATGTAATAAATGATTAATGATGTCGATTGAATCATTAACAACTGACTAGAGTTCAGTTATAATTCTAATCTCAAAGTTCTTTTCTCTCTTCTTCTTCTTTTTTCTTTTTTTCAGATTGTTCTAATATTATACAATTTATCGCACGTACAATTCGATAAGAATTTGATAACTCGAAAGCAATCGCGCTCGTAGGATGGTGGAATACGATTTTCTGCCGGTTGGTTATCCCAAATTTTCATCCCTTCTTCATCCCGGCTACGGTAGGAGGAAGGAGAAACGATCGTCCGGAGGGTAATCCGGCGAAGAAATTTCGAGGCATGATCCCCCTCTGATTCGTTTTACGGCAGTCGTTCTCTCGAATTAGGACGGAATAAGAAAGAATCTGTGAACACGTTGAATCCGAAGGAATAACTTGCCTACTTCTCTGTGTGCTTTTTCTCGAAGACGAAAGAATTACATTTTTACGTATCGTAGAAATTATTTTTTAAATGGGTATGTATTATCCTCATAAAGATTTCTCTCATTTTCATTCACATAGACTTTTTTTTAATATATCCAGAAGATATATTTTTTCTTTCTTTCTTTTTTTTTTTTCATTTAGAGAAACGTACCAGTCATCGGAGGATTTACTTTTTTTAATGGCACGTCCGAGCAGATGATTTATCTTCCTGTAGTGTTGCCATACTTGATAGAGCTGGTCACTAGATTATTGATGACTGATGGCTTAAATGGAATTATCTATAGAATTTACAAGTATTGTCCAACATATGTTAACGTCTCGTAAAATATCACGTCATATATATATATATATATATATATATATATATATATATAAATTCGATATTTTCAATTAATAAAATAAAATAAAAATATGTGTCTATTATTATAATCGAGAAATAGATAATTAACGAATTTAATTAACTGGATAGATAAATAATTGAACGTAATTCTACGCGTTTCTCAGGCCGATCGTCCTATCATCCCCTTTTAGAAACTCTCCCCGAAAAGGACGTTAAACCGAGTGATTTAACTTCTCGCAGTAGGGATCATCGCGATTGTCATCGTAACATCATGTATATCCGTTACATATGGAGCAATCGTGTTTATTATTTTGTGGGGTGCCAACATGCGTGTCCCCATGTTACACTTGCTAGAAGGGTAATCCGTACCTGCTGTCAGTAAATAAGAGAACGAGTTGCTAAGGGGGTTAAAGGGAATAAAAGGGTTGCCGAAGAAATTAATCGAGCGTAGAACAACGGCTCTGCTGGATAATTCGAAAGGATTATTACACGAGGGTAACGTGAAGAAAAATGTTCAAATAATCTAGAGATGAATCGTGTTACTTTTCGTTGTAAAGAGGAGAAAAAGTGATTTTGAAAATTTTCAATATTATTTATTGAAAAATAATTCGATCAAACGAATACGATAAACGTTCGTCTTAAAGAGAAAATTATCGAATATGATCCCTTAATCTCAGGGCAGGTGCAAGATAAATTTTTTAAATGAAGAGAAGCTTGTCGAAAGGAAGAAGGGTGTGCAAATTGTTGGAGGAACAATAGAGATATATGGAGGAGGAAGCGAGCGAATCCGCCGAAGGGATTACCTGGCAAATATTTATGTAGCGAATCCCATGAGACAGAAGAGGATCATCAAATTCCAATGACAAAACTAGCCTCGTTGACGCGACCCCTCGGTCTTCGGAGGGTTGAATACTCGCATATGCTCTCGCGAGTCTTTCATTGGGTTGCAATAATTACAAGATTTTTTTTCGAGGGTGTGTTCACACCCTCCTTCTCTCTTTCTATTTTCAGTTCCTGATCCAGGACTGATTTTGATTGATGATGATGCTTCCCTTATGGATTCTTCGAAACGTTTAGTTCGACCTACATCATTATTCCTGTATGGAGGACTAAAAAGAAATATTATTGTCACAGTCAATGATTTTCTTTTATACTTAATCATGAAAAATAGATAAGCAATCAATAAAAAATTTGACCCAGTAAAGAAAGATCAAGATCAATGTGATACAGAGTGTATACCGATTTCAAGAGTATATAAATTACTTTCGTTATAAATATGACGTAAAAAGGAACATAAGAGAGATTTCCCAGCGCATAACTTTTTTCGCAACCTTATCTTTTCCATCCGCAATTTCTTGATACGCTTCCAAGGCGAGGCAGCGAGTTGCCTTTGATAAATAGACCGCTATACCTTATGAATGCTTGATGATGGCATTTCACGAGGCTGCTCATCCACCCTTACCGCATTCGAGGCGAACACAGCGCTTCGTCCCTACGGTGATAGGCGATGAATCTCTCTCTCTCTCTCTCTCACACGCTCTATCCTTCTCTCTTTCTCTCTTTCTCTCTCCCTCTCCCTCTCTCTTTCTTTCTTCTCCCTCTCTTTGCCTTTACCACTCTTCTATCTGCCCTTCTCCACCTTCACACGACTTCTAACCACCAATGAACGACGAGCTTGAGGATCCCTGATACGTTCTTTTCACCTTCAATAACGTGTCTAAGTAATCGATGTAAAAAAACTAATATATTTTTATAAAAATTACACACAGGTTCCTCACGATTTCATTTTCTCGTGAATATATCGATATATCATCAGTGTTTCTTCGTTTTCTTTCTTTTTTGTTCTCTGACAGATTTCTTATATTCGAGTTAAAAAAGAAAAAAAGAAAAAAATAAAGAACGAAATAAAATATTCGCGTTTCAATTTGTTGATAAGATCTTTGATAAATCGATGCTACTTCGTATTCTAACAAACAACGGTACGGGATTATAAGAAAAAAATCGAATATCCTTTCGCATCCTTTCGGCATTCGTCTCTGTCTCTGTCTCCTGTCCTCCACCCTTAACGCCTTGCCACCGCCAATCGGATGCTGCGCGAAAGAGGAGGAGCGGCAAAGCGAAAAGCTCCCCTCCATTTCGCAGAGCCTCCCTTCTTTACCTTCTCGCTTTGGCCTCTTCTCTCGTTTTGGCCCCCCCACGAAGTATTGACCCGATATCTTCTTCCTCTCTCTCTTTCTCTTCTCTCTTCTACAACGCTCTACCTAGCTGCTCTTCCCACGTTGATAAGCGAGATTTCTGAACCATCATGGCCGCCACATTCACCGGGTATATTCTCCTTTATACCTTGCTTGTAAATTTGACGATCTCAATAATTACTTTCTATTGAATTATACTTTTAGAAAATCTACTTATTTTTTTTTTGTTTTCTATGTAATAACGAGGCTGAGTATATTATTGTAAGTAGATATTAATTTATTGTTTTTATTGTGATCCTGTTGAAAATATAATTCGATATTGTTGTTCATTGGTAATATAATTATAATATTAAAAAAATGTCACGAAATTCGAATAACAATCGAATATATTATTTATTCTTATAAACAATACACGTATTTATATTAAATGCTGATTAATTCTGAAATTATAATTGTACTTCAGATTAGAACGTTATATCATGTAGGGTGAACGTTAAGCTAGGAGCGTAATAATCCATATAATGAGCTGGTCTACGCGAACCAGTTAATTAGAACGCGTTCCGGTAGTTCATGCGAAACATAATCTTCTCTTCTCACTTACTCGCAGTCATGAGGATGGCTGACCTCTTTCGAAATATTCGACATACTGTTTCTTCTTACGACCTACATATTTTCCAAAATTTAACATTTTATATTAAATTTTATATTAAATCGGACGAAAGTTCGATAACACAAAGTATTTCAAAACTTAAACGTGTCAGCGGATATTTAAACTATGTATCCGACAATAGGTATATATGTATGCAAAAAAAGAAAAATAGAAGAAATGAAAGAGAAATGTATTATAGGCGCCGTGTGTATGCCACCTACAAATTCGTATAGTTTGCGTCTACAAGAAAATGTTGCTGCGTAACTCGAGATTAGTGCCAGGGATGCTCCTACTTGTTTCCCTAAACGATTTTGTTTCCCTCACTTTGTTGATATTAAAATAAAAAGGACACGCTTATTTCTAAATATATTTTATCGTATTGTTATATTTAATATTTTTATAATAATTTTTTTTTTTTTTTAATATGAATACGAAATTGTTACATCGATTAATAGACTATTGTTCGACAGATATTTTTCTTTCATCTTTTTCTTCGTAATATTAGTATTAAACCGAATAACACGTTCTAATCGTATATCAAATTTGTCGGGATAAATGTTTAGATGATTTAAACGTAAAGATTTATTCCCTAAAATCTGTTGGATAAATTGAAATTTCCGAGTAGCCGCGCCCCTGAGATATCCCAACGATATCCTTCCACGAGGCGGGCATGTTACATTCCCCAGGACGGTAAAGTCTTGCCGACTAATAAGTTTCATCCCCCGCGTAGTGAGCACCAATTATGAACTTGCTCTGGCCATAATTAAAAAATGTAATTTCACCGCCAGACTTCCACGATCTTAGACATTAACGTTCCACTATATTCTCTCGTATCGTACTGGTGAGAATTTAGAAAGGAAACGTGTTTTGAAACTATTACAATTTTGTGATTTATAATAATAATATGAACACGTAGAACATATGATCAACATGGGAACATGGTCATATATTTCGTATTGTCACAGCCATCACATTTTGCAGCATTTCATTAGGAATATAATTCTTTAAAAATCTACAATAGGTTTAGTTTTCCCATTTATTTGTCTACAAAGAAAATATCAAAAAGGAAAAATATAAAAAACAATAAAAACGTGATAAAATTTTAATGACAAAAACTGAAGGAGACATACGTTTGAGATTTAAGAGAAAAAAAATTATGTGTGCGTGAGTTTACCAACGTATATACACACACACACAAACACACACACATAGAAATAGTGCATCTGTTCGCGAGGGATGATACCGTTCTTAGGATCGAGAGATGCTTCAAGTATTCGCGTACGGCCAAGTGAAGAGGTTGCGATACGCTACTTAAATCGTGAAAGCTTTACGACGTGCCGACGGAAGGGAACAGCGAAACGTGTGGACAAACGTTTCACTGTGAGAGCGGCTTAAAAGGCCAACACACAAAGTGTATCATTAAAGACTGTTTCGCCTAACCTGTTCTCTTCTTCTTATATCGTACATCGTAAGAAACTCTTGTCGCATTAACTTCCATTAATATCTATCTTGAAAGCAAGAAGAAAGATATCATTTCTAAATGATGTATACTATTTGCCACACTGTTCTCACATTTATTTATTACGTATCTATACTTAAAAAAAAATGATAATAATGATAATAATAATAATAATAATAATAATAATAATAATAATAATAATAATAATAATAATAATAATAATACTAATAATAATAATAATAATAATAATAATAATAATAATGATGATAAAATAATAAGACAAAAAGAATTTGACGTCAATTAATTGTAATTTTTTTAAATAATACGTACACAGCATTAATAAAGAGTAAGATGATAGATAGACATTGTCTGGGTAGATATTATCTACATACTTTATTTATTACTAATTTAAACAAAATTACTGTTTATTTTATTTATAGAAAATTCGAAATATTTCTTCAATACTGTGACGTATAATTTAATCCGAGACTAAAGTCTAATGCAGGAAGGTATCTCCTCATAGCCGCTATCATAGCCGTTCGTTGCTAGAGAATGCTGGAAGATAAAAGGGTAGGGGGTAGAGGGGGGTCTATGCTTTCTCGAACATAATACGGCGTCAAATTTATAACCGAGTTAGCAAAATATCTCTCTCTCTCTCTCTCTCTCTCTCTCTCTCTCTCTTCCTTCCTATTTCTCCCTCTTTCTCTCTCTCTCTCTCTCTCTCTCTCTCTCTCTCTCTCTCTGCTTTTGTCTAAAAGTACAGCCTCGAAATGACGAGGTGAAATGGGGGGGGGAGAGGGGATCGGCGAGGGGCTCCGAACGGACGAGGTTGACGCTTTGATTAAATTAGGGGATAATCGTGCGAAATTAGAGGTATTAACTTTCATCTCGACGCGGACCCCCGTGAGAATATACTCCAAGAATTTATTGCAATATTCCTGTTCTTGCCGCGATCAACATCTTTCTGATAAAGGAAATTGATTTTTCGCGTCGCTATTGATCACTGCGCGAGATAGCGAATAATCTAATTTTTTTTTCTCTTCCACCGATAGAAATGTATATCTTGATCGTTTTTAATTGTCATGAAACTCATTTGTTAGAAAGGGTTCGTTAAAAATTCGTAATTTCGACAATTTTTAAATAGCTTAAGGTAATCGCGTGAAAATCGCGTTAAATTCTACGTTACAGTCGATAATACCAACCATAAAAGTATAGTTTTCGAAGATCAAGCTTTACTTTAATGGTCCTAAGTAAGGTTCCGTGTAATTTTACAGAGGACATTTTCTGCTACGTCGTTGTGTTCAAAACGAACGCCCCCTCGAGACGCATCTGTCTGCTCGTAATAAGCGAGAATAAAAAATGTCACGGGCGCCGATCTGAAAACGTGTCTACGAGCACAAAGATTTCTCTTCCTCCGCGGAAAAGGCGAGGAAAGAGAAAAGAAAAAAAAATGAAGTGCAGGAAGCAGGAAGAGAGGACATTCGGTTCTTAAAAGAGAAAGAAAAAGTGCACTTCTATATCGTGCCGTTTCCTGGAGTGCTTCCAAATTGCTCCGAACGTATGTGGTTTAAGTGGCTCGCCTAATTTCGTCCTAATTCCGGCACTCAACGTTTGTCTTTCCAAATTGGATCGGTTTCCTACAAGAAAAAAAAAAAAGAAGAAGAACAGAAGGATTTATATGAAAAATAAAGGAAAGATTCTAAAGATAATCTGTTAAAAAAAAAAAAAAAATAAAATAAAATAAAAAAGAAAAGAAAATAGAAAAAGAACAAGAAACAACGAACGACGTTTGTGACTCTTCTAAATAAAATACATCTATTCTAAATAAAATTTTTAATCATTCTAAAATTTATGATATTCTAGATATAGAATTCTAATAATTCAAACATTCATCAAATTCTATATACATGAGTATATGACGGCTATCAAATTTTTATTATTTCATCAATGAGTAATAGAAACGATGATACAGAAGTACGAAGGATATGTAGTACTGCGTAAAAAAGAAAGAAATAAATAAGTTTTATGTTTATAAATAACCGAGGATTTCACGAGTGTAATCACCGACAAAAGTAAGCATTAGTTAAACAAAGTATGTAAGTACGCGTTCGAATGTTGGCGGGTGTTACAGGTAGGTTCGTGAAGTCTCTAGTGGACCGTTTTAATTAGCACGAAGCCACGAAACACGCTTCAGCGTCTTACAGTATCCCACCCATGGAATCAAGGAATACATACCGGGATAGTGATGCTGCAAACGTGTGTGATAAAAACGGATGAAATCTCCTAACAGGGGACGGCGAAGAAAGCGACAAAGGCTTTCATCTTGCCGCTCACGTCGGCCACCTTTTCGATGATATTTTTCTACTTACACATAAGAATAATGTATGCCAACACACAAGCTGTCTATACAATCAGTAGCACCCATATTAATGATAAATGAATCTTAAAAACTTTTCGACAAATAATGACGAATGATAGCGATGAATATGATTTCTATATGTGTGTAAATTTTATTTTTTTATTTTTTGTTCATTTTTTTTTTTTTTTTGAAAGGGATGGATCATTGTTCATAAACTTATTTAAATCGAATACAATGATTCGACACAATGATATTGAAAAAGATAGATATTTTTTTTCTTCTTTTTTTAACAGCTTGTATTCATAAAGATATTGTAAAATTGAAATTAGGAAATATCATTTTAATGTGACCACAAATGTTAACGAACTTGACACGAAGTATCTAAAGATGTAGATACGTGTACTGTGAGAATCTTTCTCTGTCAGCGAACGTGTGAAATAATCTTTTCGGAGTCATTTCGCTGTTTTTTTCGTGAACAACGAATGATAAGAGAGACTTAAGAGTTTCGAGCAGTTGCGATCCGTAAGAGCGGGAAATGAGAATGCGTCGAGTTCTTTTCAAGTATATACACATGCTCCACTATCGTACAATATTTCTTTTACTTTTTTTTCTTCGTTTTTTCAGTAAGTCAGATTTGGTTCGCTCTTTATATCCTCGCTTACTAGCTGATACATCTTCGAATGTTCAAAATAAGATAAAAATTTATAAGAAAGATTTAATGAGAAAAATAAGTTGATTTATTTTGATTAGTTTTATTTATTTAAACATTTTTTTAATTTGTACACAAATTTTTGTAAAATTTATAAATAAATTATATATATATAATAAATTATAAATAAATTATAAATAAATTTTATTAATAAAATTATAAATAAATTATATATATATATATGACATCTGAAATCTATATTCCATTGAAAATCGTACGAGCTTCTTTTGATTATCTATTATGTGTATGTATGTAGTTATCTGCAATAAACATATCCGAATTGTAAAAATGTCTAAATTGCGAAGACGGACGTCCATAAAGCGATTTATTGTTGAATCAATACAATACACTAATCTTCGAATTTTCCGGTGTTAACTGATATTTCTGGGAATCCTCTACAATAATAGAAGAATAATAGGATACATTATTACCTCGGCTAGTTATCATATCTCTGTATCTATCAGGTACAAAACAAATCATTTCGATTTGATAATATTTTATGTGAGTTTATGTTTTATTTTTTTTTTTTAATTTCAAATTTAAACCTTATCAAACATTCATCGAGGATAGGATATAAGTATATAATCGATATATCATAAATTTGAACGAATTTAACTATTAAAGTGGAACTGTATAAATATTTGTTTAAACATTTTTTTTAAATATATTCATAAATCATCCATCCAACAACTTTTCAAATAATTGAACTCTCTCTAGGGGGGAACTTTTAGTAGTTGTAATAATTTTTTTGTAGGTCTATCGTTTTTCGTGTAAACAGTTGAATAAACAAATGTATTTATTTTACAATCTATTTACATTGGGAAATTATTTATGAGATAGATATCTCTTCATCACTTGATACATATCACTTCAAAGCAATTAAAAAGTTTGAAAGACATTTAACGATAGCATTTGCGCGAAAATCGTACAATAGACCTTCGGATTGGATTCGAATGTTTGCGATGTATCGCTTCGCATGGATGGTACGATTGCTACGCGTTATGGACTCTGTTATATACTAGTACGTGGATATCCATGTGCGAGTATACATACACATATATACCTTAGCGAACGTTACCAGGTATTGAACTGCATAGATTTCACGTAGAGCGACGTTACATCGTACACACGAGTAAATTAGACGCTTAATCAAACCGTTTAATCAGCGGCATGATTGCGACCGCATCTGCATCGGCCGTTCGCGTCAATTATCTATCGTACCTGCTCTTCAATCGTATAATCGCATTCAAATCTACCGGATAGGCTTTATTATTCGATACGATATAACAACATTCGACTTTCTGACAAAAAGACAATAAAGATAACAAAATCTTTTTTATAAATTTTCACACGACATTCTATAAATATTTTTTTTATCATTTTTCTCTATTATCATATTAAACAGTATTAACTATCCATTTTAAGCTAATCGAGATACCAATTAAGATAATGTATTAGCTAGATATATATTTCATAATATGGTGATTATTATTCGATTAGTTCATAGTGACATTAACAAATAATAATGTTCATTGTTCGAGAAAAAAACGAGCTAAATAATAATGATTTGTTAATAGATTTTTCGGAAAATAATATTTCATGAATTACGTAACACATTCATAAGATCATCCTTTCAAAAATATTTGTCAAAGAAGGTGCAAATGAAAAAGGAAGAATGAAGTAGAGGACACTCTTCTAACACTCTTCTTACCTAGGAGAAAGTTTCTTACCTTTTCTCTTTCTTCTCTCTCCCCCTTCTTTTTCTTTCTTTATGGCATTATGAAGACATTTCCGACGGTTGCCCTGCTGTAGTTTTTTTCTCCTGTTTTTATTTACTCTTATAATCCAATAGAGTAAAAAAGATTTAAGAATAATCTACGAGTTAAGATCTTATTAATGTTTGAAAAGTTTAGAATTTACAATGTAATACTACTTATTATATGAATTTACAATCTAATGCTACATACTAAGTAATTACGAAACGAAATAGTTTTTTTTTTTTTTAATTGGTGGTAATCTATATTACCATTCTGCAAAATGGACAATTCTTTAATACGCTATAATTGTAAAAATTAAAATAAGAAATTTGATTAGAAATGTGTAAATGGAAAGGTCGTACAGGCAGTGTTGCACTATTTGGCGTGTTTACCTACAAATGAACAGAATTTATTTCCGTATAATCTGAACAGAAAAATAGAAAAAGTGCTTTAGATTTACGTTGGTGTCGCATTTTGACAAAGAAGTCGTCATGGCACCCTCGTAAAAATAGAAGAAATTCGAGGAAAAAGACAAATTTTATGAAGAAATCATACTGTTACTTCCGCTGGTTTAAAATTCACTACAAATCTTTGACAATGAGTTGTGTGATATGAATTACGAAATCTCGTAATTCGTATTGATTCATGACCAAATCGTTTTGATTCATGTACAAATTATAATAAATACCTATTTAGATACGTCTGTTCTCGAGTTCATTCAAACAGATGAATTTTTATTTGTTTTTTTTTTTTTTAAATATATACAAAATTTATCAACTTATATTAGAAGCAAGTCTTTCAATCGCTCCATTACCTATTGTATTTTTATTATAATGAATTAGCTCTGCCTTGAATTAATTACAATACGTGCAGATAACGGAAAGATGCATTTCATGTATTTAATATTTAATAAGTGTTGAAGTTAAAATATATAAATCATAATAAATAATTTATGTAAAAAATAATTTCATTAAATGGATTATTTAATAAAAATGAGCTCACGACGAAGGTTGATCGTTAGAAAAACCAATTGGATGAACTATCCTAAACTGCACTACCCTGAGAAGACAAAGGAAAGCGAATGGTGGTGGAGGTATGATGGTGGTAGAAGAGAGGGAGATATCGATATCAAATGCGAGAGGTGGGTCGGAATCGACCAATGGGAGAAGAGGACAGTCCTTGCAGTGGCACTTTAGTTCGTGATATATAAACTCGTCGGGGCTCCCTCTTTCAGTTTACCATGGGACTTTATAAGGTGCAGTCACGAGCATTATAACTTCGATGTTTTGTTTCCTATAGTGTCTGTTATTAAAAATAAATCAAATAAAAATATAATAATTGTGGGTGCATCATATAAAGATCTAATAAATAATACGAGTACACACGTTGTAGGTATGTTTTCGTGGACATATAGTCTTTTGATAGAGAATAGTAAACAGACGAACAAATATTAGTTATATCTATATATTCACATAAATATATACATATATATATTAGTTACTAAAATCAATTTATATTTAATTATTTTGTACGATTGATAATTGTAAAATCAGTTGTAAAAGTGTCAAGAAAATTGATAAAATTAACAAAAAAGTGATAAGTGGAAAAGTAACAAATTCCTTTATGAAAATAATAAAATCGGATGGTGAAATGCAAGAATTTCAACAAAATTTCGATGATCAACAAAAAGATCATAACGAGGACGAAACGATCATTGTCGTCGATATTGTTCCATCACAATTTCAACTTCGTTCATCCGATAGTCCACCTCACAGCCCGTCAAGCAGTTCCCGTCATAGTCCATCACCTGGAAGTCTACCTAAAACGCCAGAAAAAGGTAATACAACGATCGTAAAAACTGATCGAATTGAAGATCCTTTTCTCTTGTTTCATTGCACGGATGTACTTGATTGTTTTTAATGTTATTTTTTATCACAAGATAAATCTGCATTTAAAGTATTGGTCTTGACACTTTATTTCTCTCTCCCACTCCTTCAATTCATTGAACTGTCGCGTAATCACGAAAAGCAACATCTTCAAAAGAGTTAAATTCGGAAAAGAAATTTCTAAAAGTTTTGAAACGTTGTTTACACTTGTTAAAAGTATTCGTATGAGAACGAGATTTTCTTTGAAAAATTGATTTTCTACAACAGAAGAAAACAATAACAATCGGGATACTCTCTTTATTCCTTTTATTAGTATAAGCTGCTTTTGTTCGTGAAAAATATTCCGAAAACGTATTTATTCTGAAAAGCAGTATTTAATTGATTAAATTTAATTTTTTCTTATTTCTTTTCTTTGTTTCTTATCTAATATCTATATTTTTACTAAATTTTTCTTATCTTCTTCCTATCTGTTCAATCGATCATTCATGACGTAATTAAACAGATTATCCGTATATCAGCAAAAATATATATCACTTCTTAATTAAAGTAATTATATGCCTGTAAGAATACCTAGAAATGTTGTTTGTGTATAAATATTTCGTAGAATTTAACTTCATTTTTTTTTATTGCATAGATCTGGATATTAAACATGGCGATATATAAACTTTAATATTGTAATTGTATGCCCTGTCATTGCAAGTATGAGAAAGTAATCTGATAATTGTTCTTAAAAGAGGAGAGGAGAGAGAGAGAGACAGACAGACAGACAGACAGAGAGAGAGAGAGAGAGAGAGAGAGAGAGAGAGAGAGAGAGAGAGAGAGAGAGAGAGAGAGAGAGAGAGAGAGAGAGAAGAATTTACAAACTTGTATCTTGTTGAAAAATAAAATTATTTTATCTATTATAAAATTATTTATTATAAAATTATTTGGATGGAGGGTGGGAGAAAGTGTGAGTATGAGTGTGGAATGTGGCGAATGTATGTTTGGTACCAGAAGCTTAGGCGATAGATAGGGAATAGCGCGCTCTCTCCCTCTCTTTCTCTCGTTATTATAAAATTATTTTAATAAATAATATTTATTTATGAAAATTGAACTCTTTTATTTACCTAGTCGCTCTTATTCTTTAACCAGTCCACTTAATGGACTCACATATTTGAAACGTATACACTAATACATTCTAAAAATTACGTCTCATCAGTTAAAGTAGTATTTGTCAATTAAATTCTTAAGTAAATAAAAAATCTTGTTATTTATTATGTTTTAAAAAATCTTATTACTGCTATTACACTTTCTTCTTGGTTTTAAGGAAGTACTTCTGGCGATCATCAATTAACTCAACAACCGTTATCTTCTATGGACCCCAATATCCGAAGATACAGAACTGCTTTCACTAGAGAACAATTGTCTCGATTAGAAAAAGAATTTCATCGTGAGAACTATGTCAGCAGACCAAGGAGATGCGAACTTGCTTCCCAATTACATTTACCGGAATCAACAATTAAGGTTTGTATTATTACAAATTATAATAATAACTCGTCAAAAGGTATAAAAGATATAGATGCCGAAGATAGATAAATAAAAAAAAAAAAACATCTTCTACGCATCTTATCGAAACTGAGAAGCCTACAATAGAATTAAGTTTATACAATGACTTCATCGGCGCATCTACAAGAATAGTTAACGATATTTACGCTTATTTGCTTTTACAAGACGTTCGGACAATGATCATGGTCATTAAAGCATCAGACTTTCTAAGTAAAATTGCGGAGAAACATTTATGAGATATAAAACGTATAACGTATTATATAATAGAAATTAGAGACGTAGAAATATCTGATTGGGGAAGAAATAATTTTTTCATTATTATTGGGTTGTCCGAAGAGTTATTGCCGATTTTGAAGGAAAATTGAAATTTGATCCACCGTTAATTCGTGGGGAATCCATACATCAAAATTTATGTTTGCCAAGTATCATTAAAATTTATTATGTAGCCAAGCTTCACAAAATGCTCGTGGATGGTGGATTTTGATATTTTTATCATTTCTGCTAATTTACGTGTCGTATAGCGTAGGTTATTCTCGACCAACGTTGTAATCTGATCTTCATCTATGGGCGTTCTTGATCTTCAAGACACAGTTTTTTTTCAACTACAGCACCTTCGCCATAAACATTTTTGTCTTTCTGGTAAGAGAAAAACATTAAATGCTTATAATTCACTTTATTTGCTTTCATATTCAAAAACGTATAAAATTGACAAAAATGAATGTATCGTAACTAAAATTTTGTCCAAATGCCTGATTTGCCAGTCTTTTAAAATATGTACGCATGTCATTTGTTTTCAATCATTCTGATTTATCTAGACGATTGAAATATTTTGATATATATTGAAATATATTGAATATACTCGGATGACCCAATAGAAGGTAAGATAAAAGTCTCTATACAAATTGGTGAAATACAAGTTTCAGTTACTCTGCAGCATATAGATACATTGCAATATATGACTAATCTTCCTTTATTAATGACATTTCTCTCATTGAACATATATCTTTGTACCTCTATGTATCTACACATCAGAAATGCAAACAATTGTTTCCATTCGAATGATAGCTTTTATTTCACCCTGTAAATATTTATCAAACGTTTGTAACTAGCAATTTTTCGTAAAATATTCAATTATCAAAAAAATTTGTTACAATAATGTAGAAGTATAATGTAAATTTATAAATTTATTTAAAAACGAAAAAAATCCTCATTGGTCAAAAATGATAGCACAAAAAATGATTCGTTATCGTAATCGATAATGTATTGACACTTTCATTATACAAGGCAATGCTATATATCTAAATATTTTCTATTCTACATTATTACACATACAAGACTTCAGGTTCTCAAAAAAAAAAGATATATACAGTTATATATGCGCCGAGTATAGAAAGTATTTGTACACTGATCACTTTGAAATAAGACTTCGTGAAATTGTAGTTTATTAACTAATTTTTTTATAAACAATGATACATATTATATTTTCGTAAATCTCTAAAGTGGATATAGTCAACAAAAAATTAGTTTTGTATATAATTTACAAAATTAGCAAGAAAAGAAAACAAAAATATCGGCAGAAATATGAAAGTAATAAGTATTCATACAGTTCTTATTTTGAAATGTTTAGGAGAGAGTTTATAACGTAAACACATTGCATTATTGTTTCCTATTTATGATACACCTGAAACTACACAACTTACGAACTACAGTGAAACACGGTGGAAGTTATGTACTAGTTTGGGGCTGTACGAGTGCTGCTGGTGTTGGCACATTAAAATTTAGTGATGGACTAATAAACCACAGGATTTATATTGACATTTTCAAATGCACTCTTATTTCTAACGCAGAAAAAAAAAATAGATAAGGATAATTTTATTTGTATGGAAGACAATGATCCAAAGCGTACTACGTATAATACGAGTGTTACATCGAGTGTTACATCGAATTTAGTTAACACTATTTTTACCAAGAGGTGTCAAAAGACACTTTTCAAATTTTTACTTAAAATTATTCTCTAAGTTTAATCCTTTTAGTGCCGGGCGAAAAAGAGGCGCCTATGCGAGAATAACCGAGCGAATTTCACGGTTTTACTAGGGTTTGGGAAAGGACTCATAAAAACCAAACAAAAAACAATATTTACATAATTCAAAAAGCAGTGTATTAAGGACAAAATAGAGAACAAAACAATGACACTTGTTTTTCTATATTCATTGAATATTATATAATATATTATTATTCATTGGCTACGGTAACTTCACTGAAATTGTTTAGTACATCCTCAATATCGTTTTCTTGATCTGGATCGTTATCAGTCACTTCACTATCACTATATATTCTACGTGGATGCCGACTAGTTGGTGACACGATTTCTTCATCGTCACTATGTGGTAGATCCATCTGGTCAACCATTCGGACTAATTCCGCTTTATTCATGACGGTGTATTTTTTATAAAAAGGTTGGTGGCAAACTTTTATAAATCCTATCTTGCTAATTGTTGGTTTGTCAAAAACAAAAATGTTTTGACACAAGCGGAAGACAACGGCAATAACGCTTTCAAACTGTCACTCGGACGAAACGAAATATACTGCTCACGACAACGATCGAGGAAAAACTAATTAATCCTACGTCTCGCTGCGTCCATGAGATCTTATTTCGCGAGAGTCTTCAAACAGTTGTTTATAAAACACTGGCGACCATCGGTGTTTATGTTAGATTTCGTTGGCTCCAAGCGATAGTAAAAAGTCGTCGTCCACAAAGAGTTAAAACGAAAAATTAATTTTTTTTTAATTTTCTCGTAATGAAATTAGATCATTTATAACGTATTATAAATTTATTTTGAGATAGAGTTCTCCCGCAATATGAATAGTAAAGCGCTACAAGACGCGGGCCGATATATCTGCTCCGGCACTTCTCGCCAGTGCAGCCGATATATCGGCCTCCGGCACTAAAAGGGTTAATAAGTAAAGTAAGAAAATTTTTTTTCTTCTGTTCCAATAATCAAATAGTCGAAAACAATATTTAGTAAGAAATTTATTCGCATAAACTTTTTTAATTGCTTAAATTTATAAAATATTTCCCTGATTATAACGATAAAAATATACGTGTTAATTTTAATCAATTAAATTAAAGATACTATTATAGATTAATGAAAAACAGTTAGGTTTACTTGCGTCAAATGAACTAACGAAAGGTCGATCACACCGGAAAACGAAGACATTGACAGTAGCATTCTCTCTTTTTCTCCTTCTTTCAATGATTTTCCTCTCATCTTGGAAGCACGCCAACCCCGCTCATTGCGGTCGGAGGTGCTAAGCATCTTCGTTAGCGACTATCTACGGGTCTCCCTTTGGGTTTAACGGATCTTTTAATTTTTAGTATTTTGATACTCGTGCTTTTACGAAGGCAATAAAGCATATGTGAATGGAAATAATCGAGGTGTTAAATAACGGAAACGTTTGCCGCCTTGACTCGATGTTCATTCAAATAATAAAAACAACAAGGCAATACGTATTTCTATTATTTCAGGTATGGTTCCAAAATCGTCGGATGAAAGACAAACGTCAACGTATGGCAATGGCATGGCCATACGCCATGTATGATCCGACGTTAGCAGCCAGCTTGTTCGCAGCAGCTACAGCATCGTTACCACCAACATATCACGGAACGACACACTTGGCGTCATCGTACCCAGCTGCTGCGGCAGCAGCATACTATGCAGCAACTCGATATTCTCCCTATCCAAGTACTGTTTGTCCCACCACGACAGCATCCTCCCTCCACAGGCCACAACCACGGACTGCAGCAACCTATCCCACGACTCACTCTCACTTAATACACCATACACTCTTACCTCCCCTCCATCTAACCGGATTGGGCGTTCCTAGTGTTGGCAGTACCGCCTTTCAAATAAACGGAGCTACGACTGCGAACGAAACAGCTACTTACAGGCCACCGTTATTAAGTCCAGTAACAACACTCACAGAAGGAAGCATTTTAAGGACAACGCCAACGTCAAATTCGACCACGGACCTAACCAACGGTCTGACAGGTAGTCCTTATAGAACTCCAATACTGTCAAAACTTAATCAAGATTCCGAAACATCCAGCGATTGCGATTGTGCTTCCACGGCGAAACATCAATCTCATCACGCGACTAGTTCCCAACTACTCTCGTATCGATGAAAAGCCCCTATTGTCAATCTAAATTGTTTCTGTAATAATCGTGCTTAGTTTTTTATTTCTCTTAATTTTTCATATTACTTTAAGCAACAAAGGCTGAATAGTATTAGTAACTGACTAATTTATTATTCAGTTTTGGATTAGGGAGGCCAAGCAACTTGAAATTCTTATAATCGAATTAAAATTAATGATTAGGTACGACTAGAAACAGTATTTAATTGTGAGATGATATAAAGTAATATGTTAATTTAGGATGAATTATTGTACTTTTAAGTGACATTTATTGGATAAAGTTTCCTAAAGCTATAACATTAAAGCTATATTATTTTAACTATTATCGCATCATCATCTTTTTTATTCATTTTATTTTTCATTATATTTTATTATCATAATATATCTATATATTTTTAGTTTCAGGAAACACCTAATACGTTGTCACATATTTATATATGTATATATGTATATATATATATATATATGTGTATGGATAATACATATAAGATATGCGTGGGGTATACATATAATTAATTAATTATTAATAATATCACTTACTAGTTCCGTGGAGAATTCTTTAATCAACATTTTATTAGTTTAATAAACGTCTTAATCAATTAAACACAAGAACAAAATTAAATAGATGCGTATATACTTATATGTTTATATATTGATTATATAAATGTCTAAGAATATACATATTTATTTAATGTGTACATATGTATATAATGTGTACATAAATATATAATGTAATTAATATACAGAAGTTCGTAACTTAAAAAGCTACGAAATTTTATTCCGGCTTAATACTTGAATGGAAAAACAACGATTCAATTTTTAGAAATAACTTGAAGCATATATTATTTCTTATCATATTTTATAATTACGTGGATCATTTCACAAATTTGAAGGATCTTTCTTTAATTCCTTTAAATACTACATCAATGACTACGAAATCTATACAAAAGGACAATATATATATATATATATATATATATATATATATATATATATATGTATGCTTATATCAATATATTATTTTATATTGATTATATTGTGATGCAAATTGTACTTTGTTGTTGATCAACAAAATTCGTTAAAAAATGATTTTCACGGGAATTATTTATCATATGGAGAATTATATTTGCACACATATTTAGGATACTTAGACGAGGGTAACAAATAAAAGAGGTTAAGCCAACAATAGGACTTCTCTTTTCAATATCCCAAAACAATTATTCCAAAAAGAATTGGATCTCTCTGTAGGACTATGAAATAGTTCCCGTCGTTATATTTTAATATTAGCTCTAAGAATAGTTTATTGTTGATGCGTATAAAAATATTGTAAATATAAAATCATTCTTCAGTTCGAAGTCATGCTCCTTCTTTTGTTTTTTTACTATATCAGTATTATAGTACGTTTCGCCGTGAAATTGAAATTGTCTAGAGTATTATATAAATATAATCATTATAAATCATAAAAGAAGTAGAATTGTCATTAAAAAATGTATTGTCATTAAAAAATAAGTATTATTTATTGCAGTTGCATTAAAACAAATCGAGAAATATTTAAATCTACTTTAACCAAACATTGATTAAAAAGGCCACCCTAATCTATTGTGAAATGTATAACGATGTATTTTATAATATTAGGTATGTCAAAAAATAATCGAAAATCTTTTTGGCTCACAAAATAGTCAAATATGCTTGTATACGTGTTACGTAATGAAGAAAAGTGAAATTGCAAAAGTCGATATGTATATATATGTTATAGATTATAATTATTTATGTGAAACAAAAAAATTGATTTATTTATCTTCTATGTAAGATATAAAATAAAAAAATATAACAAGCAATTCTGTGCAAAATACAGAATTGAGAACATAATTAAAGGCTAACGTTACTTGACGTATTCCTACACAATTTTTATTTATTTTAATTCCATTTCTTTTAATAACGTAAGTGCGATTTTTGATCAATTTGATTATTACTTACAAAGCCTCGTTACAAGTGATTTCATTTAGGGTATTAATTTTAAATTAATCTATTCAACTGTTATCCCTTAGAACATAAAAATTATTTCCAAAGAACGATATGTACGGTGTCATGGAAATGATCATGTTCTCTCATTCGAACCTGTTCACTATTTCATTCCCTCGATCCAGCCAACTTTATGAAATATTAATATCCAATTGATACTCGTACGTATACGAGTATCATCCCTCCATCTCGTCGATTTTACCCTCGACAATTTTCTACAGAGGGGATAACAGAGACGAATCTTTTGCAAAAGCTGATCTAATACCTTTCGTATACCCCAAATCTAAATCTCGGCAAATTACCAAGAACGTGCCTAGAGAAATCAGATTCGATCGAGGAATTACATTATCTTATCGAAAGGTCTATTGAGTTTTCCCCTCACTATTCTTCGCGACAATTTACTAGCTAATATCGTAACCTCCAAACAACAGCAATTTGGTACGCCGTGAATTAATAAATGTCTCGCAAATATCACAAGCTCACTCGATACTCAAATTATTTCTATTTTGATTTGAGTTACGAAGTTTATTTTTTTTTTCTGTTTTAGATAAAAAAAGACTCGCCGAACGAAGTTAAACCTTGTTGGATTTTACTTATAGTTTTTGATTACATCTGATCGAGCAAACGACCACCCATTGCCTGAGACTCTTTAAGCTTTCGCATTCGATCTTCGTTTTTAAGATCATCGTTTTCAAAAAAAAAAATAATGCCGAAATATTTCAAATTGTCTAAAATTTATCCGTTTTCTCAGTGAAAATGAAAATTCGTTCGTCGAAGATTTGTCAAAAGCGTTGCACGCAAGTTTCCCATTCATGTACACTGCCAATCGGTTAACATATCACGCATATTACTTAAAATTACTAATTAAATCTAATACCGTGAGTAAATATAGACACTTTTACAAACAGTGAGTAACGTGCAACGAACTGGTCAGTAAATAGAGAATAAGGTGTTAGTACAGCATGATGTGATCCGAAATAAATCGAAAGAAAGAAAGTGACAACCGAAACGACGAGGGACACAATATTTGGGTGAAGGCGGAACTGCAGCTAATCGGAAACTGAAAACTGTTGAAAGTACGGAAACAGTGTTCTCTCATCCTTCAAGAAAATTTCTGTCAGATTTTCTTTTGTAGAATTCCGTGAGTAATCTAAATTTTATAATTTTAAATACTCTGCTTTTTGTGCAGATAATGGATAAGTCTGAAAAGAAAAATAACGAATTTGACGAAGAAAGTTATATCATAAAATATATCTACAATATCACAAAATAATTAATTTTCAATATTTTAATGTAAATCAAATCGATCATGTGTTTTTCTTTATTTTTTTTTTTTTGTAAAGTATTTTAATAAATAAAATTTCACATAATTAATATAGTTTTATAAAATATTCTTATATTAGAAATTTAAAATATAAACATTATTTGCTAAATAATAAAAAAGATATAATACAAGTAACTACTGTCATAAAGACGGAAGGTGCAAAGATTCATAAGTTTTGGACAGATATACTCTTTGTTAAAGCTAATAAAGGGAAGAAGAAGAAGAAGAAGAAGAAGAAGAGAAAAGATTGTGAGAAGAATATGATTTTACGAGTTGCTTGAGAAGAGAAAAAGAGAAAACTAACGCACCGAGCATTCGTTAAACATCTTTGAAAAGAGTCAATCCTTTTTAGGGACATACATTTTTTGTTGCCTCCATTTTGCTACTCGAACCGTTTTTCTTGTTTTTTTTTTTTTTTTTTTTTTTTTTTATATATATATTTTTCGTAAAAGGGTAGCTCTTCTCTTTTTGCTCCGGTTTTTGTAGCAATTACACAAGGCAACAAAAGGGGAAATGTTCTCCGATCTAAAAAAAAAAAAATTTACCGCCGTCGGTCTTCAGTCATGAATGAGATGGGGAAAAAAAAAGAAAATATAAGAGAAGAAAAGAAAAAGGATAAAAAAGGAACGTTTTTTCTCTAAGCATTTTTGGATTTTTACGATCTCGCTTCCAGAAAATATTCGCCCATGACAGACAATCCTTTCTTTACCTTAAAAAAGACACCGTGTTTTCTGTAAACAATATCAAAAACGATTATTCTTGTAGTGAGCAAGATCTCGTTTCTTTAATGAAAAGATCTTGCTTTTTTCCCTTTGGTTGACATGACTTCTTGCAATCCTTGCTGCCTTTTTTGCCGAACTTTTTTCTTACTCGTCGTTAAAGAGCACAATAGGATTGTTAACAAAAATGTAAACAATCTAATTTTACGAAAATACCGCATATATAATATAGTAATCCTATAGAGTACAGAAGATCCCCCTCCCCCCCAAAAAAACAACAGACTATCTGATATCACGAAAATATTGCACATTATCCGAATAAATGCAACGGAAGATTCGGCGGAATGAAACGTGCGTTTACTCGACGAATCAATTTCACGGGTAGATCCCCCATACTTAATCGGCCGTTTGATCTCTTGTATGACGATATTTCTCTCATAAACCAGAGGCATTGCGAATCCTTGGCCCCGTCAGAACTGGTAACAAAGCGAGAATCCATAAATAACGTTTAGCAATGAATTGAGTAACACTCGTAGTAGAAGCTGTGACTAATTTTCTTCGATATCTTGGAGTTTTCCTTTCTTCCTTCCTATAGATCGAAAGTAGTCCTTACTTCGATGGCCGATAATCGATGCTGCGCGTATCGACTGTGGGAATTAATTTATATCGGCATATCGAACAGTGTGGGAAAACTGGTCTACAGCCAGTCGATTAATTTCGCATGAGAAGCAAATGCGATTTATAATGTTCTATAGGAGAACGCGCTAGTTATTCAACGACACGTAGAAATATCTCGATTTTCTTTACGTTTAAACGCGTCTATTTATCAAAAAACATTAATAAACAATTTTCAGATTTATCCATTTATAATTACTTTTCGTTTATAATTTTTTTTTTTTCAATACAAAGAAATAAGATAAAAGAGACCAAAAATGAGAAAATATAAAAGAAATCAATGAAAAATTGATGGTTGACCATATTTGTCACAAGGATAGACCCGTACTTGCCATCGAATTCTTTAATCGTTTTGAAGACAATAAATAAAGGAAAAGTTAGGCTCGTAAATCATAAATTCGAAAATTTTGCCAAATGCCACTTACACAATGTTTTTTACGCATTTGTATTTGTGAGTCTTAGAAACAATGTTTGCATGAATTTTTGAAATCTTTTATACCAAAAAATTTGTCGTTTCTTCTGTCCATTTTTTCCGGGCCGAAATTCTAGGATCGTTTTAAAAATTATTCCATACGATCTTAAAGAGTCTCATATAGCTTATTATGAGCGTAACTTCGTTGAAATTGCTCTTGACTTAGTCGAGGAATTAATCGATCATTCAATTAAATGTGAAAGAAAGACGTCGAATGTCAAACTCCTCCCTAAATCTCCGAATGTTTTTACATCGATTTAGATACAGGCCGATGATGGTCTCGCGACGAAAAAAAAAAGACGTATGCAAATAAATGTAGCTAACAGATGGTATTATCATATTACCAGATGGTGTTATCGCTCGATGTGGTTGAATATATTTTTATATCTATCGAGAAAAGTGTATAACCATGGACACGCACCCATTCATCCGTCCATCCAAAACCAAAATTTTAATATTGATTAGTAACGTCGTCGATTGGGTCACGAACACAAAAACGAATAAGTTATTTACCCGTTTACTCCAGTCTGGTTACTCACCCCGTTTATGGTCAATACTAGACTTTACCGGGATTGGGGCGTTTTCGTTCCTTATTATGCAATCCGAAACTCTCTTGAAATGCCGTTATATCACCCCTTGTTTAACTAATTTAAATCAGGGACTTACCCTTCTCTCTCCGGTTGTAATTATTTGCCGAATGTATCGCCCAAATAATAATATGACCTTAATTTTATAACAAAAATTATAGTGACTTTAATGAACGGAAATAAAAGAAAAGGAAAAATTACAAATAAAGCACAAGAGTACAAAGTAAGACATTAAAAGTATAAAGTGGATATAAGATTTCAGATACTTGACTGTTGCGTGAAAAAAGGAAGGAAAAAAGAAAAGAGGAATAATTATTAAATTATTTGTTTTTTCATTTCTTTGATTTTACCATTTACTCAACTCTTGTTACACGGAGATTACAATCGGTTCGGCGAGTTGTAAGTTTATTCCGCGCGGCGATTTAGACTAACAAAAACTGAACTTAAACGTGACTTTTCGATACTAGTCCGCTATGTGACCTTTAGAACTTATTTTATCGACTGACTTTTCGAGATTCCAGGTTTAGACTGACCTTCCCGGCGCTTCTCCAAATATTCTGTGAGTTAGAATATTGGGAGAAGGGAAAAGGATGAAAGACATTGATTGGCGGTGTAAAGACTTTTTTTAATGTCATTCATCGAAACGATCGTGCAACGAATTTGTACTTGACAATATAAACGTACGCAAATAAACAAGTAAGAAAACGATTAGAAGCTAAGCATAGATCAAGAGTGGGGGAAAGTCGACAATCGGATTAAAATTTGCTTTCTTCCAAAAAGAGATAAGCCCGAAATAGAATTCGAAAGGAATTAGAAAAAACGCTTGTTATTTGACTTTTGCTCTCTTTCTTTCTCTCGTGTTTCGATAAATCGATGTTTATTTGTCACCTGTAGGCGGTTTAAATGTCCTAATGAAAAAATAACAATTTTGTTGCTACACGGCAACGTAACACCTCCCACCTTAAGCGAGTCGTCCGGAGGCTTCAGCTTTCGGCGACTTAGTATCTCGTGCATCCATTCGATATAAATTCAAATACATATTCCTACTGTATATATATTATATAATACATGCATATCTATATGTTTTAAGTACGATAAAAAATTACTTGCAATGAATTTCATTTTCGATTTCAACTCACCAGTAATTTATCTCGCATGCTCATATAAACACACCTATATATATATATATATATATATATATATATATATATATATATATATATATATATATGGAGAGAGAGAAAAGAAGAAACGACGGTCATAGAAAAGAAGCAAGAGATTCCATCAGGATGTAAGTCTGCAGTAAAACGAAAGAAAGTAGATCTCACATGCTCTTCGTCGGAAGCTAATAAAGGTTAAAGAAGAGGCGGTGCACTGTCGAGCCATAGGCAAGTTAATTCCATCAAGGGAGACCTGATTCATTATCCAATATCTGGCCTCGTAAATCGTGCCACCGCTAAATAAATTATTCCCTAGAAAATTGTCGTCTCGCGTTGACCTTACTCGATGCTTTTCACGATTTTCTTTATCACGTTACGTGAACGATCGTGTACGTGACATTTCTTTCGATTCTACTGTAAATCAACGATAGAATTTTTTACGTTCCAACGAAATTCTATATAATCGAATTTATTGAACAATCTCTTATATCTATTAGTTTTCGTTGTTATAAAAAAGAAGCGGAAACATTGCCGAACGAATGCATATCCCCAATCATGACTACTCGATAGCCAACTCGACCGTTATTAAATTATACAAAGCACATTTGGACCGGCAAATTTCTCTTCTTAACGAGTGAAATAAAATTTGTATCCATTAAAATTTATTGGAAATAAAGTAATATCAATTTATAAATTATAAATCTTCCTCGTAATACTTCCATTTGAAATTTTATAATATTATTATATCAGTACAACATATTATGTATGTACATACATCTTAATAGAATAAATTTATATTAAAAAAAAAAAAAATCTTATATACCTGTCTAACCAAAAAAATTTACATCACGATTAAAATAATTTTCCAATATTTGTAGGCATGATATTTATATCTTCTCACAAAGAAATAAAACTGTTCTATTCGGTTCGAATTTCAATTTAAATCATCTTCTAAATATAAGAAGAGGAAATGAAAAACTACATCGATATTAAAGTGTTAATTTTTTAAATGAATTTATCAAATAAATTACAAATACCTTAATAATATTTTAGCGTCGTTCGATTTGCATTTTCCAGCGTTTTCAATGATATTTTGTCACTGTAAATAAACGTTGCATAATACTCTCTGCCTGTAAGCTTCCGTCGCAGAAAGTTACTTCATAATGAAAGTTCAAGCCATCATTGACCTAGAGAAGCAGTTTCAAAATCGAAAGTCCAACCTTGAAATTTTCGAGTTAATATTTTTGGCAATCCACTTTGGTTTATTCATAAAAGTTGTGTGTACTTTGCAGTCACCGGTTATGTACATGAAATCTACTCTTACGTCCATAAATCCATCCGTCGATCTCTTCGATGTTTTAATCAAACTAAAGTCACCGAAGTTTTATCCAGTACTAGTACTACTATTTCATTATCAACGATACCTATCTCCCATCTATGTATATATCATCGACATGGACATTTTTTTATGACTCCACCTATGAATTCGTCGAAAGATTGAAATACGTGAATGTCATTCTTTACCGTAAGTTCTTTTTCAATGTCGAAAATTAATCATATCTTGGACCCTTGGCAGTTGGAAGAAGGAAAAAAAAATCTGAAATATTCCATTCTAAAGGAATGTTTTAATAAGAAATATATATTATGTTCTTTTTTTCCCATATAAAACAATAACTTGATAAATATTTTATTTAATAATTATTATGTACGAACTATGGAAAGAAACGAAAATTTCATTGAAAATGCATTAGAAACTTGTATGATAGAAGTGAACTTGTAATAGTAAACTATATATGAAGGATTTCGGTCAAGGCTAACAGTAGGCCATACGCACAATTTCAATCAATGTTGTAAAATAAAAAAAGAAAGAAAGTAGAGGAAGTACAATGGATAAATACTAAAGAGGAAAAGAAACTAAAGTGTGGCGCGTGCCACACTGCGGGAAGCCTACTAAATGTTTGACAATATTGACCAAGTCCCCTAGATAAAGTAAACTAACAGCAAAGATTTATGTCCTTAACGAAACGCAATTGACGACACAGTTTCTCTCTTAACAAAGATTTTCTTCTAAGCGTAAAAACATTTTTCAAGGACGAACCCCATGAATATACCACCATAGTCAATTTTTACGAACTATCGAAAACGAATCTCCCTATCTTCCCTAAACTTTCGATTCTGTAACTGTTACTGTTATGAATTTATTGAAAAATAAACAGATCAGCTTATAATGATCTCCATTATCATTGGACAATCCATTGCATAGAAATTGATTTGAGCTGATTTTCTCGAACGGTTAAATAACAAAGATAAGTAATTTAACGATTTTTTTTCTAAAATACTAGCGAGCTTCAGAGATGAAATCTGTAATAAGAAACGTTTGCCGAAACTAGGTTCCCCGTGAAAAACTCTCATTCAGGTCGAGGACGTTGCATCCTTCCTACGTGTCGAATCGCAGAAATTTTTGCTGAAAACTGTGCTCGACAACGTGTTCGATGTCCTTGACATAATATTTGTACATAGAGTTTAAAGAAAAGGAATGCCGTCTTTTAAAACACGAAAAAGAGAATCGAGTTTGTCAGAAAAGACGACGTCGAAAGAGAACAAAGAGCATCAGTAGGAAGTCAGTTTCGAAGTTTTCCGGAGTCATAGTATCCTGGGGTGTTCGTTATGTCGACAACAAACTTTAGGAGAACACGTTGACAATAACGAATCTTCATAATTTTGTTTCGAAAAAAAAATCCAATCTGATCCGATCGAATTAATTTTAATAATTTCTTATCTGACGATCAGTATAATTTGCTTAACCCATTCTAATCCTTTAACGGCAATCATTATAAGTGTCGAGACACATACTCTCAAGGATAGAATATTCAATGTAAACATCGTAACATAGCTGTATATACGTTTCATGATCGTGCAAGGTGAACCGCGTATTCCATCAAATTTGTATAATCTTGAATAATTAACTGGAAAGTTGACTACAGAAAATATACGCTTCCCTATCTTTCCTGATATTATCTGCTAAATGTATGAAAAATAATCATCATTTAAAATCTTTTTTTTTGTTAACAACACAAATAATTATGTTCATTTAATGCATTACATCGAGCGAATAGACATCAGAGAAAAATAGTGTAAGAATTTCGCAAGCGAAGATAAAGTTAAGAAAGTATAAAAGGAAGGAAGGATGGGGCATCGTCGAGGTCGCAGGTGGCGACGCTCAAAGCCAATTATGCGAACGTAGCACGGGATCGGCGTCGTTCTCGCAAATCCCCATCCTCGTGTACGCGCCGACGGACGGTGAGACGAGGCGAAAGAGGGTAGTTTGGGGTTGGATACGTGATACGATACGAAGAGAGAAGTGCAGACTTGACTGCGCTATAACGGATTAACGGCTACGATTTATTCGCAAGTAATTGCTTCCGCCCTTTAATTAACTCGCATTTATTTCGTGTAATGGCGTGTGGCAGCACACGGACAGCCAGCTCGTTGCTTCGTTCTTCTACCATTTTCGGGAAAAAAAGAGTAGTATCACCATCAGAATATTCTCGATTATAATGTCGAATCTGATTCGAAGAGGAATTTGATCTGAGGGGAAATAAAGATCGGCACTTTGCAAAAGACGATTCTAACTGGTACGAAAAATTTCTCCTATCCCTACTGGTAACAATTTAGGGAACGATAAAGTATAGTCGGAGTACCCAGGACCACCCCTTATCTTTCCTATTATCGATAGCTGGCGAAGGACCAATATGGCCTCTGCGCGGTCGCCATGGTTACGTCCGATATACTTGCTCAACGACGGGGAGTCCCATCATCCGCGTTATTATCGTACTTCGCCATAAATAAGGAGAGAGCACTATCTCATCTCAGCTTCGTTGGGAGTATATACTATGTTATATCTTCTATTCATAAAGGATCCATTTTCAAAAATGACTTGCTCTGTTAAACGTCCCTACTCTTGTTCACTGATATCCTTTCTTCTTTTAGAAAATCAGACAAATTTGATTAAAAAGAATATTGATTCTTCTATCGTCTTATGTTTTAGCAATTCTAAATGTATATCATTGTATTGGTATAGAGTTATTAGTTAATAAAAATAATTGTCATTGAAAAATGACGACTTTCAAATTAATCCTTTTATCGAAATGAAAGTGATATTTGATTCTAAGACAAATCTGTCGAGACATTTAAAGCAGAAGGGGAAGAGAATTTCTCGCAAAATGCGAAGGTGGAAGAGGGTCGAAGAAGAGAGCGATGATATCGCTGACGAGAGCCGCCGTATTGGCTGCCACCCAATGCAATTGGGTTGGTTCGCCTGCTCTTGAACGGGCGATAAGACTATGCTGCCGCCATTTTGACTATTACAGTTCTGCTACGGAGACCTAAACTCTCTCCTTCCCTTCGTGTGGCTTTTATCGAAAGATAAAGGTTGCACGATTCCGTCGCTACTTAAATTTTCCATCTCTTTTCTGACCCACGTATCTCTAGAAATTATCGAATAAATCAATTCACATGAACATTGTAAACGGAAAAATAGTTTTACGTAATTTTGCGTCCTAGAAAGATGAAATATGTTTCAGGGAATCTGATCTGATCTGATCGTATGAATTGAACTTAAGGATAACTTTTATAAAGCATAACTTTTATAAAAGGATAACTTTGTTTCGAAAATTAACTAAATAGTGATATTCGTGTTACTATCGGAGCGATCAGAAAATGGAAAAAAAACGTTACTCTACTCATATTCGTCGATGGTCAAACATATGTACCAACTGACAGTATATTATGGGTTAAAATGGTACATTTAGCTATCCCTCAGATCTAAACCAGTAGCTCGAGGTAGCAAGAAGTATTCAGGGCCGTGTCTAACGCAAGGATATCCCAAACACAAAGCAATACAATGAAAACGTCAACATTGAGACGTTCTTTCTGTAATTTACGAAGTCCTGTTTACCGACAAAGATTGCGGGTGGTACTTAAAGATGACCCGACTTTCTTAGTTCTGAATCATATGAAAGACCATCTTCCTTCATGCTCCTACCTTTGGTCTTCCATCTTTACGCTGCATTATCGTCAATTATATTTTCATGGGGACGAATACAATCCACGGAAAAGAGAAATCTTTGTCGAATTATAAAGAAAAGTCAAGAAACGGAATTTTGTATTCATTGATATTTCTACGAGAAAAGAAAAGAAAAAAAAAAGTTAAGAAACGAATTACGTCATAATTCAATAAAAAAACAACCCATCATAGAAAAAAAGAGAATAAAAAATCAAATGGTTACCTCAAATTCTACCGAATTCTTTGATTTATGGCCGGCAAATTGTAGAAATACGTACGTCTTTTGAAGTTGAAATGGTCTTCGAGTTAAAATGGGAAACTGTCTGACGAAAATTCTTCTGTAAATGCGTTTCGTTGCGGTTTTATGAGCGCGAATGTGAGAGGTTTCGTTGAGAAGTTTAGTAAGCATTACTTATACTTTTGACGTACCAAGGACATCTCGTTTCTTGAAATGAACTTTCTAATCGGCTACTAAGCGTTCAATTACTTGCTTTCTTATTTTTTCCTCCGAGGGATGAAATTTTCCAGCTTCCAACCTATATTTGTATTATATTAAACTTAGTCGTCCCAAAGTTTCTGTGAGTCTCTAAAGAATGATTCAAAAGATTTGAAAAATTAGATTTGAAATCGTTTCAATGTTACTTTGAATAGTTTTGTGAAGCATAAACGAATGGTCTCCTTCGTACGGTACAGCGATTAATACCAAACGCCCACCATCGTAGCACGGTCACGTGCTGACATATGGGCTGAAAGGCTTTCCTAGCGTCCATCCAGTCGTCTTTTCTGCGGGGGTGGTAAATAGGGTGTCATCGTGTTAAATGGCCCTGATGCTCCCGTATCCATTCATGTGGTGTGCTTTTCCTGAATCTAACCGAGGCCAATTCTTGCGGCTAATTTCCACCGTTTATACGTTTAATTGCTTTCGCCAGCCACCTGGACCACCGGTAGCCGCAAGATGTTAGAAGCGATTCCATTTTACAGGCTCTCCAGCGTATATACGGGGTTTATTGATTTACGAGAACGATTCCATGCGAGGGAGAGATTCTGTGTGTGAAGGGTATCCATTACATTCCAAGAGCGTGCGAGAGTACGAGCGTTTCTAAACATTATTATTCTCTTCTTTCTCTCGCTCCTCTCGCCAAGATAAAATCCTATCTATCATTCATCTTTTCCCAAATATATTTATATACGATGAAATCACAAGAACGAATTTCAAATTAACGAGTTATCTCGTAAGGGAGGCGAGAAGGGATGGTGATCGAATACGCTTCGTGTCAGAATGTCGTCGCTATCAACGTCCTGTTTGTCTTTCAGGTGACATGGCCATAAATCGCGAAATCGACGGACCGTTGGGAAAAAAAGCACAAAAAAAAAGTGAACAATGGGTAGAGACGAGGTGTGCTCGCACTCAACTCTCTAGCAATCTCCAGGAAAATGAACGCCATAAATAAGCTCGGCCGGCCAATAATTCCGTCGCGATCGTACAACAAGAGTTTTTCATCGTCGATGGCAAAAGGGTGCCGGTGCTGATGCTGGTGTTTGTGTTTGTGTTTGTGTTTCTCTGATAGCGGCTGGTAGGTGGTAGGGGTAAAGGGAGGGGTGAAAACGAGAGATTGCCGAGAGTATGCTCGATAAAGGGGGAGGAAGACGAGGAGGAGAAAGGAGAGGGAAAAGGGGGAGGGTGGACGGAATGTTAGAGAAGCTAGCGTGTTCCGTAATCAAATCTAAAATTCCCAGCGTGGAAGAACCCGATGAAAGAGTAACCAACGGGTACGATCGAATCGACACCAGCCGTGTCACATGACTCCAAATAACCGGCCAATGTCCTTCGGCTTCTCTGCGAAGAACCTTCTATTCGCGTTTCCATACCCCTCCTGCCATCCTTGCATCAATCTTTAGATTTCCCCCGAGATTACGGAAAAATTCGTGCGCTTCTCTTTTGCAAGAGTGTACGCTTCTACAGCTGTATCTCAATTATGCGAACATCCGTGGTGGAGTATGGGATTATTCAAAGTATGATATTCTTTATCTATTTATAAAGGATTTTCTAATGCCTTATTCATGATATTTATCTTTGTCGAAGGAAATATTAAATTTATCTAATGTTTATAGAAATCATTTCTTCATGAAGATCAATATTTGTAATTGTTTGAAAATATAATTATATTAGGAATTAATAGAAAGAGAGAGAAATTGAATGAACTGAAATTTAATATTTACTTTCGTTCAATATATAAGTATATGTAAATAAAATAATGCTCTCTCTGTTAGTCCGTTTTAGAATGTAGACTGTTTTGAAAACTTAAAGACTGGATAATGGAACCAAGTTGATTATTTATTTACGATTGTTTTTATAATATGCAACAGCATTTTGTGATAATATTAATACAATTTTTATGACTGTAAAAATAATATCACAGTAAAGTATACAACAAATTTATTTTAATAACGACCACTTTAGCTGCTCCTTTGCCGATTGCAATACCTAGAACAAAAGAGAAGACTTAAAAAATAATGAAATATACCAGAAAGAAAGAAATGCTATAACCCAATTATTCCCAAGAATTACTGAAGACTTACAATCAGGGACTGTTCGAAGAAGGAAGAATGATGCGTGAACACAAAATAAAGAAATCGGAAATATTTCTATCCTCTAGGTTAACGAAGATATATCTAACATTTGTTAATTCGTTTAAATGAATGAAACACACAATTGAGTATTACCTGTGCAACTGTTTGTTCTCCAAGCGGTATATCGTCGGTCCTTAGTGCTACCCTTTGAACGACACTAGTAGCATCAGCATCTAAAATAATCCTAAAAATAAATTATATTTTAGACTCATTATCAAGTCACAAATGTGTTTCTACATACGTACCCTCCATCACAAATTTCATCCATTGCTAACATTACTATATCTAAGCTGTCCAAAACTGCTCTTTTCTCAACATTTTTTCTAAGAATCTGACTTACAGAATCATATAAACAATTGAGAACACTCATCAGAATCAACTGGAATATGTTTTGATATTAGTGAAAATTATTTTACTTAAAAAGAAAAATTATTTCTATGAAAAATGTTATTTACCTCATTTTCATGAGAACTTCCCATAACATAGAAAAATAAATCAACATTGCTTCTATAAACACATGTTAAGCCATCCAGCATAATAATTTCTGCATTGGCTCTGTGAGTTTTATTAAAAAGATTCTTTTCAAAAGCTTTCTGTTCTTTTGGTGTTGGGAATATATTTTTATCGTAATATTTAGCAAGAATTCTGTTGCCGTCATTATCAAGAATAGCCATACCTTTAACGGTATATAACGTTGGTTCCTGAAATCATAAGTTCTAGATATAGGAATACTATTGGCAAAATATAGTTTGTATAGTAAGATTCACTTTAACTGCAAACAATTTAGTTAGTAGTTTAATACATATCCACAATTATAATACTAAATTATGTTTGAAAAACAATTGTATATTGTTATCATAAACCCAGCTATCAAACATTAAGACATCCTTACAAAAGAAGTTATCAAAATATTATTTAAAAAATTATTGATAATAACAGTGACCAAAAAATATTAAAGAAATAAACAAATCCATCGATTAATTATAAACGCAAGAAATTATCATACACATTTGTAAAAATCATTTTCTACAACACTGTACGGCATTGCAGGAAGGTTATGTTGAGTAGACTTCGACGACCCACCCCGATTCATGATTTCGACCGAACAAGAAGACACTTAGCGAAACTAAATAGCAATGAAATGAATGTTTACATAAGATACGCAAAAAATATCAATGTTATTTAACACAACCTACCAATAACTGACCGTTCATATTTACGTTTAATTTGACGTGTCAAACGTGCCAACATAAACTACACCAGACCGTACTACGTGATTCAATGCCATCATCGTGGCGCAAAAATTTAAAAAGTCATTCAGCGAAACATTTTCATACATGCAATAGTATAAATGCATATTGCTTTATAAGATAAAAATAAAAAATATATTATTATTTACATTACCTATATACATACATACATATACTTAAATACTTGCATATGTACGTATGTATGTATATATGCACAATATCTATGCTGCTATGTTAAGAATAAAATATTTTATTAATTGTTTCATATAATATCACATATACTCTGTACAATATATTACGATCTTAGGATCAAAATAAAAACACCTGATAGTTCTTATTTTTCTTCGATAATGCAAAAATATAATAATGATGTAATCTATATACACACATAATAAAATATTAATTTTTTGTTTAAATTATGGTGTAACGTATCAAAACCTGGGATCACATTTACTAATATCTACTGTTATTACTATATAATTTTATGTTGTTTTAGATTTAAAAAGACTTGTAAATTTGCGGATAAATTCAGGACCATCCCATAGACCTCTAAAATGATATAAAATAGTTAAAGAAAATAACTTTTTTTTTTCAATTTATACAAAAGAGAACTACATAAACTATAAGATACATACTTTAACATGAGATTCCAATATATAAATGGGAAGAAATGTTTTTTTATTAAAAACATAAAATATAGCTCTCTGGATTGATCTACAGGAAACGTTTCCATAGGTTGTAATTTATAATCAAATTCAGCCATTATACATTTGCCTCGTCCAGTTACTAGAGGACAAGAAGAATATCCTGTATATGTCATTGTCATTGGTTTACCAGCTAAGTCATCAATGATATTCTTATAAAGAACTTTTGCCTGAGCAGCTATAAATAACAAATTATATAAATTTGCAGTGTCAATTTTTTGTCTTGCCAATCATATAATGTACAAATAATTACTTATTTATTCATTACCTACTGCTGCCATCGTTTTAGAATTTGGTGTATTCAAACAATCACCTATTCCAAATATATTACAATATTTAACATGTTTTAATGTAGTAGGATCTACACATAAAAATCCATTGTTGTCTGTCAATTTAGAATGACATTTTAAAACATTTGGAGGTCCCATAGGAGGACATACATGTAGCAATGAGTACTGTGAATATAAATATATAATGTAAGTAGTTAATTAAATTATACAATATATTGTACAGAATAGTATTTAAGTACTCACTGTCATTGTACAAATTTCATCTGGATTATCTAAGTTCTGAAATGTTGCTTCTTGCTTACTTTCATCTATTTTTATAAGATTTGTTCTTGTATTGACAAAAATGTTTCTTTCATTACATATTGGCCAAAGAGCATCCGCATACTTTTTAACACCAAAAATGACAGGTAAGGATGTATTATAAAACACTTCAATGTTCTTACGTACATTTGTCTGAAAAAGACAAAAAAATGGTTTTAATATAATTCACTTATGTAAATTTTACGTTTTGTAAGTTAAAGAATGCATAAATGTACTTTTCGAAAGTATTCTTCGGCGAGAAAAGTAATTTTCAGTGGTGCACCTGGGCATTTGACAGGAGTATTTGGATATGTAAATATAGCTGTACCATCCTTAGTTTTTTTAATTTTATTAAATACATACGGTACAGTGTTAGATCCATAAATGGAACAAACTTGTGATTCTGCATTTTTAAGGCCATCTGTTAAACCTGGTAACTATTAAAAATATTATAGAAATCAGATACATATTTATATAATGGAAAATAAAGATGTGATAGTAATAAAAAAAATTATTTACTTACTTGATCCCAGTTAATTTGTAGACCTAATGCAACAATTAAAATATCATAATGCACTGTATCACCATTATTTGTAGTAATTTGATTATTTTCAGGGTCGAATCCAATTACACTATCTTTTATCCACTTTACATTTTTGGGAAGTACACTCTTCATTGACTTTTTTGAGTAATTGTATGAGGCAAGACCACCCCCGACTAAAGTAAAAAGTGGTTGATAATAATGAACCTATATAATGATTATACAAAAATAATAACTGTTGCATAAAATAATCATAATTATTAAACAATTATATTACTCTTACATCTTCTGATTCGACTATTATAATTTGATCAGATGATCCTTTTAACTTTCTTGCAAATTTTGCTGCCATAGTACAACCACCAGTACCACCACCGACTACCAGTATTTTGCAACTATAAATAAGTAATAATTACAAATGAAAATAATCACAATTAAAAGATTAATATAATCATAAACTGTCTACTTACCAATGATGAATTTGTCTATGCATGTTTTTATTAAATAAACTTTTAGAAGATAATAAGAAATTATGACTCATTATGAGAGATGTACGTAAATTCATGCTTTTTATATAACTCATCTCTAAAATAAATAAAACAAGAAAGAATATATTACTTACAATAATATATCTGAATTGCTAAGATTTATCCTCTACGTAGAACTTAATGAACAAAAAAAAAGAAAAGAATATATTACACAATACATATGTAAACATTCAAAAAGATATAATTACATTACTTCTGGAATGTTTTGAAATAATTTTTATCATTGAAATAATCATAGTTGCACATTTTGGAAAATGTACATATTAATATTATCATAAAAATGTTGTATATATTATCAGGGAATGTGCATGTAATGAATACACCAGCGAATTTAAATCGATTTCTTGACTATTGTTTCGATAAATCTTATATGAATATAACCAATTGACGTTTATAAAACGTAATAATATTGTTTTAGCAATAGAAAGATACTGTATGATGTGACGTGATAACCAATTAACAGAAATTATGCAAATAATGTTCTATTTATTACCGCTTATTACCTGAATCTTTTATTTGACGTAAAAATTTACGTATTTATCTTAAGTTCATGGAAAATATTTCTATTCTTTATTAGATTACCTTAATATTCTGTTTCTTTATCTGACGATTTATTTGTTAAATGATGTCATTAAACATTTGGCACTTCCAATAATCACGTTTCGATAAAATAAAATGTAAAAATATATACATGTACCTCTTATAACTTGTCGTAATTCTTTTGAAGTGTTAAAAACTTGTTTTATTTCGTCGAACTAATCGCAAAGAACTACGTACGTAGTTGCCACCATTTTGCCAATTAGCAAGGTAGCGCGAAATTTAAATGACGACAAAAAAAAACGAACGATACATTGCGTCAGTATTGGAAATTCTTATCGATTTTTTTTTTAATTGTCTATTCATTTATACCTCTACACATTTATCTAATATTCTGGATTAATATAATGAAGAAAAAAAAAGAACTGTTTCGCTATTCAAAAATCTTCCACGAAGTTGACGATCTTTATATTTCTGAGCAAATTTCATGTCTCTCCAATATAGCTTACTTTCCAAAGATATTATAAACTGATTTTTGTTCGAAACTAAAATAATTGGAGAAGGAGAAATAATGAAGACGATATATTATATTTTTAGTTATTTTGTTGTTGCTCTCTTTATTAAGGATAACTTTCTAACGCCGTCCCGAATTAGTAGGCAAGCTTAGCTCGTTTCCAAGTATTCCCAAACGTAATATCTTTCATTTTTTGAAACGAAATTCTCACAATAGATATAGAAAATTTGTTCATTCAGGAGCACTTGAAACAGAAAAGATATACATACACATATATATATACATACATACATATATATATACATATATATATATATACATATATATATATATATATATATATATATATATATATATAAAATTTAATTTAAATTTTTACTTGAAGAAAATGACAGGTGTGTTCGATATTTTAACTTAAATAGTATTCCTCTATCTTCATTTTTTTCATAAAAATAGAACATTCTATAAGAATACAGTTAAAAACTATTTAATTCGGTTTTGATATTTTATAGTTACGATCTCACATCGAAGAGTAAAAACTTTTATTGTTCGATAAAAATTAACGCGATTTTCTCTTCGCATCACTGCTTTTAAAAGAAAAAAGAAAAAAAGCAAATTTTTCCAAATAATGATAACAAACAATGAACTTTGAATGTAGTTTTTTTTACTCCAATTAAGGAGAGCAATTACTAAAGAAATAAAATTCACCTGTTACAGAAATTTAAACTTCAATATGAACAACGTGACTGAACAAAGCAGTTATTCGATTTTTATGATAATCGGAAGGAGGAATACTCGTATACACGACTTCAAAGTGAACCGTACAAACTGTATGCTCGTACCTTCGCAACTGAGAATTTCTTCGAACCCGAGTGTCTTTTCAATGACGCCGAGTTTCATCGAGCTTGACAGTAGCGTCGAGCTGAGTGGGGGAAAAAAAGGAAGGGGGAGATGCGCGAGCAAAAACGCGCGAAATACAAATGCACGACTTGCGAACGACAATTAGTAAGATATACATATATATATACATACATACATACATACATACATATATATATACATATATATATACATATATATATATATATATATATATATATATATATATATATATATATATTACACACACACACGCGCGCGCGCGCACACACACACACACACACACACACACTTTGAATCGTCGCTCCTTCTTCTTCTAACTTCTTATGTACTAAAGTTTATATACATCGTGGACGTGGGTTATTAATCCCTTGGCTTCTTTCTCGTTCGTCCATCTTTTTAAAAATTTCATTTTCATCGTTATATGCTCCTCGAACATGGAAAAATTAGAGGTTTTTTAAAGGGGGAGAGGGAAAAAACAAAAAAACAACTTCTAAAACTTTCCTGTTTTGTCGAGAAGCAATGGGATTTTCAATATTTATTTTTTTATTTTTATTGTTATTATTTAAATTATTATTATTTATTTATTATTAATATTAATATTAATATTATTATTATTATTATTATTAATATTATTATTATTATTATTATTATTATTATTATTATTATTATTATTATTATTATTATTATTATTCTTTCTGGAAAACTGCCGATAATGCCATCGATCGAATCTCGTCATTTTTCATATCGCTGTCATTTTTCAATACCGACTCGCGATAGATTTTCCTTATTATTTCTCGCTTCCTCAGCGACGTATGTACGCATTACATTAAACATTATCTATTAATTAAAAACGATTAGCAATAAACGTCACTTCTATCGTAGAACAACAAAAAGGTGAAACTTCAAGAAAGTAATACCCATTTTCATGGAGTAAACACATTGAAGTTGATTCGAAAATTATTATGTATTTTCGAAAAAAAATCCATTTATAATGCACATTTGTTCTTTTTTTTATGTTTATATTTTGTATATTTTTTGTGTAAACTTTTTTTCATTCAACGATTCCGAATTTTTTTTCTATTTTTTTTTCTTTTTCTTTTTTTCTTCAGTTGTGCTTATATCGTATAGAAACCCACGCTCTGTCTGAAATGTAAAAGTTTCCTTCATTTTTCATATTAATATTAATTGAAAATGAAAAATATTCTTGCGTTTGGAAAAAATAGTCGACGCGTATTTTATCGCGCCGCGAACGAGAAAGCGTTTACTGCTAATATATATTTATATAATATATGTTTATAATTGTTCGCTAAAGGAACGCTTTAAAGGCATATTACTTTATCGATATAATGTTCGAACATATAATACATTCGATCATAACAAACAACGAACATGGTTTTTCCTCTTCTCTGTGATCGTTCGTACTTTATCATTCGGTGCCGTTTTGATATGCACAGCGAGAGAAAAGATGTGCAAAGGATAAGAGAGTGAAATTGATTGGTTTTATATAGATATATAATATATAAGAGAAGGAAAGAAACAGAAACAAGATAAACCAAAAAAATTAAATAATGTTTAAACACATTGGAATCGTTGGTCGAATAACATGAATTCTTCGTCTAACAGAAAAAAAAAGAAAGATTAGGAATATCATTCATCTTATATATTTTCAAAAATGTGACCCCGAATAGTCGAGACGTATGTATATGTATATACGAAAATTAATGTCTATTACACGATCGTTTCTCTCTCAGCAAGCGTTATTACACATTTTCTGTGTTATCTGTGTATACGGTGTAATGCGTTCGTGTTTAACATCGTGTATCAGTGTTATACATTTGGTTTATTTTGGCATACAAAATAATTTTATTTACAGTCTGACAATAATATTAATTATTTATCGATAGTCTTTTATACTAAGTGGCGATAGTATAATCGAATTACTTATTACATTATGCAGTTACGGCTATTTACATCAACAAAAGAAAAAAAATTAAAAAAAAAAAAATAAAAATAAAGACACGAATAAATACCTCTTGGACGTGGTTCAAGTTTATCCCGTGTGCTTGCTCATTGACCAACCATGGATCGTTTCGTCGACAGGGACATTTATGTTCTCAAAAGGAGTTAAGATTCTGCGAAGGGATTAACTATGCGACACGTTAACAACTGTAAATGCACGTTCTGTAAAAAGAGCCGTACTACAATCTAAAATATATTTCTAAATATATAAAATACTAGTGTATATCACGCTTTCCGAAGAAAATAAAATAGTCAATTCATGC